>JANIWT010000002.1:0-600000 GCA_030705125.1 Zygoascus bituminiphila | reverse complement strand
TAGCTTGGTTTGTACTTCATATTTGGAGGGTTCGGCGCGCCTTTTATGCTATTTTCTGGGATTTCTACGAAGTGTATTGCGCGATTATCGCCATGTTATTTCGATATTTCAAATTCTGAGATAATCTATCTTACTCAGAATTTCAAATTCACCCCCCCAGAATTTGTCATCACCCTATGAAAGCCCAAACTGGATTATATACTGCCACTTACACATGATTATTCATATAACCGTCCACAGCTGTAATCCACCTATACACAGGTATATGAAATAAGGAAATCAGTTTGTTAATCTACTCGTTCGACGATCCGCAAATCTTATTGTTCATACCCTCACTCAATATTCACCTTTACCGTTGTCACAGCAACCACGGATCAAAGCAAGCCGTACTCCCAATGAGCCTCACCAACTGTGAGTTTCAGTTGCCATGGAAGCCAGCACAATCCAACACAACCAGATAAGGTCCCATTGTGAGGGTTACACTGGAACTAGAAGGTAGTATCTGACAGAAGAAAATGATCTCTGCGTTTTACATATTTCACAATGTCTGCTGAATTGATTTATCGACTGGAAAGACCTATGGAACTTGGTGAAGGGATTGTTTTCCGTGAGGAGGACAATACCCTTCATTATAACGATTGTCTAAATGAGCCTCCCCAGATACACATTCTGGAGCTTGCGCCTGACGGAACAGCAAAGTATCCCTCAAAGACTACCAAGTCTTCGAGAAATACTCCCAAAAATGAGTCCCAGGAGGGCCTCAGAGTAATTGACGTTGCTGATAGTGTGACGGTTCAATTATTTAGAGAGAATGTACCGGGATCATACATTTGTCTCTACTACCAGGGCATTGCGTTTTTGGATGAAAAGTCCGGCAAACTAGATGTGCTAAAGGAAATCATTCCGTCCAATGAGCGTGATAAGCGAAGGATGAATGATGGTGCTATTGGACCTTATGGAAGTTTGTATGCTGGCGAAATCGACAAACATGCGTTGTCGCTTGGTGCGGGAAAGATCCCTGAAGATTACACTCCCGCAGGTAGACTTTGGAGATACGACCCCGATGGAACTATCACCAAAGTTGACGAAGGCATTGTCTGTGCCAATGGAATGGCCTGGACCGTGGACAAGCGCTTGATGTTTTTCAATGACTCTGCCGGTCAAAAAATCTGGAGATACAACTACTCTCCTAGTGGTGAAATGTCTAACAAGACTCTTATCAAAGATTATGCTGGTACTTCCTATGAACCTGACGGAATGTGCGCTGACACTGACGATAATATCTGGTTCGCGCTTTATGGTGCTAACGCTGTAGTCCAGATGGATAAAAATGGCTCTATCCTGAGAGAAATTCCTGTTCCAGCATTTGCGGTGACGTGCCCTACGTGGGGTGGTCCCAATAATTCTACTTTGTATGTAACATCTGGATACACAGATGATACTAATGAAGGCGGTCAGGTTTTTAGAATCGAACTGCCCGATGTTACGGGCCAGAAAAAGTTCAAATTCAAAGGTTAGATAAAGTACGAAACAGATTATTGAACTGTAGAAGAGTCTTTTTTACCTATAGTTAACAAATATGCAGAAATAATTGAATCGTCTTGTTAAAAGCCTGGTTCGTTACGTTTTTATGATCTCTTAGTCTCTCTCAATAAAAGGGCAGACATAATTATTGGATCGATATCCCTCCGCTCTTTCGTAGAAGGAAAAATTCCAGCAGAATAATCTGCGGAATCATTGACACTTCTATCATCATTTAGGCTTTGTTTATGGTTCGTCAGCTCGCCCATCAGAGTACTAGATCTGTGCAAGAGGGGTTTTCTTCGGCTCCTTTTCTCCAAGTGCACCCTTTGAATATGCCTGACCAAAGAGTCTCTTCTAGAAAAAACCTTTGTACAACCTGGAAACTCACACGCTGCTCCAGATCCATGCTGGGACCTGAGATGCCGTCTCCAGTGCGGTCTCTTTTCAAACCCGACTAATTTCCAAGGACAGTCATCGTATATGCAAGTATATGGCCTAGGGACATTATTTTCGGCCAGATGGTGAGCAAATTCAAGTAAAGTCGGGTATCTTTCAGAGCAATGATTGCAAGAAAATAGCCCCTTTTTTCCTTTAACCATCTTTTGCCATAAAGCACTGCCCTTCTTTATATCCGCAAGATCTACTGTATGATACATATCTCCTTGTATATCTCCAGGAGAAGAACACGTCGTGGGTTCACATGAAGATCCATCGACCGATGGCTCTGAATGTGCATTATCTGAGAGACCATGTTCAGTGTCCATGGCCATATCATCCTCGTTAGCGAGCTCACTCACACCTGCATCCTCGTCATCATCCAGCATTGGGGGAGTAGCACAAGGTGAGCTACAAGACTCAACCGAAGTGATTCTCACCGGACTAGCAACTATCGCAGGACTTGTACCTTCCGAGGAACTCGAGGAGGCACCGTCTTTCCCAACATTGTCAGTCCTTTCAACCACAATTGGGGAATTCTGATTAGGGTCTAAGACGATGGTATACTTTTCGTCATTGAGAATAAAATCCTGGGAAATAACAGGTCTGCCCGTTTTAGACTCCTTTCTAAATAGAGACACTACCATGCTTGGATTGTATCTGATAACGACACTTGATGGCCCGTTGAATATCTCTTGCTCGCTCTCGCTGACCGTAGGATGATGGGCCGCGGGAGTATCATTACTCATAATATCTTCACATTCACAGTAGTTTTTATGCAATGATTCAGCAGATATGTTAGAAATCTCTTTGTCACGGGGATATTTCGATTTGATATCATGGTTGGTTGAGTCATCTTCGGAGTGATCGTCATATCCAGATGATGACCCAGGAGATTGTGAGTTGGTATCTTTTGGATCCACGTACTGAATAATAGTATTTTGCGTAGTATTTTGTGTAGTCATATCGTGCATTGATACGCATATTTCACCGTCATAAGAAGAGGAGCTTGACTGCGCGGGGTCGTGATCCGATCCCAGCTGCGGTTCTGTAGAGTCTTTTCCACCGTCGATACTGACAACATCATTATTAAATTTTGCTTCTTCTTTAGTCTCATCTACAGTTTTCACGTAATCCAAAGCGAAACTTAAAGTTGGAGACAGGGGGGTCCTTATAATCGTGTTATTAAACGCAGCCGTAGTAGGTGTTTCAACAGCACAAATGCTTTCAAAGAATTGGTTGGTCGGAGTGATAAGAGAAATCCTATAATTTCCTCTTCCCCAGACAGACACTGACGGGGTGGTGGCCGTGGTAGGTGTGAGTTTGGAGTTCAGAGACTGGGATCTGAGTTTTTTGAGTTCTGTGAATTCAAGATCTGTCACAGGAGGAGATAGGAGAGGACTGGGGCGCTTTCGCCGGGTCATAGACGTCGAAGTCGACTGCATCAAAAAAATATCGGTAGTATATTAAGATCTTGAACGATAATCTCGTTTATATATAACTCCATCTTCAGTACTGGCTGCTTTGAACCATTCGTGCTTTTCTCTAGTGTTTTCGGCATTATCCCACATTGATGCTAACCTTTCATTTGTTTTGTGACTCCGCTATTGATTAGCTCATGAATAAAAGAAAAGAGCCTGCATTACCAATACCACGATAGTTGTGCTAGTTACCAGCCAAATATGCTAGCCAAAGTAAAAAAGCAATGAATATCACCAAGGGTGTGGAGGATCCGCAGTGCAGAATGCTGCTGGATGACATGCTTCTACTAGGTCGCGAATCATTGGATTAGAGCAATCGACCTCAGTACAGTGAAATTCTGTATGAATTTTAGACCCCGGTGTTAAGAAATAACAGGGTTTTCCTGCCAAGATCCAGGCTTGTTTTGCAGGTTAATGTTTTAAGCGAATGAGCCTCACCCGCAAGCCACTTACAAATATCAAATCCATATCTCCCTTGCGTGGCCCCATGTAAAAAGTGTGTCTGTGCGCCCACAAGATTAATAACCTGGCTTGAGCGTATGGCCAATAGTGTGCGGTTACGATTGTTTATTCCGCTCGTTTATGCAGGTCGTAGCCGCATTAAGACCGTAGAGATAGTGCAACTCAGCCATGCCGGTCATCAAGGACCACTGCCGGTCGGTCATATTTAAACTTAACTTGAAGCTTCACACGCTTATTTTAAGGTCCCAGAGCTAATAAATTTTGTGAAGCAGACCTACTTAGAAAACGTTTTGTCCAACTACGGAAATCACAAGCGGTGTCATAATGGTGGGATCCAAGTAACCCCTACAAAGTTATTTCACAAAAAAGTCCGAGAAAGTAAACATACTGATCTTGTCGTCTCCTTTGCCGCTAAATAGAACAAAGGTTGTATGGCGCATTCGTCTAAATACCGAATCCCTGAGCCTCAGTCATTTTAACTTGCAGCAAAGTTTAACCCCCAGGTTTGCCATTTCTGGCTGCTGCGCACTTTTCTTTTCGAATTTGAGGCTACAAGTAAGCTTTCTTTTCTTATCGCTTATTATATGTTCCGGATTGGATATCATCAGGTTCATTTATGTCTCTCTGCCCATAAGTTTACTTTCTCAGTAGTTAGGTACATCAGAAAATACCAGGTATCCTCACAAGTAAATATAGTACCATTACGAAGACATTTGCACTAGTAGTAGCTGTTGCTGGGTAGATGCGTCAATATGGGGCTCTATCGCGTCGCCAAAACAACTAATTTTCCTCTGGCTTCTGCTCACGCTGTCATCAGGCGACGCTTCGCAAAAAGGCTGAACGGAACCGAAATTAAGTGGATCTTGAGATCTTCAGTAGTTCAACTGCATTCGTACGTGTAATTTGAGCTAGCGAGTGGATATCCATGGTGGATTGCGAAATAAGGGCGCATCAACATGCATGAACGGAAAAAACGATCTATGGGTTAGGGTGGTTGCACAAGCCACTTTACGAGATGTTCGCACATGGCTGCCCAGGTCATAATAAATCCGATCGTTACTGTAGTAAAAACTATTCAGCTAATATATTTGTGGGCAACGATGCCTTTTCATCGAGTCATCGTATACAGATTACACCCTATTCGTCTATGCCAAGGCCCCTAGCGGATCCCATCTGGGTAAGACGGCGTACTTCTTGGCCTTCCAAATATTGGTGTACTCCTTTGGAGCGTATTTGGCCGAAGTTACCACTTGGAATACGTACTCGTTGAACCAATCGTCTGACATGATCATATAACCCTTATTACCTGCACTTTCACCCCAAGAATTCTCCACTCTCCATTTGGTGGGCTTGCCATCAACAATATGAACCGCAGTCAAAACCATGGCATGGGTCATGGCTGATGAAGCCGTCTGAAGTCGTTCTGACTTCGTCAATCCCATCTTGGTGTTGAAGGCCACCTCGAAATCCCAAGCATTAACGTCCATGATGCCGGAGGCAGTGTCAGAGAACTTTCCAACGTCGGAGCCAAAGAAAACTGGCTCGTTATTCTTGATGGACTTGATAGCAGCATCCTTAAGCACGTTGATCTCAGCATTGACGTATTCAATTTTCTTACCACCAGCAATATTGCCAAGTCGGTCGACTGTGAAAAGAGTCTTGTAAGAATTTCGAGGATCATGAATCAAAGAATAGTAGTCAGACGCATTGAAATTGACAACAGACTTGTAGAAGTCAAGAGGAGAAGTGGTGACAGAATGGAACTTGTCATCCTTATCCACGTACTCCCATACAATTGATTCATTCGGTTTAGGAGGTACTCCAAGGGCGAGCACCAAAATGTTGTAAATCTCGTGGACAAACTTCTCCTTGACTGCACTAGTAGCTGCAGCAGAAAAGGAGCTGTCATTAGCAAGCTTTCTAATGATCAAAGCGTATTCTCGCAACTTGTTAACCACAAAGTAGTTCAATTTGCTGCTGTTCTCTGCATTGAAAGAATCTGGGAATGCGGTATGTGGAACAAGACCATACTTGTTGACCAAGTTAACAATCATATCCCACTGTCCACCATCGCTGACAGGATCCGACAGGATAGTTTGGACAAGTCGGGAATCCAGGGGCTCATCGGCAGTGTCAATAATGTTCTCCAAGAAGTAATTGGCCTTCTCCAGTTTATCGTAGAAGAACAGATAAGCTTGAGAAAGCTGGAAGTCCGAAACGTTATACTTCTTCTGAACAGCAACACGGAAAACATTGGTTGAGGCAAAGATCCAACATCTTCCAGAAGATCGCTGGTTAGTAACAGGAGTACCCTCCAATTCAATCTTGTCGCTGAATACGTGAACAGAATCGTTAACAATCGCCCCCCGGTTTCGAATGATAGTGGTCAAATCCACACTGTTGATAGCGCTGAGCGCCAGTCGATTCTTGGGATCGGCCAACAGTTCATTCTCCCATGATGCATAGTTGGTGAAAGTCAAAGGGTCACTGGAACCGCTAACAGAGCTGCCCAGAGTCAAGTACTCTGCCAATCTGTTGGCAAGTTCCTCGTCATCGGTGTTTCGGACCTGAGAGGGTCGGCCAATCGGAGAAAGATAGACAGCTTTCTCGTTGGATTGAGGGTTTGCGGATCCGCTGGTTTCCTTAGACACACTGGAACCCATTTCAAATAGTTATAATAGATAAAATAGAATATATTCTACTGTTACTGTTAAGTTGGTAAGTTGCAATTATATCAGCGCCGTGAGATAATGGACTTTATGACGGCGGGAATTGACCAACAAGGTGGGTCACGACATCTTCTTATCAGTGCAAGGCACCATGGCATCATTTGGCGTATCGTAAAGTAGTTTAATGCACTCGGAGCCCGATAACTGCAAGGACAACACAGAATTACAAACGGCACAGAACCCAAAAGGAAAAAATATCATAAAGTTATAAGGTGTGACTAACCGAACTGCGGTTCTTTTTGGACGTCGGCTATCGGATATCTTATCTGATCGAAGACTGGGGCCATTGAGAATCCAATCTCTTACAGGAAAGAGTTTAGAACAAAAATATAGAATGGAATCGGAATTACAACTGTTATCTCTTCAATGCTAGAATATGTTTAATTTCGAGTCATAAATGTTACAGTCCAGGGGTGGTGATGATCGGATCTTCTTAACCATGTCCGACGGGCATTAATTCCCCGCTATTGGACATGTGAATCCCCAGCATGGGAATTACACAGCAGAATAAGATAGCTTAGTCGGTTCCTTATGACTTGGTTTTATTCTCCTTCTTGAATGCCGTACTTCTCTTGGTTATTCTCTTCTTATTCTTCTCTCTCCTCTTGCCTGTAAGACCCTTGATGACTTCACCAGGCTTAGCTCGGTGTCCCTCTGTTGCCTCTGCAAGCTGCGATCTGCCAGCCTTGTTCAAAACCGCTTTAGCTCTTCCGATTTGAGATTTGACATCTCCAGTAAGTCTTTGTCGTTTATTTCCTCTGTCAGCAGGACTAGGCTTCCTGATATTTTTTGATCTTGAAACTCTAAGAGCTCGTTCAGTGCCCTTCTTGTTCAAACTAGCCATCTTCTTCTTGTCCAGCAGCAGAGCCTTAGTTACACTCAGCGTATCTTTATATTGAACATAGCCAAAACCTTTGCCCATATTTGTCTTCGCATCTCGTACAATTCGTACATTTTCAATATCACCGCACTCACTAAAGTGTCTCCACAGACTCTCTTCAGATTCCTCAAAATCCATGTTGCCCACAAATATGCATCGTTTATTATCCTGCGGTAGAGGATGAGCGACGCTGTCTACTCGAAGATGATTCTCTTCAAAGACAGCACCATTAATATTGCTTACCGCTTCTCGAACTGAGGATTCCTTATCATAAACAATATATGCATTGGCGGCGTCTCTGCTTTCATGAAACTTTTTCTGGGCAAAAGCTGCCTTTCTTGGGAGCAGTTCAGAGAAGGCTATAGATCGGAATCTAGTCGACTTGATTTTGCCATACTTGGAAAACAATTCTTCGAACTTCTTGTATATAGTCTTGTCAGTAATGACAGATCGGGGAACATTGCCAACAAATACCGTCTGTTTGGCCTTGTCAACTTCGGACTGATTTGGGAGCAAACTTTCGTGGATCAAAGCATCGGACTTTTTATCATCTAATTCAGATTTAGAATCTTCTTCTTCATCAGAGCTGTCTGAATTGGCCACTGCCTCATTTGCTTCTTTCTCATCTTCCTGAGCAAGAGTCTTGGCGAAGTATCGGCCCTCTAACTCTTCGTCCGCATCGTCGTCATCAGTCTTCTTTGATCTCTTTCTTTTCTTGGCCTTAGAAGAATCCTCACCAACTTCCTGTGGTAATTCATCCGATTTTTGCTTATTCTCTTTCTTTTCTTTCGGTTCCTTGACATGTTTTGGTCGTGCTACTGCTGGCAATTTGGCAGGTCCAGCCTTATATGGTTAGATCGAGCCTTCGTCGTTATCGTAAAACAAATATATACTTACATCTCCAGAGAATAATTCCGATACTGTGCTATTGACCTTGAGTCCATTTATGTCGCTGAAAAGCGGGGTGTGGTGTGTTTTGGCCATAATGGACGTTTGAGATAGAAAAAAAAATTCCAAGATATTTTTTCGGCAATACTTTTTTCAGGCTACGAATATTGAACTAGGCAAGGCTGGCCAGTAAACCCGAGGACAAAAGGTCAAAGTGAGGGTTTAAAACTAATATATTTTTATTAGATATCAAAAAATCTGCCTAAATATTTAGCTAATAATTTTGCTGGTCGCAGCTTACAACTTCTGCATAGCAGCAACGTCGGAAGACTGGACGTAGTCCTCGAAGTCAGCAATCTGGACTTGTAGGTCATCAGTGACAGATACCTTAGCATCCTCGACAACGCAGTTAATCTGGAGCTTCTTGATACCGTAACCAATGTCAATGAACTGGTGACCACCCCAGACGAGACCGTCAATCTCAATGGACTTGACAGCGGCGAGCATCTCCTGCAAGTCAGTCTCATCATCCCAAGGCTTGATGTCAAGGGTAACAATAGATTTTGCAGCAGGACCAGGGCCCTTAGCGGCCTTCTTAGCCTTGTACTCCTCCAATCGCTGAGCCTTGAGCTTCTCAGCGGCCTCATCGACTTCTTCATCATCAGAACCGAAGAGATCAACATCATCATCGTCTTCCTCCTGAGCAGCAGCAGCAGCGGGACCAAAAGAAGAGGCCTTGGCATCCTTGTCACCGGGTAAAGAGGCAAACTCCTCCTTCAAAGAGGCAATCTGGGAGTACCATCGTGCAGCATTAGGGTACTTGGTGGCATCGGGCTTGGCCTCGACAGCCTTGAACACAGCAACATCAGCCTGAGAGGCGTTCACACTGAACCAGTTAGAGAGAATTATATCAAAGTAGAAACATTACAGTAGTAATTTGAGGATTTAAACTTACCCCTCAATGTAGCTCTTCTCAGCGAGGAAGGTGTTGAGAGTGGCCAAACCTGTTGTTTGTTAGAAATGATTCGACCATTTAGGGGTACGCTTCAGTTGAAAGCACGTGGCATCAAGCGATTCAAACAAGCCAAAGAGGATCTCGACGGCATATGAAAAACATACCAGAAGCAGAAGTGAGATCAGAGAAACCCATTTTAATTGACGAAATAATTAAACACTTGTAATGTGAACAATTGTTGGAACGTTGCGAAAACAAGAAGAAAACGTCAAAAAATTTTGCAAAACGCTGTGCAGCGGCGGTGGACAGAAGCGAGCTATTACAGGGTAAATCACCGAATGACTGACTGCCTTCCATCATCCGATCATGTCGGTAGAAATAGATTGGCAGCGGTTGCTAGAAGATAGCGGCGAGATATCTAACTCTATAAGGGATTGGTTGGATGCTCAATTCAAGTCGCTAGAACTGCCTCCTTATATAAAGGATCTGTCAGTTATATCCTTTGATTTGGGTGACATAGCTCCCGAGATCACGATCAAGCATATTGGCGACCCTTTCTATGAATTCTATGAGGAATCCGATGATTATGATTATTCCGATACTGAAACTGCTGTAGATGACAATCCGTCTTCGGAATTTCCCGATGGTTTTACTATATCTCCGAATACTGCTCCGGGTGCAATAGCACCCAACGGCGAAATCCAGTCTCGTCGCGCATCCAGGGCTTTTAGCTCGGGTGAGGCCACCAATGAAAGAAACCATATAGATGGATATTTGCATTACTTTCAACCCCATCTACGTTCGTCGTTGCTTACGAATATGAGGTCTCCAGTCTACTCGCCGTTCCCTCACAGGACGTCAACTCCACTGGGATCCCCGGGAGCAACCAATGGAACTGCAACACCGTCTCAAGAGCGTAATGTGTCGTCCAGTCAGACTCCTGAACCTCATACATCATCGGATAGAAGGAGAAGTGCTGATGATATTCAATTCTTTCTAGAAATCTCCTACTCTGGTAACATGAAAATGGGTGTTGTTGCAACACTGCTACTCAACTACCCGTCGCCCAATTTTATATCTCTTCCCCTGAAGTTAAATGTTACTGGTTTGGAGGTCAGAGTATTAGCTGTACTTGCTGTTATATCAAATAAGGTGCATTTCAGTATTATCTCAGATAATGAGAAAGCCATGGGCGAAGATGGCAATGCCGACGTCATCCCGTCCGATACGCTCGATATCATCAAGAACGTTCGAATTGGCACCGAAATCGGTGATGAGGTCAACGGATCTGTACTACGCAATGTGGGAAAGGTCGAGAAGTTTCTGCTGGAGAGAATCAGATCGATAATACGAGACGAATTGGCATGGCCCGGTTGGATAACAATTGAACTATGAAGAGAGCGTTTTGATTGATCTGATATGATTTGCATTATATACTGTATATTTATTTATTTACTACCACGTTAGTTCATACCAAAAGCATTAGATCTAACTAAGCATAGTCGGTTTATGTTCTAATGGCCGATTGATAATAATTTTTAACCTGTCTCTATATAGCGTCATGAACAGACTACTGTCGCAAAAATGGAGTGCTCTGACATAAGAACAGACAGGTTCTGACGTAATTTTTTAATTTGTTTACGTAATCAAGGTTCGGGTAAGTACGTCTTATTGCCTCATTTGATGTTAAAATTTAGCCCTGCTGGCGCAATGGTTAACGCATTCGCCTCCTATTAGTGGTCAAGCGAAAGACTGCGGGTTCGAGTCCCGCGTGGGGCTTGAACATTTTTTTAGCGAACTACAAAACACGAGTAAACCGTCATTTTAGTCTAGAGTTTTTTTCTTTTTGCTGAGCCAAGCAAACATGGAAATACACATTGCTATAGTATAGATTTAAGCAATTGATGCCGTGACAGTTTGACGATATGTAAGCCGTCAGCTGAATAGCAAACATACCATCGGTGTTTTGAGCTTTGGCAGGCATCAAGCATGAGTGGATCTAGCAGGCGGACAGGCAGACAGGCAGTCAGGTAGATAAATAAATAAAGAATAGAAGGAGAAATTTCTGTAGCAATATAAGGAGAGAAAGCAGAAACAAATATCTAGAGACGTTAAATAGTAATTTTCAAAGAAGCAATATACGTAAAGACATCAACAGGAAAGTATCCTTCGTTCATTCAATAGAAACTAATATAGTCGGATTTTTCATTCCAATAAACTCAATGAAAATGATAATC
Source organism: Zygoascus bituminiphila (assembly GCA_030705125.1). Classification (NCBI taxonomy): domain Eukaryota; kingdom Fungi; phylum Ascomycota; class Dipodascomycetes; order Dipodascales; family Trichomonascaceae; genus Zygoascus; species Zygoascus bituminiphila. Next base: position 588,409 of record JANIWT010000002.1, on the reverse strand, counting down.
ATGGATCAATAAGGGGCCAGTGGGTTGGGTATCATTTTTTATGAGTAGATAATTGGGACGGCTTGTAACAAGCTGCCTAAAAGTGTAGAGGTTCATATGAAGGACCGAACAGTCTTGTACGATCTCTTTTATCAAGCTCATATCTATCATCTACAGAATGGCTCTAGCTTATAGTTATTTTGGTGAACAAAGGTAACTTACAAGCGAGAGCATGTCTGATTCAGCTATAAGTTAATACTCAGCCATTATCTAATCACCCATCTCGCTTACGGGGCTTCTTTTCAGGCGCATCATCGATCCAAGCCTTGAATCGGCTATATTTGTTACTTGATTCGGCAGAAATCTGAAACGGATGGTGCGTCTTGAGTTAAGGGGGAACTGGGGCGACGCGAGGTTTTGGGGGGGGTCAAGTACATTTGTTTACTTTTGCGTGAATCAACCAACAAACAATTCCACAAACATCACATCGTGGGCCCTGGTACCTCTTGGTTCATAAACACCACACCCACTAGCTAAGACACTACCAGTTGACGTGAGCGGGGGAACGTGACATAATTTGCTTAATTTTGCTTTGTGTTTGTTGTTTTCACGTCGAGCGCCCACCATCTGTAGGTCGTGTTGACGTTGACGATAAATATAGAGCCCTGCAAGTTTGTGTGTCTACCTAGATATCCGCCTCTATTTTGCAGATCACGACTCTGTACTTTGAGACCAGACTCTGCCGAATCTAATCGTCCGACCTATCTGCTGTCGCGCTTGTAATATACTGGCTACTTATCATTGGAGATCTAGCTTGTTCTCCAAACAATGTCGTCCTCAGGGAACGCCCACAGCGAACAGCACCACGATCGAAATAGAATAGGTAAGTGTTTGTTTTGATTCCACTTGAATAAGATTGTGCCCCTTCTGCTCTAACTTGTCTAGATCATGTTACAAACTCCTCTGATACTGTATCGAGATCTCCTATCCCGACTTCTCTAGCTTCTAGGACGAAGAGCATGCGGTCCTTCTGGTCAGATCTCGAAAGAAACGGGTCTCAACAATCTCCGCCAATGCCCCAAAGTCCTGCTTCTTTCAGAGCTTCGTCTCCCTCGAAATTAGGCGACAATAGCTTTAGACCCGATCAGTCTCCAACCTTACCGACGGGATTCGCTACATCCCCGGCATTCAGTGAATCGTCTTTTACTGGCACCTCATCCCCTCACATTCCTTCCTCAGATAGTCCTGAAAGAAAATCTTCTTTGGTCAGAAAGGGATCCTTGAGTAGGTTGCAAGGGCCCCGCTTACCAGGATCACCCACAAAGCTGAAGAAAGTCGTCACGTTTGAAAGCACACATGAAGTCATCCAGTATGAAGCCCAAACCCCTGAGGTATCTTCTGCTTCAGATATATTTGAAAAGTCAGATAGTGGCTACGGCTATGATGATGACGACGATGATTCAGTCAACGTCCCTGTCATAGAACCATACGACTATGCTCTCGATCCAGATATGAGCTCTCAGCCACATTCAAGTAGACCATTGCCTTCATTACCTGATAATTCCAGTCCTGAGATCAATGGCGGGTTTTATTCGCCTGAAACTGGATATGGCTCCGACGGCCGAGAAGAGAACAAGCCGAGCTTGCAACTTGCCCCTAAACAGCAACTTCCAGATCCAATTCCAAGTCCTGCACTGGAAGATCAGTTTCGTGATACCATGCCGTATCACCCCGAGCCTTCCCCTGCTATCTCTATGACCTCTGACGATGAGTCCGACGTAGCTACGTTTGGGCCCGATGGAAAATTGACTGCAGGTTCGGCTTTGTCAAGAAAAGAGTCACTGCTGGATTCGCAGCGGAAAATTTCTACTGAATATGTTGCATCAGTTCCATATGCTACTGAACCTTCGCCTGCAATGATCCAGAGAAGTATGTCTCAGAAGAGAAGGTCCCTGAATGTAGCTCTAGAGCATGCAGGGAAGACCCAAACAGAATCAATTCAGGAAGAAGAAGAACCGAGTTCATATCCCGCTACTAAAATTGCGTCCCCAGTTCCTAACCGGGCAAGTGAAATCAAGGAAAACATCCCGCCATCGCTTCATATCAACTACCAGCCTGAAGGAGTCGAAGCATCGGGCGACAGCATCGAACATTTGCGATTCACAGTTTCTAAGATGAAGGAACTCCATGCAGGAGAATCAGTGGACCATTTTCAGGCTCCGGCTTCCGAGAGATCTGGTTCTTCTAATGAAGTTCCAGAGGACATACCGACGAACGACTCCAGCTCTGATAATGCTACGGACGATATTGAGCAAGGCGATACCGCATCCTCTAACCAACAATGCCCTTATACAGCTATACCGAAATTAGACTACCTAGACGAGCTTGGCGCCTCAAATCTGACTACGGATGAATTCTTGAGTGGCCAAACTGTCCCTTCTCTCCCTCCTTCTTTGCCTGAAATTGGTACGAATTCGGGCCCTTCTCCGTTATTAGTTCTCCCATCTCCAGGACAAGCAGGTGTATTTGAAGTGGACCACTCTTCTGAAAGCTTAGCCAATGTCACAGGCTCTACTCCTGTGCAAATCTCGGCCGTAGAGACCGCAAAAACGTACCGGGCCGTCCCTAGGAACAGCCGATCATATGATGAGGAGGCCCCTGAAGTATCAGAAACTGATGGAGGTGCATCTGGAGCTGAAACAAATTCAGATGCTCCCAACACTTCAAAGAGCTTGTCTTTATCGAACGATGCAGAAGAGCCTAAAAATATCATCTCTTCACCTGTTAGTCCCAAGATCAAAATTGAGCCCACTAGCTCGGCTCCTAGGCTTGCTACGCAATCTCCTTCTCCTGGTCAGTTGTTCAATTTTGAGCCACTTACGGCTATTCGTTCTACTGATACTTCTTCGAATTCAACTAGTAACAAATCAACTTCTGATGTACCTGAGCAGCATGAAATATCCCCATCTGTTGAAGCTTCTAATAACACCATTTCTAATGGCACGCCAGATGTACTGAACGCTGATATTCCTGCGCATGAGGTCCGAAAAATCCCTGCTCTACCTACTATGGAGACTTTAAGTCCTTTTAAGTTCTCCCCAGCAGATAGTGAGAGAAGCACATTTACATCAGCTGCCCCTACTCCAAGTGTGGACGCCACGTTGGCTTCGTTTGGATTTGCTCAAGGTAGTTATGATACCAATTGCGAGCATATGTTGAATGATGTCAGTACTGCTCACGAACTGAATACATCTGTTTCCGAATATCATCACTTGCAAGGAAATGACAATTTAGAACTTGCAGCTCCTCAAAACACCACTATTTCTGACGAACTGAATTTGGAAAAATCAGTAAAGCAGGAACCTCCTACCCCGCTGGAGCCTCTAGTTTCGCACTTCTCTACGTCGCATAACCAAGATCAGGGCAGCAGCCCTGAAGTACGCGAGAGCCCTATTAAAAGTGAAGAATATGCATCACTCTTATGGAATGAGGCTTCGCCAGAAGAACCAAAGAGCCAAGCTATCGATAGTGCACAGAAGCACGATTCAATGCTAGACCTGCCGCAGGTGTCTGGTGATTTCATGGAAGGATTTTCGGATATTTTAGAGGAAACGGGAGATATCTCAATACCACTTGGTGATGACGGTAGTGAAGAGGGCTTAGAAACCGGCAAGTATGGAACTTTGAATAAAGGGCAGGAAAATAAGTCCACAATAAGATCGTCTTCAGGTTCCAGGGCGCGACCAAGTCTAACTCCTGAGGATGTGGAAAAGATAACAACTTCCAAAGGAGCTGAGGAGACCGATAGCAATAGGCACATTTTGTATGAGTTGAGCAAGAGGCCCATACCTGTCCCGTTACTTTCTTTGCCTGAAGAAGACACATTTTTTGACAATCGAGAGTCTCTGTTCTTAGATGATATCAATGATGAGTTGGATAAGATACTCGGTGTGGAGAAGAAAAAAGGATATACTGTGCGTCAACATGAGGCTACATACGTAGCTACAAGAATCGCGTCTGGTGGGCCAGAAAATGGCAGAAGAGTTAGCGGCCCCGTGAAATCTTTAGCTGGACCTCCAACTAGTAGCGCCCACAAAGCACCTACAATTTCAAAGTCCTTACCAGAAGAGCTTGAAACTGGACGTCTGGAGGAGGATCTGATCAACTCTGGGGTCAAGGATGAAAACGAGAGTCCTACCAATGTCCAAACTGACATTCGAAAAGGACCAGCAATAGCAGATAAGCCCCAGAGTGACAATAGGCATTCCGTCCTTCAGCATACTGAAAACCCTATGCCAGATGTCGAGCGTGGTCGTTTGTTTGTTCGCGTCGTATCTATGAAGGATGTCGAGCTTCCTAATGTTGCTGGCAAGAATGCCAACTTCAACTTGACGCTTGATAATGGAATTCACTGCATCACCACGGAGAATCGATCTCTCAGCCAAACTTCATCAGCATTGGACGAAGAGTTTGAGCTTACCGTTGGTGACGAGCTTGAGTTTATCTTTACTCTCAAGGCGAAGTGGAACCGCAGTTCCAAGATAGCTCGGAAGCCAGTAGTTACTACTCCGGTTCCTATCAAACAGATATCTCCTGCTAAAAAACTGGATCCTCCGAAGAAGCATGGCTTTGCTCGTTTGTTCGGTGGATCGAAGCGAGTAGCTTCAAACTCCTCAACATCAACAACTACATGGGCATCTCAGACTCAGCAAACCAACAATAGTAAGCCTCAATATGATGAAGTCGCAGAGCCTGATAGCTGGGATGGCTTAGTTGCTGCCGACGGATCTTTTGCACGGGCATATATTGATTTCAGGCAGTATGAGAAAGAGATATATGGAAATCCTGCAACATTTGAACTGGCATGTTTCAATGAGTGGGCTAAGCAGCCTGGGTCCAAGCAACGAAAACCACCATATCGAATTGGTAAGCTACAGGTACAAATGATGTTTATTCCTCGGGCCAGTAAGAAAGAATTTCTTCCAAGATCCATACAAGAAGCAGTTGACGAGTTGAAGGCTGCCAAGAAGAATGATCCAATTCATATGGAAGGTTATCTATCCCAGCTTGGCGGCGATTGCAAATACTGGAGACGAAGGTTTTTTGTGCTGGATGGAGTTTCGTTGATTGCCCACAGTGAAACAAGTAAGAAAGCTCGGGCTGCAATAAACCTTGCTAAAGCAAACCGGATTGTGGTAGAACGTTCCGCATTGACTCAGCCGGTGATCGTTGTTGGCAAGAGTCGACGCAAGTCTGCGTTTGCAGAGCAGGAGGATGCCTACTCCTACGTGGAAGAGGGATTCCGTATTAGGTTTGCTAATGGTGAAATAATTGATTTTTACGCAGACGATAAGGAATCCAAAAAATCCTGGTTGGATTGTTTGGAAAAGGTGATCGGAAATGCAGCTCTTATCCAAAGCCCTTGGATAGACATGGTGTTGAAAAATACCGATGCCAAGACGTGACAGGAGGACGTTTCAAAGAGACTAACCACGAATATGTATTTATCACTAAGTAAACTGTGTGTATGACGTAACAACCAAAATGGAATATATTTCCTTGTTATGCACGGTAAATTCAGTAGGGGTTCCTTTTTGCTGTTTTTCCCTAGATCTACCGCTCTTCCCTCGATTCGTCCAAGCTCCGTGCCGCACCGTCTCCCCTGCCCACACAGAGCTCTCTTGGAGTATTGTTGTTTGTTGCTTAGAGAAGAACTAAAATATTTGCATTTCTGGTGGATATTTATGCATTTATTATGAAGCTTTGTGAATTATTGCGAATTATTGCGAATTATTGTACATTGAATTATTATAAGTTTGTAAGTTAGTAATACTACTCTGTATTTTCACCAAACCATTCTAGACTGAAAACTCCACCGAACCAACTCCTACCTATCTAGCACTAGTGGCCCAACCTCGTATTAGTCATGATCATCTAATCATCAGCAGGACAAAACGTTTCTCTTGATTTCTTTTCGGGTGCCAAGAACCTACGTTAAATGTAGTTTTTTCTATACAAAGATAGTCTGGCAATGTGCCACTCAATCACACACTGCCCGCAGCCTAAGATTTTATGCGTGGGGCCAATTATTATCTGATAGTCCCAAACGGGACATGTCCGCCTCCATCGAACATCACAAGCGGCATCTGTCGCGGACAACACTCTATCCCACCCATGTTTATAGAACTCAAAATTGCAAAGCATCTAATAGCTGGCGGTTACTTGGGTAAGGTTCAATGCTTTAAGTGAAGGTACAAGAGTAACTTTCTGTTATAGAGCCCCATTGGGTGTTGTTCTTCGCTGAAGATTAATACGATATTGGTCGAAAACCTCCTTCGATTCCTTCAGAGTTATCAATCACCATCCCAAATCACAATCACAACGAGCCGCAAAGTGGATCAACCAAGATGCCGTTGTCGTATTAATTTGAACTATTTAAAGGTAGCGAAGGGCCATTAGAGGTAGGCAGTTCACCCAATTGAATCGCAAAGCTGAAAATTTTTCATCAGATAATGGGTTGTTCTGGGCATACTAGTAGACACACAGCTAGCTGCGTAGATCAGATAATTGTGCACCGCAATCCAAAACGGTAAGATATCTACACTACCAATGATACACCGGGTATTTTGTAAATAACCCTCAAGAAAGTCAGAACAAACGTTATACTGAAAGCATCATCATCCTGTAAATATTCCTGTTGATAATTGAACCTGCTGCATTCGTCAGAACAAATAGTACTATGACAGTATTTATTCAGTACTCGCCATTGTTGAACTGCTTGGTGGTAATGCTGGCTGGTGCCACATAGTAATTATCCTTCTCTTGGTACCCCTTCAAGCCGCAAACTTAACTCCGTCAGGTAACCAATGATTTGTGAGCACAAAGTTTTTTCCTCTTGCACCTCTATTATGCCGTGCTGTTTCAAGGTACGAACAGAACCCTGGTTAATTGTTACGTAGTTACACTTGTATGTTTTATAATAGGTTTGGATACGCTCCCTTTTGGGTCACGTACTGTTACTCTCTAATGCATACAATGGTATATCTTCAGTCTCACCTTACACTTCGTACCTAAGGAACTCGTTTTAGCCTCGGGAATAAGGTCTAGCCCACGCTGTCACACAGCAAAACGGGCGTTGTAACTCTGATGCTGTTACTTTTTGTACCCTTTGAGTAAAGGATCACCACCTACTTCGAAAAGAAACTACTTTCTTTCTGTACTGACAAGCAGAACCTCTCAAGTATTATCCAAACCAAAAAAACAAAAAGGCATAATTGGCAGCCATGTATTTAAGGCTCGGGGCTGCTCTCGATGCAATCTGATCTGATAATCAAAATAGCCGTACAATCGATCTTTGGTTATCTTTTTCGCTTCTGATTCTTCTCTTGTTCAAGTTATACATTTTACGAGAGGAAAACAAAAGATGAAGTTGTTGAACCCTTCTGCTTTTCCGCTCCTCCTACTGCTGCTTGCGCAGATTGGACTGGTAGCGTGTGAAGTAGATGACTACTACGGAGATCCCTGCCAGGCTGCTCTGGCCAAGTTCAATTACGGATGTACAAGTGATAACAAAACTGCTGCCTTGGAATGCAGATGCACCAATGATATATTTTTGAAGTCTGCTGTGTACTGCGTTGATAGCCATACTGATAACGAAGAGGCCCGAACCGTGGGATACCAGTCTGTGGTCAAGCCTTGCAAAGCTTTCATCAAGGTTAAGGCTCTTACAAAAATCGCCAAAAATTTGGACCCTTCCGAGTTTCAAACTGTTAACAATACAAAGGATATCAAGAAGCAGGAGCTTAAAAAACCCATTATTCTTCCTGCATCATATCTGAAGCCATATTTCACAGCCAGAGCTGGCAAAGTCAACAGCCCTTATATTGCAAATAAGCTTGGGGGTGGTTTCCTGGCATACTGGGCACTTGTTCTACTTCTCAGATCTATTTCCAATCTGACTTCGAAATTTTTCCCTTCGGTATTGCGTGCATTGGATACCAAAGCCATTAGGAAGTTCAGAAAGAAGGTTATACTTCCTCCTACTTTCAACTACAAACATTCCACTACTCACAAGATTTTTGGGGTCTATAGTTTTGCTATTCCTGCTCGATTCCAGACGCTCATCTTGATTGGCTTCTTCATTGTGCGATTTGTCTTGTATTTCACAAACTACCCTGTTTCTATGCCTAACTATGTATCACCTACTGTGGCCAAACAAATTGCCTCCTATTTGGCCATTCGATCTGGTATCTTTGCCTTATCCCAACTTCCTTTACTCTTGCTTTTTGGTGGTAGAAATAACTTGTTGATCTGGATTACAGGCTGGCCCTTGGATACCTTCAACGTGTTCCATAGATGGTTAGGTAGATCTGTCATGTTTGATTTAATCATTCATGGTACTTCTTATACTGTTTCTTCCATCAACGTTGGAAAGCTTTATTCTCGATGGCACCAGGCCTGGTGGCACTGGGGTCTTGTTGCTGTATTGTGCAACGGCTTTATAATTATCCAGGCTGCACATGCTTTCCGAGCCCATCGATACGAGACTTTCTTGGTTATCCATTTGGTTTTGGCTATCATCTTCCTTATGGGAGCATGGTATCACTTGAAGCTCTTGGAAGATGAGAGAGAGTATAGTTACGCTGCTGTTGCAGTATGGGCATTTGATCGACTTGTGCGAGTCATTCGGCTAATTGTTTCTGGTCTCAATTCCCAGGCTGAAACTCAGCTATTCCCTGATGGTATTATCAAAATGAAAATATCCTATTCTCGTCTCTGGAAGGTCAAGCCTGGTGCCTACGGTTTCTTCCACATTCTCAAACCGTCGTTTTTCTGGCAATCGCATCCATTCACTATCATCAGATCTCCACTGGAGGAGGATAAGGACAAGCTTGTTATTATTATGCGAGTAAAGGATGGTATGACTAAGAAGCTTCGGCAATCGCTTGAGCAGCTTCCTACACGAACGTCAAATATTCCTGTCTGGATCGAAGGTCCCTATGGGTCTAACCACCATGTTGAGCATTACGATAACGTAGTTATGGTCGCCGGTGGCATCGGAATCACTGGCGTTTATAGTTATGCTTGTGGATTGCGAGATAATACCGATCCTAGTAAGCGGTTCCTCTTCATGTGGTGCATCGCCTCTGAACAACCGCTTGCATGGTTTAGTCAGGAACTTGAGTACCTCGCCTCGGACAAGCGGTTCGACGTTAGAGTTTTTATTAATGGTGATAGGCCTACCGAACCAATTGCCGAGATTGGTGATGATGACAGCTCTGTCAGCCTAGAATATGGTGAAAGTGTTGAGAAGGAGAAGCCTATGCGACCAGCTCCTATGGCTCGAGTTGGAAGCATGAGTGTCGCCAAATGTTACGAGCGTGTTAGCATCAAGAGCGCAGTCTATGACGAGATTTTGAATGCCAATGGTAGCAGTGCATTTGTCTGCTGCGGTCCTAATTCCATGAATGATGATGTTCGAGTGACCATTGCCAAGCATCTGGAAGCTGCCAAGGGACGAGTGGATTACTTTGAAGAGTCTTTCTCTTGGTAAACTCACAAATCATATTTTAAATATTTTATTACGTATCAAACGCGTTGAGTTTTCAGTTCATTATTGATCGTTGATCGGTCCTCCTGCCTACAATCCAGTTCATTATTATGACCCCCAACCAGTGTACATATCTATGTGGTGGTATATTCATATATATCAAAAAAAAATGCAATATAAATCTGATTTTACAAAATTTTATAATGTGCATCTTTATCTTTGAAATGGTGGCTTTCTATTTTTTCCAAAATATTTCGTGCCCTTTTCTGCCTAGCCCTTGGCCATGGCTGTAGATAGCCCGCCTTATTCTGCACCTTATCCTGATGGGGAAAATACTCCATCCTTTGTACTGCGGACAGATGCCCAGCATCGTTTCGGTCACTATTGGTAGCAACCTACTTGTACGGCGTTCTAGGCATAGTTTCTCCACCCTATCATATTAGCGTTCCTCGGCAATTTTGGATTATAAATTTTTAGTAAAAGGGATTCTCAGCTTCTCTACTGGTTTGAAGTCCCGCAACAGTGGTACCACCTGTCTGAATTGCGAACCTTAGTGAGGCTACCACATAAAACAATGATGAGCACAGGGTCCCTGTAATATTGTACCTCCACCTAAACCAGAGGCTGGGGGAGGGCCAAGCAACAGCCCTACCCAGAAACCTGGTTTGATGATACGTCAGTAGGAGCACGCCTAGCAGGTGATATACAGGTTCCGCCTAACATGGCCAACATGCAGCGGCTGAGGTAGATTATATTTTTTTTTATTTTCATTTATTTTTATTTTTCTTCTTTCTTCCGCTGGAATAATATCACTCTGGGTGGCAGGCATAATCGCCGCTTCTATTGATGAGGGCGCTATAACCTAGGACATGCAACGGCTCCACTGTACCCATTGACTTTATCAAGATGTGAGGCCTAATTGATAGAGTGAACTCAACACAACTTGGTCGTTGAGGTAGTCTTGTTCAGTTCAAGTGCTCGCTGTTAACTTTCAGGACAGATTTTCAGGGCCTGAGAAACTGTCTGTTTCATAAATTGCTGCAATGAGGTGGTCGGTACTGGTCAAGACATCAAACCAATCTGAACCTGAAACAAAAGTAATTTCCAACCTATTGCTCCAGGCAAATTAAGTTTTCAGATAATCTGGCCAGTATTCCACTTCAATCAATATCAAAGATAAATGGTAAGACCTATTATTGGTCAATCCTATATAAAGAGATGCTTCCGCCCTGCCGTTCACGGCGGATCTGGACAATCAGCGGTATTGATTTTAATACTGAGATCATTCACTTATAAAAGGAAAGCGTCGGCTCTATTTAACTTACTTATCGAGCCATAGCTTTTCTTGGATAAAATGAAATACTTGAGTCATTACCTAGCTCTGCTAGTGTTTGTTGTAACACTAGTTAGTGCTGAACAGAAGGATCTAGTAGGTGTGCCTTGTATGGCAGCAGCTGCTACTTACCAATATGGCTGTCCTCCTGGATTTGGAGGCTATACCAATTATGCCTGCTTGTGTCAGAACGCTGCTTATATGGGTACATCTACATACTGTATTACGCAGCATGCCTCCACTGATCCCCTTCAGGCCCTGGGCCTTGGCACTATCAACGAGAACTGCCAAGAAGTCACAGGTAAGGTACTCAGCCAAAGAGATTTTCAAATTTTGAATATTAATGCCACTCGTTTTATCAGTAGCATGAACACTTCTCCAGACCCCAATGTCAATCAGACATTGCCTTTCCAGATTCCTGAGAAATTGATTGACAATTATTTGACAGCAACTGAGATCGATTCCAAGTTTAAGACCAATGCACGTTACTACGGAGCTGCCCTTCTTGGGTACTTTGCGCTTATTTTGCTGTTGAGGATGATTTCCAACCTGGCATATACTAGATGCCCATCTCTCCTGCGAACCTTTGATAACAAATTATCTCGAAAGATTCGTCGGCATATTCTGCTTCCTGGAACTTTCAATCAGAAGCACAGAGTATCGCACAAGTTCTTGGGAATGGAATTCAATGTGCCCTCTAGAGCTGAGACTCTCACTATTTTGGGATATCAAGTTCTTCATATCATTGTACTTTGTGTCGACTACGACATATATCGACCCAACTATATTTACTTCACTAAGCAAATCCACATTGCCGAATACATTGGTATCCGAGCCGGTGTTTTGGCAGTTAGTCAGCTTCCTCTTGTCTTTTTGTTTGGTGCGAGAAACAATTTTTTCATCTATCCTACTGGATGGCAGTATGATGTGTTCAACATGTATCATCGATGGATCACTCGTGGTCTCATGATCGACGTATTTATCCATGCAATTGCCTTTTCTTTGGTAGCTTCAGGTTATCACGATTATGCTGGCTCTTGGGATAAAACTTACTGGAGATGGGGCGTTGTTGCCGGCTGTGCTGGAGGACTTATTCTTGTACAGTCTCTTTCGCCTATCAGACATGCTTGCTACCAAGCTTTCTTGTATTTGCACATCCCCCTTGCCATTGTTTTTATTGTAGGTGCCTGGTGGCACTTGGATACCATTGGCCAGATGCAATATATCTATGCCAGTGTTGCAATCTGGATTTACGACCGAGTTATGCGTTGGGTCCGAATTCTGTGGGCCGGTGGTTTGATGAGCGGAAGTGCCAAGTTGCACCCCGGCGACGTCATGGAAATTACCATTGATTATTCCCAGAGATACAAGTGGAGACCTGGTTACTTTGGATACTTGCACATTGTCAGATGGAATAAGATTTGGCAGTCGAGACCTTTCACCATTCTTGCCGCTACTGACCCTGATGAATACGGAAAACTTAAGATCTTTGCCAAAGCTTGTGGTATGATGACCAAGAGCAATTGGAATTATTTTAAGAGACACCCTCATCTTTCTACCAAAATAAAGCTCATGTTGGAGAGCCCATATGGTGTTGACTACCCTTTGCATAATTATGATTCTGTTGTTCTAATAGCCGGCGGTATCGGTATAACCGCAACCTACGGTTATGCCCTTGAGATCAGGAACAGACCTGACCGAAGAATAAAGGTGACCTTTATATGGGTCATTTCAGATGATTCGTCACTCCAATGGTTTAGTCAGCAGCTGGCATATATCAATGCTGATGATAGAATCGACGTACAGATCTTCGTCAATAACGCCCCAGATCTCACTCGAACTTTGGGTGAAAAGACCGATCCTGACTACGCTCTACAAGGAGAATCCAGAGCAACTGATAATAAATATTATCAGAGCAATCATCCCATGAATATGTCTACTTCAGACGCTGCATCTAGTACTTCTTTGAGCAACCCTCTGCATTTGAACACCATTTACTCACGACCCAATTTGCGATGGCTCGTATTCCAGCAAATCATGAAGTCATCTGGTACTTTGGCCTTTATGACATGTGGCCCAAGCGCCATGAGTGATGATATTCGTGTTTCGATTGCTGAAAACATTGAAAGTGCAAATGCACGTGTGGATTACTTTGAAGAAGCATTCAGCTTTTAAGTATCCCCAACTGTCACTCGTTGTCCATGACCAAGTTTATGCTTTTGTGGTTTATCGAGGAAAAAATTAAATGCTTTGTTATATAGTGGAATGAATTTGCTTGAAATATTTTTATTATCAATTTGTTAGAGATTTTTTATATATTAGTACCTAAGTGAGCAGTTATGTCCATTCAAACTGAAAACGGTGATCAGCAACTTCTCTCGAAATCAAGAATAGGCCGTGCATGCCTTATTGGGTGGAATCTTAATAGATAAATCAAATTTCAGGGCCGAGAATTGCACGTGGATTACGGTCAAAGCTTCTGGCAAAATTATTGATAAACATTGCTATTCATTTCATAATAAATATACATAGATCCTCTTATCTGCCCTTAGTCATACCTTTTGACCTGTCGGTATCCGTTGTCACCACCGTTATTTCCAGATGCTCCATTGGACATATTCGCCATGCTTGGCATAGTTGGCATGTTAGGCATGTTAGGCATATTCGGCATGTTAGGCATGTTTGGCATATTTGGCATATTGCCGAACATTGGGGGCATATTCATCATCATGTTCGGATCAAAACCTTGACCAGGGAATCCACCCATCATATCAGGAGTAGGAAACATCGGCATCTGCATGCCTCCCATCATTTGGCCCATGACCTTTTGCGGTGTAAACGCCTCGCGTAACTTGTCCTGCTTGGAGCAGTATGCGATCCAAGTGAATTCATCAAACCCGTAATTGAAGAAATCAGTGGCATCTGCACCGGGTCTTCTCCAGGGCTTATCTGTGAAATCTTCTAGATTGACCTGTGTCAATGGCTTACCATCGTATTCTGCGACTGCTTCAATATCTAGCTTGGAAGCAGCCTTTTCGTGAGCGCCTGCAACATGCCCTTCCGTGATTACACCAGATTCTTCGGTCTTTGCAGCAGCACCAGAAAATGGACCTGATTTCGATGGAGCTTCTGCTCTCTGACCAGGTTTGGTGTCTATGACGAATTCGATATCAGAATCTTCTTCTTCTTCTTCATCCTCGTCGTCGTCGTCAGATCCATCAGGCTCATGAGAACCGACTTTCGCAGTACTTTCATTTGATCCATTGCCATCCTTAGACTTTTGCTTATCATCGCTTGTCTTTATCTTCTTAGCACTGTGCTCTTCGTCACCATACAGATATGCGTCCTCGTCGTCTTCTACAGGCGCCATTTTGGTTAGAAATACAGCGATTGCCTTTACTAAGTGAAGATGTAAAAGATAACTTTGCTGGTGGTTTCCCACTTCCCATCTCCCCCATACATCGACTCAACATCACCGAACTCAATCACCAAGTTACACCAACCGCGGTCGGGTTATTGTGAGGTGGCAGTGTCAATTCTATTGAAAAATGGGTGTGACTGTACCAGATATTCCGGGTATTTTAGCTCCGCCCGATGTAACTAGACGATTGCAGAGAGATGTCGCCGATTTGTTGCACAGGAGGAATTTGGACTTCCCAGGTAGGTGTTTAACTGCCGCGCAACTGCACCAAAATTATCATTATCTAACCCTATAGGATCGCAACCTGTATCGTTTTCTCGAAGACACATAGAAGAGGCTTTAATGAGAGAAGAGTATGTGGATTGAAACTGTTTTTTATTGCCCCACTGTTGCTGACTAACCAATAGTTACTTTGTATGTGAAAAATCAGATGGTATACGTTGCTTAATGTTTCTGAATCAGGAGGATGGGAACGAATTTGTATATCTGATAACTCGAAAAAATGAGTATTTCTTGATTCCAGATCTTCACTTTCCTCGGAAAGTCGACGACTTGGGCTCGTTTCACTTTGGTGGACTAATAGACGGAGAACTGGTAGTTGCAAAGAAACCTGATGGTTCTGACGAGCTGAAATATCTTATTTTTGACTGCCTAGCCCTTGATGGTCAGCTACTCACGAATCGAACGCTCGATAAACGTCTTGGAATGTTGAGACAGGGTCTTTACAAGCCTTATATGCAGCTGTTTGCACAATTCCCTGAGGACTGCAAGATATTTCCCTTCAAAGTTTTCTTCAAAGAAATGGAAAGATCATACGGGTTGGTGAAAGTCCTAGATGAGGTGCTGCCTCGTCTGGAGCATGTTAGTGATGGCCTTATATTTACCTGTCGGGTCTCTCCCTATGTGTTCGGCACGGACCCCAGAATACTGAAGTGGAAACCTCCTGAAGAAAACACAGTGGATTTCCGACTCGTATTGAAATTCCCCACATTTACTGATCCGGATCTTCAAGGGAATGAGGCGACATATATTGTCTACGATGAGAAGCCCCAGTTCCATTTGTGGGTTTGGTATGGAGGTTCCGAGTACAGGTCTTTTGCCGAAATGTATGTCAGCGATGAAGAATGGAACAAGCTGAAGGAGCTTGGTGAACCTTTAGATGAAAGGGTGGTCGAATGCTATAAAGATGGAAAAGGTCGATGGAGGTATCTTCGATTCCGAGATGACAAAGAGCATGGTAACCACGTGTCGACCGTTGAAAATATTATTCAAAGTATAACCGAATGTGTGACCAAGGAAGAACTCGTAAAAAACTGGTCTAAGATCCAAGAGAAGTGGAAGGAGAGGGAAAAGGTCGACAGAGAGCGAATGACTGCTTCTGCAGGTGGTGACTTCAAGCATC
This sequence comes from Zygoascus bituminiphila, assembly GCA_030705125.1. Classification (NCBI taxonomy): domain Eukaryota; kingdom Fungi; phylum Ascomycota; class Dipodascomycetes; order Dipodascales; family Trichomonascaceae; genus Zygoascus; species Zygoascus bituminiphila. The sequence continues at coordinate 572,724 of JANIWT010000002.1, read as the reverse complement.
ACAAGTCATGAAGGACCTCTCGAACAATTGTTATTTATCTGTATTATAGCTCTAATGTAATGTTAAAACTGCCTTGCCTTGTCGTGTGTTCTAAAATTCATTCAATCATGGGAGGCCCCGTAGTCTTTATTTACATTTATTCGATCACCCGCACTGGTCTTCCCTTAGTGCATCGCTATATATTTACATTAGTACGAATTCGGGGTACAGGCTCTCAGAAGAGATCTTGGATTCCCACTTCCGGACAGGAAATATTTCTCAGATCTCAGAGTATCAGTAAGCTCTTCTGTGATAACTTTAGATAGGAAATAGTAGTCCAATAATGCATTGACCTCCGATTGGGAAAGTCGGTTGACAGTGAGGTTTTCAACGCCGTTGAATTTAGGTGATAGCTCGTAGTCATATTCCTTTCTAGAAGCATAGGCCGGAGCTTCATCGAGGCCCAGTCCAGCCTTGATAGTGGCATTATGAGTGTGTCTGCCAGTGGTCACACCAACAACCAAGCCTCTCTTGAAAGATCGAGCTCCGGATAAGAAGTCGAAGAAATAGCCAGGAATCTGTAGAGACAGGGCTTTGATGGGTCGGTTTGAAGTGTCTTTGTTGGAGGAAAACACGCTATCGGTGATGGCATTCAGATTATCTAAACTGAACAAAACTGGAGCTGAATTCTGGTTGGAAATCTCATTCATGAAATCATTCAGAACGTCAAACGCATCACGTCGACCTTTGCCTTCCATCAAAAAGTGATACAATGACTTCATAGCAGAAGTACTGTGCTGCTGGAAAGTACCAGTACTTGTAGTAACAGCCTCGGATGGTTTGAGTTTGAGCAATACATCCTTGTTAGCTCGAGCAATCTTGTTCATCAATCTCTTGGCAATCATTGACTGAGCGAACATGCCATGTTTTTTACTATAAAGAGCATCACTGTTTCCATCAATCAGCTCCTCAGCACGAGGAATGGAAATAATAACGTATCCTTCTTCAGCAGCAAATGCATGTGTTTGAGCTAGCAAGGTAGATTTGCCAATACCACGGTCACCGGTTATGCAGATTCTGTTCTCCTTGGAAGAAACTTGTGTGCCTTTCTTGACTTTCTCGAGCATCTTGAGCGAGGTAGATTCTCGAATCAAACTGCTGTGCTCCTTGAACAACTCACTTCCCTGTCCTCGAAGATATGATCCCAGTTTGCTTAGTTTCTTTGATGGTTCAATGGGATATTGATACACTCGACCTGATTCTAGGTTGTCGATAGAATATGGCACACCGCCCTGACTATCCGCAGGAATGGCAGAAGCTTGATTGACATATCGAGAATGCGATGAAACAATATTAAAATTGTCAATAGGGCCAGCAGTTCTCTTAGGTGTGCCCTGTTTGAACTTGTTATCACCGGAGTAATGGGCTTTGCCGTCTTGATCAAGCTTTTTGACCTGAAACTGCGCAGTTGAACTAATATGCAAGAATCTTTCGGCGATCTTAGTCCAGCATATACTGCTTTGTCTCAAGCCTGACACCCTCTGGAAAGGTCTGACTCGTAGCATCCTGTGTTTGTGCGAACGCTCTGCGGTGAAAATTCACGATCTGAAATTTCGGTGGGAAAAAACGACCGTTCCTGAAAATACACTGGCAAAAAAGTATCGTCAGATCATGAATGTCCAACGAACCCGAATCGACTGTTTCGTTTAATTTATTTGTCTATTAAACGTCTGGACTCAGATTAAGTTTGAGTTGATTTACTGTAAACAATATGTAGGCTACATTTTGCAGCAAAAGTCTCCATATCAAACCTCTAATTGGAGTACGCAGTATTCATGCATACCTACTGACCCCTTTAACTATACAAAAGACGCAAAATAAAGAATAACAGTCGATTACATAATATCCCTAGCTGTCATTCTCTTCAGTAGCCACTTCATTATCTTCGTCTTCATCGTCTGCTTCAATCTTGCCACTAAGAACTGCCTCAGCTTTGGTGATGCCCCGTGCGGTGAGATAGTCCAACATAGGCCCACCACGGTAGCTATCGACAAATCCAAAGAATCCATTGAACACATTTTCTTTCTTTTCCTCGGTGTAGATTTTGTCGTATATATACTTGCTCTTGAATGCTTCAATCTCAGGGGTCCATTTGTCGAATTTAATGGATTCATGCCCCAGTTTATTCAGCCGCTGGTTGAAACCATCGTACACCGGATGCTCTAGCAAGAGTCCCAGACTCGGTGCCTTCGGAATATTAATTTTATTCGGACCAAATGCCTCAGAAATCCTGTTTAACGGGCATCCACATCTAACAACTAGAGCTGCCATTGCAACCATCTTTCTGATCTGATGAAGCATGAAAGACTGGCCGTGGATTTTGATTGAAATCCATTCTGTACCATTGATCAAAAAAGGATCGGAGATATTGAGGTTTTTCATGATACGACTTGAGCTGGGGTCCTTGGGATCTTTTCCTAGAGTGAAATTGTGGAAATTGTGAACGCCGGTATATATGTCAAACGCAGCTCGAACATTGGCAAGTCTAGCAGACGAAACTCTGTATGCTCGTCTAGCCTTGTTCTCGAGACTCTTAACTTTTTTGATAAGTTCCTGTTTATCTTTGCTTTTGGCCTTTATTTCTTCTTCGCTTTCACCTGCAGCTCTGGCATCAAACTCGGCTTGTTCAATTTGTCGGCATTGACGAATGTCTTCCTGGGTAATACCATTTTCTTCGAGTTCCTTCTCCACAGCATCCCAAAATACCTTTCCCTCTTCAGACTCTTGTGTAAATCCGGGATTTTCCTGATTGGCTTCTTCAATTCTTTGAGAAAGCGAACAGTCCGGCTTAGGTGGTAGAAATGCATAGCTTGGAATAAGATATTCGTATACTCGAGAGTTACACATCTTTCGGCATTCAAAGGACTTGTTCGTCCTATAATAACCCCAGATTCTGATGGTTTCAGGCAAATGAGAGTTGATTTTCTGAACAATAGCTGGATCTTCAATGATAAGCTTCAGAGAAATGACATTTCCCGCTGCGTGAACACCCTTATCTGTACGTGCAGCTCTCAACAGAGAAGATTTTTTGGGGTCATTGGCGTTATCTTTTGAAATGGCTCCTGCTTTTACCATTGCTTCAAAAATATCACCTTCAATTGTTCGATGAGGAGGATTGAGCTGCATTCCATGGTACCCGGTACCACAATAGCCTATACAAACAGCGACTTTCCGTTTAGGCAGCCGTTGCTCTTTCTCCGTACCTTCAGTAGCTGTCGGCTCCCTTTGAGCAATATCTGATCTCTTCTTTTGAATATTAGATCGAGCATCGTCTCTCTTACGCTTCAGTTGATTTGAAATATCATCCGTGCTGCCATTTTCAGCGGCGCCATTCATATTTCCGTGGGCAATAACTGCAGAAATACGTTCCTCTTCTTCAATGGCCATTTTGAAAAATCGTCTTTCAAAATGTCGGGATATTCGTGACCAAATTTTGCAGGTTGGCTTGGTTTGGGTTGGTTATTTAAGAAGAAGCCCGCCAAAATTTCACCATACAAAAAAAAAAATCTCAGCCGTGCTACAGAAAACCTATACCGCAAAATTTCAGGACCTTTAAATCATCTCTACCACCAACTCTGCGCAATGAGACAACTTACAGAGGAGGAAACCAAGTCGGTTTTTGAGAAACTAGCAAATTATATTGGCCGAAATATCTCGGCTCTAATTAATAGATCGGACGAGCCCTACTGTTTCAGAATACAAAAGGACCGAGTGTACTATGTCAGGTAAGACCGAACCAGGAAATATCTATCATCATCATCACATATATGTGCTAACTGTAGTGAAAAATTGGCTCGATTAGCTACTTGCATTGCTCGACCCAATCTTATGTCTCTGGGAGTTTGTCTAGGCAAATTCACCAAGACTGGAAAGTTCAGACTCCATGTTACTTCTGTGGAAGTTCTGGCTGCCCACGCTAAAAATAAGGTATGGATCAAACAGAATGGTGAAATGCCCTTCCTCTATGGCAACCATATTGTCAAGGCCCATGTAGGAAAGATGACTGAAGATGTCCCTGAGCACAGTGGCCTCATAGTGTACTCTATGAATGACCTGCCCCTCGGTTTCGGCATCAGTGCAAAATCCACCGCCGAATCTCGACGAGTCGATCCTTCGTCCATCGTGGCTTTCAGACAGAGTGACGTTGGTGAATATCTTCGGGAAGAAGATACACTATTCGCTTAATACTTTGTTGGTACATATCATTTTTTAGTGCTATAGACAATATTTATTTTTTGCCCTTCTTCTTCTTCTTGGGTGGATTGGTCTTAGGCTTTACTACTTTAGCTGTCGGCTGGACTGGCTGTATAGCACTCTCAGTCACATTATCAATGGAGCCACCTTGTGTAGACTTTGACGAGCCCTTCTTTTCCTTCTTCTTTGGTTTCCAAGTGCTTCTGTCTCTCTTAGGTAGCCATCGTTCGGGGTCAGCCGGTACAGAGGGATCAAAGTCCTTTGGAGGTTTTCCTGCCTTCTTTGTTCTCTTAAAAGTACTCTTCGACTCCAATCCATCTGATTGTCTCTTTCTCAAAAACGGACCCATAGCGCTCTCTATCAGCTCGTTTCCGTCGAGTCCCCTGCTAAGTGTCTCGATAGGAACAAGCCCACCTTTATTCTGAGCGTATGCTTCTCGCTTTTTTACGTAGGATGAGCCAGTACCAATCAAGCCAGTAGCATTTGTGATATTGTCAGAACTTCCAGTGGATCGCTGGTTGAAATAGTTCTCTCCAGCGGCTTCTTGAGAGCTGAATCCTGACAGGAGAGACGCAGAGTATGAAGCGTCGGTGTCTAATTTAGCCCACTTTTCAAGAGCATGTCCGATCAACTCAACTCCCTTCCATTCTCTGTTTTGCAGTTTATACAGGTTGGCTAGTATTCCAACAATACCCTCCTGATATTTCTCGCCGCCCTGACTCTTGAGTAAATCTTCCAAAGAAATAGCTGCTGCTTCAATCTTGCCCTCCTTGTAATATAGCTGGGACAAAATCAAAACCAGACTAGCGTTCTGCTTCTCAGATGCAAGTTCAGACTTGAAGTGTTTCCTGAACTGCTTGGAACTAAGTTTTTCTTCGCTCGGGTCAAAAACACCTAGATATGCAGCGTCCAGTCCACTGGTGTTAGATTCCGACTTGCTGGCAGATTTCTTGGCAAATCGGACGGAATTCAGACCAGCAAAAGACCTAAGAATAATTTGGTTATATCGGAAAATTCCCTGTTGCAGTATTGTTTCTCGGGTAGTATCGCCCTCACCCAGCTTTGCCAAGATGACATGAGGATTCTCTTCATTGATGTCACTTGTAAGTGAAATGATATTGTTCTCAACAATCCTTGCCAGATGTTTGTCAGTTATACCTTCCGATTTCAGATTCTTCAAGATAGATAGCGCTTCGTCAGTCTTGTTGAGAAGTTGATTGACATATGCAGCTTGAACCAAGATAGGTGCAACTTCCGCAGCAGCTTCTTCGGCACTCAGACCAGAAGATTCGATATTAAGTTTGGCCTCCTGCAAGTGCTTCAAGGCTCTCACGTAGTCACATTTTCCAGCAAGTGCAGTGGCGGAATTAAATAGCTGATAAAAAGAGGAAGTCTCAGACACCTTACTGGCAAGCGATTTATCTCCTTGCCATACTCTTGACGAAGTGATAGCCGACAAGTTGACCTCAATGTCCAGAAAATCGTCTGAATCCACATCTGTATTGGACAAAATATCTTTGTAGATTTTCAACGATTCCTCAAATCTGTCCACTTTGTACAGCGCTTGCGCCAAAGCATGTTTGACGCCAGGTCGTTCCAGCGGCAACTGCACGAGCTCATCCACCCTTTCAAGCTTATACAAAATATATGCATACTCATCCATCAATAAACTCTTCAGAAAGACGTTCTTGTGAAAAGTCTTATATGCGGGCTCAAATTGATCCAGCTTGATCTGCGCTACAACCTTCGCACGCAGAGCATTCTTGTCATCAGGAGACAACTTCAGGATCTGTTCGGCCCTTTCTAAGACCTTTTCATGTTCTTCATTCTCAGAGTGAAGCCCGAGTTTAGGCAGTAGTTCTGTCAAGTTGTCCTCCTTCTTGACCATTTCTGCTGTAAATATTGTATGGTGAATTTGATTCACCACCGTTTGGTGGATGGTGAAAAATCCAGTTGTTACCCGGAAACCCCTGGTTCGCAGCACCACAGCAGGAAAAGCCTGGTGAAAATGTAAGAAACCCACCAAATGCTGGGCCAAATTTCTCGGAACTGGTCAGGACTGAAACCCGTTTTGCAATGTTGTCCTACATTAGTTTCAATGAGATATTCGTCTTCTAGATCGAAGAGATTTGCATTTGCTAATAGGAAAAGCAAATCGCTGTCTCCAAACGTTGGTTTCAACAACCTCCACAAGAAGCACTCTCAGAAAAATAATCTAGTGAAATCGGCAAATAGCGTCACTGCTAAAACGCTAAATGCTGGAAATTTTTCCCAGCTGACTGAGGTGGATAAGAAACAGAGAGATGTTCATAAGAATTTACTTGATAGAATTGAATCGTTCGATGCTCTTCGAATCGCTCCTAGCGTCAGATCGGCTATTGTCGATGGGATACTGAAAAACTTGGAAATCAAGAAGCCTACTCATATACAGACATTAGCTACGAAAATGATTCGATCTAAAAGAGCCAACAGCAAACTACTTCATACTTGGCTACTGGCTGCTGAAACTGGCTCGGGAAAAACATTGGCATACCTGGCACCTTTACTCTCTAATTTAAAAGAGCAAGAAGAGACTCCAGAATGGGAAAATCTCAAGCATCAACCTGTTATCCGCTCTGTTATTATTGTGCCTAGTATGGAATTGGTGGATCAAGTTGCGAAAGTTGTGAAAGAGATATGCTCTATTTCTAAATTGTCGTTTCTTGCATGCACCCATACCGTATCTAACCAAACTATCTCAGAGAAGCTTTCATCTAGGTTGGACGTATTTATTTGCACACCTGACAAGTTCAATCACATATTTGAGAGACATTCTGCTAAAATTCACTTGTCTAACTGTCAGTCTGTAGTGGTTGACGAGGCCGATTCGTTAATGGATGAGTCGTTTGGAACCAGCACTATGAAAGTCGTTAAACAGTGCACAAATATTAACGATCTAGTGTTTTGTTCTGCCACAATTCCCCGAAAATTTGATAAAATCATGAGAAATGTTTATCCTGATGCTCAAAGAATTGTTACTCCGGGAATCCACAAGATGCCTGGGCATGTTGACTTCAGAGTTGTCGAAGTATTTCGCCCGCCGTACATGGATAATAAAGAGTTGGCTTTGCAACAAGCCCTTTATGCTATCTATCATGACAACACAGAAGAAGGCTTCATCAAGCGAGTTGTTGTGTTTGTAAATAGCCGAGATGACGTTCAGCCGATTGCCACCATGTTGAATGAAAAGGGTTACTTGGCTCATGGAATCACAGGCAGACTAAGTGTAGCCGATCGAACGGAATTGGTTAAAGATTTTGTTGCTATTGCTAGACCAACGGTTAAGGACGGGCCAAAGATTACTGTATTGGTTACAACAGATCTGCTCGCTAGAGGTGTGGATATGAGGAATATAAGGAATGTGATTCTGTACGACATGCCCTATTCATCTGTTGATCTGCTTCACCGAGCAGGGCGAACTGGACGATTGGGAAAACGAGGTAGGGTCTTGCTTTTTGTAAATAAGAAGGATAGCAAGTCCTGGGTTAAAGGTTTACAGAAGGCAGTAAATCAAGGGTTATCATTAGCATAAGTGATGACCACTAGCCAGTAATCGGTTGTATATATTGATGATTAATGAAGTTGATGAGAATATCAGTTACTTAACTGTTTCTCACCCAGGACGCTTTTATTTTTGAATATTGCTATCTACAATATTTGAAATATTTCAGCCTGGGAAGATAAACTCCAGCGTATCTTACGCTTGTTCTCTCGTTTCAGTGCTTTGATTTAATTCAGTATCTCTAGCACTTCCTATTGATTTCAAACATAAGTAGATGTTAACTACCCGATGGACCGCTACAGTACGTTGGGTTGAGTGGGGTAAATGACTATGGGTGACTCTGAGTCACCCGGCAGGCACCCCCTCCCCCAATACATTCGTAAAAGCTGCGTTTTTAGTGGCTCACCTATAATCTTATCTCCTGTTATATTGTCATCGTATACTTGTATATCATACTCATACCATCTCTCAAGTTCCTGCACTTTTACAATGCTTTTCAAGAAGATCATGCCTCGGCTGCTGGTGAGAAGCCAGAAGATGGCAGCTAGGACTGTCACCACTGCTGCAAAGTTCCTGGCACAAGGGCCAAAGGGCGGTATTGAGGGAGATTTGAAAAATTTTATTTATGAAGACAGCATAAATAACCTGCGCGAAACGTTGAATTCATTGGTTATTAGAAATGATTGGAGCAGACAGGAGATTAGAGACCTTTATAATGCTCCTCTGATGGAACTGGTCCACTCCGCAGCTGTTCAGCATAGGCGATTCCACAACCCGTCTGAAGTTCAGCTGTGTACGTTGATGAATATTAAAACTGGAGGCTGTTCAGAGGATTGCAAGTACTGTGCCCAAAGTAGCCGATATCAAACTGGAGTGGAAGCCGAGAAAGTGGTCAAATTGAACGAGGTTCTCGAGGCAGCTAAAGAAGCTAAAGAGAACGGTTCTACTCGTTTTTGTATGGGTGCGGCTTGGAGAGACATGAAGGGCAGAAAGAGAGGACTGAAGAATATAGCTGAAATGGTCAAGCAGGTTAACGACATGGGCCTAGAAACCTGTGTAACTTTAGGAATGGTTGATCAAGAGCAGATGAAAGAGTTGGCAGATGCTGGGCTCACTGCTTACAATCATAACATTGACACCTCCCGAGAACATTATCCTAAGGTGATCACCACGCGAAGTTATGACGAACGTCTCCAGACAATTGACAACGTGCGACAATCTGGAGTTGGGGTGTGTACCGGAGGTATTCTGGGTCTCGGAGAAACCTCCGAGGATCATGTTGGCTTTCTGCATACGCTTGCTACCCTTCCGGAGCATCCCGAGTCTCTGCCTATCAATCGATTAGTTCCAATTAAGGGAACCCCTCTAGGTGACGAATTGTCTGAAATCCAGCTATCCTACGACGATATTGTTCGGACCATTGCAACCGCTAGAATTATTATGCCTAAATCCATAATCAGACTGGCAGCAGGTCGGTATACCATGAAAGAACCTGAGCAAATGATGTGTTTTATGGCTGGTGTAAATGCCATATTTACTGGAAAGAAAATGTTGACCACCATGTGCAACGGCTGGGATGAGGACAAAGAAATGTTGGACAAGTGGGGTATGCGGCCTATGAAAAGTTTCAAAAAAAGCACTGTCAAAGCATTCCTCAAACAAAGTCCGAGCCAGATGGCACTGTCAGAATAATGAAAAGGCAACTAAACTGGAAATAAATTAGAAAATGGATTAAATATCAAGAAAGTATAAAGAAAAGAAATAGAGCTATAGTTATGCCGTAGCAAAAATATACAAATCATACACAGAGATCAGAAGAAAAAAAAGAGACTGTCGGCGAGCTGCATGCCAAACTTTTTATGTACACTAAATCCATCATAGATATGGCATTTAGAATACGGCAGCCAAAGCAACGGCCATGACTACGACAGTGCTTCCGAAGACAGCAACGCTGTTGGCAGAGTTCTCAACCTGGTCAGTGGGAGAAGAAGAAGTAGAGCCATTGGAAGAGCCGGAGTCAGAACCACCGGAGGTGGCAACAGAAGCAGGAGCAGAAGTCTCTTCGGAGTCAGAAGTAGTGGAAGCCGGTTCTGTAGCAGAAGCAGATTCACCAGTGGCAGAGTCAGATACCTCGCCTGAGGCAGAAGCAGACTCAGTAGCGGAAGCAGACTCTCCACCAGTAGGAGAGCCAGATTCAGTGGCAGAACCAGAGTCAGTAGCAGAACCAGAGTTCTCACCGGCGGTAGAAGCCTGAGACTCTGCGGCAGTGGATGAGTCTACAGCAGCGGATGAAGACTCAGCAGTACTAGTAGTGGTAGCAGAAGCGGAGGTAGAAGGAGCCAGGGTGTCGGTAACCTGTGCACTGGCAGCAGCCGATGTGGAAGTTGGAGGAGCAGTTGAACTGGGCTGAACAGCAGCAGCAGAAGTCAACTCGGCAACGATACTATCAGAAATATACCAGTAAGGTGTTGGTACTCCTGCAGAGGAGCAAATAGAGTATGCGAGGCTAGTAGCAGTGACAACATCAGAACCTTGACAAGCTGAAGCGATACATTCAGCTACAGGATTGGCAAACCCACCGATCACGCAGAGACAACCAGTATCCCAGTAGGGGCATGGCGTATTTCCGGTAGACTCAGAAACACACGGTTTGGCACATGCTGGTAGTTGGGCATAAATAGGATCGGCAAATCCGTTGATAGAAGCAGTTTGAGCGACCGAAGGATATTGTGAGTACTGGGCAGACACTGCGACAGGAAGTAGAAGAGAAGCGAGAGTGGTGAACAACATTTTAGATGACTCTGGAAGAAGGAATTTATTTTGATGCGGGTTTTTTTTGGATTTCCTAGAATATTTATACTATTTTTTAAAATGGGTCAAGTTCTGATCAAGTTGTCTCTGTACATCTAAGCGGGATTTATTCAGAAAAAGCAATTCTCATCTTCTGCAATGTTCCCAATGTGGAACTTTTTCATCAGATAATTCCCAAAGAGTAAAATTATCTGATTTGACGCCAAGTCCACTAGTCCGATTTAGGAATTCAACCGAAAGGTTACGTCTATTTTTTCAATATATTTCTGAATAATACAAAAGTGATGTACGAGATGAGTAACAGTTGACAACATTTATACTGTCTACTATATTATATGAATTACTTATTGCTTATTTATTCTCTCTCTTTTTTTTCTGGACAACTTACAGGCGTCCATATAGGTAGAGATAGCCGAAAAAACCTAAATGAGGAAGGCGACCAGAGTGAACATTGCGATTACAGATGTGAGCCAAGAAAACATGGCGTCGTTTCGGTATCCGTCGGAAGAAGATTCGGAGGTAGCGGAGGTAGCTGACGTACTCGTTGTGGCCTTGGCAGACCCTAAAGAGGTACTGCCACTCACCGAGGCTGCAGAGCTAGAATCCGTTGATCCCGTAACGGCGACCCTAGCGGATCCCGTTGCTGAAGCTCCAGCGGAAGCTCCGGTAGTACTGGCGGCGGCAGAAGCACCTTGTGTTACCTCTTCAGCCTGAATAAGAGCAGTAGTGAGAGATCCAGGAATCACCCACGAAGCACCAGCCGAACTGCAAATAGAATTGGCCAGATAAGTAGCAGAACTAACTTCTACGCCTGAGCATTCTTCTGCAATACAGGATGCAACCATTCCAGACCATTGGGGCATGACACATAGGCAGCCAGTGTCCCAGTACGGGCAAGGAGTGTTGCCCACGCTGTATTTCACACAGTCTTGAGCGCAAGTTGGTAAGTCCGCGTAAATTCTGTCGGCAAACCCATTAATACTGGCTGTCTTAGGAACTTGTGGATATGTATCCCAGTTTTGTGCGGAGACAGTTAGTGCAGAAGCAAGAATAAGACAGAGCTTGGTGAATATCATGTTGGTGTTCGGTGGAGAGATGTTTGTAGCAGCGTACATCCGGCTTTAGGATATGAGTTAAATAGTTTGACGGGTCTCCGCTATTACACAAATTCACGTAAAACTATCTCGGCCGAACTGAATTGAGTTTTGCGGTAAAATACGCTGCCCTCATTTATTCCTGTGAAGGGTTACAAAATCGAGCCACTGTACGTTTTCTTTTTCCTTGGCGTCATGGGTAATTCAATCTGATGGTCGTCCCAAAACAGAAACAATTTTCTGATCGTCTGAATTATCAGATGCTACTCAAAATCTTCAAATAGAAAAACTCTCGTCATATTGATATCCTGCACCTCCCCGCAACATGTCTATCTCACTTGGTGATCAATTTGAAGTTGAACTCCAGAGAGGAAACAAGACCTCCTGGGGTTTCTTTGCTTGCCTCATGGCTCTCTTCGTTATTTATGGCCTCTTTTCAAAAGCTATGATAATGGTCCGCAAGAACCGTTCACAGCACATTACGCTCTTCAAGCATATGACATCCATTGTCCGTCACTTAAACTTTTTTAATAGTACCTTTCGTCTCCGCATACGAGGAGCACCATACTATATACAGCCTTCTTTGCTTCTGGTATTAGCCTGCTATATGGGAGCTTGCGCAGGGCTATCAGTCAGCGGACTAAATGGTCTTGACTATGAACCCAGGTATTACTTGATAGGAAAAAGGTGTTCTAAAATCGCTGTAGGTAGTATTCCACTACTGTATCTATTCATTTCAAAAAATGACATTTTGACCAGGCTTACAGGATGGCCTGGGCACTATCTTAGAGTGCTCCATATGAATATGGGATTGATAATCTACCTCATGATTATTGCACACCTTATTCTTTGCGCTCGTTACTGGATGAATATGAACTTTATGGTTATGCTTGAGATTCCTCCCCAGATTTTTGGATTCATCGCTTTTGCCTGCATGTCTGTTCTTGTACTTTTGAGTCCAGCCGTAATACGAAGGCTTTCCTACGAATTTTTTCTATTCAATCATGGCTTATTGTCCGGAGTAATGAGTCTTATGGTATTCTTCCATAATCCTGGAAGTAGAGCAGCTATCATTCTTGCAGTACACGCAGTTGTAGTTGATAGAGTTTGGGCTTTCGCTAGGGTATTTTTGAACAGAAGATGCAGCAAAATATCAAATGGAAAAGCGGTCTATGAGATACTCGACGACAATATTTTCAAAATGACGCTACCTATTGACACGCTAACCCTTGTCCCTCCCAGCAAGTTCACTGCAGGTCGCTCTCTTGAATATGGAGGCTGGAAAGCCGGCCAACATGTCTATCTCCGAGTTGGAAAAGTGCGCAGACTGCAATGGCATCCATTCACCATCGCCAGCGTTAGTGAGGATCGTCAAATAGTACTCATCTTAAAAAAGCAGAAAGGATTTACTAGAGCTCTCTACAAGCTCATTACGGATACTTGCGAAAATGAAAATATTGAGAGATGCGAGCTCCAGACTAAAATCCATGGACCATACGGTGCTCAATATCAACCACTTATGGATTTTGACTCTGTTATGTTTGTCTCAGGCGGTACAGGAGGTTCATTTACATTTCCAGTGGCTGTTGATTTACTATGTCGGATAAGTGAGGGTTCCGTCAAAATGCAATGCTCCAGAGTGCGCTTTGTTTGGTATATTCGTAACTCAGAAGACGTAGTATGGTACAAGGACTCAATTCAGCATTTTCGAGAGCTGATCTCTATAGATTTGCCAGTTTCTTTCTCTGTGGAGATATATGTTACAAATCCTGAAGCACAGGTTTTGACGGAAAGTACGGAAATCATAGAAGAACTCAAGCGAGTATCATCTGAGACATCGCTCGTGGGTCACACTCTAGGACGTCCACCAGCTTATAGCTTGGTTGAAAGTGAAATAGTAGAGCAGTGTGCTCTTTTAGGTGAAGGACCTAAGGATATGGCTATTCTTGGTTGTGGGCCAGAAAAGCTAGTTGACGAAGTTGCATTTGAAGCAGAAAGGCAGCAACGCAAAAACAAAGGCTGCCACATTTACACTTATTTTGAGAAATACGTCGTATAGACGACTATCGGGGGTACGTACGTAGAACAGTGGACGTGCATGGACATGAGTACCACACATAAACAAGACAATTTTACAACGCTCATTTATAGAATCATTCTCTAGATATTCGGTTCATATATATATATCATAATATTAAATTTTTTACAAATATATCAGATATTTTTAAAATTTAACGGTGCATGAGCCGCTCCCTTACGATGCCCAGCGTACTTTGGCTTTGTGGTTGGCTTGCTGAGCTGGTTGCGCTATTAGCCACTTTAAAAGGTAAAGTTACAGGCGGATTTTCAAAAGGTTTGTCAGCATGAGAGGCAGGAAATTTTATCCTCAAGTTTGGAAGATGTTCTATTGTACTTCTCGGAATAGTGATTTACAAGGAAATTCTAGCACGTGACATATTTTCAAGAGCCTCACGGGAATAAATCTCGCTCGCCGCTGAACATGCAATTGACTTGGCCTCCCCGCAACTTTTCACGATGAGAGGAAGCTCGGTAGAACAGGAGCATGAAGATCATGCCGACGAAAGATCCAGTCTTTTGTCTTCTTTGCCAAATATTGTACCTGTGGAGCATACCGCATTGAAATATTTGTATACCTCACATTTCTTATCGACTTGGAATAGCAGGCTGTTTGAGTATGCAGCTGCGCTATTCCTTGCGGAGATATTTTTGCATACGTTCACGCCATTGTCGGTTTATGCTCTGGCGCGCTCGTTTGCTCCTATAGTGTTATCTCATAAGATTGGACAGTATATGAAAGAATCGAATCGCATGACGGCCGTCAGATCGTCAATCATTTACCAACGAGTTGCGGTAATTATTACATGCGTGTCTCTTTTCCTAATTAACAGCATAGAAAAAAATGAGATTGAAGTTGGCCCGAACTCTAATTACTACTCTCTTTTGATTTTTTCTATTGCTATTGTTATGGCCTGCGTTGAGAAGCTTTCATCCACGGTAAACTTGATCTCAGTAGAGCGGGACTGGGTTGTGGCGATAGCGGATGGAGATCACGAGCTTCTGAAAACAATGAACTCTCAGATGAGGAGACTGGATTTGACCTGTAAGCTTGGTGGTCCCTTGGCCATTTCTTTCCTGGATTCGCTGGCCGGATTGAAGATCTGCATCATGGTGATTTTTGCCTGGAATTTTTTATCGCTTGCTTTTGAGTACTTCTTTCTGGCAATTGTTTACAAGAGATATCCTCGACTACAAGAGCCAAAAGTGCCTTCGTCTGATGGTGGTGAGGAAGATGGTAATTCGCCATTGAAACACTTCAGAGAATACATCCAAAATCCAATGTTTTGGCCATCAATGGCGCTGAGTCTGCTCTACTTTACGGTTCTATCATTTGGTCCACAGATGGTGGAATTTCTGCTGTTTGAATCTTACTCACCCATGCTTATTGGTATATTAAGAGGAATTTCAGTCGTATTTGAGCTCTCCTCTACCTCAATTGCGCCTTGGCTCATGTCGCAAATAGGCCCATTACGATCGGGTTTGTGGTTCATCAATATTCAAATAATATGTTTATGGACGGCTATTGCTGTCTCCTGGAGTTACCTTGGAAAGGGTAGTAGCTTGTGGGGCACTTTGCCGTTGATAGCCGGCGTTACTCTGTCTCGACTCGGCTTGTGGGGATTTGATCTCTCAGTTCAAATCCAACTTCAAGAAGGCGTACAACCTGACAAAATGGGTCACTTTTCCACTACTGAGGCAGCATTTCAAAACGCTTTTGAACTTCTATCGTATGTTACGACACTGGTATGGCACGACCCTGCCGAGTTTCGATACCCAGTACTCATCAGCGCCATTGCTGTGACACTAGCTGGTCTTTTCTATATGAAGTATCTGGTATCAATTAGGCATCATCTATTTCATTTTGAAAAGTTGAGGTCTTATTCTTGTATGTAGACGAGTTGGCTGCTAATAAATCTCTGATCCCTTGCCCGACGACGATCTTCCACCTCCCGCAGGTGACCTGGCGTACCCAACCCACCACCGCTGGTCCGTGGAGCAAACTTGGTGTCTGGTCGGCAAACGAACCCCTACATTTTCAACCCACTGTTAATCTTCTCTATACGCTTACTATTAACTAATTCCGTATCTACATAATATTTACTGACGACCGGGATGGCACTAAAGGCTTTAAGAAGAAGTACCATCTTCACCAAGCAGCTTACACCAGATCCCGATGTTCCGACCTTAGAAGCGGCCAGAATGGCAGGTTCTGAATTAATACATACTCCTAGGTATGTCGATGGTATATTCACTTGGACAAAGCCTGAGAGAAAGGAGAAGTATGAGTTGATTGCTGTTTCTCCTAGAGCAATGGATGATCTAGGATTGCCGGAGTCGGAGAAAGACGATGAAACATTCCAAGCCGTAGTTGCTGGTCAACAATACTTTGATGATACTCACCCATGGTCTCAGGCCTATGCCGGTTGGCAATTTGGCCAGTGGGCAGGCCAGCTGGGTGATGGGAGAGCAATTAGTTTGTTCGAAGCGACAAATGAAGCAACGCATCGGCGCTACGAACTCCAACTGAAGGGAGCTGGACTCACTCCATTTTCTCGGTTCGGTGATGGAAAGGCTGTTCTTCGCTCTTCTATAAGAGAATTCCTCGGCAGCGAGGCTGTCAATGCCCTGGGTATACCAACTACGAGAGCGCTTGCCCTCACCTCCTTGCCTGAAACCACAGCGAGACGGGAAATGAGAGAAACATGTGCAATTGTGTGTAGAATGGCCGAAAGTTGGATTCGAATCGGTACTTTTGATCATGTCAGATCTCGACGTAGCAGGTCGGATATGTTGAAGCTTGCCGATTATTGTATTGAGCATGTGCTTGGTGGTGTTAACAATCTGCGAGGAACCGGCACCAGATACAACAAGTTTTTTACGGAGGTGGTTCTACGGAATTCTGAGACAGTTGGTCTTTGGCAGGCTTACGGGTTTATGAATGGTGTGCTAAATACAGATAATACCTCTATTCTTGGTCTGTCGATAGACTTTGGTCCGTTCGCTTTTATGGAGTCATTTGAGAAGTCATACTCTCCTAACCACGATGACGGAGCTCTGAGATACTCGTATGAGAACCAACCCGATGCAATTTGGTGGAATCTAATAAAACTTGGTGAAGATATCGGCGAACTGCTGGGCAGGGATGATGCCGACGATCATCATGCTCTCGAGACAACTGTTAGCGAAGAACAAATCAAGAGCGTGATGGAAAAAGCACAAAACTTTATCATCGCTTCCGGTGATGTGTATCAGAAGAGACTTGACGAGGTATATGAAGAGCGCATGTCTAAAAGATTGGGTCTGGCCTCCATCGAAGAGTCTGATAGATCAGAGATAATTGAGCCATTGCTTTCAATCCTACAGGACTCTAAACTGGACTATAACTTATTCTTTCGACGACTGGGCAAGTATCACGTTGGAGACAGGAATTTGGATCAATTTATGCAACAGAGTAGGGGTTCCTTCACCCTGGTTGAAGACGACGAACTTAAGAAGCTTCTCACCACCTGGTTGAATAAATATGATCTCCGACTTCTAGGTGTAAATTCCAGTATCAATGATGCGAATCACAAAGATCGTACCAGGGGTATGGATAAGGTGAATCCCAATTTTGTGTTGCGAACTTGGATCATGGATGAGGTGATTCACGCCGCCAGGGAGAAAGACTATGCTCCGCTTCACAGGGTATTACATATGTCACTTGATCCATTTAAAGATTCTTGGGGTTATGACAAGGAGCTTGAGCAGAAATATGTTGGCGAGCCTCCCAAGTTCGAGAGAGACATTCAGTGCTCTTGCAGTAGCTAGCACATATAATAGGTCTGCTTCGTATTGAGCAGCCTGTGAGTTCAATGTTCAAAAAATAACAAAATTCGGTCATTTGGTGATAATTTGCTGTTAATATCTGTTGGTTGCGTCAAATTTCTATATTTCATTCTCCATCTTCTAGGGCAACTAAATAGTGAACACATAAAAATTAAATATTCTTCTGTCAAAAATATCGAAGTAGATCACCCAAGAAAATACCACAAGACTAATAATTCATATATCAATAGAGATTAATCTATAGATCAGTCTTGCAAAATATTATCTGTTATAGATAGATCGAAATGCCTTATATCGTTCAGCCCGCATAGAGCACAGATGGGAGACTGGAAGTGTGGAGCCCAAAAAAAATCTCCCTGGGGTGATTCGAACACCCGATCTGCGGATAACAGAGAACAATTACAGTCCGACGCTTTACCAACTAAGCCACAGAGAGGAACTTTTGAGTTTTGCTGAATTACTCTCTACATAGAGTGAGCCTCAAAATAGCTCAAATCACGTGACCATGGTCGGGAATTTTTGGTTTTGTTATTCTACATGACAGGTAAGTGCCAAATCCCACTTCGCGTATTGATTGTGCTATCAACACCGTAAACAACCAGGATGAACTTGTACATCGACGATCAAGACGATACAGATGTTTTGATATTGAAAGAGACTCTTTCTAAGGTCGATGACTTGACCAAGAAGATCCAATCCTCACTGTCATCCATATCGAGGGGGAGCCTCTATGCCGAGAGGGCCATTCGCCCAATATCCGGCAAAACAAAAATGCTAGCACTTTATGGAAAGAATCTGGGGTCTAGTCTGACTGTCATAGAAGATATCAAAGATTATGCAAGACTTACCGCAGAGTGTGAAACTACTCTCAATTCTGGAATAGCAAAGGTTGGACTAACGAATTACACTGACGCCCTGGGCAAGCTGAAAAAAGCTCACGACGAATTGACTGCATCACAACTACGAACATTTTACAAAGTTGTGGATAAAACTGAGCAACTGATAAAGTCAGGCAATAGCGGCATTAAGGATTACTTTCGTTCCCTGTTGGCTGAGGCCTATAAGCCGATCAATGTAGGGGACCTAATACAGCGCGGACTACAAATGCCCCGTCTATCTGGAGACCAAGTAAAGGCAATCAGAGAACTATTTGCATATTTTAACTCGGCTCATGTTAAAGTCGATGACATATTTCTGGATATTGTGTCTCGCTTCTTCTCTTCATCGCTCAGCCCTCTATCTAAATCAATTAAACTCACTCCTCAATCTAAAAAGACTCCCGTGGACGGACTTCGCGCTTATGCATCAGCGTCGATCGAAATGTGCCTTGGAATCAATGATGATCTTAATGCTTTGTCAAATGGTAACTCAGAAGGACAGATGACTTACTATAAAGAAGAGTTGTGCCGATCTACAGCAGTGGATTTTGAGACCACAATAAGCTCTCTTGCTGATCAAGTTGGTAGGAGTACTCAGACTGATGCGGCAGCTGTATTCGAGCTGGTGGACTGGACGAATGCAGTTCAGCGAGCTATGACCTCTATATTAAGAAAGCCACCCTCTAGACTAGTCCAGCTGTCTCAAAAGTTGACCACGAATGCTATGCAAGTTCTCATCGAGATGCTTAAATATATCGAGACAAGAGTGCAGCAGCTAACAACACTTCCTAGTGATAATGGTGTTTCAGATGCAACCATCGATGTAATGTCGAAGTTGAGCAAACTTGCAGACCACAAAGTAAGTGCTATGGTAATCCTGAAAGGAGCAACCTATGGAAGCTGGCTGCCTGCTGCTAAGCCTGCATGGGCCACTATGATGCCTCAAGTGCCAACGACATCTGAGGATCCCATAGACCTACTGTCAGGCTATTTCGCAGATGCACTGGACGATCTGTTCTTGAATTTGGAAATCAAGGCCAAGGTGCTTGGCAAAAAGAATAATCAGATTGGATTCCTCCTTCTTATGAATCTGACAATGGTAGAACACTACGCTAAGAAGAGCGATGTAGCAGGCATTATGGGATCTACTGGAGGCGAACGAATCGAGAGATTGAGGAAAAGAGGAATGAATCTCTTCTTGGAGGGATGGAAGACCGTAGCAGCTCATCTAATGGATGTGACAGTGGTTCGGCCCGGGAACAAACAACTGTCTTCTAAAGACCGAGAAGCAGTCAAGGAGAAGTTCAAAACTTTCAATGCAGAGTTTGATCAGCTGGTTCAGAGACACAAGAGCTACAACATCACAGACCCTCATCTGAGGCAGCAACTTGCTAAGGAAATTGCGTTCATCCAACCATTATACCATCGGTTTTATGACAAGCATTGTGGAGGTGATTTCACGAAGAACATTGATAAATACATCAAGTACAACAAGGAGCAGTTTGATGAGGTTCTGCGAACCCTGGCGTGATGACAGAGATGGTCTATTTGAAATAAAAATAATCGCAATAAATCAATGATAATATATTATCCCTGTCAATTTATTTATCAACCAAAACTCGTACGAAAATATATTTTTATATTTCTTCTCGGGCAATTTTGTTGTTGCATTTCAAACTTCTGAGATGTTCGTTAGCGTGAGGCTGAAATGTTTAGCTATTACCCAAAAGGGATATCACACATAAATGGAAAACAGTTTCCAACTATCACTCAACTTTTGGTTCTTCGTTGCGATTTAATACTTAGCATCTCACAATCTAGTAGTATATCATTATACTGAGCCAGGGGCCGAATCAGTCAATCGATCATAGTTAAAATGCTAGCTGATCCGACTGTGGGATTCGACGACAACGATGACAGTATTTCTCTGTCAGACGACAGCTTCATGCCCCCCGTCTTGAGCGACTATGCCAACGAACTGCTGTCTGACGAATTAGCTAGATCTCAGCTAGTGCAAGAGAAGTCCGACATGGATCGAAAAGAACGAACCATCTCTATATTGGGCGATCATACTTCAACCACTAGATCCCGCCCAAGGTCAATACTGGGGACGACTCAGACGGGCCTTAGTAGCAAAGAGGAGTCAAAGAATGGACAGACAGAAAATAGTACTCAACATTCGACTAAGTCAAAGGAGTACTCAACACCTGGCCAAGTTGGAGGAAGGGTGTTTGGAGGCAGGGCTCCTTCAGCCCTAGACTTCTCCTCCAAATCTATTCGCAGCAGACGACTAGGAAGAGGTTTGGATCAGCTCAAAAGATCTTATGCAAACGAAGATAAGTCAGTCAACTCAAAGCCTATTTCAGATAATACCCAAGCATCGTCTGCTTTGAAGACAAATTATTCACCATCTCAATGGAGACCAAGCAAGATTCGTTTTGCAGAAGGCAAAGAATCAGCACCGGTGTCATTTTCTAATAGCATATTTTCAGAAGAGAGCTCTCAGGAAGACCTACCTAGAGATACATCGGGCCCCTTTGGAACCTCATTTGCACCAACCGTCGTGTCATTGACTACTAAAGCAACGGAGATTGACAGTAGGACCCCGTCCAGGAAAGACAAAAGCAATAGCAGTGGCATTCTTAGACCACTATCGCCAAATGAAACATCGAGGATGACTGAACGGCAAAATATAGCTGTAAGCTCACAATCGACTATCACGGAATTTCAGAAGCAACACTACAAGCATTCCGAGGCTCCTAGTCTGTACCACGCAGATGAGGTTAGCAAAGGGCATATGCCATACTCGAATGAGAACCATCCTTCAATTTCTCCTCCTCTCCAGTCCGCCCCAGTAAGGTCACAAGCAGTGGTTGACAAATCCAAGAAAAAACCTAAGAACTTGCTCGCAATTAATGGACAGAAATATCAGAGGCTGGAGCTCATAGGTAAAGGCGGTTCTTCAAAAGTCTACAAGGTGCAGAGCGTTGCAAATGACAACAAGGTCTACGCGGTGAAAAAGGTAACATTTGATGATCTAGACATATCTGTTATCCAAGGCTTCAAGGGAGAGATCGATTTGTTACAGAGATTGAGAGGAGAGGATAGAGTTGTGAAACTGGTAGATTTCGAGATGTTTGACACCTCAGTCTACTTAGTTATGGAATGCGGAGAGATTGATCTTGCACATGTATTATCTGCAAGATTGAGAACACCGCTAGACTTATCCTTTGTACGATATTATGCCCAAGAGATGCTAAAGTGCGTTGAAGCGGTGCACAGACATGGCATTGTTCACTCAGATCTGAAGCCAGCCAACTTTTTACTAGTAAAGGGTATGCTCAAAATTATCGACTTTGGAATTGCTAATGTTGTACCTGACTATACGTCTAATATTCACCGCGATACCCAGATTGGGACGCCAAACTACATGGCACCTGAGGCACTACTGGACTCTAATGGAGGCTACAGTGTTGCAGACCCTTTTGACACTGGAGCAGCGAAGTTCAAAGTAGGTAAGCCGTCAGATGTTTGGAGTTGCGGATGCATTATCTACCAGATGATATATGGCAAACCACCATATGCAGGGTATGCAGGACACCAACGAGTCCTAGCAATCACCAACCCCAAAGTTGTGGTTCAATATCCGAAAGAGGGACTAGGTGGAGTTAAAGTTCCAAGGGAGGCCACTCAGACCATTAAAAACTGCATTTCAAGAAATCCTTCTGAAAGACAAACAATCTCAGAAGTACTGAATGGGTCTTTCCTGAGTCCACTGGCCATTGACCAGAACATCTTGAAGAGTCTTTTTGAAAATGCTATCAAGTACGGGTCTGAGCGAGGTCAAGTCACTAATCGAGAAATGGACCAACTGGCTAGTGATGTATGGAAGAAGTTAGTTGCATTGAACTCGTCTTAGACTAGATTTTTTTGTTATTGTTATTGTTAACTTATGACTTAAAATTTATATTTATTCATTAATCATTCGTCGTAAAAAGTGTATAAATAGTAACTAGTGGTTTACACCCACTTTTCTTCGGGGTTCTTCTTGAACTCCTCGTAGTCAGCTTTATTGAATAAAGAGATTTCAGTTTCATTTTCAACACCATATTCCTTGAGCGTCTTTGCAGGGTCTGCAAGCGTCCAATCATCATCATGTTCAAAGTTGATAATGAGATTCATTGTCTTGGAGCCGTGAGCTTTGGTATAGATTTTTAGAGTATCAAGGTCAACATTTCTATAAGCGCGGAAACTGGAGTTCGACTTGACGAGTTCCTTTATGAGGTCCAATAGGTCTCCAGCAGTGGTAGTTGTCAAATCAATGTTCTTGAACACATGATTTTTAACAGTTCGATACGGAAACGACTTGATAATTCGTATGGTCAAAATGGCCATAGTTTCTTAAAAATTAGTGCCTACGATTATTATTTACGCTGCAATTAGTTTAGTCAACCTACCAGGTCGCACCGTAGAGGTGAGCGGCTCTTCGTTGTAGAAATCGGTATTGGACATTATTTTCTCTGGATATGAAGAAAAAGTTAATGCAAAACTACTTTATTCCCAGCGTGCTTTTTACCGAACAAAAAAACATCCCAAGAAAACCGGTCTGAAACATTGATTTACTACTTGGGCGGAAACATAAACAAACAACATCGGCTACTTCGATTTGAGTCGACGAGCTGCGTAGCGGTAGACCGTATAAACCATTATAATAGTCACACACGACCGACTCGAAAGCTTTCCGAACACACATATTAAACGAGCAGTTTATATACTATAGAGTTGTTGTTCGGGTGTTTTTGCCGTGAGGTTACTTAACGCATCGTTTACGTGTATATCGGCGAGGCAGCGTGCACCCAGCCTGCCTTTAATAGACACAGTTGTCTTGCCAAATTCCTATGACAACAACCACTAATAATACGTTACGTTTCCTAGACTATTCATATACCAAATACTGGAACGATCTGTTTACTCACGAAATATCCTATCTGCCCCGACGCTGCAACCAACATACCGACTTGTCTCATTCTGCATTAATCAAGAGCTTGTTTATCCCCTGTTACTGATATCCCTCTAACTGATGATCTTGACATCGACTCAGACAGCCATTGCCAGAACAAGCACTTCGGCACTACCCAGTCCAAGCAAAACAGTTCCCGACTGGGTGGCAACTCAGCATAAAGCCTTTCTGCGATGGGCAAATACGTATCTCGAGAGAAACGAGGTAGAGCCAGTACAGGATTTGGCTACGGATCTGGCGAGTGGTGTAAAGCTTATTAGACTGTTGGAAATCATTGGCAATGAGCCTTTAGGAAAATACAACAAAAACCCCCGACTACAGATACAGAATGTCGAGAATCTTAATACGGCTCTTGATTTTATCAAGCATCGTGGTATCATGCTGCACAATATCGGGGCCGAAGATATTATCGACGGTAACCTCAAGTTGATCCTGGGATTACTATGGATTCTTATTCTTAGATTCACTATTGCTGAAATCAGCGAAGAAGGTCTTTCAGCAAAGGAGGGACTATTATTGTGGTGTCAGAGAAAGACTGCTGGATATAAAGGTGTCAATGTTAAAGATTTCTCCAACTCTTGGTCGAATGGATTGGCATTTTGTGCTCTAATCGACTGCCATAGGCCCGATTTGTTGGACTATGACGAGCTAGATCACGAAGATGCCCGCGGAAATGTGGCATTGGCGTTGAAAATAGCTGGCGAGCAAATTGGTATTCCACAGATTCTAGATGTGGAGGATTTGTGCAATGTCAAGCAGCCTGATGAGCGATCTGTAATGACATATGTTGCATACTGGTTCCATGCATTTTCCGCTCTGGACAGAATTGAAACTGCCGGAAGACGGATCGAGAAGTTTGTCGAAGTGAGTGGATCATCTATCAGCATGCAACATAGCTTTGAGAAGCGAATGAAGACACTCATGGAGGCTATTACTTTGATTCAGGCCCAATGGAAGAATTCAACCTTCAGTGGCAGCTATAAAGACGTTAAGAATCAATCTGAAGACTTTGCCCATTACAAGAAGGCTACCAAACGTGCTTGGGTATCAGAAAAATCCGAACTTGCATCATTACTGGGTAATATCCGCACAAAACTGGCCACATATGAATTGCGTGAATATCGCCCACCCCTGGGATACAGGCTACCGGACTTGGAAGAGGCCTGGAGACATTTGATCAATTCCGAAGCGGACCGATCAAGAAGCATTAACAATAGCATGAGAGATATAAAGGAGAAATTAAGACGACAGTTTGCTGACATTGCCAATGAGCTTTCATCATCTATTGACAGTGCATCTCTGCAGATTAGTGAACTGGATGGGGAACTGGAGAGTCAATTAGAAGGAATCACTCGAATTAGTGACCAGTTGAAGCCTCTGGATGGAATGGCAGGTGAATTAAAGAAATTGGACGAGAAATGTGTTGAGGCTAATGTTGAGGAAAATGACTATACTGTCTATTCTTACATGGAGCTTGAGTATGAGCTTGGACTTGCCAAACAATCCGTGGTCAAGAAGCTTGCATTTATTGAAAATCAGTTAGTGGCACGAAGTATGACGAATCTCACTCCAATTCAGCTGGAAGAATTTGAATCTGTGTTCCGATACTTTGACAAGGGCCAGAGGAATGGACTAGGAGAGAGCGAGTTTGCTGGAGCATTGGCATCACTGGGCCTTATCTATGATGAAGATGAGATGCGTGAGATCTTTTTGGCCGCTAGCGGTGGGAAGTCTCACGTCTCTTTTGAGCAGTTTATTAATTTCATGGTAGATGTTACTGAGGATCAGCATACTGCTACCCAGGTCTACCGTTCATTTGAAGACATTGCCAATGGCAAGCACTATGTGACTGAAATCGATCTCAAGAACTCGTTACTTCCTGATCCTATAATTGAACAATTAAAAGACGCCATGCCCTTAGACGAGACAAAAGAAGGCTACGACTACGTGTCCTTCATGTCACGCCTAATCGAAAATTAGGCAACCTGAAGGACCCATCTAGAAGAAATCTCTAAATACATATAGAGAAGATATTCATTTCTCAAATCAAATTCAATGAAAATATTCATTTCAAATATATACTGACATACTTAGACATCTATCTAGGTCCAAGCTTGGAAAGCACTCTTGGGCCTTCCTCCTCCCATTCTGCCTTGGTGATCCACATTGTCTCCTTGTCCTTCATAATGTTTGCCAATACTGCACCTCCAAGGAAAACCATATGCCGTCGCCTAGGAGGATCTTCAATTCTAACCTTGAATTTGCTGAGTCGCTCGGGATTGCCGTTCAGCACCCGAGTAAGCCACAACTGCTTGAGCTCCTTCTCAAGTCTGCTGGGCAGACCAGGGTACATACTAGAGCCACCGGATAGAACAATTGCTTTATACAAGGAAGATCTGATGTCCACATCGGCCTCTTCAATGGTTTCAAACAAATATTCCGCCATACCCGGCTGTTCTTTGTCAACCAAGTGAGGCTGGAACAGGCATTCAGGGGCCTGAAATCGCTCAGGACCAATCTTAATAACCCGGCCATCAGGAAGCTCGTACTTTTCCATCAGGGTGGTGGTTTCTTCCGCAAGCTTGTTGTCATAGTCCAGGTCGTACGAGACATAGCAGAATTTCTCCTTGATTTGTCGCACAGTCTCGAAATCAGCAGTTCGATTGAAGGCATAGCCTCTTCGGAGAAGCAAATTGATGAGGTTTCTAGTGACGTGACGACCGGCAACGTTCAATCTTCGGATTAAATGATTCAACACGGTAGATTCGTAGACCGGTACAATATGGGTAACACCGTCACCAGAATCAACAACGACGCCGGACTGGAGACCCTGGGCATATAGTGCCAAAACGGCCTGAATGGCCACATAAACACCACCAAAGCTATACTTCTCAAACATGGTTCCGACCATTTCCTCTCTGTTTTTCAAGGGATTCAATGGGGGCTCGGTAAGGAGGACCTTTTTTCCTGTGGGGTCTAGCTTCATCCGTTCATAGAAAGCGTAATCCCACAAATGGCCCATATCTTCCCAATTTTGTATTATACCATTTTCCATGGGGTATGAGATTTGCAATGCAGTTCGTACTTCAGATGCTTCGTCACCGCACATGATATCCTTGATGACGGTGTCGCCAGCCTTCTCTTCTGCTCGCAGAATTGGACGACCAACCATTGAAGGAAAAACATGATCAGGAAAATTCGTACCACCACGACCAATTTTCACAAAACCGGTACCTTGATCAAGGACTGTAGAGTTAGCTTGTTGATGGATGATGAGGAGCGGGATATCTGTTAATCGCGGACTTACCAATTGCTTGCTCCGACATGATGGACAATAATGTACTTGCACAGTACCACGTACTAGAGATACAGCTTAAATAGATGCAGACTTTGTTAGAGTATACGTTGACGAATTGATTGAGTTGGATTCAATGCAACTTTGTTCTGTCGTCGTCGTAGTGTGCAGTTGGGGAGAAAGAAAGAAAGAAGTGAAGTGAGGTGGTCATCAAGTGGTAGGTCTTGGGAAGTACGATAGGAGCTGCGCCTACCAGAATGTGTAATACCGTATTACTAGTAACAAATACAAACAAAAAAAAATTCCATATAATGCCAAATATAATGCTTAATGCCTTCTTATTCGATGAGGCTTGACGTCTATAACGACATCTTCCGCGCTGTTTTCAACCGGCTCGTCCAGCACTACTGCTTTGGAATTGTAGTCTGTGCCCTGTATCTCGATCCGCAGCTTACTCTTTCCATCTCCACTTGCCAAATTTCTATGAATAATAAGATAAATATTGGCAAGTCTTTTTGCTGAGGTAACATCGACTAGACCAAATGATCGGATTTCCATTTTTTCCTGGAATCCCCCTATTGACCCTTTAAAGTCCTGCTGAATATTCTCAACTTCGGTGAACCTATACCGATCCATGGCCAGACCTTGTGCAACATCGATTCCCAGCATTGATGCCAGCCCTGCTTCATTGAGTTCCAGAGCAGACAGGACTCTTTTCCGAGCTACATCTGGTATCGTTTGCTTCAATGCTGAACCAGGAGTGTCATCAGGCTCAAATGCAAGATGATAGGACCCCATATTGGACCATCTCTGGTTGTAGAGTTCGTTCTTGATCCGTCTCAAACGAGAAGTTAATATATACATTCCCAGTACTATAGGAGGAGTCATAGCCACAATTAATGCCACAGGAATGAAGAATATAAAGGCTGCTGTACCGGCTATCCAACTGAAAACTTTCATTGGCCCAGGCACCTTGGGCAATTTGCCATTACCGCGACCACCAGAGCTTCGGTTGTACACTTCATAGGGGCCTCCACCAAAAGAGATACACCTGCTAGGAATTATTTGGTGGACATAGTTAATATTCCTCGGATTGATTCCAAATCTATTTGAAATAGAGCAGGATAATATGCTACTGGTGCCAGGTGCAGACAAACCAGCTGATCTGCCTTGAACTGACGAGATTGATCTTCGCAGAATGCCGTTTATTATGGAGGGAGCTCTTCGAGATGTTGAAAGCAAAAATGGTGAAAATCCTAACATGACCCCTGTTTGAAATAAAACAGTCGTACCAGTTACTTGGATTGTGGCCCTGATTGAATGCAGTAGCGGGTGGTGGAGTATTGTAAGTTTGATGTTGGACTTGTCGAGCGAGCGGCTGGAACATCAAAAGAACCGTCGCTTTTTTGGCCGATTTTCATTGGCTGGAGGCGAAACTTGCGGACGCTTTTAGGTTAAGTTCTAGGTTACATACGGCATGGTTATAAAAAGACTATTATGTGAGTCGGTCCTCTGGATCCACGTCCGAACTCCTCATTATTGTTATTGATCTGGTGACGACCATACAGCCTTCTAGAGCCGACTAAGCCTCGGTCCGATCCGCGCAATGCCCAACCTAGCAACAAGGCATTGTCAGCACCCGTGATATCTCTGATTCATATGTCGCATGGATTATTCGACGGTAATATTTATATCGCAGGTGACTGATGCAGTGTCACTTGTTGGCAACGCAACGCTCATCATTTGATGGAACTTGTCGGACCTTTTCACACCGTCGCCACAACAAGACCCTGTGATATATTGAGAATCTTGATAATTTGACCTCAGTGCACAACACACACCGAATTGATGTTACTAGATCCCAGAGGTCCTGACCAGCATGACAAAATATTTGCAGGGTGTGTATTCTCAATTATATCCAGAGGAAAATCCACAGAAAATGCTCATACTGCTTCAGATCATTGCCTACTTTTTCGACCTTCGGTGGCGTGCGGCTCGAGCTCAGATTATCACTTGGAGGTGAGTCAACACCATCATCACTCACGACTGACGGAATTTGTTGTTTCTTTTTTTCGCCTTCTTTATATAGACATCCTTTATTCTGACTTGTTTTCACTTTCATCATACCATAGTTTCTCTGCTAACTTTGTCTTGTTTCCGTCTTGTCTTGTCCTTTGATCTCTGTTTCTATCGGCGCACTGTATATACAATACAGTGAGCGCAGATCAACCCCCACCCGAAATATTTACCCATCCAGTGAAAATCCGTGCATTTCTTCGAACCCAGGATGGCAACACCCAGTCGTAAAGACCTTGAGAATCAATTACTAGACCTTCTAAATCAATTGGATACGTCTGAATCAAGACTCCGGCGCCTGAAATCAGCCTCTCCGCCCAACCGAGATCAGATCCAGCAGACAGAATGGGAAATCCAAATTCTACGCGGCGCAATTGACCAGATCAAGTCTCTACTAGCTAGTCAAACTCCCCGATGATAAACTAAACCGCATCACTAAATTTTCTTTCCCAAAATTATAGACAATTTTGTCTGCAGCATGCCACATGTTTTAGATCTCTTTGTATTCTTACTATTTATCTAACCTGTGGATATACGGCCCACCCCGCTTCTCTTGCTCGTGTGGTGCAGCATCAGGTTTATTCTCATTCTTCTCATCTCATGACATCGACACGACTTTGTACACAGATTTTAACCAAATACACGACGATATAGTAACTATACAATAACTTTATGAGAAATAGAATATTTTTTTATATATCAACAGGTGTAAATGGTTATGGTTCTAAACAGTTCTTCCATTGAATTTATACTATCATGCACTATAGTCAACTTTTTACACCTCCTCTTCTTTCTCCTCCAAGATCTCTTCTCTAATCTCCTCGATGACTTCATCACCTTCTTGCTCCTTGACCAGAACAGATTCAGGAACCAATCCAAGGTTCTGGAGCTTGGCCTCAACCTGACGTCTCCATTCTTTCCAGTCTGAAAGAGACTTCTTTCGGCGAAGAATGAGTTCTCTGCTGACCTCACTAGCCTCCATGGCATCTTCTACTTCGAATCTTCGTGCATATGCTTTGATGTTCTTGTTGACCTCCTTCTTCTTCTGCTTCGGCAAAATACTGGCAGGTCGGTGTCTCCAGCTAAAAGCCTTAAAATTATCCAAATTCTCCTCTCGGATAAGCTGTCCATGGAAGTTCCACAACTTATAGCCGTTTTCGACAGGGCTTTTCCAAGAAGAAGACCAGGTGGCAACATATCGTCCCGAGGGATCCCACTCGATATCAGTCAAGCCAAAGTGTTCGCATTGGCCAATCTGCTGCAGATTGACATTCAACTCTTTGTCGTAATTTTTCTTTTCTCCCTCATAGTCCAAGTCCCAAAATTCCATTTCGCACGAATTGCCAGGACGAACAGTAGCAGTAATAACAAATCTACCAGCAGGAGACCAGTAGATGGAGTTGCAAGACTTGTTGTCAACACTCTTAGCAACCTTCCAGTTTCCCTGAGAGCCCTTGGTTTTCTCCAGAGCATAGAAGGAAATGATGTTCTTAGAAGTGCCAGCAGCAACTGCAGGGCCCTGATCGAGAACAGAAATGGCCACAAATCGGTCAGTCTTGGGTTCCCATTGGAAGTTGATGACAGTCTCCTTGAGCTCAATGACCTCACAAGGAATATCCTTTGCAGTGAGTCTATATAGTTCCAAATTGGTATAAATTGACTTCTTGGACTTGGTGTGACGGTCAACCTTCACACACAAGTACTTTCCTTGATCCTGCCAGTGAAGTCTGCATCCACTGACATTGAACAAGTTTCGGGATCTGACAATTTCCTTCGTATCCAGGGACATAATGCATACACGGGCAGTCTGGTTGGGTAGCTCGGGGGTCCAGTAGCAAAGCAACTGCTCGCCTTCAGCACCGTTAGCAGGCTTTCTGCTCTCGAGCTTGACAGGCGCAGGAGCAAATGCGAATTCCATAATTCCGGGAATTTTAATAGATTTCTTGTCTAATAAGCCCATGGAAGGTGTTTCATAAATTTGGAGAGCTTCGCCTGGAATCATTCTGGCAAAGTACTTGCTATCAGAAGACCATTTGAAAGTGGGCCAGATAACCTTATTAGGATTCTCAGCATCGGGGGAAGAGAGCATGGGGAACGTTCGAAGGGGAAGAACAGTCTTGACATCCCAAACGATAAGCTGGCTGCCTGCGTCGCTTTCCTTGAAAGGGAACTTGCTTCGATTAGGATCATTGAGAGGAGGAAGCTGGATGGGAACAGGCGACCAGGTGATCATGTAATTTTCGTTAGGAGAGAAGTCGACAAGAGAAGCTTGCATGTGCAGAAATCGACCGTATCGTGTCCACTTGGGGCCACCCCAGAGTTGGACACCCTGAGGATGAATGGATACAAGGTAAGTACCCTTAGGAGACCACCTGACGTACTTCTCGGTCCATTGCTCTCTATCGACAATAGGTTCAGGAGTGTCGGATTTTCTATTCCAGAAAATGCCCACATTGTCACCACGGTGTAAAACCATTTGGTCACGACCTTGAGGATCGGTCAACCAGGATCGCAAATGGTCTTTAGGCTGGTAGGGCTGGGTCTCAGGCTCCTTATATTCGGACGCAACATTTCCCTCGAAACCGAATCGCTCGATATCACTGATCTTGTTGACTAACAGAGTGTGCTTTTGATCCAGCTTCTTATTGTTGTAGGTTCGGGCAGCTTCAGCAGCCTTTGCAGGTTCTTCGTACTCGACAAACACAAAGCCTTTCGTCTTGCCATTTTCAACAGGCATGTAGAAACCATCCTTCTTGATTTCGCCAACAGAAGAAAAGAGTTTAATCAGCACTTTGGACAGCATGGGTACCTTGGACTCAGGAATGACGGGACAGCCGTCTACGACAACAAAAGTCTCCATTCCATCATCAGGCTCTATCCTGTACTTGGCTTCCAAGTCGGAGAAGTCGATGGCTTCATCATTGATGACCTCAGGGTCGTTTTTGATGGGCTCAGGCATTCTAAGTTGGTTGGATGATGAGACGTGAGTTGGTGGTGTTGTGTGTGAAAAATTATCTGCAGGGAAATTGCGGCAGATTTGGGTACGGAGTACAACGAGGACTGGGAGGACCTCTGCTGTGAGAAGACAAGCAAATGGAGGGAAAATCAAGGGGGCAGCAGCTAACTAGGTGGAGGAGGAAGGAAACGCAGAAGGAGAATGCAGAAGAAAGATAGGATAATACTATCTCAATGGGCCTAAAGTGTAGTTAGACGAATACACCAAGTCAGTCAATTAAAGTGTGATAAATTAAATATTAAACGATAAACACTGTTCAGTAAACGGCTGTGAGATGGAGGGATGAGTGGATGAATGTATGAGACAGTACGATATAGGTTAGGAGATCAACTAAATGATTTCTACCTTACAAGGGGCCCTCTGCCAAATGCGGAAAATAAAATCAAGGAACCTACGGGAAAGGCCCAAGCCAACTATTCAAGATTCAGGGGACGAGGCAAGTGGTACAGCGGACAACATAGAAATGTACGAGCACAGAACACAAACGAGCGGGATAATGTTCAGCCATAGGTTATTTTAACTTATTGTGCTATTATTTATTATTCGGTTATATGCAACTATTTGACGATCACACACTCTAGAAACCTTCTAGCAGTGTTCTTTATACAGAATCTTGGAATAACACTTGGGCGGCCATTCTTTCCAGACTATCGTCGGCGTCGGTTCGAGCAGAACTGCAAATAGCTACTAGGTGAGCAGAAAATAGCTGGGTTCCGTTGGAGCCCCACCAACAAAGCAAGCTGGGAGACTACAATAATAGTATCACCAGGAGACAGGAGCCAGGAGACAGGTTGATAGATATAGAATGCGACGTAAAATGAAAATAAATAACCACAGTACAATGTGAGCTGGACCACCGCCCTGCATTGCACCCGTTCAGTGGAGCTGATGCATTCCATCAGTTGCTGCACAGGAAGCTAAAATCCATTTGTGGGGAACTCCGCGGTATTTCGGGCGATGGGATCTGAGGGCTCTCGTACGTCGTAATGTAACTAAAGCTAAGATTCTCGATATTAAGAAAACGACTAGCAGGGGACCAATAATTTTATAAGGCAAGAGGCTATGCAGGCCGATAATGAATAACAAAATTAGGGCTTTTATCCGAGACACAGCATTCACGGCAATTAGTACGTTCGGTCATGCTATTCTGCTGCAGAATAAAATTCTAATCTGCATCGATTCTGCTGGTCTACGTGAAGTTGCCGCGTCATGCATATTCTCTTGTAGCTAGCGGCTTTCGGTTTGGTTTGGTGGAGGGCGTGACGACTTACTGCATACCAACCACAACCACTGTAGAGCAAACTATACGCGAAATACTCCTGAGTTCTGCAATCAAGCTGTAAATAACAATCGGTGGTTTCCCTTCTACTTGTGCCAACTACTGGAAAAAGTTCACTCGGAGTATTTTTTAGTGTTCATTCTTTACAGTTTCTGTGTGCTCGCGTGGCGTTTGTGTTCTGCATATTATATTGATACTCGCAGACGTTTCGTTTCAGACTGCCCGTGCGTGTTTTATCCACCTGCCTCTGCCGCTCCCTCCACACTCATCTTTTTGACTTCTCGTTTGGACTTCTCATCCACTGACTTCTCTGACAGGGCTTACGTGTTTCCTCTTTTTTTTTCTCTATTGATTCTTCTCGTCTGGCAAAGTATCTTCTCTTGTCTAGTATTTCCCCTCCCCTCCCCTTTTGGCCATCCCCCTTTTATCTTCCTCACTCCACTACCTACCTCTCATCTTAGCAGGTTACAAGGTCAAGGTCCTTGTTGCACCTGAACTATGGACCATAATAGGGAACTTCTTTTAGAAGACGACCCTTACGACAATGTTTCGTCTTCTCCTTCTATTAATGAAGAGGAAATCGACTTTCAATATGTCTACGCTTTGAAAACCTTCATTGCTACCGAACAGGGCCAAGCCAATGCTTACAAGGGAGATACCATGATTCTCCTCAACGATGCCAATTCTTACTGGTGGCTTGTTAGAATGGTTAAGGACTCTTCGGTGGGCTTTTTGCCTGCTGAGCATATCGAGACTCCATGGGAGCGTCTGGCTCGGTTGAACAAGTATAGAAACGGCGAGACCACTTCCACCGAATCACACAATGCATCCAAGGCGTTTGGAAGAATCTTCAAGTCTTCCAGCCAAAAGAAAAAGGAGAAGGAAAAGGCTGCTTCTACTGCCTCGA
The DNA here is from genome assembly GCA_030705125.1 of Zygoascus bituminiphila. NCBI lineage: Eukaryota > Fungi > Ascomycota > Dipodascomycetes > Dipodascales > Trichomonascaceae > Zygoascus > Zygoascus bituminiphila. Next base: position 538,670 of record JANIWT010000002.1, on the reverse strand, counting down.
ATAATAAGATGGTTGTTTTTACTAATAATTACACCTATTTCTCTGCCTCGGAATGGGAATACTCTGATGACGAAATAGACGACAATATTGATGAATTCGACGAAGAAGATGAAGATGACGACGATGACGAAGAGCAAGATGAAGACGATAATAACAAGCTTAATACTGAACCACCAGCTAATGACTCAGATTCTGATGGTAACATGTCACCTGTTTTTACAGGGGTGCGCCAGATTCTACCAAAATCATCCCCCAATCCGAACAACTCGCCAGAGCGTCGTGTTTCCATTCTGAACAGTGATGAGGATGTAGAAGAAGTTGCAGATGACAGTGGTCATAGACCTCTTCTTATCAAGAAGACCAGACAATCTCCTTCCGGGGTAGATCAGCTTAAGCTGGCCGCCCTCAACGTCTCACCAAGCATCGCGCAGCCAATGGACAACAAAAAGCAGCAAATGCATGATATTACCACCTTAGCTGCTACTGGTATTGTCCCTGCTATTGCAGCAAATACAACCAAGTCTGCGACTAATGAACCTGTCAATCCCATTAAGCTCAAGTCTAAGAATAGTAGCAGTTCGCTTAACACTGGATTCAACTCGAAGAAGAGCGGTGGATTATTTGCAAAGATTATCGGCGGTCGAAATGTGTCCGTAGCTGGCGAGGACTTGGGTGCTGCACTTATAAAGAATACGCATGAGGAAAAGTCCGCTACACCTAGGTCAAAAGAATCGCAGACCGATTCAAATAGTGCCACAACTGACAAGATTGAAAAACAGAATGTGACCACAACTACTACTGTTGACCAGCCAGTGGGATCTCGTTCGGCAGTTACGAATAGCCAAAATCCTGAGAAGCAATCTAAGCGTCGTTCATTCCTGAAGGCCAAATCTTCCATTGAGCAGTTTGGTAAAAAGGAAAATAGGAAATCTGCAGGCGATCTTCTCGAATCTTTACCTTCAAACGTAAGGGACCGTACTGTTTCAGTGTCATCGACTTCCTCGAATGGCTCGGCCAGCTCCGTTGGTTCATCATTCAGCAAGATTTTCAAAAGAAGGAAACACAAACCTAGCAGTATTCTAGAAAGTGGTGAACTATCATCGCCTGGGTCCTTGTCTAGCCCCCTTTCATCTCCTACTGGTTTGCAGACCGAACAAACAGGAGGTTTGAACGAAAATAGGGATTACATGGGCTCTGGCTCTGCGATTGCACAATCGCGATCTGGTCTGAAAGCGACTCATAGTACTGATGCCGCATTCACTAGGGGAAATATGGAATTTGATGGTAGGCCAACATTGAGCCGTCCCTCGTCAAGCAATATGACAGCCCCTCTTCAGCCTATGAAGTACGGACCAAACAACCCATTCAGTAGCAACAGCGCGAGCCACGGAGCTGAAAAAGGTGCACGTACTCCATTTCTGCAGATGAGACCTCGACCGCTTCAATTTGGACCGCGACCAGTTTCGTCGCCTGCAGATCCTAGAGAATTAGCCAATAGGTCGAATAGACCCCCAGCCCCCAGCAATTGGCCCACGCATGTATCGTACCACGAAGATTCTACTTTGGATCTGCCTGATACGCCGAATTTATACTTGAATGAAAGTGCCCGAACTTCAATAATTAGCGAGAATACCGTCAGCGCTCAGTCAATATCGGCGGAAATGGACGGCAGTGAGGAAGAAAATGGAAACGAAGAAAATGATGACGGCGAGGATACACTGGAAGAAGAAAAAGTACCCATTCAGGATACTAGTTCCTCCACATCCATTCTTTCTCCTGGACATGGGCTGAATAAGGGCTCTGTGGAGTCGACTATAACCAAAGATGGGTTCGGGGCGGAGAATGACTATGAGACATGGAAGAATGGTCAAAACAGCAGACAGGCCACTGAGAACATCGCCTTGGAGCGAGAGCTATCCAAATCATCCCAATCTTACCGGGCAGAAGCTCTCAGGTCACACTCATCTACATCGGCTAGCACAGCAGGCACTTCGGCGTCGTTGTCTTCGCCTCCTACGCTGGAATATCACCGAGAAGACGGAGCCGAGCGATCACCGGTGTCGGAGTTTTCGGAGGCACCATCATCGATGGAAGGCTACCGAAACAATGTCAACCCAGTTATCAAGAGATACTGGAACGGCAGCAGCACATCTTCTATAGGATCTGCTCGGTGTCCCAGCGTGGAGCCGTGGATCATTACTGCCAATACCACCAATAGTGAGAGCAGTGTATCTACAGTGACGTCGACGGGCTCAGGGACGGTAATTGGCGAGAAGATTGGACGTATTTGCATCAACGACGTGACAGGCAGCTCATCAGTAGGTATGGGTGCACTACATCCAGACATTCTCCCCATTTATAAGGATACCACTAGAAAATTGGGAGAGATGAGCAGTCGACTGGATGCGCTATTGAGCAGCTATAGCAGGTAGACACAATCACGTACCTGTCTGTCTATCTCTATTTGGATGGAGAATTTGAAAATATGCCGTTGGTACCTTTTCTTGTACTTGTTGTGCCTGGGTTAGTTGCCCGTTTCGGTTAATTCCGATTGTTATAACTTTATTCTTTATGTTTTTATTTCCTTAATGCATTTGACGTATTGATCTGATTTAAGCTAGGTCAAACTAAACTGGACGAAACTAGATGAAAATAGACTATCGCATAATACAATAGCTAAAACCGGTTTTGCCGTTAACTTTAAACGTCAAGAATGGAGCCACTGGTTTCGAGTTGTAAGCATGGCATGGGATGACTTGCAGCCGCATCATTTGTTAGTGGGCTCAACCGACAGACACTGGGCGTTTTGCACTTTTTTTCACCCACTTTCAGAGCTTTGGTGCGTGTAGACAACGCCAATACCAATCAGACCGACTAGCTTGACGCAAGTAGTCCGATTCTGAATAAACTAGGGTCTCTGATTTGTCTGCACCATAAATCTTGTGTAACCGACAACTTGATCCAATAGACCTGCTGTCTGTGTACCGGGAGAAATGTCATCGTGGACTCCAACGGACCAAAACGTCCGCCAGCTAGTGACTGTCTTGGACCAGAGTGCATCTAGTAGTGCTGCACTTCGTTCACAGGCCAAGAGAGTGAGTATACAGTTTATGCAGTGACATGGGTATTGTAAGATGCTCTTGCCTTGGGATTGGTATGTCCTGTCAAGCATTTCATTTGCCGTTTAAGCTGAGTTGATGTGTGTGGATCAGAGACCCGTGTTCCAGCGCATCAACAGCAGGCCTGGACTGAAGAATGAATAATGAAAGCTTGTATCGCTCCGATCCTGTCGATCCATCCAATCACACTTAACTAACTAATTCCTCAGGCGCTTGAAGAGGCGAGGCAACAACAAGATCTTGATAATTATCTGACCTATCTACTTGTGACCCCTTCAGCTGGAACTGCTGCTGATGTCCGAGCAACTGCAGGTTTGCTGTTGAAAAACAACATCCGACTGGGCTATGATGCGTATCCTGCCGAAGTCAAATCTTACATTAAAGAGAATATACTGAATGGCTTGGTGGATCAAGTTGTATTGATCCGAAATATCACCGGAAATGTGGTGACTACTCTTCTTTCAAAAGCTGGCGTTGTAGGATGGCCCGAGGCCCTGGGCAACCTGATGGCAATGACTGAAAATTCCAACATACATACTCAAGAGGGCGCCATGAGTGCCCTGGGAAAGATCTGCGAGGACTCTGCCTCGGAATTGGATAGAGAATACAATGGCGAGCGTCCTCTTAGCTACATGATCCCCAAATTCTTGTCCTACACTCGTTCTCCATCTTCAAAAATCAGATCTCTCAGTATATTCTGTCTCACTCAGTTTATCACTGTACAGTCGCAGTCTCTACTAGCTCATGTTGATACTTTCCTAGAGGCCCTTTTTAGCCTAGCGACCGATTCTGACCCTGACACCCGTCGAAATATATGTACTGCACTTGTCAGTCTTTTAGAAGTACGACCGGACAAGCTTCTTCCTCATTTGGATGGAGTTATTAATTACTGTCTTCACTGTATCAAAGACGAAGATGAACAGGTGGCCTCGGAGGCTTGTGAGTTCATCCTTGGCCTCGCTGAATCAAGTATCGACGAGGACCATATCAAACCTCACTTGCCTAAAATTCTTCCTGTAATCCTTTCTACTATGGTGTACTCCGAAATGGACAGGTTTTTGCTTGAGAGCTTGGCTGAGAATGACGAGTCTGTCGAAGATAAGACCGAGGACATAAAACCTGGTTTTGCAAAATCAAAGGAGGCCCATCATGCTGGTGACAAGAAGGATAAAAGAGACGATTCTCAGCCCGAGTCTAACGAGACGCAGCATAATGTAACTCAGAATGATGATGGAGATGGAGAGGAAGATGACGATGATGACGATGACTATGATGCTGGCCTTGCTGAGTGGAACCTCAGAAAGTGTTCAGCCGCTGCGATCGATGTCTTTGCAGTCAAATTCCCCGACGTTGTCCTGGAAGTACTGATGCCTCACTTGAAGGAAAATGTTGTTTCTCCTGAGTGGCATGTTCGTGAAGCATCTATTTTGGCATTTGGTGCTATAGCCGAGGGATGCATTTTGCACATTAACCCCCATCTACCTTCGCTGGTTCCCTTCTTGATTGATAGATTACATGACGATCAGCCTCCAGTTAGGCAGATTGCATGTTGGACTCTGGGAAGATATAGTAGATGGATAGTGGATACTAATGCTGGTGGATCCAACCCCCAGCAGTACTTCCTTCCATGTCTCGAGGGTTTACTCAGATGCTGTGTTGATAAGAACAAAAAAGTCCAAGAAAGTGGATGCAGTTCCGTTGCCAACTTCTGCGATACAGCCGGTGACCTCCTTATTCCTTATCTCGGCGTTGTTCTTCGACAGTTGATTATGTGCTTCCAGAAATACCAGGCAAAGAATCTGATTATTCTTTACGATGCTATCCAAACCTTGGTCGACCGAGTTCCTGATGCTATCTGTGAGCCAGAATATGTCGAAATTCTACTACCTCCTCTAATCTCTAAATGGCAGCAGCTGAAGGATGATGACCGGGAACTGTGGCCGCTACTGGAATGCCTTTCTAGTGTTACAGCAAGCCTTCGTGAACAGTTCGCTCCATATGCTCCCGCAGTGTTTGAGAGATCCATTGACATTCTTAGAGAAAATCTTGTTCTTGATCAGTGCTACCAGATGGATCCTACTGTTGATCCTCCTGAGAAGGATTTCATCATTACGACTCTGGATTTATTGGACGGTCTGGTAATTGGCCTTCGACAGCATGCGTCGGAGCTTATTGCCCGATATAAACCATCATTGGTTGAGATGATGCTTGTATGCTTCCAGGATGCAGTCTATGAAGTTCGACAATCTGCGTTTGCGCTACTAGGTGATATGGCTATTCATACCTATGATCGTCTTGAGCCGTATCTAGAAAACATCATGCAGGAAAGCATAGCCCAGATAGATAGTAGGGACCCTGGTGCCCAGGCTGTATGCAACAATGTTATCTGGTCGGTAGGCGAGCTGTCGTTGCAGATTCCTAGAGAACAGCTGGAACCTTACGCCAATGAGCTGCTGCAGCGACTGATCACCACTCTGCTTTCGCCGAGCGCCGACACTATTCTAGAGAACGCATCTATTACTATTGGAAGATTGGGACAGAAAATTGGAGATGTCATAGCCCCTCATTTGGAGGCTTTTATCCTGGCGTGGTGCCAGAAGATCAGGAACGTCGACGAGACGGAAGAAAAAGATAGTGCATTTTTAGGCATATGCCATGTCATTGCTGCCAACCCTGCCGGTCTAACTTCCAATGGCGGCCAGGCACTTGCTGAGTTTCTGCAGCTTTGTGCTGTCTACGAGGAGCCTTCTCAAGAGTTGGCTATATTAATAGCCAAGGTCCTGGAGGGATATAAGACATTTTTGGGTGAAAACTGGGGAGCTTTGCTAACCAAATTGCACCCTGAAGTCGCCCAGAGTATTCAACAAAGATATGGATTGTGAAGTTGAAGCTGAATGAATATCAGGTGAGCTAGTAGAGCAATATTTTATGTATGTAGATTTAGCATGTAGTTTTAATGGGATTAATCCTTCTCTATATTGTCTGAAATTTCCAAATTGTCTCCGTGTGTTGAAAAGCGGTGGAGAGAATCTCGGTCACGTGCAACCAATCATCGTGTGGTAATTGCATTGTAGAAATGCTCACAACAGATTTTTCTTGTTGTTCACACACTATTACTACAACTTAGACACAAACGAACAACAATGTCTGGTGGTCATTCTGGTTATATGGGATGGTGGGGATCCTTTAGTAAGTATTTTCAATTGTAGAAATTGTCATGAAGACGAGAATTGCAATTGGAATTGGAATTCTAACCGACTTAGATACCCCCAAGCAGCGATACATCGTTCGATACGGTATCTCCTCTGCCGCTGCTAAGCCTCTTCACGGAGCCTTGCACAATGCCGTTTTCAACACCTTCCGAAGAGTCAAGAGCCAGGCTCTCTATGTCATCATTCCCGTGAGTGTCTACTACTATGTCTGGACTACTTCCAACAACTACAACACCTGGCTCTACACCAAGGCCGGCCGAGAGACTCTCGAGCGATTGAACGCCGAATAAGCGCGCATCTCGAGGCAAACGCATAATATTCATAGGTCGAAATTCAGACATTACAATTGTATCTATCTCATATCCATATTCAGACTTGTTGGTAAACTGGAAGAAAGATCCGATGGCAATGTGAAATGCCCTATGAGTGGGGATCCTACGCATAGACCACACGCCATACAAATCTCTAAGAAATGCTGTGAGACTTGCGGATACGTATATTGGCGAAACGTAGATAGTTATTTATTGACTGGAATAAGAAGATGTGCTTTTATGGAGCATGCCTTCTCTCCATACCGGGTCTGTTTGATAACCCCAACGGGGCCTTAGACTGGACCTAAGAGCAAAGATCCACGTAGCTCCACGTAGGTTAACCAACCACTTTACTTTTATAAAGAAGGGATCATTGAGTCTGAATCAGTGGATAATCTGAGGGACTACTTAGGCACGGATCGGTACTGCCAATTTAGTGTATCGTTTCCGTGGACGGTGAACGAGATCACACTCAGCTGTGCATCTGCTGTATTCCCTTTGTCATCGAAACAATACTAGTAACTTTTGAAAATAAGAAAATGAGATGATGTACAATAATAACAAGAAATCTTAAGAGGTTTAAGGCGATCTCCTCAGAATATGCACCGCTGTAGTACTTGGCTTTTCTAGAACAGTCGATAAGGACCGAACCGGTGCATGGAGTCGATCTTTCCAATAGTAGCAAGAAATTATAAATAAATAATAAATTGATTAGAGTAAGTAACGGAGATAATCTTCAAAAGGGTATCACAGGTATCAATGTTAACAATTGTTAAGTGCAGATGTGTTACAAGGAGTTTGACTGTAAAAGTCCAAACTTATACAGCGTGAGTTACAGACGGGATGAACTTTGGTATGGGCCCCCATACCAGAGTCTTGATTTGAGCCAAGACATAGCAGAATTACTATATAATCGTTACGAAACCAACCATTTTTATATTTTGTTTGAGCAAAACTTGTCTACTCTTCTTCAACAACATTGCCTCGCTCGGAAACATAGATACCATCCAAAAACTTTCGGATATCCTTGTTTCGGACTCGACAAGACTGCTGAATGTCGGCAGCAGTTTGAGAAACTCTCTCCAACGAGTTGCCAGTAAGGACTAACTCATCCTTCTGAGCACTGGAGATCTCGACGCTAACACCCTCAAGGCAGTTGATGGTTCGAACGGCCTTCTCACCCAAAAAGTGTCGGATTTCGACCACCTTACCACCGTCCAACAAGTTAACGTTGATGGGGAAATGGGCATAGACATATCTCATCTTGTACTTGTAGCCCTTTGTAACACCAGTGATGAGATTGGAAACCAAAGACTTGACAGTTCGCAAGGTAGCAACGTGCTTTCGGTCACCGTGGAATACAGAGATCTTAATCTGTCTGTCAGACACCTTCTTGAACACAACGTCAACATGTCGAAGGTTCTTGGTGAGAGTGCCTCGAGGACCAGTGACAGTGATCTGTCGCGACTTGATCTGAAGGTTGACGTCTTCAGGGATATCCAAGGTCTGTTCAGTGCTAATGTACTTCATTGTTTTAGAAGATAAATATTGTCTTGTGGTGATGCGAAGGAAGAAAAAGTTTCACCCTTCAAACTTGGTTGAGTGGTGGTTTGCCCACTTGCGCGTAGATTTGAGACCGCCCTTCAGTCAGCCAGCCCTTACCGCTGGGGCTGGGCCTAACTGGTATCAGACATCAGTTGGGTTCAGAAACAACAAACGGTAGGACACCTTGCAATAAGAATAAGAACAGATAGTCGGCCGCAATGGATGCGTTTGAACAGGCCATCAGAGCCTGGACTGAGATTGGATTATCTAGTTTGCAGAAGACTCTCGATGATCAAGGCGTGAAAATCATTGAGAATCAATCGAGTTCCGCTGAAGGAAGAAAGGAGCTTGCTAGACGAACAAAGCAGTTCCGAAAGCTCAGCGATGAGGAAAAACTTGCCGATATAAAGACTCTACTGAAACTTTATCAGCAGGAAATTGACCGTCTGACGGATAGGGGAAAATATGCAGAAACCTCTTTCATGAATGTCTACAAGCTTGTCGCTGAAGCTCCCGATCCTAAGCCTTTGCTGGAGGCATCAGTAGACTCCATTTCCTCTGCAAGCGAAGTCTCTAAACTGTCGCAGGAGAATGCCAAACTAAATGATACTCTTAGCCGGTACTCGGACTATGAAACTGTCAAGGCGAAACTTTTGAAACTTGAAATGACGTCTATTGAATCTGCCCAGGCCAAGGTCAGTGCCAAAGAGGCGGAGATGAATGCTATTATAGATGAGAAGGAGCGAACGTGGAAACTCAAAGAAGAGGAGCTCACGAAACAATTAAGGGAAGTACGGGCAAGTCATGAGGCGGCTGAGGCTCAATTATCGCAAAGTTCTGTCAATAGGGAGTCCAATTCGGATTCCAATGGTGATCAATCTAATCGACTTGCAGAATTGGAGCTGGTCGCTGGCGACTTGGAACGAGCCAATAGACATGTAATGCAGACGGAGAAGCGCAATCTGGAGCTCAGAAGGGAGTTGGAAGAGGTCAAGTCTGGGGCCAAGGAGAAGGAATTCAAAGAAGAGCTGGAGAGGAGAATCGCAGACTTGGAAGGCGAAGTCGTTACAGCATCGGCTAAGCTTGAAAATAGTCGAACCAAGCTTGGACAGACCAAATCTGATGCGTCAAAGAAGATTGAATCTCTTGAGAGGGAAGTTCAAAGAAAGGGACATGAAATCGAGACTTTGAGAGAGAAACTCTCGAAAAAGAGTGACTACGACGAGCTTAAGAGAGAGTTGGAAATGATTCGATCTATACAGTTTTCTAATGGTGAAGAAGAAGAAGATGATGATGACCAGGATAGTGATGACAAGGAAGGAGGAGAGGGTGGCTATAGTGGAGATAAGGCTGCCAACAAGGTAGATAAGTTGCTATACGCCAAAAACAAGAAGCTCAACAACGACCTGACTGTCATGAGAGTGAAAAATGGAGAATTGAATATAGAGCTGGAAAAAGCTAGGCATGAGATCAAGGAACTGGAAGCTGAAATGGTGAATATCCGGGAGCTTAACACCAAGTTGGAGGAGGACATAGGCGGAATGCGACAGGGTGGCTCAGGCGGTCTGGGTGCCATGTCTATGGTATCTGGCTGGACGCCAATGGCAAGCCAAAGCGGTAGGATATCACCTACGGCCTCCATTGTTGGGGGTCGAGAAGCACGCGCAATTGGTTCGCCAAGTGGTGGTGGTGGTGGTGGTGGTGGTGATAATTCTATCCTGCCTATTATCACGCAACAGCGAGATAGGTTCCGTGCCAGAAACAATGATTTGGAGCAAGAACTGAGAAAGAACTGGTCTATAGTCACATCATTGCGAAAGGAGCTGGAAGCGGTTAAGAAAGATAATCTGGATCTTTACGAGAGAAGTCGATATGCTACATCTTATAAACGAAACAACCCATTCTCTACGAAAACTAATGTTGAGGACCGTTATAAGAGTTTATACGAGGAAAGTATCAGTCCGTTTGCTATTTTCAAAGGCCGAGAATCTCAGCGGGTCTTGTCCCAGCTCAATGTGTTGGATCGCATTGCGTATCAATTCACCAAAGTGGTACTTGCCAACAAACTGAGTCGAACCATTTTTATTGCATACTGCATTGGACTTCACCTGCTTGTATTTATTACGTTGACGTATGGAGCAGGATCAACCGTTGCACCTCAATTTGTCGAAGTATCGATTGGAGGTGGACGAGTATCAGATATGCAGGGAGTTCCAGCAGCGGAGCCAATATGAGTTATCTGACATTTGATATAACGTCAAATAATTGCATAAATATAATAGCATACAAAGATATACAAATGCACGATAGTACCAATGTAGATGTACATTGGTTTTCAGGACATCTAGTAAATTCACTTTTCAACTACAATTTTTAGAATAAGTTTACAATGGGATTTTAATTTACAGTTGGGAAACTACAACACAAGTCCTGGCGAAACGTAATCATATTATAGCTTACACTATATCCATTTTTGAGTTTTATGAAAGATTATGGCATTTCATATTCATATTATTTAGTGCTTGGCAGCCTTGACAGCCTTTTGTCGGGACGACAGATGGACAACGGCAGTCTCGGGAGCTTTCTCAACCTCCTCACCAGACTCAGTGAGAACAATCTCAATATGGCATGGGCTGGACTGGTAAGCATTAACTCGACCGTGAGCTCGGTAAGTTCGTCGTCGGTGCTTGGGGGCCTGGTTGACCTGGATATGGGAGATGGTCAGCTTTTCAGTGTCGAGTCCCTTGGCATCAGCATTGGCTTGGGCATTCTTCAAAAGCTCGGTGACGAACTTGACAGACTTGGCGGGCCATCGGGCCTTGGTGACGCCAAACTCCTTACCCTGGGCGGTTCTTCCAATGCTGCCAGCATATCGTCGGAAAGGAATAGCTCGCTTGTGGTCGGACACATCCTCGAGGTACTGGAGAGCTTTGTTCAACTCCCAGCCCTTGATGGCGGCAGCGGTTTCCTGAGTATTCTTGTAGGAGACTCGGAGGTAAGAACCTCGAGAAGATGCACTCTTAGCAGGGTTGACGGCGGTGGTTCCGTATCGTGCCATTTTTCTTAGGTTGGATGTGTGGTGATGGGTGGTGAAAAAAGAGAAGAGGTGGTGGAGATAGTAAAAACATGAAAAGTTGAGTGGGTGTTGCTCCGTGTCCAGAACTGCGTGGTGCTGATATTTACTCAAGCAGTCACCGCCGTTGGGAAGGCACGAAATCGAAGCAAAAATTTCTGTGTTGTTTGGCGACAAGTCGGTTGGGAGGGAAACAGCCGCACAGGAGTTGGTTGGAGAGAGGATGTGCGGCTGATACAATGAAGAAGAGGCAGTAGGAAAGGATAAGGGAAGGAACAAACAGGTGTTGGAGAAATAATGAAGAAATTAACCATTTGTAGATACTATATATATAATGATGAGTACCATTGACTATAACAAGCTTCATTGATTTGTATTGTGGTGTCGCTAGTGCAGAATATTTGTTTCCTGGTTGGATTAGCTTCATAGTGAGCCACCCCGTCACCCTACTAGATAATTTTTGCTTCTTCAAAAAAAATTTCAGACATTTAGAAAATCTTTAGCCAATTTTCTGCTCAGAACTAAAAAGCATAACAACAGTTGTACAACCAACCAACTAGCGCTTGTATAATTACTCCCGGCGTTACTCTGTATATTAACGTACATTATCTGTCACCCTTAGCTTTTTTCATTTAAGTTCATTTTCAGAGATGGCATTCACTCCTGGTGGTCGAGGTGGCCGTGGAGGATTCGGTGGTGCTCGAGGCGGTCGTGGAGGATTCAGTGGAGGACGAGGAGGTTCTTCTGGAGGACGAGGAGGATTTGGCGGTAGAGGAGGTGCTCCTGGTGGCCGAGGTGGTGGACGAGGAGGATTTGGCGGACGTGGTGGAGCTCCTAGAGGCCGTGGTGGTCCTGGCGGTGCTCGTGGAGGACGAGGTGGAGCTCGAGGTGGAGCCCGTGGAGGTGCTAAGACCATTGTTGAGCCCCATAGACATGCAGGTGTATTTATTGCCCGAGGAAAGGAAGATTTGCTTGTTACCAAGAATCTTACACCTGGTGAGTCTGTGTATGGCGAGAAGCGAGTGTCTGTGGACGTTCCCGCTAAGGATGAAGATACCCCAGCTACCAAAATTGAATATCGAGTGTGGAATCCATTCAGATCTAAGTTGGCTGCAGGTATTTTGGGTGGTCTCGATGAGTTCTTCATTGCCCCTGGCAAGAAGGTGTTGTACCTGGGTGCTGCATCCGGTACATCTGTTTCGCATGTTGCTGATGTGGTTGGCCCCGAGGGTGTTGTATATGCAGTTGAATTCTCTCACCGATCTGGCCGAGACTTGATTTCCATGGCCAAGAAGAGACCCAATGTGATTCCTATAATTGAGGATGCCCGACATCCCCAGAAGTACAGAATGCTGATTGGTATGGTTGACGTTGTGTTTGCCGATGTGGCCCAGCCAGATCAAGCTCGAATCATTGCTCTCAACTCGCATTTGTTTTTGAAGGACCAGGGTGGAGTTGTCATCTCCATCAAGGCCAACTGCATTGACTCTACTGTCGATGCCGAAACGGTGTTTGCCCGAGAAGTCCAGAAGCTGCGAGAGGAGCGAATCAAGCCCTTGGAGCAGTTGACATTAGAGCCTTACGAACGAGACCATTGTATTGTGGTTGGTAGATATATGCGAAGCCAGTAAGTAGCGGGCCCTCTCTTTAATTAAGCAGGCCCAGCTTATGAAAAATTAAAAGATCTATGTTTAATCGTGGAAAATGAATGGACGGTGGTTCATGGAGTACCCATGGATATATACTAAAATAAAAAATTGCTTGTAACTTTGAATGTTGGTAAATATTGTCTTCTTGCGCGAATAGAAAATGGTAAAATTGATTGAAGTTAATTGCAAATTGTATCGCATCGCACGCGCAAATCCGCTAGACTTTTTGTCAATGCAATGTGCGCACATTCATTTTCTTCACACCTCCCAGGCTACATTATCTCAATATCTCCACCCACCTTTGCACGATGGTTTCGAGAATGGCACTTAGGGCCACAGCCTTAATACTTTTAGCTTCAATAGCCAATGGTGAAATATTCTCATGCAATCTGGAGTTGGGCGGGAAAGCCTACGATCTTTCTGCCCTAGGAGGGAATCACGAGATAACAGTCGAGCGATCCACGCCACCTACTACAACGACTCTGTCTTGGTACTTCAATCCCTGTGGCGAGCTCACCAGTGGATATAGTGAGCATTCATGTGATTCTGGCACACAGATCTGTGGTGTAGAGACTGTTACATTACCTAACGCTGACACGGTCGTCACCCAGATAATCCCGTTGGTGTCCAAATCGGCATCAGGAGGTTCACCAGCCCAAATCAGTGCTCTAGCAGATGGACTCAGTGTGGTAACAATCGGATCAAGATGGGGTGATGATACTAACCTGACTTCCAGAGTGGATTATATATGTCAGTCAGATTCGTCAGATTCATTCGATGTCATATCATGGGATGGACAAGAACTCCACCTGGAAATCAAATCTAGCAAGGCCTGCGTCCAAGGCACCAAACCCAAGAAACCTGATAATGACAACAAGGATAAGGATAAGGACGGGAGCAAAGAGCCGGAGAAGAAACCTGATGAAGATAAGGATGAAAGCAGTTCCTGGGGAATTTTCACGTGGATTTTCATCTTATTCGTCCTGGGATTTGCGGGTTATGTCATCGGCAGCGCCTGGATCAACTATAACGAACACGGTCTCACTGGTGTAGAGCTACTGCCTCATTCGGATACTCTACGAGACTTACCTTATTTAATTCGAGATTTTGCAAATAAGGTTGCAAATACCTTTGCTGGAAGCGGCGCTCGAGAAGGCTACAGCGCTGTATAGTTGCAACTCCAATTATAGCAAGTTTCCACTAACACCCTCTATAGATCAACAGTCTCGTTTCTTGTAGAATATATTCATTAATCCTTTATTTTGTATGGCCTATTTATATGCTAGACATAAGTAATTGGGTTCTGCAAATGTTCATTGTGCAGGGCTCTGTTCCTGTAATTTATTGGAGATCTGGGTAATTGTAGAAGTCAAGTTTTCAAATGTCTGCTCTAGATAACGCAGCTTCTTATTCAACGCCTCCAAACTTTCCTTGGAGGACTTTTTTTCCTCCTCGAGAACCTTCTTGTAATCCTTGACACTTGTACTGATGAACATTTTGCCAACACCTTGCCAGACCTTGCCGTCGTCCTTCACTGCATCACTAAGCTGCTTCTCTGTGGCATCACTCAGTTTGATGGTTCGCTGCTGTGCAGCTATTTGTGCCTTGACATTCTGCAAATCGGCCTGAGTCTGAACATATTTATTTTCAATGTCTCGAATAACCTGAGCGTCCATCGTGTTGAAATCAATCACTGTGTGGGTTTTGTATAGTGGGATATACAAGCTTAATTTGATCCCACTAATGTCTCTAATTACTACACACACATCACTGTCAAACGAATTTCATGATAAGATCAACTTCGACGCTGGTTCCGCGCTTTGCGCATCGAAGCCTTTTCCAGACAGTTAGAATGCTCATGACGGAGAATAATACCCCTTCTGAGACTAATAAGGCCGAGAAGACACTGACCAAATTCTGGAAACATGTTGGCGTTGCTCCTTACAATGGAACTTCATCGTCCGCCAATGGACTGAACTCCGTTCAAGAAAATGGTCATGTAGTAACTCTCGACTCAAAACCAATCAAAACTCCTGCTGGGTTTCCTCTTGTTATTCCTCATGACCGATCCCCGGGATTGGTGCATTTGATTGCTCAAGAGTGGTCAGTGATGCCGTCTCTCAAACTCAAACCCCACTTGGTTCCTCTAACATCGCTTGCTGCTAGAGCTGTTGACCTCGAATATAGTCCAGAGGGTTCTGAAGAGAGACAAAGTATTGTAGAACATCTTCTGCCGTACTTGGATACCGATACTCTACTTGTTTTCTCACCTCAAAAGGACTGCGACGGTGCTCTTCGCAAAGCACAGGATGAATTGTATTACCCAATTATTGAACTGGTAGAACAATTCTGGGAGGTCAAGCTTAGTATACTGGATACCGAGGTTAATCTGTTTGGAAATAAGCAGTCCGAAGAAACCAAGAAAATCGTTTCGGCATGGATCAATTCACTAGATACTTGGCAGCTCAGTGCACTCGAAAGGGCCACAACTTCAGCCAGGTCACTGATTGCGGCGATGTTGATAATCACCAAGCAAAAAACTCCCGATGAAGTGTCAGATCTCGTCAATCTTGAAACTATACATCAAACAGCTCACTGGGGTGAGGTTGAAGACACTCATGATGTTATGCATGTAGATATACGACGGCTTTTGGGATCCAGTTTGTTGCTTGCATAGAGACTAAACCATCCAATGTAAATATAGACAACAGAAAAGCATAATATATTACTGTACATTAAAAGCTAAGAATTAGGGATATCAGGATTATTATTATGACGGAATAAGTTAAATCGTAAGCATCAACGTCGCTCACGCATTAGTGAATAATTCATGAACATGGGCAGCTTCTTTTTCTCCCTTGAACTGGAGCAACCATCTTGGAGGATTATCATCCAGAGTCATGGAGATACCTACTCGACCAATACGAGCAAAGCATTTGGAGCTCATGGATTGTTCGAAGAACATGGGCTCACGAGATGAAAGAGGTCGAATGAGAACGGCCTTTTCGTTTGAATTTTCAACCGAGAACACACTCAATCTTCCGAGCTCGCCTTGGGTCCATTTTCCTTGAATGTCCACCCCGTGGAGTTTGCATCTCAAGTTGTTGAGGAGAAGTAATTGAGGAGCACCAGACTGTTCAAATCCCGAGTGAGTGCTTGGAGTCGAATTTCTGGGTCCAGCGACAGTACCAAGAGACTGCCCCTCACTATCCATTGAGTTGGTAGAAGAAGAAGAAGAACATGATAGATTAGATGCAGAAGAGCCTTCTTCCTCGTCCTCATCTTCTTCAAAGATGGTTGAGACAGTATTGAAGGAATTCTGTCTTGAGATGGTTCGACGAGGATAGACCATGTTTTTCTTGTTAGGAGGCTCCAAAGATGAAAGACTTCCCAGAGAAGAATCATTAGAATTAAGACTGGGAGGGTTGGAAGTGCCTTGCCTATGGTAGTACAGGAGAGGTTGTTGACGGACATCGACTCTTGACAACTCCAGAGCCTCATAGAATCGATCAGCAGCCTCGGGAGACCGGAACCGGAACATTGTAGCTCTGGTGCCCTGAGATATCTGCACATCGTGAGCAGTAGACTTTCTAATTTCTTGCTTTGGAATCAAGTTGAGTTTCGCCCAATTAGAGGCGTATATCACACCACCTTCACCAGATACAGAGACCTGGACGGGAACTTCACCATCAGAAAGACCATTCCAACGCTGCTGATCCCATTTAGACAAATGAGCAAGGCCCCTGAATAGAGTCACAACTGGAGTTTGGTCATTGGGGGCTGTGACACTTGGCATGTCGGCACTGAACACGGACGATGGCGCCGACAAATACGAAGAAGCTGAGCCGTTACGAGATCTGCTTCCAGAAGTAGCAGAGGTAGCGTCGGAGAAGATAGAGTCTCCAGCAGGCTTGAGTTTGTCTTGGTCTACAGAAGAGGGTTCTTCTTCAGGAGACGCAATTTCAACGAGAGACGAGTTTGAAGGAGGAGGAGGAGGAGTAGCAGGAAGATCGGTGGTTTCCTTGTTGTCCTGATGGTAGACAGGGGATGGTGGGTCGAGGTATTCAAACGAGGGGCCGGACTTAATATTTTTCCTAGCAGATATTGCTTTCTTCAGCGATCCCTTCACTCTTCGCACAAGGCTGTTAGAATTCAAGTCCTTATTTTTCTTGGAACCACGCCAGCTAAATACAGGAGAAGACGTCGTATTATTATGCGGTTCTTTGCTGGACTTGGCATTCTGCTGGGCGGCGGGTGCTGCGAGGCTGATCTGCTGAAGGTTTTGGTTTTCCAGCACTTTTTGGTGGGGTGTTGTGAGAAACTCCACCGATGAGGTGATGGAATTCTGCGATGCTGCGATGGAATCATCCGACTCACTGGGCTTGATTTGAGAATCATGGAACGAGCGGGAAAATTCAGTATCTCTAGACCATTCAGGCTGTTGGAATCCCGACAGAATCGACGGAGAATCGGATGATGATTTTGACCCATGTCCATTATTCTGACTGTGCAGACGTTTCTGAAGAAGCTTTCTTGCCCTTCTGACCTCGTGTAGTTCCTGTTTTGGACTATCCGCGGTCGGACTCAACAGCGGCTCACTGTCATCGGCAACAGAGTTTGACGAGTCCTCGTGGTTCAGAACAATGGCCGACAAATTAGAATCTGCAGTGGCTGAACTGGGTAATGGAGGGGGAGCTTCTGTAGGATGCGGGGGATGCGACACCGATTGCTGAGCATCTCCAGATTGTGAGGACCTGCATGATAGGTTTGGAGTGTCGGGAAGAGGCAGGAATTCAGGAGGGTTGGAAGGCGGGGCAGATGAAAGTTTGTCATTGAAATCCACGTCATCCGTGTCGTACATGTACAGCGAAGATGTTGGGTTGAGTTTCAAACGGAGACTTCCTTCTCGTAAACGAGAATTCGGTTCTTCATCTTCATACTCCTCTTGTTCTAGTCCTTGTCGTTGTTGTTGTTTTTCTTCCTGTTGTCCCTGTTTGTCTACTTCTCCCTTTGTCTGTGTCTTGGCTCGATCTGGCTTTTCATTTCCATTATTTTGGGAGTTTTGATGGGAGTTTGCCCTATCGGGACTTTCCACCGGAGTCGCCAAACCATGATGGTAAATTGTGGTGGGTTTGGTGGGGGTGCAAAATGAAGAATTGGAAGGGTCTTCACTCAAGGTGGTTGTGTTAGACTGAGATTGGACGTCTTCGTTTTTGTCCAAATCTAGAATATCCTTGAGTTGTTCTGATAGCTCGAAAGTCTCGTCTCCCAGTAGTAGAGATAAACGCTTGAAAGATGAAGAGTGAGAAACGCTGCTGAGACTCTTTCGTGACGAGGTATTGCGAGGTGGTGGTCGGGTTCTATGAGAAGCTGTAGACCGAGGAGTTGAAGTGTTCATAGAAATTCCAAGACCATCAGTGCTGCTGAAACTACCGGCACTACTTATTGAATCAGCAAGAGTATGATAGCCGTGGGTTCCCAATAATTGGCGAAGTTTCCATTCCCAGGATCGTAGAGTTTCGTTGTTGCTGCTAAGCAGTCGGATATACTTGTTGTCACATGACATGACCAGATTATGCTTGATGGTCTTCTTTCTGTTCGGAGATCCTGTCAGTAGCGGCGATACAGACTGGTCGATCTGTAGATCCCCTCTTCGGAAGACCGGGAACATAAGAGCTCGTCCAGGGTGTTCTAGAGAGCAAATGGCCAAAGTGTTGTCGGCCAAAATGAGCAGTTCTACTGTGATCTTAGATGACCATTTCTGAGATGGCAGAAGAAGCTGGAAATCAAACAATTCACGCTGGACAATAGAGGAAGTGTCAAAAGATGCACTAACCGGCTGAAACGCATCGAACGATCGAACCTTATTGAAATAAAACCGCGTCGAATCTACTTGGTCGATTTGGCGTTGTATGGTATGTCGGGCCTCAGACGCGATTTCGGTCAGAGCCGATCCACCTAATGGAGAGTCGACAGCAACTTCCATCTTAGCAACCATTTTGCCCAGATAGTTAAGACGAGTAAAAGGGCGCTTCTTGAGGTACGCGTAACGTTCGTTGTCTTCGGGATCGTATTTGAAAGCATCTAGATATTTCCTGTAAGCGTGGTGGAGTTGTCCGGGCCATACTTTAATGTCACTAATAGTCAAAGTATTTAGGCGAGCATGAGCAGCTTTGATGGCCTCAACAGCAGCCACAGTTGCAGTATCAGGCTCATACAGTAGTATCTTATCCAATTCACCTAGATAAAACTCATCGGTAGATTTGATTTCATGCAGAGCGGCCGTCAGGTCCTTGGTAGCAGGTTGTCTCTGGTGAACTCCAGCCTGATTTTTGTCAGCCTCACCGTTCAATACGGCGAACTTGACTGATTTGGACATGGGAGGATGTGGGGAACGCGGAAGAATGAACAGGTTCAATGAAAGTGAGTCGATGGATGAGAGTAGAGCTAAAAGAGAGAAACCACGTAGGAGGAAGAAGCTGTGAATTAATGAATGGACGAACGTGTAATGTTGGAAAGCGCAAGTCGGATGTGTGATGTGTTTTGTTTGTCTTGGGGCCGTTCTGCCTGGAACGAAGGGGCTCGCACTTTACGGGTGGGACAATGCCATGGGATGGCATCGCACTACCTCGACGCGCGCGTACAACAAAGACCTCAGCGCGAGTTAGACTGGGCTTTCGGGGTTTGGTAGATTGGGATGGAATGGAAGGCGGTCATTCAGATCTCAAACCAGTATGATCTGCACTGAGCACGAGCCAAGTCAGGCCTAGTATAGTCTATAGTACACTGCCTTAGTTGCAAATTTCATCATCAGAGAATTGCTATTCGCGCTATACTACTTGTCACGCCGTCAGCGCGTGGTTTTAGCGATTCCATATGCTTCGGGGAGGCTTTGTCAAACTCACTATGGTTACCATGGTTTGATTCTACCCTGACCTTCACCGCATTGAACTCCTTGCCAAAAAACTCTACTTTACTTTGTCTTCGAACCACCGACGAAAAGAGTCACGCGTAATTGAAGGTTTTTGCTATTCCGCTCTTTGACCCCTTGCTTACAAGCCATTTTCAATATAAGAACCTCTTCTATCTTTTAGAGTTTGTCACCGCACCGCGCATACAAGTCGTGTCTTCGATTTCAACCCTTCATTCTTGGCCATTATGATCCGCCGCACCTTCGCCGCCTCATCAGCGGCAATTGCACTTACAAAGTGATAGCAAATCCAAGCGAAAGTATTGCGGCTCGGCGATCGCGGTTTGATAGCTCACAGACCCACATAGGCGTTGCTAGGTATGAAGGAGACGTTTGTCAGACCAATCAATTGCCAGCGATTTGGATACATGGAAGGACTCCGACTGTAGCTTTTATGACTCGGCTGATTATACCGGCAGCCATTGTAAACTAGACTACAGTTTGCGCGGTACTATTGCATTTACGCGTAATCCCCCGCCTAGTAATAGGAATACCGAATCGGAAATATATTAATCACTCCATTAGAGGGCGGTTCTCGTTGACGATTCGTATAGTAGATGGTGTCATGTGACCGCCCTCTTCCATCTACAAATGTTTATTACGCGTTGTAACCAATAACCCGAACGACGCCGCCGATATTGACGAGTGTTTTGTACGACGCAGAAATCACTTTTCTCCTGGATATTCAACATACATGATATAAACTAGATTCCTCACACCAAAACACTAGCTGTAACCCACACAATGGACGATCTCGACAAGATCCACGAGACTCTGGAATCGTCACTCAGCAATCTGAAACTATCCCGTGACAATGCACTTAGCCAGGAAATTGCTCAAGTCAAGCAGGTGAATCAGGTGCTACAAACAGTTTCTCAGTCATTAGACCGCTCCAGTTCCAATGTCGAAGCAATGAAAAATGCTACCAAAAGTGGAAACGATTTATTAGATATATGGGTCAAAATCCTGTCTCAGACCGAGCATACCAACGAACTGTTGAACAATACGCAATGGCAAGGAGCTACCAAGGACGAAGAGCAGGAGAAAGACCGGATTGCTCAACGCCAGAAAATCGCCGAGCTTAAACGATTACAGGAAGAAGAGCGTGAACGTCAAAAGGAATTGGAAGCCAAGCGGCAAAAAGACGTTCAGAAGTCGTCTCAGAAACAACGAGTTCCCCGGCGAACCTATGGAGTCCCCAGAAAGACTCAACATTAACAGGTTGGGTCGTCCTTGACATTTCTTTGCATTTCAACCTATCGCATTCAACTTATGCCATGGCGTATTTATTAGTTAACGAATTATGACACGTAATATAGAATTACACTTTCATCATTGGATCCTCTTTCCAAGTCCTTTTATAAACTTGATTTCACGATGCAGCTTATCTTCCTCTCCCATCCTTTATTCTTCATTCGCTCTCCGTTCAGAATCTCGTGCGTGCTCTACTAAGCCGCTTCAAATCTCATTGACCGACCGTCCTCCCCACCTGTGCTGTCCCAAACAACTGAGCAAACCCAAGTGATAATCCACCACTCCACTCAACCCTCCCTCGAACCTTCCACCAGGACTATCAACCACCGCGAATCGCTTCATCTTCAATTAGTTTCTGTCTAATAGAGGTTATTTTAGGATTCAATTATGCGTGAAATTATTTCCATTCAATGTGGTCAAGCAGGTAAGTTGCCCATCCCCCTATGTTATAGCTAGGGGTAATAAATGTAAACAAGCAAAATACTAACATCCATTGCAGGGTATGAATGCCATCGGTTTTAATCACATTAAGACATTTTATTGCGAGATCAATCTCCGTTATATTTTGGTGTGTTTGCCTTGAATTTACCGCCCAGAAATACTAACTCTGTCTAGTAACCAGGTTTCCACAGCTTTCTGGAACACCATTCTCGCCGAGCATGGTCTCGACAAGGAGGGCCATTTGGTAGAAGAAGATGACCTGTCTTCTGCTCGAATCGATGTCTTCTTCAATGAAGCTTCCAACAAGAAATACGTGCCTCGAGCTGTAGCCGTCGACTTGGAACCTGCTACTTTGGATACCATTCGATCTGGTCCCCTAGGTGACATTTTCAGACCTGATAACCTAATTGCCGGCGAATCTGGCGCCGGTAACTCTTGGGCCAAAGGTTTCTACACCGAGGGTGCTGAGCTCATGGAACCTATCATGGATGCTATTCGTCGAGAGGCTGAACAGACCGATTCCTTGCAGGGATTCCAACTTGCCCACTCCCTGGGTGGTGGTACTGGTTCCGGTCTAGGAACTCTCCTTCTCACCAAGATCAGAGAGGAATATGCGGATCGAATGCTGTCAACCTACTCAGTTCTACCTTCTCCCAAGGTCTCTGATACCGTTACGGAGCCTTACAATGCAGTTCTCTCGTTCCACCAGTTGGTTGAGAACTCTGATGCTACTTTCTGCTTGGATAACGAAGCCCTCTACGATATCTGCTCAAAGACTCTTAAGATTCCCACTCCTACTCACCATGAACTTAACCAGCTGATTGCTTTAGTCATGTCTGGTGTTACTACTGGTCTTCGATACCCCGGTCAGCTTAACGGCGACCTGCGAAAGCTCGCTGTCAATTTGGTTCCTTTCCCCAGATTGCACTTCTTCACAGTCGGTTTTGCTCCTCTTTTCTCCCAGGGCTCTAGAGCTTTCCATAACTTGACTGTTCCTGAACTCACTCAGCAGATGTTCAATCCTCAGAACGTCATGTCTGCCTGCAACCCTTACAATGGTAGATACCTCACAATCTCAACCATCTTTAGGGGCAAGGTGCCTATGAAGGAAGTGGAGGACTCTATTCGACAGCAACGAATCAAGAACGCCCAATACTTTGTTGAATGGATTCCTAACAATGTCCAGACCTCTGTTTGTAACCAGCCCCCCAAAGGTCTTAACACCTCTGCTACTTTCATTGCCAACACCACCTCTGTCCAGGAATTGTTCACTAGAACTTCTAACCAGTTCAATGTCATGTTCAAGAGACGTGCTTTCTTGCAATGGTATACTAACGAAGGTATGGAAGAAGTTGAGTTCACTGAAGCTGCTTCCAACCTAGACGACTTGATCCAGGAGTACCAGCAGTATCAGGAGGCTGGTGTTGATGACGAAGTTGTCGATGAGGAATATTACGCTGAAGAGGAAGGTGTAGCAGTAGGCGGCGACCAGGAGGGTTTCTACGAATAATATGTGTACACATAAATTTTTTCACCGATTCAGACTTTGGCTTTCTAATGTTTTTAAGAGCTGAACAAACTCGATATTTTGATAATTTGGTACGGTAAATAGATATACCTCTTTACCTCTTTAATGAAGATGTGTAGTAGTAGTAATATACTCAAATTACGCCGGGATAAATCTTTTCTTAAAAATCAAATTCATTCCACAGATATATTTGTTTTGTAAATCATGAACTTTAACCTCTGACAATCTTGCAAATCAAATCACCGCCGGCAACAGAGTCACCTTCCTTGACTTCCAATGAAGCAATAATACCAGAAACTGGAGCAGAGATAACCATTTCCATTTTCATGGCTGAAAGGACAACAAGCGGGTCACCCTTCTTTACTTCAGTACCGTCCTTGATTCGGACTTCAACAACTGCACCAGCCATAGGAGCGCCAACTTCACCCGGATTGTGAGCATCAGCCTTAGGTCGAGACACCGTCTCAACAGCGGCAAGGCGGTCATCAACACTGACGTTTCGCAATTCACCATTGAGCTCAAAGTAAACCTCTCGGGTACCAGTCTGCAAGGAGAGCTCTCCAACAGCGAGGCACTTCAGAACAAGAATCTTTCCCAGTTCGAGTTCAACAGTGAACTCTTTGCCAATTTCAGGAGGAGCCAAGAAGAACTTGGTAGGGACAACTGACAGATCACCATACTTGTCAGTGATCTTTCGGAAGTCTTCAAAGACCTTAGGGTACATGTTATAAGAAGCAACATCGCACTCAGTAATATTGCCAAACTTCTTCTCAAGATCGCTTCTGATCTTCTTCAAGTCCAAGGGAGCCAACAGCTTGCCAGGTCGCTCAGTGAATGGCTCACGCTTGCCCTTCAATATGTCACTTCTCAATGGTTCAGGGAAACCGCCGTAGGGGAAACCCATCAATCCCTGGAAGAAGTCCAAGACGGAGCCAGGGAAGTCCAGTTCAGATGCACGGGCCTTGACATCTTCAGAAGAGAGCTTGTTGGATACCATAAACTGCGCCAAGTCACCTACAACCTTGGAAGTTGGAGTGACCTTGACAATATCACCCAGCAGATCGTTGGCTTCCTCATAAGCCTTCTTGGTCTCAGCCCATTGAGTACCTAAACCTACCTGTGAGGCCTGGAAAATCAAGTTGGTCAACTGGCCACCGGGGATTTCGTGATCATAGACCTCGGGATCAGGGCCCTTCAAGTCAGCCTCGAAGGGAGAGTAGAGCAATCTCATCTGAGCCCAATAGCCGTCAACATCCTTGAGGTATTGTCCGTTCAGTCCAGTGTCAACTGAACCTTCCAAAGACGCAATAATAGCTGAAATAGAAGGCTGAGAAGTCATACCTGACATGGAGTTAGAAGCACCATCAACAGCATCAGCACCAGCAAGGGCACATTCAGCCATGGAAGCTACACCTGTACCAGCAGAGTCGTGGGTGTGTACATGGATGGGCAATTCAGGGAATTCCTTTCGGATAGCTCCAATCAAAAGCTTGGCGGCTCGTGGCTTCAGAGTACCAGCCATATCCTTGATACCCAAAATATGAGTGCCCATCTTGACAATTTCTCGAACGGTGTTCAAGTAGTATTCCAAATTGTACTTCTTGTGAGGATTAAGCATATCACCGGAGTAACATACAGTGGCCTCAACCACACCACCAGCCTTCTTAACAGCATCGACACCAACCTTCAACTGCTCGAGATCGTTAAGAGCATCGAAAACACGGAAGATATCGACACCATTCTTGAAAGCTTGTTCGCAAAAGTGGTCAATGGCATTGTCAGGCAAAGAAGAATAAGCCACACCATTAGCACCTCGAAGCAACATCTGGAAAGGAATGTTAGGAACGGCCTTTCTAAGCTTTCTAAGTCTATCCCAAGGATCTTCGTGCAAAAATCTCATGGCGACATCAAAAGTGGCACCACCCCAACATTCGAGAGCAAATGCATTGGAGAGAGCATATGAGGTGGTGGGTGCAATGGCGAGCAGGTCATAGGTTCGAACTCGAGTAGCAAGCAGAGACTGGTGAGCATCTCTCCAGGTGGTATCCATAATGAGAGTACCATCAAAGTTTCGAACAGCCTTGGCAAATGCGGCGGGTCCCTCCTTCAACAAAATGTTTCTCCAGCCAACAGTGCAAGGAGTGGAGACATCAATAGGCTTGCTCGTAGCAGGGTCGATAAGCTTAGGAATAGTAGCCTCGGTGTGGAGCTTGGGGAGACCAATCTGCCCAGCAACTTGGGAACCATTGACAGACATATCACCCAAGTAAGCCAAAATCTTGGAAGCTCTGTTAAGAGAATGAACAAGCTCGAACAACGAAGGAGTGTCATCAATGAAAGTAGTCCAGCAGTTACCCCGGATGAAAGTGTTGTGAGTCAACAAGGTGAGCAGAAACGGTATGTTAGTCTTGACACCTCTGATTCGGAATTCAATAAGAGCTCGCAACATCTTTCTTCGGGCCACCTCAAAGTTAGAACCTAAACAGGAGCACTTGACCAACATGGAGTCGTAGTAAGGAGAGATGACTGCACCAGCAAAGCCATTACCACCGTCCAATCGGACACCATTACCACCAGTAGATCGGTAAACCTCGATTCTACCAGTGTCAGGCTGGAAGCCCTTAGCAGGATCTTCAGTTGTAATTCGGCATTGAATAGCAGCACCTCGGAAGGTAATTCGGTCTTGAGTCAGGCCCAAATCAGCTAATGTAGCACCAGCGGCAATCTGGATCTGAGCCGCAACAATATCAATACCGGTGATCTCTTCGGTAATAGTATGCTCGACCTGAATTCGGGGGTTGATCTCAATGAAGTAATGTCGGTTCTTATCATCGACCAAAAACTCGGCAGTACCGGCGTTTCTGTAATGGGCAGTCTCAGCGAGCTTCACCGCATCGGCAAGAATGGCATCTCGAGTAGCAGCGGGGAGGTTGATAGCAGGGGCAATTTCAACAACCTTCTGGTGTCGTCGCTGAACGGAGCAATCTCGTTCAAACAGATGAACAACATTTCCTTCACCGTCCGCAAGAAGCTGGACTTCAATGTGCTTAGGCTTATTAAGAAATCGCTCAATGAAAACAGTACCATTGCCAAAGGCAGTCTTGGCTTCGGAAACAGCACGATTGAAAGCATCTTGAATGTCTTCACCTTCTCTAACAACTCGCATACCTCGTCCACCACCGCCAAAGGCGGCCTTGATGATAACGGGGAATCCGTACTTGTCAACAAATTCTTGGGCCTGCTCCACATTGTCAATAGGGCCTGGGGTACCAGGCACAGTAGGAACACCACACCTGTCGGCCAAAAGTCGGGCAGAAACCTTGTCTCCAACGGAGTCGATCACTGAAGCAGGAGGACCAATCCAGGCTATTCCAGCTTCCTCGACCTTGCGTGCAAATTCCGAGTTCTCAGATAGAAATCCATAACCAGGATGGATCATATTGACGCCGTGGGTCTTGGCAATTTTGATGATTTCATCAATCTGCAAATAGGCTTGAACAGGAGTGAATTCACCCCTGTCACCAATGACATAAGCTTCGTCGGCCTCTGTTGGTGTGTTGGTTAGCTGAGGTCAAGATAAAGGCCCGGGTGCCTGCCGGCCAAACCACGGAACCGAACCACGGAGTATAACATTGTACAATCGCACACTTACTCAACCGGTGCATAGACAAAATGTCCTCATGCGCATAGATAGCCACTGTCTGCATAGACAACTCATGGGCAGTTCGGAAGATCTAGAAGTTAGCATTGATCAATCAATTGCAAGTTTTCATGGAATCGTCTTGAAATTGGCCAGGCTGGAAGGATGGGTGGTGATGGCATCGGGGTGGGGGGAAGGTGCCCCATGATCGTATGGAGGTAGGGTCGAAACAAGCATTTACGACAAAATCATGCGATATGAGAATACGCCACCATCCAAACCTTAACAGATCGACCCCCGAGAAATTGCCTGGAGATCCTGAGGTGACTAGTATTGATATTGGGGTGCTCAAACACTCCCAGCATTTTAGGATCATTGTCCCCACCATCCCAGCCCAGCGGATATGACTGGAGCACCTAGACAGATCTAGGAACAACAAACATGTACATACTCGAAT
This sequence comes from Zygoascus bituminiphila, assembly GCA_030705125.1. Lineage (NCBI taxonomy): Eukaryota > Fungi > Ascomycota > Dipodascomycetes > Dipodascales > Trichomonascaceae > Zygoascus > Zygoascus bituminiphila. The sequence goes on along the minus strand of JANIWT010000002.1, from coordinate 511,471 downwards.
AGCTTGAAGGTTAGTCTAGTAACAATCGCAACATATAGATCAAAGTAGTACATACGAATTTCGCCTCTATTAGCAACTGTTCAAGAGCTCAATGCATGCACATAGCATGCATTGGGCAGCGGGGTTAGTACTGGAACCATCAACATGTTCAAACTGTCAAAGCCACAAGTTTATCATACCCAGAATCTTGTTCATGGTGCCCAGAATCACCGACTCCTTTCGGATGTTCTTCAGACTCGCGTTGGGGTACAAAATATCCTCAGCCATCGTTAATTGTTGCAAATCTCGCCAAACTAGAGGGTGTAGTGTAGAAAGTCAAGATAGCTGATGGGAGGTCATGACTACAACCGGCAGCAACACTTTGGAGAACAAACTTTTTACTGCACAACCTTTCTCAGAGTGCGGCGGGATAACAACTGCGCCAATAGGAGAGCCGGTAACTACTGGGTTGCCACAAGATTGTTGAGGGGCGGACGTGGGGAGAGCAATAAAGGACAACATGTGGTTTGAAATATCTCATTCGCTCTTGAATACGTTTTCTCATCATTCCAAAAATCTCATCTTCCCAATTGCCCATGTGCTTGTACACTTTTTTCCGCTCAAGTTTCTTTTTGAATGGCCTTGAAAAGAAACTTGCCGAGACGATATCCAACCTTGTTGGAAGGTTGGTTATGTCATCGCACCCCCTTCCAGATTAGATCGACGCCAAATAAAAAATGTCACTTTTGGTGAGCTTGCAATATTGAATGTCAACAGTATTTATTGTCTTCCATGTACGGACAACACCATAAACAGTGCCATGGACCAACCAACGGCGATGGTGTTTTTCGTGTTAGTGATATTCGCGACAGCTTAGAAGATATCATTGGATCCACTAGGTCTCCTCATGCTACAGGAGTCCAAGATACCGAGGATGTCGAGATGGAAGATGTTGCTGACCCCCACTTCAGCAGTACCCTTTTGCCTGATCCTGTAGCCATAGATCCTGTTCAAACTAAATCAGACCCCTCGGCGGTACTTCCTGACAAAGTCAATCAGTTGATAATCAGACCATCTCAGTCTTCTTCGTCTGTTGTTTTGCCTTCTTTGCCGTCTCTACCTGATCCTCGTGCATCGGTACTTGGCGCTCCTGTTTCGTCTCCACGCCACATCTCTCATGATCCATCGCTGATTCAACCCCAGTCCCCACATGTTTCCTATGTAAACTATGCTCTTATAGTGCAATGGTACTTCCAGCTTCTTTTCAATACGCTGACGTGGGGTGCCGCAGGTTATGGTCTGTATCTAATTGGCCATGCTTTCAGGAGCGATGTCGAGGGCAAACGTCAGTACCAACAAGCCAATATGGCAATTGAGATTGCCTCCTGCCTGAAAAACTATATTTCTAACAAATGCATGCCGGAGACAAGAGCTCCTGCGCTTGAGCAAGATTGCATAAAGTGGGAACAGTGCCTAAACATTGATCCTGATACTCATGTCAGCACTCTGAAAATCTGTGCCGAATCCATATTGGACATCATCTCTGTCTTCTTGAGACCCCTCAAAGATCTGTCCTATATCTCTTACATTACAATATTTTCTAGTATATTTCTTGCATTTGCTCTACTCTCAAAACATTGAGCACTCCAGCATTATTTATGGGTTGCTCTACTCTAAAGATCTCGAGTAGTCGAGTGTTCTTTGCGGCCCGGCTTCTTCATCAAGGGTAACTGCCTCGACGAGGCCCAAAATACCATCCTTCATCATCCGGAGGCTTAAGTCTAGGTTCCTGACTCAGTTGGTTTGATACAACGCTGTTTCCCCACCATTCAACAAATATTCCTCGATATTGTAGTCCGAAAAATATAATTATTGCTGCAATAGCTACTCCGCTGTCCAGTCCACACGACAGTACATAATTGTACTTCTCCCATACTCTTGTAAATCTCTTCCTAACTATCTTATGAGATAGTATTGATATCCAAAATCCTCCAGTGTAGAATGCAATGCTGTAGGGGGCATAACTGAGCATTCCTGATAGAACCACCAGGGGATTAACACAGCGAACAAATGCCGAACTGGGCCGCATTTTCTTCAAAATGTAAAAAGGAACCGGAATAAAGGCTCCAATTAGAAAACAATACGGTAGAATTGGATACAATCCATTGGCACCAAATATTCGCCGTGGTCCAATAACACCCCAGAACACACTGGCACTGAAATAAGTCGTCTCACCGGGACAAGTGAACTTTTGTGGTTGCCCAGGCGTACAAATTCCTTGATAGTGATCAATTTGCCAATTGGCTACTAAGATGGTAATAGTGGTACAAAGTATTGTTGCCAGTACCTGAGCCCTGAATGTTGCACGCGGAGGAATCTTAGCGTAGTGACCAAGTTTCATGTCTGCGCAGATATGTAGGGCTTGTGCATTGGTGTTATATCCAAAAGCTTTCATTATCATCATGGCAGTGCCATTTCCTGGAAGTGCAAAACCTGATATCAATTCAGTGAGAACGTTTATGCCAATGCTAGTATTGGTAATGGCTTCCATCAGACCGATGGGCACCAGAAAGACAACTCCTAGTAAAACGGCCACAAATATAGTCCAGACCGGAGTATCTGTAGGATATAATTTAACGCACATAATTGCAAAAGTTAATGCTATACCTAGGGAGCAGAAATACCACCATTGAGGAGTACTAGGGTATCTGGCCATCATGATACAATGAGGGTCTGCTTCTATTGAGATTCCATTAGCCGGCATCATGCCCGTTTTTCTCTTTAATCCATCAATCATGCGAATTAGTCCTACTTTAATTGTCTTACCGTGGTATAGTAGAGCGTAGACAATTGTCGCCGGATAATATGCAAAAAATGCCCCGTAAACCACCAAAGCTGCGGCCGAATAAAACGGAGGTGAATATTTCTGGTACTTGCCCTCATCAAACATACCATCACTCAGCGTATTTCCAACTTTAAATGGCTTTCCCGTATTAGTGAAAAGTCTATTTGAGTTGATTGGCAAATATCCAGTATCCTTGTAGTTGGACCAGTAAAGTGCTGGTATTATAATCATCCCAGACAGGGCAGCCCCAATCATAGTATTTGCATAAGAGAAAAATGGAGTTACTAGACATGAATTTGCATTCAAAATATTCCAGTCGAGCGTAGGCAATGGGTTGATACCTAGTCCATACATGTCGGTAACAGCAGCCAGGCTAAAGCTTTTAGGATTGATCCATGAGAGCCAAGAAAAATTAGACAGACCCTCGAATAAATAATTTGGAAACCAAAAATAGGTAAAAGAACTTAAACTAGTTACCATGAAAAATTTGAAATTGGAGATTGTCGCTTTGCCGTAACCCCTCTGCTTCTCTGGTAACATCAGAGCTCTATTTAATGCCAACGACGGAAGTGATGACGGCCAAATGCAATAAGCTGGAGAAACTAAAATACTCTGAAATATCCCTGCTGCTCCAAAACCAACCAATTGTGTAGATAGTAAAAGCATGAACTGGTAGCCATAGGATGCGGCCCACGCATTCCCATAAAACATAGGCAAACGCTGAACAAAAATCTGGGAATTTGCATAGGGCAGACCAAGAGAGATATTAAACATTATAGTAACAAGCATCTGCTCTTTCTGGGTCCAAGAACCAGGATTGAGTTCGTAATGTCCAATAACCAGCTGTGGCATTGTGCGCTCCCAGAACTTCCCGCAAGGATAAACCAATAGTTGCAAAAGAGGAGCCGAAATTGAGATAGACGGCTGTCTAGTAGTAAAGAACTGATTGACAAATGTACCTATGGCTACCCATATGCATCCCAGGGCGTACATTCTGAAAGTTTCAGCAGGCATATCAGGTGAATCAACAGGATCAGTCACACATCTCACCTCGGGGTATGGCGAATGATACTCTATTAAAACAGCTTCAATTTTTATTTCTTCATTTTTGAGAATCTGGTTGATTTGAGTTTCCTGGGACGTTTCCGTGGCACCGACAGATTGTTCCGTCTGTTTTGTTTCTTCGCTATCAGTAGTATCCAGCTGTTCACTACTGACCAAACAGCCTCCTCTGCATTTTGTCCCAATATATTTTCCAAGTTCTCGAAGGCTATCGGGAAAGTTGGGATCATCTTGGTGGATTTCACAGGCATTGAGCAAGATAGATTCAGCCTCTTCCAAAGATGTACAACGGGCCCTCTCAATAATTGCACTACTTGTGTCTATTCCCTTTTCACGTAGCAGTTCCGCCAGCCGAGCAGCTATACTCATTTTCCCCCTTTTTCCTGAGTATTTTGGGAATTTTCTACGTATATGTACAATTGTGAGGCTCCAAGTTGCATGAACATTATTCATTCATGTACCCTAAACAGATATCTACAAGATCGAATTTTATTTACAAAATGCATACAAATACATCACTATGATTGAAATAATCATCTCCACTACTAAAATATTCTAGGAAGTTGACCTCTCTGGTAGTTTGGTCGAATCGCGGCATGTAATGGCTTGACAACTGGCATTCGTTCAATTACCATATTCCAGTTGATGCAGTCAAACGCGTTCTCCAAGTACCTCCTTTTACCAGCAAAGCCATAGTCGTGCAAGTAAACGTGCTGCCAAGTACTTATACTAAGAAGAGGCACCAATGGAGACTCCACTTCAGACAGAAGAAGGAACTTTTTGTCAAAGGGGGTTCCGGCATTATAAGTGTTCACCACATACAAGGCGGGCTCCTTGGTGTCCTGAACCAGCCAAACCTGACCGGCTCCAAACATGGCATCTCCCTTATTAACCAGAAGTTCCCGGAAAGACAGAAACGACTCGAACGATGATTTGATGAGGTTCTCAAATGTGGTAGACGGAGTGTCCTCAATGAATGAAGGAGCTCCATTCGAAGACGAGAATGACGAACTGGAACTAGCACCACTAACTGGTACTTCTGTTGTTTGAGTAGTCTTGGAAATATCAACGTATCGCAGTTCCTGATAATTAGGTTCAGCAATAGATGCATGCTGGGCATTGACGCTCTCCTTCAATGATCTGAAGAAAAACTCATTGTTGTACAGCTGACCAGCGACTTGGTACAGCATTCGAACGGCTGACTGCGACAGATACTCTTTATCGCTGTTAGAAAGCTCCTGAATGATCTGAAACGCCGAATAGTCCTCAAATGCCGTCTTGTTGGTCAGGTGGTTGAGCTTGTCCACCAAATGCTGTTGATACTGGAACCAGCCAACCTCAAGACCCTGCGGAGATAAGAGACCGGGGATTCCTGTTTCCCGATTCAAATGATGCATTTCTGGAACTGTATGTAGTCCTCGGCGCAGATTCCTACTGCATGTTCTAGCGGCTGATCGTATAGACAGCATTTTGAGGTGTAGTGTAGTTGGAAATTTTTCACCTCCACCAGTTTGAACTGTGTATGAAAGGGTAAATGCACGATAACCACATCATGAGATAACCACAACAATAGATAACAAGGAATACAAAGACTACAGTAATAAAACCCTCCAAATTGCAAGGTAGTAATTCGCAGATAGTATAAATAGCAAATCTTTAAATAACGACATATAACACCTATAGAACAAAAGCAGCACACTATATATATCATTTCATATCAGTTACAAGTACAGACACAGTCTATCATGTAGTTCAGTTCTTAGGTCGTCCAACCTTGAGACTCTTGACACGTCTCAACAATCCATTAGCAGAACTGCTGGATGCAGTTCGATTGCCACTGGGCTCACTTGCGTCTATAGTGACTCGCGGAATGGCATCAGGCTTAGACAGATTGGGGGAGTTGGGTTCCGGGTTGGAAGAAGATCGTGAAATGGGCTCATAATTGGGTACCTCAAGACGCACTCGAGGAGGAACCTGTCCACCGGTATTACTGTTTCCTCGCAATCTCTGGACAAGAGACTTCTTTCGTCCTAATCCACTAGCTCCGTTAGATTCTTCAATGTCCTTGATGGCAGCTTGGGAGGCAGGGGCTCCGTCTAGGAATGTTGACGAGCCAAGTCCCATGGTAGTATCACCATGCACAGGCTGTGCCTTCAACGAGGAATCAAATACATTGGAATCCTTCTTGGCGCTCCACGTATTGTAGTCTAGGTACGCTTCGTCGGTGTTTCTACCCATAATTCGGCTTTCAGTGGCACTGTTGGAACCTCCTCCAGCCATGCTGTTATTAGGACCATTAACTGAATAGGCAGCCACCGGTGCAGCCTTTGTATTCTTGTTTCGATGAGGGTTGCAGGCGTCAAATGGACCATCGTGATGGAATCTGCCGGGGCCATAAAAACCAGTAACATCGAGCTTATCAATCACGTCCAAGCCCACGCTGGCCTTCTTCTTGGAGGAACGTCGCTTATCACCGTCACTTTCCTTACGGTCTCGTCTCTTCTCGTCAGAGCCCCGTGTGTGTCCCTTATCGCCATGCTTGCTTCGTGACGATCTATCTCTATCTCGCGACGAATGATCGCCTCGCGAACCAGCGGTTTCTCGGTAACTTGGAGGGGGTGGGTCCATTATAGAGGAGTCAGAATTGGCACGTCTTCGATGGGTCGATTTGGACTTGGGTTTTTGAACGATGGTGACAGTACCCGAAGAAGTCGAGCCTATGGAGTTAGGGGATGAGGCGCGTCGAACAATTTGAGGCTTCTTGGTGTTGGAACGTCGTTCAATGGGCTGCCTGACTTGGGTCCTAGACGAATAAAGAACTTGTCGGTCGCTAACGTCGTCGTAGCTGTGATGTCTGCTGCCAGAAGATGACAGATAAGGACCTGTAGGTTTGTTGCTGGCTTCGGACAACTCAAAATCCTCGTCGATAAAGGGGTTGGTAGATTTGCGGACGGATGCTGCTTTGGTGGGTGGGTTATAAGTTCGTCTGAATAACACAAGGTTAGTTTGCTAAGTCCCCTTATTAGGAAAAATAGGTATAGCTGGGTCCAAAACTATAATTAACTGGAGTCACACTGAAACACCAAAGGGGTTCCGTTTTACTGAAATTGACAATTTGGGCCACGACACAAGTAGGAATGCAAAAATCAGAAAAGTACCTAGTCTGGAAGCAAGATAAAACAGTAGATGGTTGAGTTGGGTTGGGGCTGGTGTGCGGTTGTTTGTGTATTTCCCTTGCGCAGCACCGGCCGGGGCACTCCAAGTCACATGGTTTGGCCTAGGGAAGGGCGCAGTAAACCGACGACAAAAAGCCGGTGGGTCCACTCAAGAGCCTGAAAGAATAGCTAGCCAAGCAAAATAGAGCGAAACTGAATAATGCAATGCAATGCAGCACCTGGACGTGGACGTTCACTATACTGCAGCAGCATACGTTTGGCAGAACCCCTATCTTTGACAATAACCCTTGTATGTGTACCCTACCCAACTCAACAGAGCTTTGAGGTGGAGCACAAGACGTTATGGCAGGGTCTTGTTTGTGGCAGGCCGCCTGAGTAGCTTGCACCTTATTATTCGCAGTTGCTTCTATGCTCAAACATTATTCCCTTGTGGTTTGGGTTCCACCCGCCATTCATTCGTGCAGTCGAGCCCAAGTGAGGCTTTACCCTATGGTACACTTGGTACGGACGTGCAATTCACTACAGGCTCCATCGACACAGTCTATGCAGTATCATGATGCGCCAAAGGCCACAACTTGGTAAATACTTAAGTTCAAATGTGATGGATTAAAGTTAGCCTGAGTAATTTGCTCATCCTTCCAATCGGGTATGCCTTCCTTCTTTGCCAATCAGCAACCATACGGCTCTTCCATTAATGGTGAGGCTCCTACAACACCCACCCACCCATCATTTTTGAATCCGGGTGCTAATGTACTGTGAAAAGTGGTTCGTCCCCCCTTAGGTAGTCTGAACGATTGCCGAACTCCATTTAAAGTGGGGACTAGCACGTACCACAGCACAGCTGGCTCCCAAATCAAACAGTTATGTGCATCATCATGCATAGACAGAAAGAATAGCAGGCAGATTTGTGGGATGGTTGATTTAGCCCTGGCCCTATGGTGACTTACCCAGATGCAAACTGAGACTCGGTTAATGTCTAATTAGTATTATGGTAGGCATCCAATCAATCAATATGGGTGGGAGAGAAGGAAGCACATTTAGGCGGGTGATCTGATCAAGTGGCACCGCATTAGTCAAAACAGTAGGGGAAATACACAGAAATTCAGTTGCAAGCAAAAACTTGGATTGACAGTGGACTCCTGTTTAAATATAGTTAGAAATAGCGTTAGTCATAATACATACCGAGAAAAAGATCCTTGGTTAGAGGGGGCTGAATTGACAGGACTGAAGTATACCGAATCTCGGCTCTTTCTGGATTGCCCAGACGTTGAAGTAGAATACACTGAAGTGGGTCTTGTGAGGTCGCGGTCAGATAGAGAATAACCCTGATGCTGGATGGAAATGAACCGGGACTTGCCGTTGCCTGGAGTGGGTCTACCATTATCCTGGCTCAAAGACCGCTGCTGCTGGTAAAACTGGTCGACTTCATCTTCGTCAAAAGGGGATGTTGCAATTCTCACCGAAGGGGAGTCCGACCCGGATGAAGAGGATCGGAATGGGTTATTGGATGACAGAGGAGCCCGGCCGTCTGTAGAGTCCACATCTATATAGCCTGGGAAATGCTGCCGTCGCTTGTACAGAGAAGGCGGTTCTTGTATTTTGGTGATAGACATTGGATGGATGGTAGGATGGTAGGTTGCAGGGTCGAACTTGTACCAAACAAAGTGCACCTAAAAACGGTATAGCACACACGGAGTAGCTAAGCGTAAGGAGTGGGGCCGAGTCCCGAGCAGGGGGGGGACAGAGACAGAAATAAAAGCGAGAAAACACACAAAAACTTCACAGCAGCCACGACGAGACTAAGGTCTGAGTATTGATAACTGGCTCGGTTGGCAAATAATCAATGTTGATGAGGAGAAATGGCGGATGTGCGTGGTTTCTGTTATGGGTTATAGGTGGGCAGTGGTCAGGTTAAGGAGACGAATATGGAATTATTGCAGGTTGGTCAACGAATTTGTGAGTAGTCGTTACAAAGCGATAGTACGAATTTCAATGAATACAGAAAAATAGCACTGCTTACAAAAGAACTACTAAGAAATGACACTATGTATGTAATAAACTACTCACAGAATAACCCTACTGAAACTTACACGTACCAGCTACCGGCTGCTAAGCTGCCCCCCTCCTTCTACCCGGAACCGGCGTGTGGCCCACCAAAGGGGTTCCCAGCTTCAGGCTCTCCTACCCCTGGAATAGCTCGGCTCCCCGACCACGACGGGACTAGTTAAAAACACACCAATATATCATAGTATGTGATCAAATTACAGCCTAGGCCTTGGAGCTCAGACAAATAATGTCCACGCCGTGTTTGCTAAAAACAGTTTATATTCGCCCAGGAGTGTTCCATACCGCGGGGTCTATCTTGCTCGATTTGTCCTGCCTCTATTTGCGTCGCTTGCAAAACAATACGAAACCAGACATCCAACGATCCTGATATATCCGTTTGATGATAATATTCCCCAATCAGGTATACCCACAATGAAGGCAGGCTCAACTTGAATAAACCTGTACGATCCCAACGGACTGTCCAGCCAAACTCGGCTGCTTTCGGTACATCCAAACCGTTCTTGTATTTGTATGGTATAACTGTCATGTGTACTTCTGGAGCAGATGGAGCACATTATTAAAGTTAGCACCAGGTCTTGTATGGATCGTAGCTCAATGTACCCCACCAATTTGCCTACATATAAAACCACCACCTCACGAAACACCATTCATTGAACCCCCTGATGAATGGAATTCCATTGACAGACTGACCACAGATCTTTTGGATCTTGCAATCTAACTGAAACTTCATCGTCCCTTTAATAGTATATCCGCTGCCCGCTATTATATACTGTCTACAGTACTGTCTACAGTAGAAGACTCGATTCCTCGTGAATGATTTCATCCATATACCTCTCATTTTGCGGGGACAACCATTCGTTTTGCGTATATACTGCGTCTCATATATATACCTGCTTTGCTTACGTACTTTAATTCTAGATTGATTATTATGCTCTGCTAAACTATACTATACGAAACTGAGTAGTTATTTTGCTTTGCGTTGTCTATTTAGCATGCCTTACCATCCAATACCTTGCCATGCTGTACTACACCAGTCTATTCTCTCCTGATCTACTCCACTCTGCTTTATTCTGCTTTATTCTGATTACTCTGCTATGTTCTGATACTATACTATACTGTATTTGGACTGCCTATTTACTTGCTCTATCGTCTCACTCCACCATATCACTCTATGCGCTCAACTCTTGATTTCGTGCTTTTTATCACATATGCACATACTTTATTAACCTGCATGATTCGGTCGGCTACAATGAAGCGGCGCATTTTCAGCCTCGATTGCGCACTCTCCAGTGAGCGTGCACAACAAACCTTTTTGAACATGTTTATAATCTGTCGAGTCCCTTAATTCTCTAATCTCTAGATCAAATTGGCGACGTCTGCAACTAAATGCATTCCTGTTCTGATTTTAAATATTAGCCAACCGTTCCACCGTCATATGTTTCAGTTGGTCCCGCTGTGCTTGCTGCCCTGACTATTCTTAGCCAGCGGCGTCGGGTTGTTGGGTCCTGCCTTTCTTTATTTTTCCGATTTCATTTCCTTTATACAACTCTGTAATATACCGTTATCTGCACCCCAAAACTATAACTTTGCTACATAGACGGCTATACCTACCTATTTGTGCTATCTGCCTATTTTTTATTAATGGTTACAGGAGTGCAGTCTGATGGCTCGGTGCTGCAGGTCGTGTCCGAGTCGGCCGCGGTCGTTGCCCTAGCTTTGGGTCTGTCGATCTGGTCTCATCGGGTGCTCTATCAATACTTCTCTTCGTCGTCGACATCAATAAAATCGAGCGGTTCGCATGAACTCAAATCTTCTTATGACAAGTACTTGCATCTTCTGTTTGACGTGACTGTCGGTTCTTCTGTTCTTGTCATCGAGTTGGTGCTCTGCGAGATATGCTCGTGGTTATCTCATAATACGAGGCTGGTTCTGTGGTCATCGTCGACTGGAGTCCTGTTATCAATGCTGGCATTGGTGATTCCTTTTGCTGAGATTGCTATTGCTACAAGATCTATTGTCAATCTGAGACACCGCTGGCCCATTATAGTAACCAGCTTTTTGGCCTATCTGTACGCCTTTTATTGGTTTGGTCAATACATCCAACTATCGGTAGAACCTGCTGCCACGGCCACCACCACGTCCAAGTTGCTGAAACCGGCAGCCCAACAAACCTACGGATGGATGGAATTTTGTCTCAGCAGAATTGGATTCATTGGTGTAACATCAATGGCCATTTTGGCGGGATTTTCAGCGGTTTCTGCGCCCTATGAAGTTTTCATTTCCAAGGCTCGGGCAATTACCCAGAATGATATTGATCGTTTGCAACGCACTGTCGCTGCTACTAGCGATCTACTGCAAAATAAAAAGCATTCACTTCAGAGAATTGGTCTTGAAATGAAGGACAGGAAAAGCATGTCTACCACCAATCTTATTATGATGAAGGTGATCAGTTCTATCACGGGCGGTGATTCTGCCAGTCAGGAGTACGCTTCGGTCAACACCGAAATCAGCGCATTACAGAAAATGCTATTGGATCTTGAAAACGACTTGGAGACTGCCAGATCTAGATTCAAGTACCAAAAGCTGTCGAAAACCATTTTTGGTAGATTGCACAAGAAATTTTACTTTGGGTTTGCTGTCTACTGCATTTACCGCTTGTTTAGTGTGCTGATTCTCAAAAACCCATTGAGCCCGCTAGCAAGGCGCAGGAGCAATTCCGAATCTGATGCATTGGTCGTTTCTCTAGCCCATATATCACAGTGGTGGTATCCCACAAGCGATATCGACGCTGTTGCGACCCAAATCAGCTTTGCTTTATCGGGTCTTTTATTTATTGCATCGATTTCATCTGTTTTGACCACTCTCAAGACGTTATCAAAGGGATTTCCTGCTCTGAAGACAACAACAAATGCTACAAGCGGTATGCATGCTACTGGTATTGTAGTTGCTCAGCTTCTAGGAACCTATGTCATTTCAACTTCTCTGCTGTTGAGATCAAACCTGCCTGCGAACGTTTCTTCTGCTATCACGGCAGCTTTGAGAGCACCTTTGGATATCCCGGTAGTAGACAGACTGTCGGACACTACATTTTGCATTGTTGCACTTGCAACTATGTTTGCATTGTGGATGGTGAATCGATGGCACCAAGACGATTGTGATGATCAAGTTAGTGATGCTTTCTATGACGAGGAAAGTTTCATAGAGGGAAAGTTGGATTAGGCAGTTTGGATGCTTTGATATAGGTTGGGCATGTGTGATATAGGTTGATTCTAAGAAAAGCTAGTTATAACAGTTAATCATAAATATACTAGTTGTCGTGAAGAATTACAAGATGGGATGTGTTGTTTGAAGGTGGATCATTGCAAAGTCAATTCTTCTATGAACGTCTGTAATAGACTCGTATACAGAAAATCGTGTAATTATATAAATATACATAAAGACGTGAAATAAATATTATCAATCAATCAATTAGTTAATCAATCGATTGTTCGATAAATGCAGTAAGCTGAGCCAGGTATTCCGATGACGGTGGGTTGATCGGGGTAACAACTGGCTTAGGCGGATACACATGGCCATTACTGCAAGGCCAGGATGAAATCAACTCCTCAGACCCAACATACCTGATTGCTCGTTCTCTATCAATATCCTTGAACCTGGTGCAAATGAGTTGCAAAACTTGCTGTTGAAACTTGGAAACTACACTGATCACCACATGCTGTAGAGGACCCCACTCTATAATGGAAGGCACTTGGTATATGATATCAACAGCAGATGAATGCAATGCTTGGAGTCCATCGATTGAGGTCCTTATTACAACACTATTAGCAGGAATAGAATCATTCAAATGTTTGATGATGATTTTCACATCGCTGGTTTCATCAAAGTACTGTAATATCCATAGTGTAGTCCCCAGCCATAGTTCCTGGTCCTTGGTGAGAGGAACTGAAGTATCATACAATAAGCTGAGATCACAGACCTTTTCAATACAATAGTCCAATAACTGCTCGTGATCTCCTGAATTCAGCAGCAATTCTATTTCACTGGCAATTTGCGCAGCCATGGTTGTTTTCTAGGAGATGATGGATCTTCTCGATTCCTAGGTGTAGCGAGTGACCTACAGACCCTGTTGAACACGTAGTATGATGTTCTTTTCGGCGCTCCCAATTCATCACTCTCAACACCGTGCTTTTACAGAACCTTCACTGCTAAAATGCCATTGCTCGAGAGCCTATCTGTCAGTGCTGACACTGTGGGCAAAATTCAGTTTCTGCTCAAGTCGCTGATTCTGGCCACCATAGCCGGCGCTGCTGTGTCTTCTCGTTTGTTCTCGGTGGTTCGATTCGAAAGTATTATCCACGAGTTCGACCCTTGGTTCAACTTCAGAGCTACCAAATACCTTGCCAGCAATGGATTCTACAAATTCTTGAATTGGTTCGATGATAGAACCTGGTATCCTTTGGGCAGAGTTACTGGAGGTACCTTGTACCCGGGATTGATGGTTACAAGTAACGTGATTCGGGCGGTTTTGACCAACATTCTAGCTCTTCCAATTGACATTCGAAACATCTGTGTATTGCTTGCTCCTGCCTTCTCGGCTCTGACTGCGTACTTCACCTATCTTTTCACTAAGGAAATGAAGGATGAGACCTCAGGCCTGTTTGCTGCTTTCTTCATTGGCATTGCACCTGGTTACATCTCCCGATCTGTAGCAGGTTCTTATGATAACGAGGCCATTGCAATTACCTTGCTGATTGTCACTTTCTATCTTTGGGTCAAGGCTGTCAAGCTTGGATCGGCCTTCTGGGGTGCATTGACTGCATTGTCCTACTTTTACATGGTATCGGCTTGGGGTGGTTACGTATTTATCACCAACATGATCCCCTTGCATGTCTTTGTTTTGCTTCTCATGGGAAGATACTCCAACAGAATTTATGTAGCATACTCATCCTGGTATGTTTTAGGAACTTTAGCTTCGATGCAGATTCCTTTTGTTGGATTCTTGCCTATTCGATCCAGTGAGCACATGTCCGCTCTCGGTGTATTTGGTCTTCTTCAGTTGGTGTCCTTTGCGGAATACATCCGACACCAGGTTCCTACAAAGCAGTTTAGGACTGTAATTATCACTTCGGTGATTGCTATTTTGGCCGTTTCTTTTGTTACTCTTGTGGGTCTCACCTATGCCAACGTTATTGCCCCTTGGACTGGTCGATTCTATTCTTTGTGGGATACAGGCTATGCTAAGATCCATATTCCTATCATTGCTTCAGTCAGTGAACATCAGCCTACTGCCTGGCCGTCTTTCTTCTTCGATAATTCGTTCTTGATTTGGATGTTCCCTGCTGGTGTTTACTTTTGTTTGCAGGAACTGCGAGACGAGCATGTATTCATTATTGTCTATTCCGTTTTGGGAAGCTATTTCGCCGGTGTTATGGTCAGATTGATGCTCACATTGACCCCCATTGTTTGCGTCACAGGAGCTATTGCTATTTCTTCCATTTTCGACGTTTACGACGACTTTTCTCCGGATGACGAAGTTGCTGCTGACAGTAAGACTGATGTTGCTGATGGTAGAGTTACTGCCTCCGAAGACCGATCCTCTAACAATACCGGGCGGTTCTTTGCTAAGCTTTTGGTTCATGATCCTAAAATCCCCTTTGTAGCCCGACTTGTGGTAGTGATCCCCTTTATTGGTTATTTGGCCATGTTTGTCTATCACTGTACTTGGGTGACATCCCAGGCTTACTCCTCACCTTCGGTTGTACTGGCATCCTCAATGCCGGACGGATCTCAGTTCTTGATTGATGATTTTAGAGAGGCTTATTACTGGCTTCGAATGAATACTGCTGAGGATGCCAACATTATGAGTTGGTGGGATTATGGATACCAGATTGGAGGTATGGCAGACAGAACCACGTTGGTTGATAACAATACCTGGAACAACACTCATATTGCCACTGTTGGTAGAGCCATGTCTTCGACTGAAGAAGATGCATACCCAATTTTGAAGCAGCATGATGTTGACTACATTTTGGTTATTTTTGGAGGGTTGTTGGGTTACTCTGGTGATGACATGAATAAGTTCTTGTGGATGGTGAGAATTTCAGAGGGTATCTGGCCCGACAAGATTAAGGAGCGGGAGTATTTCACTGAGAGGAATGAGTATCGTGTTGATCATGAGGCTACATCTACCATGAAGAATAGTTTGATGTATAAGATGTCATATTATCGATTCCCTGAGCTGTTTGGAAATGGTCAAGCAGTGGATCGAGTACGACAGCAAAACATTCCTGAGTCGCCTAGTCTCACCACTCTTGACGAGGCATTTACAAGTGAAAACTGGATTGTTCGAATCTACAAGGTCAAGGATCTTGACAATGAAGGACGAGATTTTGTCCAACAAGCAGCATTTGAGAAGTCTCAACGAAGAAAGCGAGTGCCCCAGCAAGACATCCGGGTGTAAAAAGTATATTGTGTGTAGTCAATGTATAGATGACAGTACTTTCACCGTATATACTGGACTAACATGAATAACTGACATGAGAATATTTACAAGGATAATCCACGACGAGTTGGTTAAAAAACGTTTCTAGTTTTTATCAATCTGCAGCTGCCGTTCAGCTCGTCGCAAGGCTTTGGTTTTGGCCTTAACATCGCTTCTGCTAGCCTTCTTTAGAGTGGCAGATCCGGATTTCTGGGCCTTGTCCAGCAAATCCTGAGCCTTTTCAAGAGCAGCCTTGGCTTGAGCCACTTGGGCTTGTCTGAATGCCAAGATCTCAGGGGCTTTGGCGGGATCTGGCGAGCTGGCAGAATTATCTGATGATTTGGATGCAGGTTTAGGGGTTTCTGCAGCGTCGACAGAAGAAATGGACGATGACTGTTCGTCTGGCTTAGTAGATGCATTGATCTGCTCAGCAGATCCGTCTTCTCTGGCCGCTATAGCCCTTCCAAAGGATCCAGTAGCGACCTTTCTCAGGAAAACAAACTGTTGCTCAGGACGACACGGAGGCATTACTTCATGCGTGACATTGACGTTCTGCCAATGCTTGTCATCTCCACGTCTCCAAGCATCCTCCCAGTATAGCTTGACGTCGACGCCTGAAGCCTCGGATGCAGAAAGAAGATCGGCAATAGCCTCCTGAGTATAGGTAGGACGGAAATGACCCCATGACCATACTCGGCCGGTGTTTTGATCCTTTTTCCTCCACAGATTGGCCTGGGTCTTCATTTCTCGATCTCGCATCATTCGTAGATCCACAAGGTCCCGATAGAAATCAATTGACTTTTCGTGGGTCGGAAGCTCGACCACCGCCATGGCACGCCACAGATCTCGACGGAGCTTGGGTAATCTGTTCTCCAGGTTGGAATACTGGAACTGCTCGTCTCGATTGAACTGTTGAGGAAACGGCGTCTGGGTATACAGCACCTGCCCCGACTCGAGGTTTCGAAACGCATACACATTGGGTCCGTACCTATGTTTGATGAGCCAGTTGACGCCTCGAAAAGCTCCAGGATGCGTTGCTTTAGACGGCATGTCGAATGTACTCTGCAGCTGTGTCTGTGGTTTGATTTGATTTGGCGTAAATGGGTTAACTTGATTTGATGATGTTCGAGTTGATAAATTTTCAACCCTTCCGTTTTGGGAGTTGCCCGCCAGTTCCCCCCTGTGGTTTCCAATCTGCTGTTTAAACCGACATGACCGAGCGGCTCGTATTTTTTTCTCCAGCAAAGATTATAAGAAACGGGGTTGGGCTGTTCCCAAACGAACGGACCTCTGTCTTGCATAGTTCTTTTCGATATTTAACGCCAACTCTGTTGAGCCATAACGGACTTTGCCTGCTTTTTTGTTTACTGGATATATCTATCTGTTATTTTAGATATAATCTGATTTTGATCTTAAATCTTGTCCAGAAAACAAACGTTTGTCTCATCTTTTCGGACATTCGCTATCTCTCCGTCTCAAAAGCTCGCCCCCTTTGGTAATCACACATGTCCAACTATACTGCACCTCCGGGAATCTCGTTACAGATACGTCCGGATCTGCTGCCATGGATTAGCGACGCGAGTCTTGCTCTGATCGCGCCTATTGTGGCATACTGGTCGTTTTCCATGTTCTTCCATGTTATCGACCTAAAAAATTGGTTCGAAAGATACCGACTTCATACCCCCGCGGAACTTAGCAAGCTTAATAAATGCACTCAATCAGAGGTCATTAGAGCTGTGGTGATGCAGCATGGTATCCAGACTCTGGCTGGTTTGGTTATGGCGCACTTTGATCCTCCCCAGTACACGGGCTTTGAAGCTCACGATCTGTGGAAGCTGCAGAAGAATCTCGGAGTGTCTCCCAAACTCGCATGGCTCATCTATTACGTATTAGCCCCTGGTTTGAGAATCTTATTCGGATGTATCATTATGGATACATGGCAGTACTGGCTGCATCGTATTATGCATATGAACAAGTGGTTGTATCGAAACTTCCACTCAGTTCATCACAGACTCTATGTTCCGTACGCGTTTGGAGCTCTGTACAACTCTCTGATTGAAGGTTTCCTTCTGGATACTACAGGAGCCGCTCTGTCGTATGCTCTTACTGGCATGACTGTTCGCGAGTCGATTATTTTTTACACCTTCTCTACCATGAAGACTGTCGATGACCACTGTGGCTATCAGCTGCCCTACGACCCGTTCCAGATGTTTTTCCCCAACAATGCTGCTTTCCATGACATTCATCATCAACAGTTTGGCATCAAGACCAACTTTTCACAGCCTTTCTTCGTTCACTGGGATGAGATTCTTGGTACCAAATATAAGGACACCAAGTCTTACATTCTTAAGCACAGACAGATTAGAGAAAAGCAGTATAGCGAAACTCACAAAACAAAATAGGTTGTTTGCCGAAATCAAGCTCACTAATAGGAATCTTCGGATAACAAACATCTTGGGCAATCAACCAACACAGGTTTCTAGCATATATCTGGCTTTTTTGAGCTAAGCTGGATTAGTTGGAATGTGTTGGTCCTATGGAATACTGACGACCAATATACACGCAATACGCTGGACAAAATCCATCGTACAAGGGTATATTTCATGTTTCTGCTAATATCTTCTTGGATAGCATGCGTCATTCTTTTTTTTTTGGACTATAATATAACTATGGCATTACTCTACCACTAAAACGGTGTATGTATGTAAATATGGTGATTCTCACCTTTAAGGGATTCTCTTCTGAGGTTAATAATGTATATCCTATTTATTTACAGTATGTTCAACATAATAGGCAGACAGACCGGTTAACAGCGAAAGGTGATGTTTACAGTTGGAAGGAACTTTTTGGGTTCGTTATTGGTGGGATTAACGGTGTAAATACAGAATCTAATTAGGTTACGTATAAATGTCCTTATCCACACTAATCAAAATACAAGAAAATAGCGGCTAATAATTGCCTGTAAAGTATTTCTTAATTGCCGTATGTTTATCTATGATATTCTTGCTCTACGAACCCATTATTGTCCGTTCCTATTTTTGGCGCCTAAGCTCTAATTTTCATATGACTGGCCAGCTGTATATTATTCTCGTCGCCCGAACTATTAAAACCCAACCTTCAGAACTAATCATCCCACCACCACTTTCATCATGGGCAAATTCAGAATCTCACCAGCAAATCTTGAGATTTTTAGAGTAAGTTGTCTTAGCAATACCAGAAAAAGTATTTATTCTAATATTCAGTTCGCCCTAAATGTCTCCATGCCTATCGGAGTCATGCTTTATATTGGGCACAACACCCACGAGAAGCTCAATGTGGACAATTTTTGGCCCGACCCTGCTAGAATGAACCGACCTCCAACCGACCCTGTAGAGATCGCTGCAGAAGTCGAGCGAATGCGAATGGAACGACTGGAAAGAAGAAAGAGACTGGAGGAGAAGGCAAAGCTGCTCGGCATCAAACCTCCTACCGGCAACCGCTCCAACGCAACTGGAACGGACTCTTAATTTTCAATTTTATATTGACTAAATAGCGGTTACATGTACATAAGGCAAAACTTTTATATTTAAAAAGTCATCATTAGGTTGGAAAAAATTTCCGGGTCATCATTACTTCATAAGTTCGTATGCTAGATCGTTAGTGTTTGGATTCTGGTGCGTATGAGCGGACCTCAGTCAGCGATCTCTTATCAATTCTCGGTGGGAATTATTAGGCCGAAACAGAAACCACTGTGCTATTGGTGAGACCAGACACTACCGATGAAGGTGCAGTAGCAGATGGCCGAGTAGCAATGATCTGAGTGGTCAATTGATCGGGGACGAAAGGGTTCACTGGTCCGCCCTGAATAACACCAGGCACTGTGCTATTACTACCCAAATAGCTTGAAGTGACAAGCGTAGATGTGCTAGGAGTAGTATTAGCCGACGTAGTAGAACTTAATGAAGTGGGAGTAGGGGTGGTCGAGAGTGCAGATGCAGTCTCAGTTACAGAGATATCGGCTTGTTCAGGAGAGCCAGCAGTTACCGTAACAGGTTGTACAGTCACAGTAACGGGATCTGCAGTAACTGTGACAGTAGTGGGTGCTCTGTTCTCTTGGTTGACTTTGGCACTCTGCGTAGCATATACTGTCTGAGTGATAACTTCAGGTTCAGCAACTTGGGTAACAGTTACAACAATAGGGCTCTGAGGTTGAGCTGGAGCGGTAACAATTTGAGTCACAATAGAAATATCAGGCGAAGCTTGAACGGTGACCGTTCTAACGCCAGGTTCATTATTGCTATCTGAGAGGGGAGACAATGCGGGACCTGGGTTACCATCAGCAGCAGGACCAGCTACAGGAACGGCAGTTTGGGTAGTCACACCATTGGAACGAGTAACTAATTGGACTCTAGTCTGGTACAAAGTAGTAGTCAAATCGTCGCTGACGGCAGTACCTGTAGGAGTGCTAACCGTGATGTAATCCACAATAGTAGATTGCACCACTCCTACGTTGGAGACAATAGGAGCAATTGGAGTAGGATCAGCAACTGGTAGAACAGAGTTGATCACCTCTGTATCCGTGGGAAGAGGAGCAAAAGTGGTGAAGTCCAGAGATACAACCTCGGAGGAAAAGTCGTCCGATTCAGGCACTGATGTTGAAAGAGGCGTATCAACAGGTACAAATGCAATGCTAGAATCAGTGTAAGTGGGAATGGGTAAAACACTATACTCGACTGATTCAGTGGTGGGAGGAACGCTGATAGGTGTGTAAGTCACGTCGATAGGCTCGAAAGTAGGCACAGGTCCCGAGACAGTTGGAAGAGTGTCAGTAGAAACGGAGTCGACAGATTCAGTCCTTAATGTGCTAACGGGAGCACCCTCACCACCAGCAGTGCTAGGAGGAGCATTCAGATTTTGTGTTTCTCCAGTATATCCAGCAGGAGCGACGGGAGTAACAACCGATTGAGGACCACCGGCCGTGACAACATAGCTAGGAACTATTACCGTATCGGAATCTATACCAGTGCTGATGAGACCATCGACCTCAGGATTGTAGGTTGCAAGGGGTTCGACCTCATTGGTAGTTGAAGCAGTCTCACCAGGAGTGACAGTTACAACAGTAGCAGCTTCACTACCAGTTGAGGCATCCGAAACATAGGTAAGAGCAGTTGCAACTTCAGTTGAAGCAGCTTGAGGACTGACGGTTACAACAGGTGCAACTTCACTGATAGTTGAAGCATCAGAAATATAGCTTGCAAGAGATGAGCCTTGACTAACAGTTGAAGCATCAGAAGTGTAGGTCACAACAGGTACAACTCCAGCGACCTTAGAAGTGCCCGAAATAGAGGTTTCAACAGGTACAACTCCAGTGACAGTAGAAGCGTCCAAAATGTAGGTTTCAACAGGAGAGAATTCACTGACTGTAGCACTAGCTTGTTCACGGTTGCTGGTAACAACAGGTCCAATCTCACTGATAGTAGAAGCATCAGAATTATAGGTTGCAACAGGTACGGCCTCGCTGACGGTAGAAATAGTCTCGCCAGGGCTGAACGTCACAACTGGCCGGGATTCACCGATAGTTGATGCACCAGTATTGGAAAACACAGCTGATCCAGATTCATTGACAGTTGATGTGCTAGGATTGGTAGAAACAACAGTTGCAGATTCACTGATAGTTGATGCAGCTATAGTAGACACGGTACCATCAGAAGTCAAAGTCACGGCAGGTTCAGTTTCACTGATAGTTGAAACTTCAGGATTAAAGGTGAAATTAGGTCCGATCTTACTGATAGTTGAAGTAGTTTCACCTGTTACCGCGGGTCCGACTTCGCTAATAGTAGAAGCTGCAGTGACGTTATTATTATTCACCGATGCAGTTAAAGTTGCAGTGGAAGTTGTTGCACTTGACGTTGCAGTTGAAGTTGCAGTTGAAGTTGCAGTTGAAGTTGCAGTTGAAGTTGCAAGCACAGTACTTACAATGGAACCAGCAGAGACAGCCAATGTTTGTCCATCAATAGTAGCAACAGTAAGACTAGCGGGGATCGAGTAGGCTGGGGCAATACGAGTCGAATAAGTAGTTGATCCCGAGATTGTAAGCTGTCCGACAATAGAGCCTGCAGAAACTGCAAAAGTAGTACCACCAATAGTGGCCAAAGTTAAGCTTGAGGGAATCTGATAGATCGGAGTTCCAACAACTCCACTATGAGTCTCATTGGTGGTGGGAGTTGCAATAGCAGAGGGATATCCGTAAGTAGACACAATTGATCCTGCAGAAACACCAAAAGTAGTACCTCCAATAGTAGCAATAGTTAGACTAGAAGGAATCTCAAAAATAGGAGTTCCAATGATTCCGCTATGAGTCTCGTTAGATGATGTGACAGTAGGAGTTGCAGTAGGATATCCATAAGTAGATACAATTGATCCGGCAGAGACACCAAAAGTAGTTCCTCCAATTGTAGCAACCGTTAAGCTAGAAGGAATCTCAAAAATAGGAGTTCCAACAACTCCACTGTGAGTTTCCCTATCACCAGGAGCAGGAGTAGTAGTAGGATAGCCGTAGGTCGAGACAATAGAACCGGCAGAAACACCGAAAGTAGTACCTCCGATAGTAGCAATGGTCAAACTAGAGGGAATCTGATAAACTGGAGTTCCAACGACTCCGCTGTGGGACTCATTAGAAGTGGGATTAGCGACTGCAGTAGCAGAACCATAAGTGGAAACAATCGAACCAGCAGAAACTCCAAAAGTAGTTCCTCCGATAGTTGCAATAGTTAGACTAGAAGGAATCTCAAAAATAGGAGTACCGATGATTCCGCTGTGACTCTCGCTTACAGAAGCTGTGGGGGTGGCTGCAGAACCATAAGTAGACACAATTGATCCAGCAGAAACGCCAAAAGTAGTGCCACCGATAGTGGCAATAGTTAGGCTAGAAGGAATCTCAAAAATAGGAGTGCCGATTATTCCGCTATGTTGAGAGCGAGAAGGAGTCGGGGTAGGCGAAGCAGTTGCAGTTCCATAAGTAGAGATAATTGATCCTGCAGAAACACCGAAAGTGGTTCCTCCAATAGTTGCAACAGTCAAACTAGAAGGAATCTCAAAAATAGGAGTTCCAACATTTCCAGAGTTCACGGGAGGATTAACCTGAGGGGTTGGCGATGCACTGACTCCAAGGGTGGAAATGACGCTACCTTGAGAAACAGCATAAGTGGTGCCTCCAATAGTTGCAGCGGTTAAATGGCTGGGAATATAGAAAATCGGAGAAGCAGAATAAGGAGCAGCAGAAGTCTAAAAAATTTTGTTAGAAAAAGTTTATCATAATTTTGGCATGAGGAATTGACCAGAATTTGGGTGCAGTTGACTATCCGCTATCGCGAAGTCAGGAAAATCCCGAATCTGGGGTTTTCCATATTGTTTACTTACCACTCCATAAGTGGATAAAACAGATCCATCGGAAACTTTCAAAGTATGGCCGTCAACAGTTGCGATAGTCAAGCTCGAAGGAACGAAAAATACCGGTTCTCCAACAGCTCCAACGTAAGGTTCAAAGTCGGTGGATGAATCGCCTGTGGAAGTTGGGGTTGCAACAGTAGAAGTCAAATTGGAGGTTTGCGAGTCCCGTTTGTTGAGTTCGACAATATGAGTATGAGTTTCGGTAATGGTTTCTACAATGGTTCCACCTGAAAGTCGTACATCGAATCCGTTGATTGTAGCTCGAGTCAAATGGGTTGGGATATGGTAGATGGGCAGTCCCTTAGTACCGATTTGCAAATCGGTGGTCTGAGAGTCCCGTTTGTTCAGTTCGACAATATGAGTATGAGTTTCTGTGATGGTTTCTACAATGGTTCCACCTGAAAGTCGCACATCGAATCCGTTAATCGTAGCTCGGGTCAAATGGGTAGGAATATGGTAGATCGGGAGTCCCTTGGTACCAATTAGTACCTGCGAGTCTAATAATTGCGATTCATCTCTCGAGTCTAAAACAATGGGTGCCAGAGTAGTCACCGCCGCAGCAGCGGCGCCGTCAATTACCTCCGGTGTATCTTTAAATAGAGTTGCGTAAGAGTGGTGGCTGGTAGGGGAAACATCGGACAGAGAGGTTGAAGGCGAAGATGACAAAGAGCTGAAATCGGTGACGGAATCGGATGGTAGTTCAAAAAACTCCTTGTTATTCTGCTGGCCATTTAGAACCTGCTGGTTTTGCAGGCTTGGCTCATGTTTTTCGTTTTCGTTTTCGTCGAGGTGCTGATTCCCCGTCTGTGGGAATTCAGGAACAAGGGTTTGGGTTTCAGCCGGGGGCAGATCAGTAGTACTCATTGAGAGATCGGTGGGGAGAAGTATTGAGACAGCACTGTTTCCGTCATTATTAGTGTTAAATTGGTCTGCAGTAATAGACTCTGATTGTGACGCTGAGGAGATAATTTTTGAGTTTTTTATATTGTGCATGGCACTAAAAAACGAGAGATCGCCGAAAGAGGCATATACAGTGTTAGAAACAACGGCCGCAACGGTAAGGGTGGAAGCAAACCGCATATTGTAACTATTGGGTAGTATCCAAGGAGAATTATGTGTAGGTGATGTTTTTCCTTGCTGTTGTGATTGTTGTTGTACAAATGGTCTTTGGTGAGACGGGAATATGTATGATGGTGATGATTGATGATGTTAGTCCAAGACTGATCAAAGCGTCAAACCAAGTAATAGCTAGACTTTCGAGTGAATTGAAAGAAAGAAGGTCCTGATGAACAGAACCAGGTCTTTATATACTTGAGAATAAATAGAATTTACTTTTACTACTGTTTCACTATTCGATATTACATATCCTGAATCAGTACTGACCTCTTCTGGCGCACGAAAGCAGTACTATTTGGTAAATGATAAGTACGGCAGAACAAATAATAACTTGACCGCTGGAGAAAGTTTCAAGATATATTTAGAAGTTCCCTTCTTTTATTGCTGCTCCTCCGTAAAATTCTTACTAGAATCTTCATCGTGTGCATTTCATCTGACGGTATTTTCATTGCCTGCCATGGTGATGAAGGGTCAAATTTCGGGAGCTATCCCGCTAGGTCCGACCGCCAGGCACGGCTAACATTGTAGCGAAATCAACAGCCGAGCTCGCAAAATTAATGTAGCAAAAGCCAAAAAAACTTTTAGACACGCCGTATTAATATAATGAAATTATGTAAGAATTTGAGGGCGGGGTTAGCTGGCTCTGAGCTCGTAGTGTCAAGTACATCTATCCCGTATTGTAGTGATGAAGCTTCAGTGGTGCCCGGCCACAAAAACCATCTCTGCCAAACTCCCACTGAAATCCATCACGATAGCGACTACTTCGGATACACAACACCTCAGCATCAGACCAAACAAGATAACCTTGTGAATATGGTAAGGGCAAGCTACTGGACGAGACGTGGATTACTGAATTGATGCCTTTTCACCTTTGTATTTAGTGCCTTATCTAACCTAACTACATAGTCCGAGTCTCTTTCAAATAACCCTCAGCCCGTTACGTGGCTGGAGCGATTCCGGGAATCATCTCATCCTATAGCGGTCATCTTCTTCCTGGCTTTCAGAATCGGTAAGCGATGAATAGAAAAAGTCTCTAGTCTCTATCTAGATGGTCTCTAACATAAATTTTAGGAGCTCTTTTAACGTATCTCCTGGGTCTGCTTTTCACCAAGAATTTGTGAGTTTTTCGCCATCTCTGTCGAACCTACCAAGCTCCAACATGCTAACTAACTACCAGCGTTCTGATCTTCATCCTGGTAATGCTTCTTCTAGCTGCCGATTTTTGGAACGTCAAAAATGTCTCTGGCAGACTGCTTGTGGGCCTACGATGGTGGAACGAGGCTTCACAGTCCGGTGAGAGCATTTGGGTGTTCGAGACCGCTGATGTAGGTGCTTTCATGATTTAGAGTTTGGGGTCGTCCAAGACATGCATGCTTATATTGAGCTTGACTACAAACTAGAAACATCCATATATATTACAGTGCGCTAACTTTTGCAAAAGCCTCAACGTTACATTAATCCAGTGGATAGCAAAATCTTTTGGATGTTGCTATACAGTGCACCTGCACTATGGATCGCTCTTGGCATTTTGGCAGTGCTAAAACTTGAATTCTTTTGGGTAAGTGGTTCACAATGGCCTTATTGTGTCCGGTGCCTGTGCTAACTTTAGTTAATTTTGATTGGTATGGATCAGACAAAACTCTTGCTTGTATTAATTGACGTAAGAGCTTGTGCCCGGGTATACAGCCCGCATAGCGCCCGCAACAAGCTGCAGGCACCCTCTGGTGCAGCTCCACATGCTAGATGTAATTATGTTGGGTATTTTACTAACACTTATCAGGAATAGCACTAATTTTGACGATCACTAACGCCATGGCCTTCAGTCGGTGTGATAAATTTGGTCGAGCAAATGCAGTTGCTGGAAACCTCCTTTCGACAGGAATTGCCGGGCGGCTATTCGGCTTTATTGGTAGTAGGTTTTTCTGATTCAACAGCATGAGTATTGGAATTGCTCTTCTGTGGTGGGTCCGAATCACCTCCTTTGCACGTCTCGGCCTACTTTAAATAACGCAAGAAACACTGTTTCGAAGCTGGAATATGGTAGAACAATTGCCAATGCGGTCCAAATTGCATTTAGACATAATAAAATAAACTGAATATCGAGAACTTTTATTTGTTTGGTGGTGCTGGGGCCTGATGGCCCAGATCATTTGCATGTCAGTCATTTCTGGGCAACCTGAGAATTCTGGGCAATCACAGATCGAAGATAAATATGCAATATTTAAAATTAGATTTAGAGCCGTTTATTATCGGGGCGTAGAGTATCTGGGCGAGCCTGATGCCAAAGCTTCCACTTTTTTAGCAGAGCCATGACCAATTTATCGTTCTATATCGCAACAACTTAAATAGGGTACTTCCATTTTTGGCCGCCTTCTGACTGATAATAATTATATAACCCCTTCAGTTATAACTTTTTTATGGGCCGTTTTATCTTTAGCCATGTGATAACAGGCTTCTATTTAAAAAAGAACCGATCGTTTCTACATTCATGCTGTCCAAGGATGAGGACAAGTCTTTAGTACGTAGAATCCCGCCACAAATATGCCTGTTCAATCAGTAAGTACTCTTAAAGCTGTGAACTATGATATATATGGACACATTAAAAACGGTTGTTTGTTTTATTATGATCATTGTTAAGACAGGTTAGAGCTGAAATTCAAAGAGAGGCAGAAGCACATCACCAAGAAGACCCAACAATGACCAAATCAGCTGAGCCTTATTTATCATGGCTTTTTTTAGTCGGATAGTGATATAGTGGCCATCGTAGAGAATTTTAGTAAATTGGTACCCTCAATACTTCTTCTCCAGATTTTTTCCCCGCGACCAAATAATTCCGTTAAGTTGTCAGCCGCGTGCAGATAAAAAGTTTCCCTATTGGGGCAGGTAATGAAAAAAAACAAAACTACACCCAGGAAATCTACGAGGTAAAGGATAGCGAGGGCATTTATAATTAATGTGAGTGGCGATAGACTGACCTCGAAGTAATCCAAAAAAGGGACTGAGAAGACTGAAAATCAATACAGCCCTCAGTTATGGTTATGCGGTTGCTAAAAGTAGGCCTCGGATGTGGTGGTAGTTGATTGATCGGGCAACTGTTGACGTTTTCCACTTAGAAGATCAGTCCTGCTAAATCTGCTGATAGAAACAGCTATCATCGAAGATGGCGAAATAAAAATTTCAAAGCTCAGCATAGAAATAAACCATGATACCTAGATTTGGACTGTCCCAGAAAATAACTTTCTTAACAAGTTCTGCGATATAAAGGTGGGTGAACTAGTGTCTCTTCCCGTATCGTATCAATCAGTGTTCCCTACCAAAGATAGGAGGAAACACAAGAAAACCACATTTGATCCTGCCAAGTATTGTGGTTGGAGCGGGATAATATGGTCCTGTGACGTCATGAATATACCGTGCAAAATACTTGCGAAGCTTTTATATATAGTGCCAAATAAGAATCTATGACCTGTCTCCACTCGTACAGACCACTAATATAGATTTCCATATTGTTGTGTTGAATGTAGGCTCAACTATTGTTTGGGAGTGGCAGTGGAGTGCAGGGTGGAGAATTGGAGTGGGGTGGGTTTTGCAAGTTTGATTTAACACTAACAGAAGTTCTCACTTTATTCACTCACAAATACTCCGGTAGATCGAGATCTGGGCTTTGCTTGACCAAAGTAATCCACCACTTATTCATCTCTGCAGTCTTTTTAAGACTCGCCAGTCTACTGTAAGATGGCCAAACACGATAAGGACACTCCTGAGCGCGACGCCTCGTCACCCGGGTCCAGCGGTAACCGAGACGATGGGCTTTCAGCGCTACAGCTACCGTTTCTGCAATCCAATGAAATGTCCAAATTCCTCAATACTTCCAAAGAATGGATATCAGAAGGCATAAATGAAAACGACCTGGCGGAGTAAGTTACCATTTTGGCGAGCCTTCAGCCGCTGGCAGTTTGTACTAACATTTTCTTTAGAGATGTAGATACCCTCACGCCAGACTTTTTGGGCCATTATTCGGCGCCAAACTCAATGTATCCAGTTGATTCCTTGTCCAACAATGGCCAGAATAACATGGACTATTACCAGCAGCAGACAATGCCCTTCAGTTCGTTTAATGATGAGCACGAGCACAACCAGGGCCAACTTGGCAGCTCATCAGATATCTCCGGCTCGAATCAGCCGCAAAATAGCAATAACACGGGATTTGCAGGAGTGAACCCTTCGGCTGTATCTAATGCCAGTGGATTGAACTCTGGGTTTGGCCGGTCTCACGGAGGCATGTTATACGGCACCCCAATCGCCCAGCCATCCAGCTCCTCAGCAGCACCAAACCCGGATTCTGAATCTGGATACCATTCGATTGTAGGAATGGGCGATGGAAAAAAGGGCCCGAATAATGAATTTTCTTCCATGTCTAATGAATATACCTCTCGGCAGTCCAATTTGTACGGAGGATCGTCAGGATTCTCGCCAGTGCAATCATATGGAAGCAACTTGGGCATGAATTTTGCAAATGAGAGCTTCGACCATCACTCCATAATGCAGTATTCTCAAAATCGAGCTTCTGCACTTCATATGCATCAAAACGTGGGGCATACCATTCATCCCGATAATCCTGTCAACACATCAGCAGACCAGGCTACAAGGCGCCATGGAAATAACCGACCAACAGATTCTCTAAGCCCATTTCCAAATTTCATGTCCTCCATTGATGCAAAAGGTTATGTAGGTAGTCCGATGATCTCAACATCTTCGCCTATGGGAAGCTCAAAATTCCTTACTTTCTCTCCCAGCTTGGGCATCGATTCTCCTTTGAATCTAGCAGCTACTCAATCTGGATTGGGAAATAGTCCGCTACCTACTCCTGATGCACTGAATATAGAAGATCATGCCTCGCAGGTCACGGGAGCTGATCTGAAGCCAGTTTCCCGAACAGCCGGAACTGCAACACCGTCGGCAAAGACTCCTGCGAGAGCAGTTGCAGGAAGATTATTGTCATTTTTGCCTGCCTTTAAAGAGACTGTCTTATATGATGGCCGTGGCAACCAAGTAGAAGTTGATCTAACCGTGTCTTTAGCTGGAAATTTCTTTCTTAGCGAGATCAGCCCACCAGACGACAAAGGAGATGGCAATGACGAGGATGAAGAAAACAATAATGACGAATCTAATGATAATTTACAAGGATCACAAGATGGAGCATCAAGGCCTCATCATGTCGAAAATAATAACACCAGTTCTACCGAAGAGGACAAGTCACGCGACTCCATGCGGTACGAACTGACATTTTATCGAAGAAATTTATTCCAGGTTACTGCAACTGTTTCTAACGCTCATAGTGCAGTCTATGCAGGTAATTCTGAGAATCCGCAGCAGCGTTCACGGATTTTATCGTTGTCTCTGGCTGTAACTGTTCTTGGCAGTCAAGATAAAAAGCTTAAGAAACTACTCTATTGTCTCCCCAAGTCTTCAGCTTCTCAGGAGCCTAGTAAGGGCAGTAAATTTGATAATACAGACGGGACGGAAGGCGATTCTAAATTAAAGAACGAAGCTGAACCTGCAGTCAAGTTGATCTATCCGACTGATTCAGGCTATGACAATGTAGTCTCTTGGAAGAGACTTCAATTTCGTTCTGCAACATCTCACAATGGACACCGAAAGTTTCAGCATTACTTTTCCATCTGTGTTTCCGTGTATGCCGAGCTGGAAAATACCCAGAGGGTGTGCATTATTAACGCGTACTCAAGACCAATAGTGGTGCGAGGAAGAAACCCCCGTTTTTACCAGAACAGAAATCACATTATAATTTCTGAAATAGACAGGAACCCGGTGGTTGCAATGGCAGTCGCGGATTTACTGTCTGAATTGAGTTACTATCCAGACTTCATTGCAAAGCGGGCTAATTCAGCTGTTAATCCCATTCCAACTTCCATCAAGCTAGAGAATGGCAAGCATGAAGAAAAGCAAGCATCTTCCTTGGATGCAGTTCGCAAGCTGACTCAATTGTATCACAAACAGTCCGTTTCAGGTCCTAGCAAAGGCCCAGTGGTGAAACATTCGCAAAGCAAGGGTCGTCAACTGATAAGTGGTGGAAAGCAAAAATCTAGAACTGATACTGAAAGTCATGATGAGACTGCAGCGGTATCAGATGATGAGACAAAGAAAAGTGCAGTGCAGCGTATGAACGAACGCCAAGCTTACTATCAGGAGCATTACGTTTCAAGCGCTAAGAGATTTGAAAAACCTAGAGGGAACAGCGTGTCAAGCAAATCTGGATCGAAAGAAGAAGATTATGAGTATTTTGCTATGCCTGTGAATTATTGGCTGCCACCAGTGGAAGTGGTGTATCGACCGCACGCTGTTCATCACCCCATGCAGATGCCCAAGGCCAATCCAAAAGCTGGGTTTGATCCATCCAAGCGTTACTTTTCAGCCGTCGAGTGAAAGATTGTTAATGCATTCAATGTTCTATGTACAGTAAATAAATATATAATTATGGCTCTGAGCTCAATAAGAGCTTCTCGCAAATGCATGTTTGTCGTACTTCTCTTCCTCATCGTGAAAGTCCTGGTACTGTCTGTGAGCCTTCTTATGATAACTCACCAGTCGTCTAAGTCTCTGCATTGCCATTTCATCATCCATTTCAAGCAGTTTTTGTGACAGTGTGGATACATGAGCCATCTTCCATTTGAATTGCCTAGCAGTAGATTGGATTACCTTGAAGGCATCTTCAAATTCTCCGCAATTTGTAAACAGAGACACCATTCGTTGAGCAAACAGGAAGTCAGAATGATCACGGTCTTTCTTTGATAAAGCTCGATATCCATCTGATTTTCTCCAAGCCCCTCGTTCTTCCCAGATCTCAGTTCCAAAATCTATGTCTTGCGTAGCGGCAGCCGCTCGGATGGCAAGATCATAAACATAGTGATTTCTAGCCACTTTTGGAGAATGCGTGTGTTCAATGAGATCTGTAGACGCCGATTCATCAGAAACCTGGACATCTGAAAATGTCTCGCTTTCATATCGATACTTAAATTCCGATATATTTCCGAGGTTGAAGGGGATTTTCAGATATGTCACGATGAGCCTCTCGTTTATAAGATGCGGAGAATGGTCATGAAAGAATGCAATCATTGCTCTGGACTCTGCCAAAACTTGGACTCGATCATTTAGAATTGCAGACGGTAAAAATGGCGGGGTTTGAGGTGAAGTTCTGGTTGAGGTAACCATTTCATCAAATACAAAGTTCGATTGAACTTTTGCACCTAGCGGAGAAGCAAGGACAGTGGAAAAGAACTGACCTGGTTTGAAATTAGAATAAGCGGTGAAGAGCGAATTGACTGTCAAAGAAGAAGGATAAGACAGAGGATTCTGGCACAACTGCTTGAACATTGCCCGGGCTAACATGATCTCACCAGTTTTGCCGCATAGATACATGAGCGATTCCACTGATCTCCTGTTGATTGACAGTCCACTCCTCTGCAGCTCCAGCAGAAACTCCCAAGCTTTCAAGTAAGTGCGAGGATCTCTGGCGCAAGCATATATGAGAATGTTATACATGTACTGAACTTCTTCAGCGGGGGCCTGAGACAATACTTTAAGGTGAGGCTGAGACAGTTCACGATAGAGATCCAGCACTCGTTCAATATTATACTGGAGAGCAGCGTTGAGCATCATGGAACTGTACACTCTAAGATCAGGCTGGGTCTCCGCTGATAGAAACTTCATCATATCAAAAACCTGGTCGGCTTGGTTAAAGTCTCTGACTCTGATACAAGTCTGCATTAGAGTGGTCAAGATTTTTTTCGACAGACCCACGTCCTCCTTCTTCATCAACTCCACAACCTGAACGGATCTCTCTAAGTTATTATTTTTGCTGAGAGATTTGAGCAGATTCCCATAAATATGCTTGTTGGGGATAAGCCCTTGTTCTTGCATTTGAGAGATCAATATATCGATCTCCTCAGTGCGGCCCTGTTCTGCATAAGCGGCAACAATGAGACCGTACGTCAGCCCCGATAGTTCGAGATGCGCCTCATTGACCATAGAGTAGATTGCTGGCAAAAGGTCTGCTCGCTGTTTCAAAGGGATATTGTACAAGAGTAAGTCCAGTTCCTTCGTGCCTAGATCTTTCAGCCCTCCATTACTTTGCAATGCGCCGACGACCAAAGACCAGTTTTGCTCGCTTTCTGCTGAAGATGAAATATGTACAAGAGAGTTTCCGATTCGGTTCACAATCGAGTCCGGTAAAGAGATAGATGGTGCCATGTTAGCAAAAAGCCCAAGCTCTGGAGAATCCACCTTAGTATCAGGTGACTCCAGATAGTCAGCGACCATTTCTATCTCGGTTTCGGAGGAGAATTTACCGGTATCGATATTTTCCAATTCAGCAGCTTGTAGTTTTGCCTCTTGATCTTCTCTATCCTTGATATAACTCTTCAGCGCCATTCGATATGCTTGCATTTGTTTGATCTTATCCTCTAACTGCTTCTGACGGTCAACCTCTTCTAGGCGCTGCTGGACGAGCAAAGAGTTGTCAGTTCCAGGAATCCGTCTCTTTGATGCCGTGAATAAGAAGCGACTATTTGGATATATTCTTCGCCAACTTATACATCTGATGTCGGTCGACAGCCAGCGTTTTGGCAGTCGACACTGGATCATATTTTTCAGTGTTGTAAAGATTTTTTTGTGATGCCTCTCTGAAATATCCCCATCAAAGCTATTTTTCAAGGCCCCTGTGACAGCTATCGGCACTTTGACAGAGTTTGGAAAAAAAAGTTATAAGAATTGTCCATACGTAATTTTCAGTGAAACTCAGTTTTTGAAACCTGAGTGCATTGTGTATTAACTTTCTCGGGGGATGTGCTTATCTTAGCTGGTTGATGGAGCATATCCGATAAGAAAGACCTACTAAAAGACTATTGGCATCTCGAAACTGAATATGGATGATTCAGGAACAACAACGTAGTTGTCTATCAAAAAAATAAGCAACATAAATAATATCTTACTAGATTTGATATATCATCTTGAGATGGATCAAATTAGGGTCTTTGACTTAGCAAATCATGGTAAATCCCGTTTTTATTCCCATGGCCAAAGGCAGAGCCAAAAAACAAGTAGCTTATTGATATCTCGATTGGTTATACTTCCTCGTTTATAGTTATAATAGTTACTGATCTATATAATGTCTGAGTCCTTATTTCACCCTAAATCACATAATACTGCATTCTTGACCGTCCTTCTTGCCGTTTCTTCTCTTTCGACCATTGGACTTAAGATTGAACTTGGATTCCTTGGTGGTTTCCTGAGATGAAACCATAGTAGCATTGCTATGAGGGCCCTGAGCACCATTAGCTGGTGCAACGGCAGAAGCAACTCTCTTATTAGGAGTAGGTCCGGAAATGGACGTAGGAGCCGTGCTGACACTTTGAGTCTGCTTGACAGTTGTTGCAGTGGTAGAAGCAGTATAAGAACTGCCCGAAATACTGGAACCAGCAGACGATCCATGTGATACGGAAGTGGTCAATTCAGGGAAAGCAGAAGCACTTTGAGCTAGGCTGATAGGAGGGTCTTCACCAGCTTGAAGCATGAGATTGGCAATATAAGAGTAGAGCTTGATCCATGCATTTTCCAATTCAAGAGTGAAATCATCTTCACAGCGATCTTGCAAAGTCTTGAGCAAAGCACTACCGACAAGCTCATAATGAACTACTTCGACTCCGATAATTCTGGAATGACGCTTACCAAGAGACGAAAGAATGTCGGTGACTCGGTGGAGGTTTTCCAGCTGAGAGATTACCAGGGACAAAATACCAGCCATAGCCGAGGACTGAGCTTTGAGAGAAGGAAAAAGAACCATTAACTCAGGAAACTCACCAAGCAAGTTATCATAGAACTGTTGGCAGAAAAAAGCTGAAGCAGTTCCCTGAACAGAAGCCTTCTCGAGAGCGGAAGGGTCGTCCTTCATACCAGCCCAAGAGTTTCTCAGAGCTCTGATTTCACCCTGAGTGAAAGTAACAGAGATACCGGCAAATTCGCTGTTATTGCTGTCCACTCTCGACAAGTCGGAATTGACACTAGCAGGCTGGGGTCCTCGAGTAGCAGACATTGTGTTATGAGAGAAATTGGTAATGCAAAAACGTGAGTTGGCTCAAATTTACAAGGGTTCGAAAATGGCCTCGTTGGAGAAATAGGGGGTGGTCTAGGCGAAATCATTGCCTTGCCCCAAATGGGGAGCTGACATAAGCGAGCACGGATTGGGTGGGTGAGTGGGTGAAATTGGTTTGATTGAATGAACTTTAGTTGATTTCAAGCAAAGACCTCCAACCTCCCACATCCGGCGCAGAGGCGGCGTGGGCAGATGCGTTTTACACGTGATAGGGGCGGAGTTTATGGTGGATTGGTGAGAATAAACAAATGCAGGCTCTAACAATGGTTGACAAACAAAGTGAGACTCCATTGACATTAGTAGGTCTCGGTAAGTCTGTTTAGAGCAACCTAACAATGGACCGAGGGTTTCAGGTCCACGTTACCCCATGAAGTCGAACGCTAAAAGACGCACCAGCACTTAAGCTTAAAAGATGTCAGGTGACTGTATTGTAGTTGGTACACCAGACAGAGTGTGTGCTTTTAATAAATCAAACATTTTGTCATTTCTTCGTTAGTTGTGGCCCGGCCCTTACAGCACTCAACATGAGAGTTGCCTAATTGGGCCGACGCGCAACAGGAACATACTTGCATCTAAGTGGGACAGATTTGAGCGAGCGGTGACCAAGTGATGTGATGCCTTGTTACGACGGGGGTTTGCGGCGGATTGTGTTGGCTTTGCACTGTTCTACACCGTACAGGACATATCTGCGCCGAATCTGGGCCCTAAGTGCAGAATATGAGGGGGGATGGACCGATGGACACACAGACGAGAGGCGGGAGGGGCACAGTAGAGTACAGATTTGTAGGGGGATTCCGCATCGACATATAATGCCGATCAACCTTCCAGGAGAAGGTTCCTTATAAGGGGTGGTTTGAAATTGAATTTTGATCTGCGGACTTAGAACGGCATAGCTTGTAATAACGCCCTGTCTCAGTGGGATTCCTGGTGTGATGATTTCCTTCTGATACGCCTTGTGGGCCACTGATTCAAACCTGCGTGTTCCAACAATACCAGCCGTGGCTGAATGCCTTGTAATTTACGACACACAAAGCGGGAGGGGATCTGAGCAACAAGTTTTGCGAAATACAACCTCAGAATGCCCGGAATTGATCTTTTATACCAGCTTATGTATATATCTCGTAAATAAATAAACTTATTGTACCATACAATTCGCAGATCATGTGCACCATGGGCTTCCCCTCCGATCTTGCCGGGATCCCCTGGTCTGGTGCTGGTAAGGTTTTGGGTAAATATTGGGTTTGTATGCGTCCTTTTCTTTCCTTACCTGTTACAAAGAAAGGAGCATTGAACTGCGGCACTTGTCTGCTTATACTACTGAACAACCAGTTAATTATCTATTTTTTGGAAAATCTAGACTAGATAGGAACTGTTGGACTGTGCTGACTTTTTTCTAAGCCTTTGCTATTAGTTGCGTCTAATCCCTCTGCTTGCATTATTGGTTTCCAGTTATTGCACCATCAACCTACCAACTCTCATTCCAACAACCTGTGTCCTGGCATCTTCTGTTTTCTATCTTTTCTTGGAAACACAAACTCTTCCTCCTAAAAACAACTTTGAGAAAGTTGGACAGTTTCACCCGCGGCACATCAGTTTTTCTGTTATTTTCCATCTTGAGTGCTTGGATGTTATAAAGAATTGATATCGTCCTGCATTTCTATCCAATCGGTGTTCCAGCTTGTGTCCACTCGACTCTGCCAAAACCACCAAGAAGTGCGTGCATCAGCCACCTCCTGGTCCCCGCCAAAAATCTCTTGCATAAAAAGGACCTAAACAGGACTTCAAAACTAAAAAATTACTTTGAACTTTTCTAGTTCTCGTCCACTCGCTTTGACAAATTTTTTTTTGAAACCTCTGTCTTGTTATCTCTCGTATTGTTACGCTTCAACTTTCGTGGTTTTGTTCGCTGATTTTATTTTTGGGTCTATTTCCATCGTTTTTGAGACCAAACTAATCACGCGTAACTAACACGGCATTTAAACAAAGCATCTCTTGAAACTGCGTTTTTAAGAAGTTGATCTCTGATTGGTACCAGCATTATGTACCAACATCCTCCTAGGGCTAAATCGCCTGCCGGGATTTCAGCTCCTAATGGACAGTCTCCGCGCCCTGGCCTTGCATCGAACAATTCTTCAGCATCGTTGTCTTCAATGGCTTCACACAATCAGTACTACCAAAGTAACTATTACTCTCAGCATCAGAACTTTCAGGTGCCGCAGCAGTACTCTCACTATCAATTCCAGCATCAAAATGCTCCACGCATTGCCCCTCGATCCATCTCGAACCCCTACATTGCATCTCCTTCTATGTCGAGACCAAAATCCTTATACAATCTAACGCTTACAACCCCTCCTACTACTAGATATGCCACACCACCTGCTGACAACTCCTTCACCTATAGCTCTGGGAATTCTCAGCCTTCTAGTCCGATGATGTTGTCACCTGCAGGATCTTACCATGAGATTACTCCTGCTGCTGGCTCTCACAACGAGACTCGGAGAAGAAGTCTGTCAGCCTCTGGTGCTGTCATT
Organism: Zygoascus bituminiphila; assembly: GCA_030705125.1. NCBI lineage: Eukaryota > Fungi > Ascomycota > Dipodascomycetes > Dipodascales > Trichomonascaceae > Zygoascus > Zygoascus bituminiphila. Next base: position 474,621 of record JANIWT010000002.1, on the reverse strand, counting down.
ATGGGTTCTGCCCCAAAGCCCGATCGATACCACCGAAGGAGGAAGACTGGTGAACAGGTAATTGGAGTCTCAGCTGCCCCAGCAGCGGGACCAGTGGCAGCAGCATCTTCCTCATCATCTGTCACTACTGGCATCTCTGCCAACTCCACCCCCTCACTGCGTTCTAAGTCTTCTTTTTCCAGCAATATTGGTTCAAAAAATGCATCTGCATCTTCATTTGATACGCCTAAACAAATGGCACCTGTTATTTCTAGTTCCGGCGCTAGATCTGATTTTTATAAGAGTGGTGGAGTTTCCTTGTCTACTCCTATCATCAGCGACCTTGCGACTAGTCGACATCCTCCTTTTGATGGTAAGTTTTACAATTGTTAGAGTCAGCCTGAATCAAGACCCGCTTTCAGATTAACTTCAATTACTTTATTTTATTATATTGTCAATCTTGCGAAGGTATCCTGCATACGTGGGAAAGCTATGAAGGCTTGATATTAATTTGACGAGCCACAGACACTAACTCTAATTTTTCAGCTAGATCAAACTCCGACGAACACCCCTATAAATCTAGCGGCAGCCGCCCTTTGTCACCATCCCTACCATCTAGAGAATTGAAATCACCAGCAAGTTTGATTTTGCCATCTGATTCCAGAAGAAGGGCAAATGTGGTTATCCACCCCAACGAATCAGCTTCGTCTCTGCGATCTGCGTCATCAACCTCATTGCATATTCGAGGATCCTCGGTGAATAGTACTGTGGAGGCTGGAAACATGAGTGGGTCTACGACCAAACCGGTTTTAAAGGCTGCATTGCAGAACAAGTCGGTTGATGTAAGTGGAGTGTCGGCAAGTCTCAATGGACCCACTCAACTGACTAATGCTGCGCCGTATAAAATTTCAGAACCACCCGAGTCTCCTTCTGCTCATTCCAGTAAATTGGGACCACCACTTAAAAGCGTGACTAAAAATTCCCCTACACATATCAATGGTAGGGACAATTATTACAGCTCTTTGCCCGTGCAGCCTACCCCTGCCCACCCTAATGGCTTGACAAAAGGTGGAGAAGTGGGTAAGACACCTGGTTCGTTTAGTTCTAAGTTTAAGAAGGCCTTATCCTTCGGCAAGAAACGAGACACAGAATCTTCTTCTAACGCGTCTGGAAAGCGGCTATTCTCAGAGATGAAGAGCAATAGAACCGCATCCATTAGCTCAAGATGGGCTGATAGTTCTGATAACAAGTCAGTTTTCTCGGTCAAATCAAACGCTTCTACTGCTTCCTTCGCAACATTGAGAAAGGTCGGCTCGTCGATTGCCAAAGGATTTTCGCGAAACAAGTCATCCATGAATGAAATGTCGCGTCCTCCTTCTATGGCTATGGCTAGAAACGATACAGCACCCATGGTAGGTTCTGTTGCTATTCCCGTCGTCACTCACGCTGTTGCTGAGGCGGAAATCAACCGTGACACTGCTAGTCAGTCCTTCCATGATTCTCGATCTAACGTCAAGAACAATAGTAGCTTATCCAACGTCAGTGCCCCTAGTCTTCACTCGTCAGGCAGTGGTACTGAGGCAGTACAGGAACATGCAAGCAAAAGAAGAATAGTGGAGAATGTAGTGCAGGATAAGCTGACTCGTGCGGACTCACCCGACGCAATCCCTTCACTGACTTCTAGTAGTGCTAGTGATAGTATTGATGCGATAGCCAATGATAACCTTGCTGCAGTGGTGGTAGGCTCGGATAAGCAGGAAGAGGGGGAGCTACAAGAAGATTTGGCTCAAGGTGATACTATTTTCCCCAAATCTTTGGATCTTCTTACTGTTGAATCTATTAGATCAACAATAGAACGGTCAAAGAGCTTGGAACGAAGAAGAAGCAGACGGTCGGCCCATCGCGAAGAGATTTTTGCTGATGAGCATGTCCCAAATGCGCAAACTGTTCACGTTACCGAATCTGCTGCAGTTGAACCCCTGGTTGATGTGCCCACCCCCAAGAGCATTTTGAAGAGCTCTACTGGAAGCATAAGATCAAATGCAACTGCAAAATCGTATGAAGAGAACGATGAGGTAATGGATGTCGATGAGAGTATGATTGAGTCTCATACCTCGTCTATTACTGCTGCCGACATTGACCTAAAGAACCTTGTTACTATCGATTCTGATAGTCTCCTTGGGTTGGACTTTGATATGGAACAGATGAGATTGACTGAAAAGGTATCTGTTGAACACGCAAATGTAACAACAGAGATGATGGACTCTGCAACCAATAGTGAAGACGGCACTTCGTTGGCAACTGTCACACCTACCCTTAGCATTGAGCCAGTCGCCGAAGACTTGGACGGCAAGGCATCTTTGGTTGATGTTAGTGGAGATCATTTGAACGTTGATAACTATGGAGTGTTCCCTACAGATGGCAATTCTGTTAATGGGGGTACTGATATCGAAGCCGATGCTGATGGGGAGGCTAGCGATAGTGCCTTAGAACCAACACCCTCACCGGAGCGTCGACCATTTCAACAAACCCATCAGACTCCACCGCTCCAGCAGATTCAGTACTTTGAACAGCCACCGAGAAGGGAGAAAATCAGACGTCAGAAGGAGCATTCGCAGTATCACTATCATCCTATTTATCACCAACGCATGCAATCTAGGAACTATGGTGTGTCCCATCAGCATAGTAGAACCCCTAGTTTTGCATCATCGTCCAGTTCTGGAGGTAGACACTCTGCCTCTACGCCGCCTAGGAGCAGCACTGATGGCGAAGAGGAGCTGCAGACTCCTATTGGTCAACCGAAGAACACTGTGTCGTTCTCCTCACGTATTGTGATTTACGATACATATGGGCGAGGTGATTATGATCGACGACCTGATCTTGCCACTTGTAATAGAATAACTCCGCATCTCGCGCAGCAGATCAAAGAGGAGCTGAATAGTTTCAAAATGGAAATGGATATTCATGACGAGTCCAGAAGATACACTCATTTTTTTTGAGCTGAGGCATGACTTATACTATTGTTAACAGCATCATCATATTAATTTAACGCTTATAGTTAATAATAAAAATATCTAATTGTATTTTATCTTTCTGTTAAAGGACCCACTCAACCGGATTGTTCACGACCTTATAAACCGAGAGGGCCCGCGCATTTAACTTATGTTTGGTCCTTTCGCCTGCGCAGATGCCGGTCACTGAGTTATGCAACGACTACTGGAATTCTCAACTTTTTCCTACAGCGGACAGTCTGCAAAGATGGCATATATTAGGTACTTTGTGGTTTATGCATGGTAATTTGAGACGACACAGCACGGTGGGCGGGGAATTGCATGCTGTCAATAGAGGGAAGAGAAGAGGAGAGTCTCGCCAATTAAGACATACACCGTCAGACTCGAAGACCAGACGCTATTTGAACAGTGGGAGACAGTTTGATCCACAAAATAAGTTGAACGAGAAATTTCTAACCTCATTATCTGACGGTGGTCGCTCGGTAAAGCGAACCGGCAGTTTGGGCGCTAAGCTAACTCTCACTCGCTATAATAGTCATAAGCAGATCCGGAAGAGGAAAAAAAGGGCAATGATAATCAGTGAGCTTCAATCTGCTCCGATAATTCAAAATAACCAGGGCACCCTTGGAATTAATAGCATGATTTGCGACAGTACTGAGTACTACCAAAAGTCTGCCCCACTAGCTATATCGACGGACAAATACCATAAAGAAGTTCTTCAGCGATATAGGAAGCCATACCAGAACTACGAGCAGTATATAAGCAAGAACCATCCTCTTCGGCAGGTAACCTCGGCAAATGAGACTTCCGTATTGGGGACAATGGAAAAATATTCCTCATTGTCTTGGCATGAACTAGAAGGAAGCACAATGGCCAATATTGGCGAAAGTTTAAATATTAGTCATGCCGCTAAAGAGGACACTATGAATAATAGAGGTGGAAGTACCAAACTATCTTTTAGGGTACAATCCGTTAGTTCACACCGAACTAGCGATAATAAGCTACCAGAAGACACAATTTGTTGTCATAAGCACTCGCGACTAACAGAACTAAAAATATGGAGAAAAATCAAAAACAAGTTGAGCAGAAAGAGCAGCTATGACTGATGCTATTATTATTATTTACTTAGAATACATATCGTATGGATGATGCAGCCCTTTAGTAAATTCAGAGATTAGGTAGGCTTTCGCTGTGAGCAATATGTTGACCTTGCTCTAAGCTTCGCTCCATATTTAAAAAATACGTAAGTTCCAGGGAGGAGCACCAAGCTGCAGAGAGCTAAGACAGAGCAGCCCCACCCGTAGCCTAGTTTGTCAAACATTTCTGGGGCAAAAAGGGGGAATGCAAATCCGCAAAGTGACCGCACAGAAGATGCAGCTGCAATTGCAGAGGCAGCATATAGGCCGTACGCGTCGACGATATACATCTGGATAGAAGTGTAACATACGATAGTTGCCGCACTAACTATTGCTATTCCGATATCAGGAACAAGCCAAAATGTCCTTGCTTGGGCACTCCAACCATACCAAAGAAGGCCGATAGTCAATAGCGGTCCACCAAAGATCATAGGTGGAATCCTGAACTCCGGTAATGCTTCTCCATTATTTTTTTCCTTTAGTTTGTCCCTGGCCCAAGTTTGAAATCGTAATCCAATCTGGGCACCCAAAAGAAATCCAATGCACATTGCGATATAATGCAAGCCTGCAATATCCAATCTTTCTCGATATCTGACTATCCAGAGAGTTGAAAAACTGGTAAGTAAAAGGTACATCAAACCATATAGGAAGGACATGTATAGGGCGAGGAACTGAATTATAACTTGTGTCGAGATCAATCTGGCCGGTCGAATAAGGCTTTCAAGAAGTTTCTTTGCCTTTGATCCTTTGAACTCAAACTTGTTATAATACCTTTGATCATTAAATTCCTTCCTTAACTTAGCCGTCTTCCATTGCAGCAATACAGGAGTGTATGTTTCCTTGAACACCAGAATTAAAGTAATCAAGCACACCCCATCCAGTATCGAAGTCGACCAAAATGCCCATCTCCAAGTACTATATTGCCCAATAAACCCTGCAATAATAGGCCCTACAGCAGGACCAAGCAATGGCCCGGCAGAATATATTGTCATTGCTCTTGCTCGTTCGTCTGGAGACCAGATATCATTCATGATACCTCCAGTCACCGACAACGGAGCACTACCGCCTAGTCCAGTAAAGAACCGTAGCACAAGTATTTGTGTTTTTGTCTGTGCAAAGCCGCATCCGAGATTGCAACCAAGAAAAACAATATTACAAGCAACGAAGATGATCTTGCGACCATAAAGCTCAGAAAGGGGACTGAAAATCAATGGCCCGACGGCATATGCCAGCACATAGAGCGATATAACCATGGTGCGCTCAACGCTACTAGTTATGCCAAATTTCTCAGCTATTTGATAAGAAACAGGAGCTGCTACACTGGAAACAGCTGGTGACACAAAGGTAATAATGGCTACCACTGCTGTCATGGACCATTTTTTTTTCTTCAACCAGTTTCTGGGATTTTCGGAATCTGCCTTTCCGAAGTCAACTAAAAATTCGTCTTTTTTATTTTTTTCTAGAGTATCCTGCGGGTTTTCGACCTCCTGCCCAATAGTTTCTATCTCCGTATGTTGAAGTGGTTCGCTGCCAATACTTCTTTCCTCGTCTGTTATGACTTTTCCATCGTCAGATGACTCAGTATTTGACATTTGACTATTTTCCTCTTTCTCATTCATCGCAAATAGAAATATTTTGTTGTGTTAGTCGTCTAATTGCTCTTATATATATCAAAATGCGCTAATCTCGGATCAAATCCCGCTGGAATGTTTTTTTCCGTACCAAAGTCAGCCGTACATCCGCTGAGCAAACAAAAAAAGAAATTTGGGCCGCTCCGTCGCTCTGTTAACTCCGAAGTTTGTTGACCACGCGACATGGCTTAGATGTGTTATATTTTCATAGCTCCGAGAATATTTTCGGCTGATCAGCACCGTGGAGAAGATTAGTAGAACTTCACAGAGATGGATTTAACGTTTCATCGGCTTCTGTTCCGCTGCACCATCGAGAATACCCAATCGGCATTATGCCTTGCAAGGTGAACAGCGCTGATAATAACACTTTTCTACAATTACGTCCTTTACTGCATCTCTCCGGCCAAAACGGTGATGCGGATTCCTTTGAACGGGGACCGATAGCAAGGGTCTTAAGTGCGCGGAAAACGGCGGTGAAGCGGATCTATTTCAATGAAGAATCCCACAGCTCTCTCCACCAGGGGTCAAGTTCATGTTAGTAAAGTTTTTGAATCGTAGGACTGAAATAGCAAAGCAAAATACCAATACCAGCAATATACCTCAGATAACGATATTGGCAAACTTTGTTCAGAAACCACAGTCTGCGAAGTATACAATCCGCGCAAGTACATCTTCATCTCAGGTCTGGCAGTGCTCGATATCGGTGTCCGAAAATCCTCTGTCAGCGGCCTAGTTACAAAGATTTCAATATATTTAATAGGTAAACTTCTTCTTCTAGCAAATATATTACTAGAATTTGTATATGGTACGATTAGTTGTGGCATAAGAGAATGAATATTAAAGTCGACAGCACCGGGAATGATGCCAGAGCGCTTGTGCGAGTAGTGCCAATCGACATTTATTTTGCACACAGCCACCAGACTGCGGCTCTGGTTCATTTGCTACAAAAAACCTACCTCTATTTTTATCAAGCAATATAAATTATAACGTGCCTTTAATTCCAAATGCCATTCACTTTTTTTTCATTCTTTAACTAATCCATTTGTTCCTATTCTTCTCGAGGAGCCCATAGCTAGCTCGCAGCCGTGCGGCGACATGATAGTTGAGATAATTTTTTTGATCCCATCCACCAGCATATCAAATATATCGCTATCGTTATAGAAAAAATGGCGATCCCAGGCTACGTGGTGCCTGGACAGTTAATATGTCCCTTGATAGAAAAGGGCGAAGGGGGCATACTAAGACACTTTCAACCTGGTAGAGGTTCCATAACTGACAAGACTGATGACGGCATCACAGCAATTTACGCAACTGTCATTGGAAAGGTCAATGTCATTTCGCTAGATGGTAAAGGCAATAACAAAGACGACGAAATGGAAGTTGATGTCGAGGATGACCAAGAGGATGCTAAAAGAAAAACGAAATCGGTTGCATTGAAATTTAAGATCGATGTTGACAACCAGTTGAGGAATATATACGCCAAGTCAAGTAGGACAGGCGAATCCAACCGATCTAGTAATTCCTCTTTACCCGAAATCGGTGATATTGTACTTGCAAGAGTAACAAGAATATCCATAACACAGGCCAATACAGAAATTTTAGCTGTTGAGAACCAAGGTAATGCTATTTCCGATGATGGAGCTGGAATTCATGCTGTTGGCGAGACTGGTGGAAGCGTGTCTCATGCCAGCGGTTCCGCAGCTAGCGGAGCTACAAGTTCAGATATTGGTGAAGGATTCGGAGGTGTTATTAGAAGTCAGGATATACGAGCTACAGAACGAGACAAGGTGAAACTGCAGGAATCATTCAAGCCTGGCGATATTATTAGAGCCCAAGTGATATCACTTGGAGATGGAACCAATTACTATTTATCCACTGCCGAGAACAGCTTGGGAGTTTTATTTGCAAAGTCTAAAGATGGAGCACAGATGATGCCTGTGGATTGGAAAACAATGCGCTGCACTCTTACTGACAATATTGAGAAGAGGAAATGTGCAAAGCCATTCTGAAGTAGTAACAATATACCGGCGACGATTGATGACTGTTGCTATATTATTAATCTGGAAGGAAGTAACGAGTTAGCATTTCAATGTTTCAATATGTATATTGCATGAATTCTAGTGGTCTCCGTCGCCTTTCCGCATCTAGCTGAGGGGGCTAGTAAATCACTTTTGGGAAACAATGACGGTTGCGCCCCGAAAGGGTTACCTGTGTGATAAAATATAAAGAGTCGGAGTCGTGACGAGACTGTGGGCAAGTGTGACATTTGCTTCATGGCGTTATCTCAGTGCAGTACCGGACCAGTATTACATTTATCAATCGCTCTCTCATTGACAATATACATCATAAATTATGTCTCCGATCGTATTTGACTTTAGCAGCGCTACCACAGGAGGGCATGCTGTAATTGATTGCTCCAGAAACATTGAGAAAGACACATCTACCATTGCATCAGGTGACGCAAGTCTTACCAGCTCAACTTTGGGGTCTTACCGAGGAAGCTTCGAACCCAAAGAAGAGGATTATAGAGTATTTTCTATTCACCGCCAGGTGTATGACTTGTCTTCTTATTATGAACACAAACAGGGACCTGCTAAAAGGATTCGTTTCAACAAAGTCTCTATATGGGAAGATTTTGAAGCACTGGTATCGAAGAACACAAAAGATGTAAGTTTACCTGATGCCAGTAACTTGTGCGTCTTTTCCGAAGAGAAAGGTAAAGAGGGTATTGATGATCTTCTTGGAACTCTGCTACACAAAGCTTCTTCTGTGCTAGAGAAGACAACGAGCCCTTGCAAATTTGTAACTGATATGAAATCGCATGTTATCGGAGAATGTGACAAGGTATTGTCTCTTGAGGGGAAGAATACACCTCAGATTATTGGACTGCATCGAGAAGCCACAATGGCTCCGGCGTTGAACAACACGGTGTTCTTCACCAAGCTTCTCTCCAAAGCTGACAATGTCAACACCGAGATGTCTAGTGGTGAGAAGGGAAGCGTTTCAGCTGTTCAGGAGCTTTTCAGTCTCATGATGGTCAACGGGTGCCGATATGGTTATATATCAACTGGTTCCAATACAAGATTTGTCAAAATTACTAGTGTTTTTGAGCACAAAAAAGGAGATGGCCCACTGAAAATAGAGATTTCAGTGTCTCAGTCAATTGCCTGGGATAAAAAGCGACCTTTTACTCTACTAGCGGCTATTGTGGCAGTTGCAGTTCAATCTAGAAAAGAAGCTGACGACAAGGGAAGTACAGACAAGGTCTGTCTGGATGTTGAGTTCAGCCTATCTATCCAAACACTAGCTGAACCTGATATGTGGAGCCTAAGTAAGCATGAGTCGCCTTGTCTAGGAAAGAAAAAGTGGTGGAAATATAAGAAAGATAACGATATGGTGGCATCAGTGAGATTCAATCGAAGTGAATTGGCCACTTCACTTACATCTGGAAGTTTAAGGGATGCCGAAGGAGGAATCAACTTTGGCACATTATGCCTGTCTTTTAATCCTGCCAGTTTATCGTACGAATTAAAGCAGAATGATGCTGAGTTCAGCTTTATTAAAAGCCCGGGAGCCCATGACATCCCTTTTAATGACCGGCCGTCAGTTCTGAAATGCGCCAGCTATTTGGGGGATAATTTGGAAAGACTACATCGGCTGGAGAATGAAGCAAAAGTATATGAATATTTGGAAAAGCGTGGACTTCATACAGTTGCCAAGAGGTACGTTTTCGGTGATATACTAGGAATTATGAAGGTTATCGCATTGGAGCCAGTTGGTAGAGCGGTGCGGCCCAGTGATCTGAATAAAAGTATAACGGAGCAAATGCGCACCTGCGTGTCTTCTCTACATGAAAACAATTTGCTTCATGGGGACATACGATTGTCCAACTTTTTGGTTGATGATTTAGGAAAAGTTCGAATTGTAAACTTTGGTAAAACAAAGCTGTATGCTCGCCTCCATCCGATTGTGGTTCAGGACGAGATTAATATGGTTAAAGCTATGATCGCCCCCCACATGAGTGACTTATAACTTCAGAAATAAATATATTACATTGAGGATGAACTACTCGATAGATGTACCCCTCTAAAGAGGGTACCAATTACCACCGCAAAAGCAGTTCTTTTGAAAAGCCATAGTCCACTGAGAAGGCGATCCTGGCTGATCCCATACAGACAGTGAGCCACAACGGACACACTTTCGTTCTCTGGGTTCGTTTTGAGATAAGACCTGCTTCCTCAGCATATCAGTCCGCTGAAACGATAGCGCTTTGCCCGGAAGGCTATTATCAACATAAGCGAAGAAGTCGTTCGAATCAGTAGCATTGTTGGAATCCTCAAAAGGCTGAACTCCCAACCAACTGACATCGTAGAAGTATAACTTGGGCAGATCAGTCTCGGCAATGACTATCTTGTTAAAGCTTTGTATTATCACTTCTGCCACAGGCAATAACTGCTGAGATATCGTACAATTGAAAATAAGAGATTGTTCAATGGCCAGCATATTTGTCGGTGATACGTTAGTAAGATTGCTCTTCAAGCTACTGTCGGTTTCTGCAAGTATTCGGTCAAAGGTAGCTAAGGAAACGGGAGATAGCAGAATGGTATCTCTGATTCTGTGGAATGCACCACGAACAGGTCCACCATTGTTTCCACCCTGGGTATCCGCCAAGCGTCCAGCAACCTGTTCCAGACCTCTCACTCCACGAAGGGAGTACATGAGCAGCATTCGAGGGACTTTAGCAAGCAAAAGGGCCAGAGCAAGAGACTTCATATTATGCTTTGCCAGGTAAGCCTGTACATTATCCTCTAAGGATATTAGATACAGCTCCTGACTTAGCAATGCAATAAAATCAGTGCACCATCTAGTCAAACCTATCATTGAAAGGGTGTTAGCTGCCCGAGCTTCCAACGCTTCGGCAGGCAATGGTGTTGCAGAATTAGCTGCCGATTTTTGCTGTTGAGAAGATGCAGTTCTGAGAGTAAATGTCAAGGAAAACGCAAGAAGACGCAGATTCAACACGGCCCATCCAATGCTACCCATGGGGTTTCTATCCCAGTCCTTTGTTGTACCAAGCACCATCTGCAGACTTAGCAACCTCTGTAGCGAGGGATTCACCATAACCTTATCAATATGGTAATCCTTGGGAATATCTAAAGTAAAATTGATGGCCCTATGACTTTCACGTAGCACAGCCTGCAGAAGATTATCTCTAGAATCAGGTGGGCAGCTATCCAACTGCTGCTTTATGAGGCAAAATATGTCATCACTGCACATGCTTGAAAAGCAGGAAATGGAGTGAATCACCGCAAGTGAAATTGCAGTTTCTGATAGAAGATTCCTGTCGAGAGGCATCTTCAAGTAAGACAACTTCAACGGATTGATGTTTGCGGACGTTTCTCCAGTCGATGGACTGCTGTCCAAATATACATAAGAGCACAGCGTAGGTGACAGACATACATTTCCAACATCGCCTCCTACTTCTGGAAATGAGAATCCAATATCGATAGGAGATGTAATGGCGTCTGGTGCAATTTTGGTTCCACGATACTCGAAATCCACCGTACCATCAGCCTTGACGATGTAAGATTCCAGATCGTTAAAACCCCATCCAATATTGACAACCGGTATCTTGTATTCTGATGTTGAAATCAGCTGAAATTCTGATTCTGACGGAGGGCTATCTTGACTTGCGTTGCCTCCATTTAGCCCATAAATGCTCGAATGGAATGGGAGCGGTTTTTTCTTTAGCTCGTACTTGTATAAAGTTGTCACACGAGTAGTTGCAGATGTGAATAGAGCGAGTATTGTGAAATCAAACGGCTCCATTTGGTTTTTACTCAATGGTGGTAACGGCGATACGAGATGAGTTAGCTCATTGTCAGGCGGCGATCCAACCGGGCTCAAGGTGGTGCAACACACACGCCTTATATCCAGAGTCGCTACCTCGGACATGTTGTATCCTGCAGTCTGCTGCCTGTTTCCAGTTATTGAGGAGGACCATTTTATGGAGATGGCAAACGTTTTCATTGATCTCAACACCGGGAAGTACGCATTAATATACATTAGATCCTCCCTAGAACCCTGAATGACCGCGTGTGAGATGATATCATTAGAAGATATAAATGCAGTAGATATACTGTAATTGCCTTTACTGTTTGCTTCAGTTTTATCGGAGTTCTGATTGCTTCCGCCAGATGATTCCAAAGAAACCGACATTTCATAGTATCGAGCATCAGATGATGCCGTCTGAGCGTACAATCGTATAACACCACGCCTATTGAGCGACATGCAAGCGTATTTTCCTTGCACAGGATGATTTGGACCAACAGATTTACCTTGGAAAACACCATACGAAGCTGATGGCTGATCAGCACCGCCAGGCACAGTTATTCCGTTCTTGCTAGCATTGTTATGGATGGTAGCTGGAGAAGCAAATAAAACACCTTTCTCTAGATCCAACCACTTGAATCCAACAACACGATTTAATTCCACAGGTTGTTGTTGAGCTACTGGACTGGGATAGTGCAAACAGGTCATCATGGCTGGGCCCCCAACTCCCATAGTAAAGATCGATAACCCTCCATGATCATCGATACAAGCGAGATCAGTTCCCGGGGAGCTCCAAGACAAATGCACTACCGGTCTTCCACGATGAATGGTGTCGAGATTTGAAATGACCAGTGGATCCGATATACTCCATTCGGATCCGGTTTTGCACACTAGGAAACACACGTAAACCAGTCCATTCCGGATATACGCAATGGCCCCATGTCTCGACCATACGATCTTGTCACCGCAGCCAGACTCTTGCAGCTCGCATATTTTGCGAGCAACATGATCCACCTGAGTCATAGCTTGTTCAGATAAGACTTGTCTTGTAGGTCCAATGTTGGTAGTTGACAGAGTGATGGAGGTCTTACCCGGACTTGAAATTGCAAAGCCGCTTTCGTCTCACCCCCAGCGATAAAAAAAACAGGAACAGACAGGGAAGGAGGTTTTCGTGTTGGTGAGGGATATTTGGAATCATTGCACACCATTGGCCATTATGAGTAGCAGTATATCGTTGTTTCTGCGCCATGAGCATCATGAGATGCCAGAAGGAGAGCATATCACCAAGGATCCGCTGGATGGGATCATGTGGGCTCATATAATAATGATGTCGATATCTTTCGGTCTGCTGTTTCCCACTGGTATGGTGCTGGGCTTGGCTCGCAATAGATTTCATATTCCTGTACAGATCTCCGCAGGAGCCACCGCGATTGTGGGATACTTTCTTGGACATGCACACAAGGGAAGACAGTTTGATGCACATAATATCCATGCTCAGTTCAGTAAAGTAATAATGCCGATTGTGCTGAGCCAGGTGGCTTTAGGGGTGATTCTCAAACTGCATATTGACAAGGGATTTCTGGGAAAAGTACGCTCAGTTATCGTCAGACTACACGGAATAATCGGAATTCTTGTTCCAGTACTTTCGTGGGTTCAGATAGGCTTTGGGGTCATTACGATTCCCGGCTGGTGCCATGCAGACCACCTGGGCCAATGCTTGGCTCACGGTATCATGGGCTCATCGTTTGTTCTATACGGTTTTATTCTTACTATGATGCTGTTTGTAGGTGAGGGCTTTCTTAACCGAACTGGCCGGTCTCAGGAGTACTACGATAATATGGTCATCACGGTATGGGGAATTATAAACACGTTTACTGAGCATCGGTGGGGTCAACCTTGGTCCCACGGCGATTACCAGCATACGTCCATGGGAATTATATGGTGGTGTGCTGGTATGGTGGGGTTGATACTATCGTACGATTGGGTACAGAAGATTCCCAAGAGAAACCACGTTCCTGCACTAGTAATGATATTTACAGGATATGCCATGTCTCAGCATACTCAGAACTTGATGGTTTCTACCAAGGTCCATTTGTTTTTCGGGTACGCGTTGATGGCTGCAGGCTTGGCAAGGATCATTGAGATCTCGTTTATAGTGAATGATCAGCCGCACTCTGGACTGTGGATCAAGTCCTGGCAGTACCTGACCCCGTTTCTGCTAATTGAATCGGGATGCTTGTTTATGGGAGCACAGGAAGAACAGATGCAGATGCTGGATCGAATAGGGATTATGCATGGAAGTTACGTTTTGTTCATCTCCAGTATTGCCTTTTTGTTGTTCCTGTGGATACTTTTCATGATGAATTTGTACATGGCAACCAGGGCAGATTCATCTCAGCCCCAGCGAGGTTTTATGAACACTGGTAGAAGTGACATGACGTACCGTCAACCTGCCAGCGGGGTAGCTGAGGTGCCAGTAGGCGGCATTGAGATGCAGCCGTTTCTGACAGAAGAAGAGGAACAGGAATTAGAATTCCATCATGAAGAGGAAGATATTGGCAGAGACCCCGACATTGACAGTCTGAGCAGTCTACGATCAGACTAAAAAACACCGTACCCATCTATCTATTCTATATTGACGACGAACTTATATCATAATTTATCGTGCCCACAAACACACAATGCTTAAACAAACCTGCTGGTAATAAATCGCCGCCATTGAATTTGTCGTATGGTACATACCATCGGCAGGTATACCCGCCGAAGTTCAGGCTGTTGGTCGGATAGTGGTGATCGGAAAAATGCCCTGATGCCGATGACGGCGGTTTACGGGAGAAAATCACAAAACAGAAGGCTACATACATGTAGCGCATTACATCAGAAATTTCGAAAATAAAAACACTCATTAAAAGGTCACTTTTCACATAAAATATTTTCTAAAAGAACAATTCTATATTTTTTGGAACTATGTAGTGCCTTTCGTATTCCCGCTCTGCAGACAAGGGTGGAAATTTTTTCATCTCATCCCACTCGACTCATCTTTGGCGGTGCAGTGCGGAGTAGAGTGGAGACAGTGAAATTTTCTTCCTGGGGTTCCGATTTCGCACTGCTAGGAAACGCAACGTTTTGAAGGAGTCATCTTGTCGGCCGAGAGAAAAAACCACTGCTATATTTCCGTCCCGTCTACTTGTATAACTAATAAACTCCACCATATAACGTACAAAAACCATTACCCACTAATATAGTTCAAAACCAAATGCCGATATCGGCCAGTACTTGGCAGTGTCCCAAACATCTGCTCCATGCAACCTTCTCTCTTGTTTTCCGGCTTTAGCCTACTCTTTTGCAAAATTTGAATAGTGTGGATGGATGTGTCGTCCAATCGGAGGCATATCTCAACTGATAAGGCCTAATCGGGAAATGGTGCTTGCATACTACTTTACAGTTGTTTGACCTTTGAAAAAAAATATAAATACCAGTAGACATTCCCCAAGCTCGTAAGTTATATTATAGTTAGTATAAACAAAAATATGGCTTCTGAACCCGAATTCGAACAGGCTTTCAACGAATTGTCCTTGACCCTCAAGCACTCTACTGTGTTCAAGGAACACCCTGAGTTGGAGAAGCTCATCTCTGTCATCTCCATCCCCGAGCGAGTCGTTCAGTTCCGAGTAGTCTGGGAAGACGACAAGGGCGAGCTCCAGGTTAACAGAGGTTACCGTGTCCAGTTTAACTCTGCTCTCGGTCCTTACAAAGGTGGTTTGCGATTCCACCCTACTGTCAATCTTTCCATTCTCAAGTTTTTGGGTTATGAACAGATCTTCAAGAACGCCCTCACCGGCCTGAACATGGGTGGTGGAAAGGGTGGTTCTGATTTCGATCCTCGTGACAAGTCTGACAGTGAAATCCGACGATTTTGCTACTCTTTCATGTGCGAACTTTGCCGACACATTGGTGCTGACACTGATGTCCCTGCTGGTGACATCAACGTCGGTGGCCGAGAAATTGGTTTCCTTTTCGGTGCCTTCAAGAAGTACAAGAACTCTTGGGAGGGTGTTCTTACCGGTAAGGGTTTGACCTGGGGTGGTTCTTTGATTCGACCTGAGGCTACTGGATACGGTTTGGTCTACTACGTTGAAAAGATGATCGAGTATGCCACTGAGGGCAAGGAGTCCTTTGCTGGTAAGCGAGTTGCCATTTCCGGTTCTGGAAATGTCGCTCAATATGCTGCACTCAAGGTCATTGAACTTGGCGGTACAGTTGTATCCCTGTCTGATTCTCGTGGCTCCCTCGTCGTTGAGGAGGGTTCCAACGAAGGATTCACTCCCGATGAGATTGCTCAGATCGCTGCTATTAAGCTGAAACACAAGGCTCTTTCCTCATTGGACTTTGGCAAGAAATACAAGTACTTTGAAAATGCCCGACCTTGGGTTCACGTTGGTAAGGTCGATGTTGCTCTTCCCTCTGCTACTCAGAACGAAGTTTCTGGCGAGGAGGCCAAGACTTTGATCCAGAACGGCTGCAAGTTTGTTGCAGAAGGTTCCAACATGGGCTGCACCATGGAAGCTATTGAGGCTTTTGAAGCCTCTCGACAGGGTGAAACCCGAGGTACCTGG
Source organism: Zygoascus bituminiphila (assembly GCA_030705125.1). Taxonomy (NCBI): domain Eukaryota; kingdom Fungi; phylum Ascomycota; class Dipodascomycetes; order Dipodascales; family Trichomonascaceae; genus Zygoascus; species Zygoascus bituminiphila. The sequence goes on along the minus strand of JANIWT010000002.1, from coordinate 458,416 downwards.
TACGGTCCCGGTAAGGCTGCCAATGCTGGTGGTGTTGCTGTGTCTGGTTTGGAAATGGCTCAGAACTCTCAGAGAACAACGTGGACTTCCGAAGAAGTTGACCTCAAGCTCAAGGACATTATGGTCAATTGTTTCGTTACTTGTGTTGGCACTGCTATCAAGTATTCTGCCGATTCTAACAAGAAGGCTCACTTGCCCTCTTTGGTTGAAGGTGCCAACGTCGCTGGTTTCCTCAAGGTCGCTGATGCCATGAAGGCTCATGGTGACTTCTGGTAAACTGCTGCATAGTCATTATTATTATTATTATTATTGGTATTGTTGATCCGTTTATATGAATTACGATGTTTTTAGACAATATATGAATTTTTTGTTCTTGATCAGTCATTAGCTACTTATGAACCGAAATCCAACTTGAACGGATGGGCCTCAGTGTTCAAAATATAATCATCAAGAGAAAGAACCGTTGGTTCCTCAAACAATAAATAGGCATATTTCAATGTCTCACCCCACCAGAAGCTTTCCACATTATCCTTGACCTTTTTCTTAGGACTGTCATCTGTCACGTCTACTATCGATGTATAACCAACAATCTCCTGGGATGTCTTATCCAAGAGCTTGGTAGCTTCGGCAATACTCTTGAACATTTGCCAGCCTCTTTCTTGCCATATCTTGTCACCAGTAACTCGATACATGTAAAAAACAGACTCAATCGCTTCGGGCCTCATGATGTAGGATGGGCGGGCTTGAAGGTACGAGCGAGGCATGTCATAGGCACCTCCCACGTCCCATCGAGTCTTGGTTTTATCGTAAGAATCCGCAATAGGAGCAAATGGAGGCATTCTGGGAGTAAGAACCGTCTGCGCAGGATTGATCGGTTGGCCCTCATTCGCTCGAGCTTTGTCTAACTCAGCATCAAAATCAAAAACACACTCTTCATGAGAATCATACCTGCCGGGGCATCTTCTAGTAAGGAAAGTTTCAGGCATGATACCAGTTCGTGTACTATTATAGGCCCATACGCACCCGTTGGTCACTTTGGCAGCAATCTCGACGTCTTCAGGTCGATTTAAGACTCTTCCACCGAGGGCCAGCATACCACCAACGTAACAGACTAAATGCGACATTTCATCGTTTGAAATATTTTGACTATTAGACAGAAATGTTTTCGTAGAAGTGAAAAGAATATCGTCATTATTTTCCACCATGGGCCGGTAAAGAAGGTGTTCCTTGATAGCTTTGACCATCTGAGTGTAGAGTTCAGCATATTTTGGTTCACCACCGCCAAGCAGCAAGTACTCTTTCATATAGTACTCTAAGGTACTATCAGTCATTCCCCCTAAAGTATAAACTTGGCTACCGCGTATATTACCAGATTCAATCTTGTTTTCCTCCCTATCACATCTCAAACGCTCCCATTTAAGAGAGCCTTCTTTTTCTCGTATAACCTCATGTTCCAGATCAATCGTAAGGCCTTCGGTGCCAATACCGGTGATATCCCGTCTATTCAAGGAATGACCATCTCCACTCTCTTTCGCCGCCTTTGAAGCTCCAGCTGTTTTTTCTGCCTGAGCCATTGCTTGAGCTTGTGCTATTACTTGAGCTTGAGCTAATGCTAGAGCCTGTGCTTCAGCACCAACAGGAGCAGCCCGGCCTGAGTCAACGACAATTGGCTCATCCTTGTGTGCAGATGCACCACCAATCTTGGGAACTGGATGTGACATTCCTGGGGGTAAAACAACATCTTTGACAATCTTCTCCAACTCTGGCGTTGACTTAGCACTCATATCTCTGTAAGGTTGAAGCGGAACATCAACGGTACCGATAACCGTTATATTTCTGCATCCACTAACATCTAATGTCTGAGGAAGAAGTCCAGGTAAATTTGTATTCGGTGTAAAGTCATAAATCATATCTGTTATTCTCGCAACAGCATCGTAGTACTTGGGATCACCAGTCAACTGAGACAACCTCGTAAACTCCACCGTGAACGAACCAATCTCAGCAGTGAGGGAACCGTGACCAGCTCTATACTTAACATGCTGATATCCATCACGCCACTTATAGTAGGTAATTGGCATTCTATTTGGAGTGTCAAATGCACCCATCAACAAGTCCCCCAAATTCTTCGCCTTCTCGAGCAGTGCGCTTTCCTTCCCACCCGAAAGATCATATGAGGAAAGAAGGCCACCTAGATATCGAATGTTGGTCTCAAACATCGGGATATAGTTTCTAGACGTAGAGTTGAAGTTGATACTCTCAATGAGCTTAACCGTCTCTCTATATTCATCATCGAGTCCCATTATTTGTAATGTATCCATGGCATCAATAGCAGTAGCAGCCCAGCCAAGGAACGGATCAAACCCTTCATTGCTAACAGGTCTGAGCTCATCCTTGCCCCAAGCATACGTTTTGTATTGTTTCCATGAAGTCATGAAAACTTGCGAGACGAAAGCCTTTCTATCAAGGCGTACTTTTTTCTCGTCCTCAGTCTCTGGGAAACTAGCGGCTTGGATCTTTGGTCGGGAAGTGAGCTTTGCCTCCGGAACTTTTGCAGGATTCTTAACAGGATACTTCTCGACTCGAGGAAGATGTGCAGGCGGCAAGATCTTGCTTGCGGCCCCATTGGATCGTGAGATCCCTCCACCAGATAGAAAAACTTGGAAATACTTCAGAGGATTAGCAAGTATCTCCAAATCAGTAGCGGGAGTTGTCTTATCGGCATTGGAGAAATCGGGGTAAGTTTCCTCAGCGTTCACAACAGTACCTTCGGGACCAGACCCAGTCATTCCAAGGTATTCATCTGATGCGTCTTTCATAGCCTGATGCTTGTTATTTTCATGGTTCACAATAGCATCGTGTGCAATTCTTTCTAGGTCTTCAGCGGGAAGTTTGGGCATAACACCCGGGGTATCGACATGGGTTTCTTGCACATTTGGCGAACCAACTGGCCGGTTTTGCCCTGCAGCATCGTCACCAGCTTGTTGAATACCAGCGGCGGATCCTTTATTGTCTTGATTGGAACTCTGTTTAGATTCCGCTATGCCAAAATTGCCTTTTCCACTTGGAATACGCGAGTCAGGTGGTAAAGGAAATCGCTCACCTTGTGGGGTATCCGCGGTGACGGATGCAGCCGAAAGACTATACGAACCATCAAATCTCCAGTACTGGAAGTAAAAGAGCGTGAACAGGCCCAATATAGCGATATGAAATTTATATCGCCGTAACTTGAAAGGCCTAGCTGCCACCATATCGAACGGGAGAATGTAGTTTGGCAAGCTGGTGAAAGCAAGAAATGGGGACCGAAGCTTATAAGAGTACAATCTCCTGCCGTGCTGAAAATCAGAGCTTGGCAACACCCACCAGTACTAAGCCAAGGAGGGAGAGAACCTTCAGTACTTTGAAACTACGGTTAATGACAGCCAGAGATCTGCACGCAATTCCCTCCGAGTTTTACCCATTAATTAGCTACTACCAGGATATTTTACTTTTGGGAACGGTACTGCTACTGAGTATTGTAATAGTAGTTATTGCTACGCTGTACAGTAGTTTGGCGCACTGTCTATTAGTCCTCTTCCTTGGATGCTTTATATTTCACTACGACTTCTCCAGCTGTCGGAAAACCCCTCTCTACCCGTATTAGACCTCAATGCTGGTGCCGAGTAACAGAATACCCACCCTGATGAACTCATGCAGCCCTGGCTGCAGAACAATGAGCCTAAGCAAAACTGGGCCACCGCTAAAGTACCTAAAGCGATCGACTAGATGGATAACTGAGTTTACATAGTTTCTTAAGATTGCACTATGCCGTTAACTCTATTAGGCAAATCATGCAGTCCCATCGCTTGAATGGGAATGAAGGGGCAGCAGATTACCCGGTCCAACACTTTGGGACCAAACGAACCAATTGAGACTAATTACGATGGCTGGGCTATTATTAGTACAGGCGGGAGGGGCCTCAACCACCCACCAAATTAAGCTAGAATATAAATACATGCTGGCAGCAGGTGCAGGTGCAATCTTTTCTACATCCCCCTAATAATATTGAACACCATAAAGCTTCAATAGAGACCTGAATTATCTCTCTCGTTTGACATTTTGAGCTATTTGCATATTCGCTCGTTTTAAAGTCTACAATTGCTAGACATAAATTTATGAAGATGGAGTCCTCTACTATTAGCACTACAACCACCGAGCCTTTGCTCTTTGATTCCAGCCTAGTCCCCAATTTTGTTCAACAGGCTCTACCTGAAGGCTACTTTATTCGACCTCTAATGGCCTCTGATTATGACCGCGGAGTATTGGATGTTTTGCGAGTCTTGACCACTGTTGGCGATATATCACGAGCTGATTTCCAGGCCCAGTTTGACTACTGGCTGCGACGAAACGACACATACTTCACAGTGGTTATTGTCAATGCTGATTCCCAGGTTGTTGGAGTCGGCTCTGTTGTCGTGGAAAGGAAACTCATCCACGAATGCGGTCTTGTTGGACACGTTGAGGATATTGCTGTCGCCAAGACTGAACAAGGGGCCAAACTGGGCCTCAGACTGATCCATGCTCTCACTGAGATTGGCAAGTCCCAGGGAGCTTACAAGATCATTCTCGACTGTTCTGAACATGTAGTTCCCTTCTACGAGAAGTGTGGCTACGTTCGATCTGGTTCTCAGATGACCGTCAAGTTCAATGTTGATCCTCGGTCCAGCTTGTAAAGGCGCCCCTGGAGAAATATTGAGCAGCAGCTCATCGCCATATACACCGTCATGTTGCGCATCATCGCACCAACACAAATCTATTGCATGTAATTTAAGCAACCAACTTGCTGAAAATCGGACACTCCTTATTTATATAGCATTTTAGTTTATTTCATAAATTTTATTTTCGCATATTTCTGAATAACCTCGTACCTTATTTTCGCGTATTTGGTGGACTTAGTAGTCATCGTCTTTCGTATGGGAAAACTAGAGATTGACCTTTGTAGTGGGCCAGGAGTATGATCCTCGGTTAGTAGCATAGCCTCGTTCAGCAAGATAATCGTGCAAAGAATCAGGGCCCTTAGAACCGTAAGGATAGTACTCCAGTTTCAGATCCTTGCCTTGTTCCTCGATCCAGTGAAGAAGAGGAGTGAAGATCTTCCATGAAGCATCCAACTCATCATCTCGAACAAACTTGGAGTGATCTCCTCGAAGAGAGTCCAAAATAAGTGCCTCATATGCCTCAGGAATGGCCATATCAGTATATCGGTCGTGGTAAGACAAGTCCATGTCGGTGATCACAGTTTTGTTGCTCAGGCCAGGAGTCTTAGCATTCATCTTCAAGTAGACTGCTTCCTCAGGCTGGATTCGGAGAACCAATTCATTTCGACTGATATCCTTGAACATTCCACGAGCGACATCCTTGTACTGTATTCTGATCTCGACCTTTGCCTCGTTCAATGCTTTGCCAGCTCTCAGTATGAAGGGAACACCTTCCCATCGCTCATTCTGGATATTGAGTTCCAAAGCAGCAAAAGTAACACACTTAGAATCCTTATCAACGGTATCATCATCCAAGTAACTAGGCTTCGTGCCGTCCTCACTCTTTGTGTATTGACCAAACAAAGAGGTCTTGGGATCAATAGGATGAATGGCCTTCAGCAGCTTGACCTTTTCGTCACGAATATCTTCAGCATCAGCAGAAACAGGTCTCTCCATACCGATGAGAGTAAGGACTTGAAGTAAGTGATTCTGCATCACGTCCCGAATTATTCCGATCTTATCGAAATAACCACCCCGGCCCTCGGTACCAAACGGTTCCTTGAACAAAATCTGAATAAGCTCAATATTATTCTTGTTCCAGGAAGCATTGAAGAATTGGTTACCGAATCTTAGGGGGACAATATTATTAACCATTTCCTTACCAAGGTAGTGGTCAATTCGATAAACTTCGTTCTCAGTCCAGACAGGAGCAATCAGTTGCTGCAACTTTCTGGATGAGGCCAAGTCATGTCCGAAGGGCTTTTCAATAATAATCTTGGCATGACCTTCAGCTCCAGGATGATTGTTTTCCTTAATGTTCTTGGCAACCTCACCAAACACATCAGGAGGCAATGCCAGATAAAAAAGTCGGTTTCTCAACTTATGCTGTGATTCATCTTCCAACTTCCGGATATGCTTATCCAAAGTCTTGAAAGCAGAAGCTTCATCATAGGAACCTGGGACATATGAGCAAATCTTCTTGAAGTTTTCAGCAGCCTGAGCCTTCTTCTTCTTTCCTTCTTCAGTCTTCTCAGCGTCGAGTTTGAAGTAGGACGAGATTCTCTTATGGAAATCGGCTTCGTCCATCTTAGTTCGAGCATACCCGACAATCTGGGTATCTTTAGGCAAGAGACCCTCTCGATAGAGATTAAATAGCGCAGGGAACTAGACAGTTAGTCAATTGCAAGATTATGAGGGCCTCATACACCGGGCCGACCGAACAACCTGTTGAATCACAGACAGAACAAACAGGGAACGGCCAGCGCTTCAGTATATACTTACGGTTTTCTTCTTAGCCAAATCTCCGGAGGCACCCAGGACAGTAATCACAACATTGTCCTTGAAGGCAACGGCGACAGTGTGTGGAGTAGGCGGAACTGATGAACTCATGGTTGGTAAGTTGAGGAGGTGAAGAAAGCAAAGAAGATAGTGGTGGTTCCAAGGGCTTTATGTATAAGTCTTGTTGGGCTGTCTGGAACACGGGAAATATGGGTTCGGACTTAAGGTTAACAGCAGTTAATATCTGACCAAGGCGCCAATTGGTTGGAAATGTAATATTAGATAGATAGGTGGGGAAAATAACACAAACAAGGCCACAATTGACAGATATACTTTGCGTACGTGGGAATAACAGAAACGTTGAGTTTCCCTAGGATTCCTTGCTTCGGTATTTATAATCATAGTTAAGAGTCCCTGTCGCTCCCACAAATGCCGGTCAACCATCGTCTCAGCCGGGAGCCAGAAACCCGGGTTTAAAGTAATCATTAAGAATTGGTCAATTGGATGCAATAGCCGATTAGATACTATTTACGTGATTTTTGTAGACTATATAGTATCCCTGCGCTACTTCTTCTTCAAATTTGGTCGGTCCAAATGTCTTCCGACGACAACCGTCTCTCCTGTGGCTCCATGCACTATTTCTCAAGGCTGCCTCGCCACATCCGTGCCTTACGAACCCGGACTTAGAGCGTAGCTTACAGATAATATCCAGGCATTCAGAGAATATATCGCTACTTTCAATCACGGTGTACCGATGTTCACCCCGGTTTATCTCGTTTATAATCCCCCCACGGACTTTAGAGAGCCGTTCCAACAGAGTCATCCTACATCCCCACTAGTTACAACAATTTGAGCGGCTTGACAAGTACATTTTCATCTCTTTATTATGCAACCTTGTTTAGAAACCCTGTCAACCACACTAGAGTCCTACATCCTCAAGCTGCGACTCAAAAAAATGAGTCAAAACACTGTATAATAGTTACTATTATATAAATACAGAGTCAATATTCAATTCGTTACCAGCTGGATCCCACGTCTAATGCCTTGGGGATATTACTGGGCTTCGACTTATCTACTCCATGATACTCAGCCTGAATCAATCGGGCTCCTTCGTGCTCAGTCCACACTTTTTTCAGTATCTCATTGATGTGATCAACAGTCACTTGTAACTTTTCCATGCTGTTATACAAACCTTCCAATACAGACTTCCATTCCTTAGCTGAAACATCTTCCTTTTTACCAATTTGCCCACCACCATTCAAGCACCCTCCGGGACATGCCATGACTTCTGCGTAGTCCCAATCTGTGGGATCAAATCCAGAAGGAGCTCTTCGAGACACTACTCTGCCAGTTGCTTTAGTTTTTAGCTTTCTGACTAAATTCTGAATGTTGCGGAAACCATACACCTGTGCAGTTTTGGCAACAATTTGACCACTCGATATGCCTCGTATGTGATACTCGACAATGTCACTATTTTTTCCCATTATCGTTTCAATAGTACACTCCTCATTTTGCTCTTTAACCAAACCAGCAATAATATGATCCATATACCCACCGGAAGATGACCCTTCGTTGGAAAGCCAGTCGAGATCAGTGGGCCACTTACCAAGCGGAGTTTCCACGATCTCCGCATCGCTCATGCTATCGAACGATGGCATGTCCTCGTCCAGCAACAACTGTACAACCTCCTTAGCGGTAATGACACAGTCGACATCAGGATGCGACTCTTCAGTGAATTCTGGTCTGGAAGCCTCCAGCTTCTTATCGAAACAAGGCATGAGGGCCAAGTGATAAATGTCCTTAGGGCAAACGCCATACTGATCGCTGATCTGTCGTTTGACCAAAGTGCCCGTAATCTGCTGAGGTGACTTAACCTTTGACAAATAAGGGATCATATATTCATGAGTTTTCTCCACATAGCAAGTCCATCCCGGACAGCTGGAGGAAAGCAAAGGGCCCTTATCATGCAGTTGTTGAGCTTTCTTTGCTCGGTACCTTTCAATTGCTTCTTGGCCCCCAAAATGCAATGCCACCGCTCGTCCAACCTCCAGTCCAACCACATGTTTGAAACCCAGCTGCTTTAGGAATAGATTTTTCAATCGGCGGTCAACTTGATCCACTGATATGTTGTAGGCCGCTGCTAAGCTGACTCTCACCTGATGACTAACAGAACATACAAAAATCTTCTTAGAGTTCTCAGGCTTTCTCAGCGCATTAATGACCTCTTTATGACTCTGCATAGATACCAATACACTTTCCGCAGAGGTTATGCATCCTGAGCAAGCTAAACAGTCGCTCAAACTAATCTGTGCTGCTTCCAGCTCCCGTTTGCCGTCCTTGGTAGCCTCAACAGCTTGGCCATCAATACTAATTTCCACTTCTGCTCTGCCGGTACCGCTGGTCTTTTTAACCTCTACAGGCTTGATGCATGCGACGCCAGGTGATATGAAATCGTTCAGGTCAGCTGACGATAGTATTGCGCTCATATGACGATCGGCGGTTGTAGATGTGTAACGCTAACAATTTCGATGAACTTGCAAGGTACCTTCTCGATACCTTATAAATATTATTTTGCACTCTTTTGATTAGGCAAAGGTTTATTTCGGGACAGCACGGCTGATATCGGCACGTGATTGAAACTCTGTGTCCCTCCTTAATTATCATAATTGTTCTAAATACGACATCATATGATATATATAGTGCGTTGTTAGATGGAAATAATAGAGAGAGTGTGTCGATATGAGTTGTTATATAAAATGATGTCAATATCGATGTTGAATTGATGACAGTCGGTCTTGATAAAAACTAGTTTTCTGGTCCTCACCTGCCTACTTGTCCATTTCTCGTCAACGCAATATTGCAAATGTTAATTACCATCATCTTGGAACTCGCGTCGTTGTAGACGATTTATTTTGACAATATCTTAGGTTTTTCCCGTTCATTGCTCTTAATTTGGGGCCCCTAAGGATGTTTCGATCAAACTTGCTATCACATCTATTGATCGCTCTATAAAATAAAGTGCACATCGCCCCTCCCAAGATCGGTTGATTTCCCATATAATTCACTAGTCGGCAAATGCTTGGAACAAGGAGACTTTTCCTAAGCGTCCGACAGGCTAGAGCAATTCCGAGACTAGGATGGAACTCACCAAAACCGTATTTTACTGCTCGTTTTAACGGTACAACTGCAGCCACTCAGCTCAATACCAGTGCGGCTAACCAGTCGGTCGAGCACCCCAGTCGAGATGCAGCAACCTCAATACTTGAAGGAGAAAAGGAAGAAGATGTTGAGAAGACCACCGGTGTGATTGAGAAGGATTCTTCAAAGCAGGGTTTAGTTTACTTTGACCGTGTTTATCCATTCTTATTCCGAATTTGGTGGCTAAGACAAATAACCAATATGGTCTTGCAACGATCACGAGACAATGTACTGGCTACAGTTAAGGAACAAGCTATTCCTCAAGATTTACCCATTAAAATAGACAAGGCGATTTGTCGGGAGAAAGATGGAGGAATGTTTCTCAGTTATACGGTGACAGATCCTGTTCTTACTGTCGAGCAAACTGAGGAAAAGATACTGGAAAAGCTGAAGACCGATTATAGGCGCACAGCGTCCAATCTATATCAAAAAATACGAATGTTTCCTGTCAAAGGAACTCCTTGGATCGAGGATCTGAGAAGAACAAGTAGTTTCAAGTTGAAGGTCGAGTTCGACGGTCCAGATCTGTCACAGGAAGCTCTTTATCTGCTGTTTCGAAGGTACGGTCCAATTAACGATATTGTTCCTCCCCCCGCTGCTAGTAAAGACATTCCTCGCTCTGCAATTGTCATCTTCTCCAGTTTCAAGGATGCAGCAACTGCAAGGAACTGTGTTAATGGCGTGAAGCTTGGCGACACAAATGTACATATACTATTCCAGCCTTTGGAACACACTAATGTGCTCCGTTCTTGGATTGTTGATCATCCTAGAATTGTCATACCCATCGTTGTTGCTCTTCTCGCCGGTCTCGCAGTTCTCATCTTTGAACCTATTCGAACTTGGTTCGTACGTAAGAAGATTTGCGGCAAGATGGCGTTTGAGAATAATCGAGTCTTCCAGATCGTACGGAAGACTATTTTTTCTGGATGGGCTCTATTAGGTGACCTCACTGGTGGTATGATCGGTGGATCATCTATAGGCAAAAGTAGAGGCAACAACGGCTTGAGGGATGAGTACCAACATCTCTGGGACGATAGAGCAAAAGGAGCAGATACCTTATGTCAATGGGTCAATGAAGGAGTCAATACTTTTATTATTGTTAATGGCCCTAGAGGAAGCGGTAAAGAGAGTCTCGTACTAGATCATGCTCTTCAAGATAGGAGCAACGTTTATTCTCTGGACTGCGAGCAGCTAATAAAAGCTCGAAGCGATCCAGCATTTTTATCTAATGCTTCCCGTGAGCTTGGATACTACCCCGTTTTCCCGTGGATGAATAATGTCTCGACATTCTTGGATACGATTGCCCAAGGTCTAACGGGACAGAAAACTGGGTTCTCTGAAACCAGTGAAACTCAGTTCAAGAATATGCTAACTACCGCCGCGGCTGCCATTACTCAAACAGCTTTGGAGAACAAGAAGAAGATTTTGGAGAAGACGGTGCAGGCTGATAAATCTGTGGCGGTTCAATCTATTTTATCGAGCTCCGAAACTTCTTCAGCTGATGCGCAGGATACACTCGGCATGAGCGACGAGAACTATCTTCAATCTCATCCAGAAGAAAGACCAGTTATTGTTATCAAACATTTTCTTGGGCGATCTGATAACAGAAAGTGGGTATATTCTCAATTAGCAGAATGGGCAGCGGGCCTAGTCATGTCGAACGTGGCTCATGTGATATTTATTACGTCTGATGTGGGATATGAGAAGATTCTATCTGATGAATTGCCTAATCAAGTATTTAAGCAGCTCACTATCGGCGATGCTAATAACGAGTCGGCTAAAGGTTACATTCTCAAGCAGTGGAATGAACAGCAAAAGCTTGCCGCTGCTTCAGCATTGGACAAGTCCAACAGTGGAGAAGAGTCTAAATACAAAGCTCCAACGTTTGAATATGATGAAAAGGAGCTAGACAGGTCTTTGGCACCTCTGGGTGGGCGAATGACAGATCTCCAAGCATTTTCTCGACGACTGAAATCAGGTGAGCGACCTGTTTCCGCTGTTCTTGACATGATTGACCAGAGTTGCGTGGAGATTTTGCAAATGTATCTCATGAGAGGCTCTTCAGAGTGGACCAGGGAACAAGTATGGGTTTTGATCAAGAAGCTGGCTGCGCTTGGGGAAGAGGATCATGCGAGAGCGATACCGAAGATGGACAGGTCTGACAGGTTATTGGAAACGAATACTGATGCTGCCGTGTCTCTTGGTGTTTTGATTCAAGATCCAAATTTCAAGACAATTGAACAGCAGGCCGCGTTGAGAGCATTGGAGCATGCCGAAATGATTACTACACATGCATATGGTGGCAGAATTGTATCGATCAAAGCAGGTAGACCATTATACCAAGCTGCATTCACGGCACTGGTGTGTGACAGGGGTCTAACGGCTTATATGGAGTCGTATATCTTGGAAAATGCGATGACCAAAGAGGAGGGCAAGATCACGGCATTTGAAGAAGAGCTAGAGCGCCTTGCTAAGTTGGGAAGTAATTGGAGGATCAAAGACAGAGTCAACTATGTTAGCGACAAGCTTTACGATTCTCAGTCGAAATTGGTGACTATGGAGAAGCAGCTTGCGGAGCAGAAGAAGATACTAGCAACTAGTGCGACTGGCCGGGGCTGATGAAATATATAACATAGTGAATTTATTACCATACTCTAGATCTTCGCCTGTGTATGTCCATAAGTCAAAATGCTGTAGGCAATTTTTTTCCTCATTAAGGGCATTTCGTTTTGAGAGTATGCCAACGGCCTATTGTGACTCAGGAGAAAAACATTGGTGCAGCAGAAAACACCACAATCGTACATGTTGCTCTGTCCAGGACATTGAACAGATGCTTCCTTGCTATAAGAGGAGTATTTGGCCTGGAATTTTTCAGTCTGATCAGGATAGAGTCTAGTAGACTCTTGAACCATGTAATCTTCAAGAATATTAAGAGCTTGAGCACCGCTACTAGGCAAGGAATTATAGAATTCGAATCTCCTATCCTTATTATTGATAACAGCCAAGCACCAGTGAGTGTCGTTTTGGTTTATCGGCACAAATATGCAGTCCATTTTAGTCACATCAACTCCTTTTCTTTTAGCCCATCTAGCAACTCCATTGTATCCCTTGGAGCTGGTCAGTGTAGTGAAAAAATGGGTGCTGAAACCAAAACTATGCGACTCACCAGACCGGCTAGCCTCGTCTGTGACAAGGGCAATGTAGAAATCGATGACAGTGTCATTAAGCCAGGTACCTGGCAAAAGAGTCTTGAGATCTCTGAGACGTACGTCTACTTTAAACCCAGAACCGACTACCTGGTTATCTTGGCTCCTCGATTTGGACAAATATTGATCCACGTACTCAATGGCGGTTGTAGAGAGAGGTTCAATAGCAATCTTCTGAGAACCAGCCTTTAGTTTCTTCAGTTCATCGGCAAGCTTCAGACGGCTTTGATGCAACGATTCGTACTTTTTGTATGATCCCGGAGTAGACTGGCCCGGTAATTCGATATCGGTACCATGGACTTCATACACGAATCGCGATTTAGCATCCATTCTCTGGGCCCTAGCAAAGGCTTCCCTGTAAAATTCCTGATCTTGGTAAGATAGAGGAAACCCAGATCTATTCGCGGTAGACTCCCCCGTTGATCGATTCACATCCTTGATATGGCCACTCTTTAACGCTTCACGGAACTGCTCCCCAACGCTCTTTCTTCTTTTCAGCTTAGAGTTATTCTGGTAACCGTTGGGTTCATCAGCCAATGGTTTTGTGGTGATAATATGCCCTAAATCTCTCCGACTAGGCGTACCAGCTTCGGCCGACCGGGAAAAACTCGAAATGCGTGACCGACTAGCACGTTTCAATAAAAACGTTGTGCCATACGTTACAGAGGGGATAACAGTAGCAGACTTTGTATCATTAAATCCAGGAGACGCTCTAACCGGTTCAGCTGCTGCTAATCTTCCTAGCGGGGTATCTCTGGAATAGGAACGGGAATGACCCTTGGAAAGAAAAGAAACTCCATCATTAGAAAACGGAGAAAGTCTATCGCTAGCAAAAGATGCAATTCGTTCCTTAGATAATGAGGAGATACGACTGCCAGATCGTATTTTGCCCAATCCCTTAGGCGGTTCTAAGTTCTCATCATTGAGGGGAATAAGTGTCTCCTGTGCCTTTGGTCGTCCATTGGCGTTTCCAATGGTGTTTGCGGCGTCTCGCCTCTGCTCTGCTTCTTTATTAGCAGAAGTAGCAGTTTCTTGACCAGCCTCATCGACTTCATTATCTATGCGCGCACTTTTGTCGGCGAAGAGAGATCTCAAGACACTTGTAGGGAATGATACTGGTTTGGAGACATGGTTTTTATGTTGTTCTGACTTCGGCAATGGATATGGCGTGACAAATTCTGAGCCTATGTCACTTTCTGGGGATTGGAAGAAACTGGACCGACGCGGTGTTTTTTTCTCAGTGAATGGCGTTGAAGTTCCAGACAAGTTGAACGGTATAGCTGCAGGAGCTATAGTGGTATTATTGGCAGTAACGCCTTCTAGAGAGGTTTCATCATAAGGAGTTTCCGAGAATACGTTCTTGAACTTTATCGGAGGAGGAGTTGTCTCAATTTCATTGACTTTTTCCTCAAGTTTGCTTCTCTTTAGCTGTCTCATATTTTCATCCTGATCCTGATCTTGATCCTCTTTTCCGGTCCTCGGCAGCAACTTGACAAAAATCTCCCACAAAACCCCCATCCCAATAGCTGTACCAGAAAATATCTGACTAATGAGATAAAGAGTATATTTGCGTACGGTTTCTACCGGAAGAGTAGAGTAATTCTCCGGTTGGTAATCGTCTTGTAATGGTACTGTATGCCGCTTTCTCTTACGAGATATGGCAGATTTGTTCGATGGTGCCTCAGAAGCAGCAGGGACATGTTCTAAGACCCTAACTGGCTCTATTTCAAAGTTTCCCGATGTCAATCTTGAAGCTTGAGAACTGCTACGCGGGCGGAAGCTGCTTTGTTGCGCATACATCGGGGGTAAAGCTTATAATATATATTAACATAACAATAGACCCCATAGAGGAAAGTTTTCAGCCGTGCCAAAACAACAGAGATATTAGAGCCACACAGTGCAGTGATTATTATTTATATGCAGTGCAATACAACAACAATAACTCTAAATTTATCATTATAGACACTTATAAATATATGCTAGATGATTCAGTTTCCACGTGATTCTCCAAGGCGGCCCTATTGTTACATTTTTCCATGCCTTGTCGCCAATTAGGTCGACCTCGTTTACGGCTTGCATGTCAGGGGTAATGAGAAAGCTCTTGGACAAGTCAACATGATCAAATCTAACATCTTTTCCTTCAGTCAGATCAATCACTTCACCAGTTTCTCTGAGTTTATGGAGCTCATTAGAGTATGATTTGGCCTCGTTCTGAATGATATCAAGGGCTCCCTTGCTCAACGACAGTGATGCTTCGTTATCGTCGAATATTCTTAGCAGAATCTCTCGAAGTCGAGGGATTTCCATACTATCAGGTATATCCCTGATAACCCGTGCCAGATCTTCTCCCATCAAAAGAACATGATGTTCCAGAAGGCTCTGAATAAACATTGGTTTGTTCATGCTGTAGCTGATAAGGTCGTTCCAAAGTTCCTTATCTCTTTGGAACTTAGCAAACTCTATTGCTTGCTCAGGGTCTCCCAGTTTTTCAATTATAAGCTTCAATGCTCGCTTATTCTGGCCAACTTTACCTAGAAGGTATACCAGCTCCGGTATGTATTCCCGTGTATCACACACCTCGACTGCCTTACTGAGATTGTAGTTGTTGTGTCGCCTGAGGAAAACCATGAGCTTTGGTCGGTCGAAGTTGGCCAACATCTCTACCTGGAGATCTCCAAAATTTAGTCCTGCAAAAGTATCCTGCCGACTGAGTTCTTCCAAATACAGGAAAATTATCATATCCAAGTTATCATCATTTTCTCGCAGCTCAGATACTACCTGATCTGGTAGAACCTCATGCCGTAATTCCACAGCCATTCTAATGGCCCTGCCAGTCCTTTCACGTACAACTGATACGGGGATATGATTCAGGTCAGTTTTAGTTCCCAGTGACACTGTTAAAATCTCAGGTATTGAGGGTACCAATAGGGGAAGCAAGTGGTACTTTTCAACGACATCCAAACTGGAGGGGTCTTTGAGGATCAAAAGGTGTTGACATGCAGGATATGGTTCACCGGTTCTGAGGTACAGCTCAGCAAGTGCTGCCCTTAGCCTTCGTGTATTTACAGAAAAAGTGTTTTCATGGATTTGATCCTCCAGGCGGGACTTGATGCCTTCTACATCATATAGTTCAACCGGAAAACGATGAAGAAGCTCAAGAAGCTTATCTTCTTCTCTATTTGATTCCAAGAAATGAATCAGGATGGTATTATAGATAGCCTTATCTAAAAGCCCTCCAACCTCCATATCAGTTGGTAGTACCTGAGATATCGTGTAGAACTTTCCTGCTCTTATGAAATCTCCTGTCCACTTATCCCAGTCTGTGGCGGCCTTCACAGCTGAAATTTTCTCGGCCACTTGAGCAAGTACAGTTTGAAGAAATTCGGCAGCTTCTTGCCAAAGCTCCTGATCGATCAACTTCCTGGTCCATTGTAATCCAATTTCTTCCCTAGCTTGAGGCTCCAGGATGTTCTCACTCATTTCCCAGGCTTCTTTGAGCAGATCCTTTTCTAAGAGCCATTCCAGTCTATCTTGTAAGTCGCGCTCTGTGGCAATAATAGCATCACGAGCAGATACAATATAATAAGTTTTCTGTCTCTTAGCAGGGAGCTGTGCCATTTGATAATCGTTCAATCCCAGTCTCTCAAAGCCTCTGATGGTAAGAACATCAGCGTATGTTTCTTCTCCAGTATCCCAGTCCAATAGTTTCAATTCCGGTGGCTCCGTGGAAGTTCTCTCCCCTTTGTTAGGAGGAAAATAGCAAAGTAATATCAAGCTATCATGACCAAAAATGGATATGCCACTAACCAACCAAGGTATTTCTCTGACCTGTTCAACTATGATTTGCTCCTCCATTGCGACAGAAGTTCTCATCGATGCACTTGAAGAGGTTAGGAGAGACATACCACCGGCACCACTTGATAGTAGTAGCCTAGAATCAGTGCTGTTCGGTTTCTGTACCAAGATCTTGAAACTCCATATTATGTTGGCCCATGCAATGAATATTCGATTGGATTCAGGTACACAGATTCGTGGCTGGTACAAATCTGCCCTTGGTGAATTTTCTGGTTTAGGTATTGTACTGATGATTTTTCTTCGTGCCATGCTGTAAAAGGTGATTCCATGTTCACTCATCCAGACAGCAATGTTATTTGGAAGCCAAAATACCGACGTGATTGAGTTTTCCGATTCGGAGAAATCCTCTAAAACAGTATCAGTTCGATTCCCAAGCCAGTTTCTTTCTGAGAGTAGCACTTTACAAGCTGTTCCACCAGAAATATATGACTTTGAAGTTGAATAGTTCGGGTCTAGAGCAACTGAATTAACAGGACGCTTAAAGTCTGATGCTAGTATATCTTTGCCATCTGTAACCGATCCAATGACAATAGTTCCATCAATAGATGCAGAAGCAAGGTAGTTTCCGTCTGTGCTAAGAGACAGAATTGACGCACGATGTGCTCGATAGGTGCGTATGGGCGTCATGTCGGAGTTCATCAAATAAATCACACCGCCATGAGTCGCAAATGCAACAAATGTTTCAGAAACAATGAAAGTAGAGAGAGCATCGGTGGTAAATACAGATTGAGGTAGTCCAAGAAGACGGTTATACTTTAGTCGTGGTTCTTCGTCGTCTATGGAATCGTCGTCTGATTCTTCTCCATACGATTCATTATCATCCTGTTCGTCGACGTCGTCATCCTCTTCGTTGTCTTCGTCTTCTTCTTCTTCTTCTTCTTCTTCTTCTTCTTCTTCTTCTTCTTCATCATCATCTTCTTCTTCCTGTTCATCTCTTTCTTCCTTGCCATCACCATTGTCGTTCTCATCATCTAGTTCTCTGTCATCTTTCCTATCATCATTAACTCCTCGCTCTCTATCGCCGTTCGCACCGCCGTTTGCTTCTTCCATTGAAGGCCGCGGATCTAAAATCAACCCGTCCTTTACTTCTTCCTCTAGTAGTTCTTCAGTATTAGTTTGATCATTTTTCCCCTCTCCGTTTTGCACATGCTCAACTGCTTCTTCTTCCTTCAGCATGTCGTCTCAAACCTTGTAGGAGAAGATGTTGGTATACAAGTAGTCCCGCTCGCCATATTTCCATCTTCTCACCACAACTTTCCACCTTCATTCACCGGCAAAAAGATACAAATAACCCACTGATCGCTTCGAAACTATCAAAGCATGCCAAGTGCTACTAAAGGTGAGAGCTATTTCATGTTCCAAAAGTCTCTTTTTCTAACATATAGGTACTCTAATTGAGTGCGATCCGTCTATTCGTGCCTTGATCCTAACCATCGATCGCCGCCATGACGATGTTATTATTGAGGAGCTAGATGATACTCATTTATTTATTGATTCTTCAAGACTGGAATACATCAAAATAGAGCTGGCAAAGTTGCTGGATGAAAATACCTTCAACCCTATACAAGCAGAAGCCACCTAACATCAGACATTCAGAGCATCTAATTCAAATCATACATGCATACATATTTCGTAACTACTGTTACCGACACTGTCAGCCACTAATACTAGAGGCCCTATCAGATATATCATCTTCTTGAAACGTGTGTAGTTTGATTACAATGTCCCCTAGCCATGATGAGAAGCCGTCGGGGGCCATGACTCCCTCTAGATCTTCGGAAGAGTGATCGCTCTTTAGCAGCAGCCCGAAATAATCCTCATATTTTTGAACGACCAAATCTTGAATTGAGTCGATAAGAATATCAATTGTCCTTCCATCGTCAATGTACAATTCAATCACGCTTCGGATTCTCGGGAATTCGTTGCTAGTGGTTTGCCTGAATTTTCGGGTGTCCTCAACAGCACTTTTCACAAACTCCTGCGAAGTATCTGGTGTAATGCTTTCTATCAATGTTTCCAGAGCCGCCTCAGTAAACTGATGAATAGAGTTTTTTAACTTGGCATACAGCTCCTCTTTGGCGTCGAGCATATTGCTAACCACCTTCGGTACTCCTGCTCTAGCCAAGTCCATGAAATTCGTAGAATTAATACCCTCCCGACGTACAGCAGCAAAAACTTCCTGAATGCCACTAAAATCCACCTGTAGTTCGGCCGGAATATGATCTATATCAAACTCGATTATCTGGGCTCTCAACATGAGATAGCATCTGATCATGAACAGCCAAGACTCCATCGTACCTAGTCGTTTGACCGCCAGAACTTGCATTTTCTCCAGTGAAATAATGCATTCATGCACGATTCTATGAGCAATATCATCGAAGATTGCTGAATTCACCAATTGATAGATCTGAGATAACAAGGTCACCGACGTCTTCATTGGAGGATACCATCCCTCCAAGAGCTCTGTGGGGTCAAACTCGGATTTTCTTGGGTCTGTCGTTGCTTTAGAACTCCTTCGATGAGAAATTGTAGTCAGGTCATCAGTCGTTGGGTTATATCGTACAATATCCTGCTCTATAATTGTCTGAGCCCGGAATACTAGTCTCGATTGAACATCGTAGAGGATAGGTTTAAATAACGGGCCCATTTCATAGTTGAACGTCCCCCCATTGTGAGAGCCTTCTTCTGAATCAAACAATAGTAAAACACTAGTAAGTTCACAGAGTATAGAAATATCGGTTTCCCGAATAATTCGCTGACGCAAGGAGTCATACAAAGGCTCACTTAAATCGACCAGCCAGTTTTGGAAGGAATCGTCTTCGAATTCACCATGGCCAAAGAACTTGCCAAACAATGTCTTTTCTTGAGTGAAAATATCTCGGAAAAATGCCAAACTGGTCCGTGAAACCGCTACTAAATCCCGGGGATCCTTCACTACCTCTTCAAGATCACTCGCTATTATCGGAGACAGCAGTTTATACCTTATGCCGAGGTAAGTTCTAATGCATTCAGAGTAGAGTTCCTTGTATTCCGGGTATTTCACGGTTCTCTCAGCAATGTAAACTGATACTTCTTTGATGCGAGCGTGCTCATTTTCAAACCTGGCATAGAGCAGAGCGGAACGTGCAGTGGTGTTCAACGAGCTTTCAGATCCAGTTGCTCCAGAAGTCTTGCGCTGCTGAAGTTGCTTCTGAGCGATTGAAGCAATATCTCGCAGCTTTCTGCAGACATATTCCTGCACTAATGTTAAAGCTCTTGTCATGCACTGTTTATACCTTATGGCATATAGATCAATGTCCTTCAGATCTCTTTCCTTGGAGGTATAATCTAAGCCCCTATCAAGATCGCCCAAAATAGACTTAAACTGCTTTCTAGTAACCAAATCAGAACCTGGAATATTAAGAATTCTAGTTGCGGTGTCCAATGCATTAAAGATTTCCATATGCTCCTCGATCTCTCTGGCCAGTTTGGTTAGACGAGACTGCTCAGCCATTAATTTATCGGAAGCTTTCTCAAAGGTAGAAGATTCGCGCTTGACAAAGACCAGGGACTGAGATAGAGATTTGAGAACAGACTTGACTTGATCTGTTTCTTGAAGAAGCTTGTCACAGGAATATGACGTTAGCGTTGCAGAGTCAATAAAAGCAACGTATTTCCTATCATTTGCCAAATCAAACAGCTGGGCATCACCCAGTACATCATTCTCTTCTAACCATTCGGAATCGTTTAGCAATTGGGTATTCTCGCGATTGGTGAATGGGTACGTGATGGACATAACAGGTGCATTCAAAGCAGGTCCAGCTGAACGATTCGCCAAAGAATGAGCCCGCCTTCGAGGAACGTTGGCAATGGGTGGATGCCGGTATGATCGATGCTTGGAGAATGCGTCAGCAGACTTGGTAGATTCATTGTGCTGTCCTGGAGGTGGAGGAGACGCATGAATATCGTGAGCTACAGCTTGCAAAATAGACCGGGCTCGCGGTCGGTTATTAGCATTCCCAGCTGGTAGAGAAATATTGCCTGAAGGCTTAGAAGATTCATATGTATCCCTGTATGCCCAGTCATCATACATGGCGCAGTCTGGAAAGAGAGGAGAGTCAAATGCCAGTTGTTCAGTGGGATCAAGAAGATGTCCCGGCTACGTGCATGATTTTGTCATCCTTCATCCCCACCAAGTAATAATGTCAGGAAAGCTGGATCTTTCGACGCTACAGAATGGAAAAACTATAGGGATTATCGGGCTGGGTGATATGGGACGCCTGTATGCTACGAGATTCTCGCAGGCTGGATGGCAGGTGTGTGCTTGTGATCGAGAATCAGAATACCCCAGTTTGGTACAAGAGTTTGGCGATTCACCAGTGGAGATAGTACCCAATGGCCATTATGTTTCTAGAAAATCCGACTATATTATTTATTCGGTCGAAGCAGAGCATATTGACACCATTGTCAAACAGTATGGTCCTTCGACGAAACTTGGTGCGATTGTTGGAGGACAAACATCATGTAAGGCTCCAGAAATCGCAGCATTTGAAAAGTACATGCCTGACGATATTAATATTGTCAGTTGCCATTCACTTCATGGACCAAAGGTTAACACCAAAGGTCAACCGTTAGTCATAATAAGGCATAAAGCTACTGATGAATCTTTTGAACTGGTTCAAACTTTACTGTCCTGTTTAGAATCAAAGATGGTTTATCTCTCTGCTGAGGAACATGATCGCATTACAGCTGACACACAAGCTGTCACCCATGCTGCATTTCTGTCCATGGGCTCAGCTTGGAAAGCAAACAACCAATACCCCTGGGATAACGGTTCAAACTATCTGGGTGGCCTGGAGAATGCCAAGGTCAATATTTCCCTGCGTATCTACGCCAATAAGTGGCATGTTTATGCAGGTTTGGCCATCACCAATCCTTCTGCTCACCCTCAGGTTCTACAATATGCTACATCAGTTACCGAACTCTTCAAGCTGATGCTTCAAAAAGATGTAGCCGTACTTCAAAAGAGACTCTTTGCTGCTCGAGATTTCATATTTGGAAAGCTCTCTCCTGACCACCAATTCCTGTTGTCTGATGACCTCGTAGGTCAGTTCTCGTTGAGCAATGTTCCCCCGGGAGGAAGTCCTCCCAATTCGCATTTAAGTATACTGGCCATTGCAGACTCATGGCATCAGCTTGGCGTCGTTCCCTATGACCATATGATCTGCTCAACACCGTTGTTCAGGATATGGCTTGGAGTTACCGAGTACCTCTTTTGTAAGCCTGGCCTATTGGAGGAATGCATCAATTCTGCGGTGAACGACGAGGTATTTCGTCAGGACGATTTGGAGTTTACAGTTGCAGCTAGAAGCTGGAGCAAGATCATCTCTCGAGGCTCTTTTGAGCTATATGAAAAGGAATTTGTGGAGACTCAAAAGTACTTTTCACCCCGACTTACTGAGGCTGTGGCTATTGGTAATGAAATGATAAGTACCATTTTGAAGAAGACAGCCCAAAGCGATAAATAAATAAATAGGGCCAGTCTAATCTTTCCACTTTCGAATGAAGTAAACATCTCTGCCTTTGATAGCCCCCCAGATAGCTATTACATCTTTTCCCAGCATGGACAATAATATTGACTTGATAATTTCACGATCGACGCTGGGGTAGACTGACCGGACCGCTTCCTCGACATGTAGAAAGTGCAAGGTAACAGGGGTTTCGGAAAGTCCCCTATTCTTTGCCTCGTCTAATTTAGCACTAATTAATGGCCTTAAAAGTGGGGCGATATTCCATTCTCCAACTTTTTGCCGAATAGGTTTGTCTTCTTCGGAGGACGGGGAAAAGGTCGGTGCTATTGTATTCAAATCCACCATTTTGCCGTCGTGAACCAGCTCCCATTCGCAATTTAGAATGAAATTTTTGACGTCCTTGTAGGAGCTGCCTGCTCTACAAAGGATGGAAATACATGTTGAGAAATGGATTAGCTTGGCGTCAATTTCTATCTCATACAGAGATTCAGTACAACATATTGATAGTAAAAACTCCTTGTATAGAGCTAGATGCTTAGAGCAATCAGCCACAGGAGCCAATGCTTCAACATCTTCGTATGAAACACCTAGAGTTCTCATTCCTTCCAGAAACCTCTCAGCGGGAATTCCACGATAAGATCCTGCCAATAACTCATAATGCTGTACAGCTTTCTCCTGATATATGGATCGATGTAACTCATTAGCTCTATTCTCTAGTTTGGAAAGATCTGTTCCAATGCGATTTCTACGCGTGTCCAGCCGAAACGAAGGATGCCGTTTCTTTTGATCAACGTCGTAGAGCACAGAAGAATAGCGGTGAAGAGAACAGTAAACCAGTGATTTCCAATCAGACTCCACTACACTTTTGTTCCTAATAACAGGAATACGCTCTGTATCAGGCACGACCCATGGCTTCATCAATACCTCCCTTCTCAAAGTAATAGCTTCATCGCACAGTAGCAGCTCCTGTTTGAGGTTGCGAGCAGCAACACAGATATCGCATATCTTGACTTCCCTTTCCTTAGTCAGTTTATTGAGCTGTAGAGACCCATTTATTCGAACAAACTTGTTCCTCATGTTGTAGTAGAAACTGTCGTGAGAGTATGTAAACTTGAATGCATCGACTGATCTACCAGAATAGTCGTTTATGACCATTATAACTTGCGAACGGCCCTCAGCTAATTTTTTCACTTGTACCTCGACACAATGTCCTCTGATGGAAACATAATTGATAGGATGATTATAGAAGAAAAACGGCCCTCCATCTGGAGTCCTAGATAAGGTTGGATCTTGCTTATATGGAACATTAAAAGGCAGTAGAAAGTGAATATCGTCGCAACATAAAGGGACCCATTTGTTATAAGTTAGTGAAAGCGGAAAATGCTTCTCGGTATAAAAGATAGCATAGTCGGGAACGTGGACACGGCCTGTATGCTGGTTTTTCTTGGTAGCCAACTCTCGGTCACCCATATGATGATGAAGACGGACATATCCGAAGATACTAGATAGAGCCCTCCTCCCCTCCAAAGAAATATCACATCTTGTAATACATTTCCCCCTCAACAACGCAGAAATGTCAAGAGCTGAAGTTACTTGTCATGTTTTAGACACGGTGACCGGCAGACCGGCAGAAAATGTGGCATGTATCATTTCCAAGCTTGACGGCTTCAATTCCAAGGAGATTGCAGCTGGTAGCACGAATCAGGATGGCCGTATCGTCACCTGGGATTCACCGTTGACTGACATCACTACTAAAGGGACCCTTTTGCCTGGTATTTACAAAATTCGATTCGAAACTGGAAAATATTTGAGTGAGCAGAATAATGGAAGAGCATTCTTTCCGTTCGTTGAAGTTGTATTTGAAGCGTCCAGTCCTCCAGAGCCCCATTATCATATTCCTCTGCTGTTGAGCAACTATAGCTACAGCACTTATCGAGGAAGCTAATTGGCAACAATGAAATAGGTATATTTGACATGCTTTGAGCTGTATTTATCAAATTGAATCTATACAAATGATTTATATAAGTAAAAATAAATAAATATGTTGCAATTTTAGCCGAAGCACCAAGCAATGAACATGCCAGTACCTGTAGTGATCAAAGCCATCAAAAGGTTAACTTGATTGTTGGACAAAATAGAAGCAGATCCCGAGATAACCTTGGAACCCGGTGGCAGTCTATCGAGCTTGATTCCTCCAGATGCCTCTACAATTACACCAGACTCGTTAACCACGGATCGTTGGAATAGAGCACCAAGTATCGAGTCCAATACTGAACCGTATAGACCTAACAGACTCAGAAGCACTACGAAGAACCATTTGCTTATCAGACCTGAACCTCCCAATGCAATTGACGAGCTGAAAATCAATGAAATCAGGCCGATAAATCCGCCGCCAGCAGAGGCCATGGCCAAGCCCAATAACGAAACACCTCCATTGGTGCCCTTTGGACAGGTTTTGAACGTAGTGATGAGAAATGGAGCAGAGCTCGATAATATTCCAAGCTCAGAAGACCAGGTGTCCGCCGTCACGGCTGCATACTGGGAGATGACTCCTACACGCAGAAGCTTGGCGTCGATTTGAGTGAAAAGACTCAACAA
Source organism: Zygoascus bituminiphila (assembly GCA_030705125.1). Taxonomy (NCBI): domain Eukaryota; kingdom Fungi; phylum Ascomycota; class Dipodascomycetes; order Dipodascales; family Trichomonascaceae; genus Zygoascus; species Zygoascus bituminiphila. The sequence goes on along the minus strand of JANIWT010000002.1, from coordinate 433,537 downwards.
TATCAACACAGAAGCAATACATGAATTTGCGAGTACCTGGATCCAGTTTCTAGGGCCCTCTGTGCCTGATTCAGATACAACGACTGTCAAAGACTTTTTGACGTCAGCTTTTAATTTTGTGAATTGTGTCCCGGTGATAAAGAACCCGATGAGCAAACCAAGATCTAACCAGTCATCCCCCAGTGAATGAACGAATCCCGTTACTCCAGCAGCTAAAATACCAGCAGGAGTTAACGAATGATGCTTGAATGCCCGTAGCATCATCAGAGCTACCAAAAGGAGCTTGATGGAGAATGTAATAGAAGTCATATTTGTGCCAGTTCCACTGTGTTCGCGCTTCGGTCGGGGGTTTCGTATAAAGAGCCGTCCCGGTTCTCGGAAGTCCGTGTTCTTTAATTCCGCCCATCCCATTACTACAAAAGGTAATATATGATTCAGCATCCGTCTACTCTATTACTTGTGTCATTAGACCTTGAAAGCGAGTAAAATCTATTAGGTGTTATTACAACTTGATAGGGCCTGAGAAAATTATCTTTTTCTACGCAGACTGATATACGACACTGGAGTAACGGTATCCTATCATATTACTGTGGTTTTTTTTCCGAGCGGCAATCTACCAATACTAGACGCGAAAACAGCCTGGCAGTCATCATCCCCTACGTTTCAGTATCCTTGTGACATTTTTAATATTCTAATATAGGGTTTTTGTACGAGATTCTCTCATAATACTGGAATCTTTTTATTGAGGTATCTGCTGATTTTTTCAAAGTCCGATTACTTTTACTTGACTTTTCTAGAATATTTTCGGCATGAAGCAGCAACACCCGTTTCAACACCCGTCGGAGAAATCCACGATCCCAGCAACTCGCGAAATAACTGAGGTACAGCAGGAGAAATACAATGAAGTATTGAAGCATTTCGAGGAACTGACCGAGCTACCTGTGAACAAAGATAAAAAGGGCAAGGAATCGGAAGAAAAATCGGCTCTTACAGACTCTGAGAAAGCATGGCTGACTAAAGAGTGTTTCTTTAGATACTTGCGAGCTACGAAATGGCACACTGATCAATGTATAAAGAGAATTGAAGGCACTCTTATTTGGAGGCGAACATTCGGCGTAGACCCTGACTCTTCCCTAACTCCTGAAACCGTCGCCGAGGAAAACGAAACCGGCAAACAGTTGATTCTGGGTTTTGATAATCAATCCAGACCCTGCCTATACCTTATTACGGGAGCCCAGAATACAAAGAGCAGCCACCGACAGGTTCAGCACTTGGTGTTCATGCTTGAACGAGTAATTGACTACATGCCTCCGGGCCAAGATCAGTTGGCTTTATTAATTGATTTTAAGTCAGGCAAGAATGGTGTCAAGCTTCCGCCCATGTCTATTGGTCGAGAGGTGCTTTCTATTCTGCAGGATCATTATCCCGAACGGCTCGGTAAGGCCCTGCTGACCAATATCCCCTGGTTGGGCTGGACTTTTTTGAAGCTGATTCAGCCATTTATTGACCCATTGACCAGAGAAAAGCTAGTTTTCCAAGAGCCCTTCCCTAAATATGTTCCGTCGGACCAATTGCGATCTGAGTTTGGAGGAACCTGTGACTTTGAGTATGTTCATGACATATATTGGCCTGAAATGTGGGCCATCGCTCAAAAGCGAAGGGAAAGTTACTTTGCACACTTTAAGCGACTGGGCAGTAAGGTTGGCCTAAGTGAGTTTGACCTGCGAGCACCATACTCCGATGAGGACGAATCTCTGAGTGGTTCTGCAAGTGACACACTTGCAGTCAGTAATGGAACGGAGGAGAAACTGGAGGATAAATTGGAGGGACTAACCATCAATCAAACCGAGCAAATTGCAGTATCTGTAGAGTGAACATTGGGACAGACCTGCATTAAATTCTGGAAACCGAGAGGCTCGATCGATACGATACACATCTTTACCTGAAACTAAGAAAAACCAATAGATAAAAAAAGTCGCAAACTGTAGATATAATATCGAGTATTGAGTTATTTCAATCACCTATACTTCAATAGCCTAAAGCAATTCATTATAATGTACAAACGGTTGGGTTCTCAAAAGCTACATTTTGACATGCATGTCCAGGGGTTGTTTCAAGTGAATGGGTGGTGTCAGAAAGCTCATGATTTCTCCTCTTCCCAGCAGCTCAGACATTCAAGGACTGTGGCCCAATTGAACAGAAGGGTTTGTTTAAGAAAAACCAGACAGAGACAAGTAAGGAATTTTTGCTTAAAGACAATCATTCAATTTGTGGCGAAGATCCGGAGGCTGAACAGAAAGTCTGGCATAGTAAAGGAAAGCAACTTTGTTCTATCAGTCAATCGTTAAGTCCGGTTGGCATTGGGTTTGCAGCCATAAGCACGGAGAGGCCCAGTAGCCTGAAAAAGTGAAACCACACAGCGCCAATTGAACGGCTTTTCTCTGCTACCATCGTACGTTATGTCGGAAACTAACGAGAACAAAATAACGGTTGTCATTCTTGGAGACGGAGGTGAGTTTGACCGAGCAATTTGACCGAGCAACAGCACGGTGAACCGGCGGGGAAATGCTCATAATATGAGTGTGGAGACTGGTTTGCAAGTTGGCCGTCAGAAAATCTCAGGGGCAAAGCAATGCTAACGTGAAGGTGCTGGTAAATCATGTGTTACAATGCGATTGTTGCGAAGCAAATGGATTGATGAATATGATCCAACTATTGGTGAGTTATCTGTTGAAATATGGACAATCTTGATAGCGGGTTAACTAACATGTATTTTAAGAGGACTCCTATTCTACGCAGCGTCAGATTGACGGTATCGATTACCGATTGGATATCATTGACACGGCGGGACAAGAAGAGTATAGAGACATGCTCGGCTCTTTATTCTCCTCTGAATCCAACATTGATGCATATTTAATGGTCTACGATATCACGTCTCAGACTTCTCTGGAAAATCTCGAGTACTTTGATGAGCTCATTGAGAAAAATCTGGAGCTGGCCGCAAACAAGCCGGTCAAAATGGTGGCTGGTAATAAGTGCGACCTTGAAGATCAGAGACAAGTCCCTCGCCCTAAGGGTCTTGCCTGGGCACGTAATCACAACTGTGGGTTCATGGAGACCAGTGCTAAAAATATGGTCAACATTGAAGAAATCTTTCAGAGTATTGTAAGACAAGTTGTATTGACTAGACTGCCCAAGAATGGCTCGGTTGGTACAGAGTCGACACTGGCAGGGACCACAGCATCTGCTAATCGGTCACAACACCAGGCGTCGAGAGCTAATTTACGACAAGCATTTTCATCGGCAAATCTCAGGAGCAGGGAGAAATCCACTTCCTCAAACAAAAGGGGCTGCTGCGTGCTTATGTAGAATTGACCATATATAATGAAAGCATGTAAATAACATCTTTATTTACTCGAGCAGGTACATTGGACCAACAGTTTTGCAAACCATGTCGTCACTGTTTGTTCCATCCACATAGGTTCAGATGAGCCCCTAGCCAAACACACTTAACCTTGCCCATTTACGGGATAACTTCCGTACTATAGAGTCAATGGCATCGGCACATTATTAAATATTATGATTCTATTATAAATACGACCTAATGTGGGCTGAACAAGGCAGTTCAGCTGTGTGACTGCGGAAAAATATGTTGGAGTTGTGATGTCATCTAATCTAATCTATTTCCTACAACAGAGTGACGAAGCATAGCCAAATACCACCAACCAGAATCATTCGTGAGGAAAGCTATTTACATAACTTATATCGTCACTACTCTTTTACTTAGAGAAATAAAGACCCACCTGTAATAATATAATAATATACACTGGTTGCCAAGCGGTCCGTACACTCTGGCAACATTTGAAGTTGAAAATCTTCCCCACCATTCCCCCTTCTGCCTAATTGGGGACGGGCACAGAACCACGGCTACGAAGTCAAATTTAACCGCAGTCACCCGCAGACAGACCACTTTGCTTTTATTCTGTATAGATGAGTAGATTTCTTCGCACTCCTGTTGCACTTGCAAAAATCCGTCGAATCCATCCAAAAAGAATTAACTTGCTTAAGAATTATACAACTATGCCTGAGTACGTACTAGCTACTGATAAGCTCTCCCAGTGGTCTAATGAGATCAAGGCTGATAAAGTTTCGTCGCTCGCGGCAACGGTTCTTCGGAATCAGAACGTCGACGAAGCTCTCATCAACCGGGATCAGCTTATTAGCAACGGCAGTGATATCTTTTCTCATGTCATTGACGAAGAGGGATCTCCTATAACTGATCAGAAGAAATCTGGTCGATGCTGGCTCTTTGCCGGAACCAATGTGTTCCGAATACCCATCATGAAGAAGTACAACATTGAAAAGTTCCAGCTCAGTCCTAGTTTTTTGTTTTTCTATGATAAGCTGGAAAAGAGTAACTACTTTCTGGACCAAATCACTCAGACTGCCGAAGAAGATGTTGAGTCGCGACTGGTTCAGCATCTCCTCACTGATCCCATCAGTGACGGTGGTCAATATGGCATGTTCGCTAATGTCATTGAGAAATACGGCTTGGTCCCTGATACTGTATTCCCGGATTCTTTCAGCACTCTTGAAAGTGCTCAGATGAACCGAATTATTACCACTTCTTTGAGACAGTTTGCTCAAGAACTGAGAGAAGCCATTGCTGCTGGAAAATCTGTGGAGGCTCTGAAGGAATCCCAAATCAAGGATATCCATAGACTTTTGACACTTTTCCTCGGTACTCCACCTGGCCCTGATGATGCCATTACTTGGGAATATAAGGATAAGGACAAGAAATTCCACCGTCTTCATACAACACCTAAGGGCTTTTACAAGGATGTTGTTGGTTATGATGTCACACAGGCAGTATCTTTGATCAACGACCCTCGAAACCCATATGACACACCTATTCGTATTGATCGACTAGGTAATATCGTCGGAAAGCCCGAGGTCACTTATCTAAATAGTAGCATAGAACATATCACCGACTATGCTATCGAGAAGATCAAGAACAACGAGGCCGTTTTCTTTGGAACTCACACTCCCTTGTACCACCATAATAAGACCGGTGTGATTGATACCAAATTCTGGGATTTTAATTTAATTGGATTCGAACCAACTCAGGACAAGGCAGACCGACTGAGATATCATGAATCACTTATGACCCATGCCATGGTTTTCACCGGTGTCCATCTTGACGAAGACGGTCATCCCATCCGATGGAGAGTAGAGAACTCCTGGGGTGAAAAGAATGGCAACAAGGGTTACTATGTCATGACCCATGATTTTTTCAAGGAATATGTCTATCAGATTGTCGTCGACCAGAAGGATATTGGTGCCAAGGTCAAGCTACTTGACAATGAGCCAATAGTCCTTCCTCCCTGGGATCCTTGTGGAGCATTGGCATTGTAAATATAAATGTCTGTAGTATTACTATAATTGCTATGGTTAAGAAAAGTAGCCAGTGCGTCATAGAGTGTCACAGAAGTTAGTTTACATCGACACCATCCCTAACTCTTTTGCTATACACTGAGGTAAAGTTAATGATCAGACTGGCCAACAGGCCAAAAGCAATAATAAGAGGTCCCACTGGATTATCCAAGTGCTTCTCTGATCTTTCCTTGATATAGTTCAGTCGAGCAAGGTAGTTGAAGTATCCCCACAGTCCAGAGAAAAGAGTCAGTGCGAACAAGATGTATGCAACAACGGTAGCCGTGCTTTCATTTACAGAGCTCTTGACAGCAGCAAATAAGGTGAATGTCATGGCAGACAACAAAGTGGTGATATGCAACCATTTGTTGAAGGTTCGCTCATTGGCCAACCAGACCTTTGTTTCAACTTTGACCGAGCCGGCATTCTTTATCCAAGATCGAGGCTTGGCAACTCCAGGAGGAAGCTCAATTTCTTCATCCTCTGAATCCATGTCAAGCTTGGAGCCAGCACCCTCGCCACTGACCCAAGTAGGGAATCCAACTTCACCAGACTTGTTGAGCAGATTCGAAGACGAAGATTCATCCTCCTCTTCTCCAGCAGAAGAATCTTCGTCAAGAAGATCGCCATCATCCAAGTCGAGAGCTGCGGTGGAAGGAGTAGAGCTGCCAGGCTTGTTCAAATTAGCAACTGACTTATGAGCGACGGTGGATTGTCTTCTCTTCTTAGCTCTCTCGAGCATCTTTTCTCTTTGTCTCTTATAAGCTTCATTGGGATCAAGTCTGATATCCTTGTCCAAGTCAGAGAGCCAAAAAGGAAGAGATCCGAGTCGATCATCTTCTGCAAACAAGCTAGCAACACCTTGGACGTATCTGGAAAATCCAGGAACCTCGGTGACTAGATATGATGAAGCCAGTTCGTCAATCCAGGCAGGATACTTGGAATCGGTACTAGTCTGTCTGACTCTGACATCCAAAACAGAGTAAGGGAATCGAGAGCTCTCAGATTTTCGCACAAACTTTAAAGGATCATCGACATTAGGAAGATCAATATCATTTCTTCTCCAGCTATCAGGATCTCGAATCGGTGCATCTCTGTTGAAGGCATCCTCTCGGATGAAAGCTAGGTCAGAGTCAAGGGTGATTCTAATTCGGTCATCACCGGGGATTTCAAAGGCGGTTCGAGAGAAAGTTGCTCGCATAATAGGAGTAAGTTTGTTATCGACAATGCGATGTTGCAATGCCTTGGCAGTGCTCTCATAAGACTTGACTAATGCAGCATTGCCTTTCGAGCTGCCTCTAGTCTTCAGCTTGCTGACTGTCTTAGAAATAACCTTTTCTTGTCCGGTAATAAAAGGCTGAATGTACTTCTCTTTGATGTGGATCTTCTTGTTGTCGTGAGTATCATCGATACCTCCAACTTCTTCCAAAGTAAAGTCCGACTGTTGGGTAACCTTACCATTCCATGTCAAATACAACAAGGGTCTCTTTTCATCACCCTTCTTCTCCAATTGAGTCTGGTAGATGTCAAGGGTAGGAGAGTCAAAGTACAGATAAGAGATCTTGGGATCAGATCCCTCGTCTCTGTCGTCATCTTCACGATTGTAAACCAACACAGGGAGATGTCTCAGAATCTTAGTCTTGACTTCCATAACATTCTCGGGGTGGATCCAGAATCGATAAGTGACCATATCGATGTCTTCAGTGATGGAGGACAACATGGCCGAGGCCGACTTGGAATAGGACTGAGAGCCAAAATTATCAGTTAAGAAGGAGTAGACAGTAGACAATCGATAAAGAAGAGGAGAATAGTCTTCAGAATTGAAGGGAAGATCGGTCAATCGGACCTGTAGTAAGGGCCGGACTTGATACTTGGTATGAAGTCGATCATGCTTCTTGACGATTTTGGAGAAACCAGTGAAATTGAGACGTCGGAATCGATCCAGATTGTTGGCGATTTCAAGAATATCTTCAGCTTCCTGTTCGATCTGCTTTGGATCGACATTGGGTTCGTTCATCCAGTCCTCGACCTTATTGAGTCGATCAGACAGCTTCTCATACTGAGAGTTCTCAAACGAGTAAACCTTCTCCAATTCCTTGTCAAGGAATTCAACGAATCGAGTTTCATCGGTCTCAGACCAAGATTCGACTTCACCGTTGTCGGCAATGACACCTTCTCTAAGCAGCTTCTTCAATCGCTCATAGTCCATATAGTGACTTTTCCATGGGGGATAGATCTCGTTAGCGAGACGCACTCCAAATAACATGGCGGCTCTAAGAAATCAATCAATATAGTAATCAAAAAATAGATAGAGAACCCCCGTTGGAATCAAGCTGTGGAAATTGACGACCCTTGCAGAACTTGCTGATAACCCAGCGTGACAAGAGATGAAAACCTAGCTTCCGAGTATTTTACAAGTAGAAAAACTTTGAGTGGCTGCCCTCGAGGTGATCTTTGGTGGTCGGCCGAGAATTTGATGCCGATGCGCATCCAAAAAGTGGCCCACGTGCTGGGATAAACATGCTCCTTTGGCTACAACAAAAGATTGATAGGAAGAAGTTTGTAGCTCCATGAAACACAGAGGACAAGCAAAAAACAGTACAATTGTGTATCAATGAAATTAGATGGCATTATATACACCTACATGAGCCTCCATAGATGGATCATCTCCTTCGCTTAGGCTTTTATTGTTGCTCCTACAGCCATTCTTAGCCGACCTGACAAGGTTTCTCCCCGTCCAGATTAGGCCAGGGCCGCACACACAACCAAAACGGCAAACTCCTTACTTAGAAAGGTGAGAAACACTGATGGACTATCTGTAAGTTGATCATTAGATGAGATGTTCTGTGTATCTTGATGGCTTAGTATTACTACTTTCCTGAATATGCAGCTTCAATTGGGTCAATTGAGTTACAATTGATGTGTATAATAATAAGTTCTGTTGATGATCATAAAGTGAGTATTAAGTGCAGCTTTTGTTCATTTAATATTTCTTTCGCTTGGTTCTCCTCTACCTTCACAGACCAACCACCACCTATTGTGTGTACTTCTGGGTTTGGAACGAACAACAGCCGTTCGAAACTGGAACAACATCAAATCAACATCAACATCCAGGTTGAGTTTGTCGCGCTTGAGTCCGTATGTTATCATTTGGAGCTTTAGCAGACGAAGAAAGCATTGCCAGTAATGAGTCCAGTTTACTAAATGCTATTCTTGAGGGACCGCGAAACCTAGATTCGAGGCAGGCACTCTTGTCTAAACGACTCAAGCAGCTGAAAGATGAGGTGGCCTGGCATGAAGATGAGATCACAAGATTGAAATCCGAAACGCCCCATAGTCAGAGCTTTGCTGATACCTCGTCTGTCAATGCGTTTGTCAAAGCATTACTCAGCTCGAATGATTCCGCAGTGATGAGACGTTTGTCTGATCAAGAACGCGAACGTCAACAATGGCAACGGGAAGACGAGGACTCTACTTATAATACCTATTATCCCGTTCGAAGTGGTCAAAGAGCTCAGGAACTACTTGGTCTGTTTCATTGTCTGACTTTTATTCCGCTTCGAGTGAATATGGAAACAAGAAACATTCATGTCACTCGTTTCAGAGGATTCTGCAGCGCCAACAACAAACATCATCCTCAAAAGCTCTTTACTTTTCGCGTGTCGTTACGCGTGAATATCCATAACCAATCTGTAAATTCTTTCAACTTGGACGCTTCCCCCTGGGTGAAGTCAGAAATTGGAGCGTATCTCGAATCTCAGAACCAGAGTCTTGACATATTCAGAAGTATGCATGGATTGGCTGAATATGGCAACATTGCTCTGAAGCGGTATGCTGTTTTTGAGAAATTGTCTAACAAATACGATGTTACTGATAATCTATGGAGAAAATCACCGAGACTGGTTTTTGCAATCAGAAATGGCATTCAGCTTTATTTGACCTGGAGGATCTTATATGCAGAATCGTCTGATGAACCCGTATCCCAAATAAGTGTCACTCTCAATTATCCTCTCAGCAGTTTACCAAAATGGGCTTCTACTCTTCCAGAGGTTTTTGCTTCTCTCATGAATAAGTACGGTACGCTCAGGGCTACCTGTATTGTCCATGAAGTCGTGTATAATCAGAACAAGCCGGCGGTCAGGGAAAGTGCTTCTCTTTCTCCAGCACCTTAGTTCTGTCGATTCCCTCTTTGGGTTTGAGTGTCGCACGTTAAGCATTTTATTATTTATTTGTTTGGTAAATTTCCGGTCAGGTTCATACAAAGAAATCTACTCATTCAACTAATGGAGGTGTCGGTATTATAGCAGAGAGCGGAGCCGACACTGAGCTCTCCTCTTCGTCCTCTAGTCCTTCTTCTTCTTCTTCTTCTTCTTCTTCTTCTTCTTCTTCCTCTTCTTCTTCTCTGGAATTGTACCACCTATGTATCCAACGATATGACCTTCTCAGCGATCTGAGCACTGCATTGTTCTCTTCTCCATAATCACCAGGTGCTGGTTCCAATCCAGAGGCCGCTGAAGCACTAGCTGTACTTGCCGCTGCTGTGGTGCTAGGTTCATCAGGAAATTCACTGACTTCTGGTTCTTCCAGTGATGGTTTCTTTTTTCTCTTCGGCGCATTGCTATTGGAGCCATCTTTTGATATATCATCGTCGGAGTTGTAAAATGGATCTAAACTCTTGATTCGACCCCAATAGTTTTGTAAGGATCCTTCTTGATATCTGGCTCGTCGTGCTCGTCTGTCCTTTTTAGCCAATATTCTGTCGATTTCTTCCTGGCACCTTAATTCCTTCATATCTTCCCGTAGTCTCTTTTGTACTCTGATAGTGCGAGCTTTAGATGGGCTAGGAGACCGGTTGTCAAGCTGTCCAACATCAGATACAAATTCACGGGAGAGCTTTGACGGCCTCTTCCTATCGGATCCAATACTGGAACCAATTTGCGGATCTCCCGCCATGGGACCAGATCGCTTTCTTCGGACACCGCCACGATTTGCACCGGGAGCAGCAGTGCCAGAATGTCCCTCCTCTAGATAAAAGCTTCGTACTTTTTTCATAGCTTCACCATAATCTAACTCCTCCTGAGCATCCACATTCTCTTTAACGATTTCCTCTGTAGTCAACGAGATAAATGGTGGTATTGTCAGGCCAGGGCCTTCAAATCCAACCTCGCCCGGTAATTCTTTAGCAAATGGGTTTTTCAGAATCTCCTCGGGAATCATGTTAGTTTCTAAATAAGACCACACAAGCCATAGAAATGCTCTTCCACGGCAGGCACTTGATAAATCCTTATTCATGATGAGATCAAAGAACTCATAGCTTCCAGTAAAGAACTTCTCCTGTACACGTGGAGCAAACGTAGACAATAGAAAGATCAAATTAATCGGGTTAGTATGAGGCATTCGATTATTCACCGTCATATCTTCTAGGGTGCCAGGTTCAGGTCGATCTTCACAGGCTCCTTTCAGAATGGATTTCAGTCGAGGAGCATCCTGTAGCTGCTTATAGTCAGATTGATCGCTATAAGTCTGCAACGATGGAATTGGATGATAAGTTCGTAACTGAGCCCTCATTTCAGGGAAAAAATTCAGTGTTGTGTTCATTCGGCCAATATTAACTAGCAGACATACCATGGCCATGTTGAGTCCAGCTTCGCGATCTCCAAGAAGCTTGTCACGAAGGATCTTGGAGCACTTGGAGGAGCGCGCCATAGCATCAATGTAAATATCGGCAAAAGTATGACCTTTTGATTGATCATAGCTATTGGTAAAGACCCTTTCGCCGTTTCGGAATATATAGGCTAGGAAATCATACTGGATGTCTACACGCCAAAGCGGCTCTCCGTCCTTCTTCTTGAGATGCCTGATCTTGGTAGCAGTGAGTAACGTTTGGTAAGTTCGATTATGGCCTCTTTTTCCTGATGAAGATACGCTCTCGTCTCCAAGATTAGTGTTACTAGTTGATGCTGGTTGGTCAGTTTGGCTCGCTTGACTCGGGTTGGAATCCTGAGCGCCAGAATCTGTCTGAGCATCGGAGGTAGAATTGAACTCCTGAAATTCTGGTTTGGCCAATGGCGATGATGGAACGTCCATCATCGACACATCCTCGCTCATTGGCGCTTCCATTTTTGGTGATGATGGAACCATTGAACTGGGTGTTGAATGAGTGGACATTGGCACTTTGCAGAGTTCAACTAACTTCCCGTACCATTTTTTAATAATATGGTGATGACTGCCCGAACTGTTCTGTCGGGGGACATCGCGACACGACTTCATCCATCATAAAATATAAAAATGCAAACGCAAGATATGTTTTGAGTTATATTAATGCAGTTTCTATATCATAGTTTCTATCTCAGTGCTCTCCATCGCTATCAACCGCAAATAATACAGTGCTTGATTCCGTGTCTTCATCTGAACCCCTGGACGTAGACTGTTTGGGCTTGTCATACAAGCTTCGGGCCATTTGGCCTATGGTTGACCCTCCTGGGCTTACATCAGAATCATTTTTTTCTTCCTTCAAATATCCAACTCCTCCACTTCGGTAAAAATCGCTTCTCCTTCTTCTCTGTTCATCAGATATTCCTGCATGGGCCTCATCGTCAGATGATGCAGTATTCAGATCATCGTCGTGATCGGTGAAAGCCTCGCCGACGTCGAAATCGTCAACAAACCCACCAGAAGGAACCAACTCAAACTCATTGTTAGACGTATTTGGAACTCGTGAGAATCTACCAAGACCGTGTTTCCTCTTATATATAAAGATGTAGCCGCAAACACCAAGAACAAATATCACAATCAATATCAATGAGCCATAGAGCCATACCAGCGTTCGCCCACTCATACCAAAAGCAGGAATAAATCCCCAATATTTAGAGCCCGCGTCTTCCTTCTCATCTGTATCTTCCGATGGTATCGCCGTCTCAGAAGTAGTTGGTGAAGTCGGCGACGAAGACGACGGAGTTGTTGTTTGTGGTGGTGCTGCAGATGGTGTCGCCGACTCCGTAGTAGACGGCGTTGGCTCCTCTGTTGAGCTCGGTTCATTCAGACCAGTACTACTTGCAATAGGAGTCTCTTCCGTATCATCTTCGTCGGGGTGGTCGTAGCTGAAGAGCTTGGCCTTGGTTGCATCTTCTGCCTGGCCCCAAAGCATTAATGCCCAGTCCTTGAATGTTCCATTCATGTCCTCTTTTTTATCGTTAAACACATGAAGCTTCCAGTCTCCAGCCGCCTTTTCTCCCCAGTGTACAACACTCATAAACTTCCAGTCGCTGTAACCTTCTTGAGATGCATCTTGTGGCCGGGGAGCTGCAAGCTCTGAAACAATGCCTTGGGGACTTTCCAAAAGTACTGTAAGTGCTCCTCTGTACTCATGGTCAACATTGATGTGAACGTTCACATGCTCCAAGCTCTCAAAGTTGGCCTTTTTGATCTGATCCTCGGTAACAGTAATAGTTGACAAAACACCACCACCCTTCTTGTCTTCACTATAGTTGATGGGCTGATTGACAGTGACTTCATCAGAAAACAGCCAGGCCTGTGGCTTAACCAGCTCCCATGTTTTGGCTCTTTCCACAATCCTATATGCATCCAATTTTCCATAGCCATATTTATGATGGAATATTTTACCTGCTGGTGTCTCTTGCCAGCCATCTTCATCCTCATTTACTTGAACAGCACTTTCCCACGCAAGGTACTGTACATCTCTCCAAGTTAAGTCTGGCCGAACATCCAGTACAAGTGCGAACACTCCAGCGGCAATGGGAGCCGCTGCAGACGTGCCGCCATGCTGGTCTGTGCATTGATGACCGACGTCTGTAGTATAAATATGATCTGCCCTGTTAGACGAGTATGTGACGACCATATTAGCACTACACTGCTCTGAATAAAAGGGATGTTCATTGCGCCTATCAATGGCAGCAACTGTGATAGAATAAATGCTATTCGTATAACCGTCAAAATTGCAGTTGTCACCATGAGCAGCACCATTTCCAGAAGCAAATACGAACAAGCTACCCTTCTTATCTCTACCATTCTGAACACCGTTGAGAAAAGCCTTTTTGACCAGCATTCCAGGTGCTTCCATGGTCTTTCCATTATCTTGTGGTCCCCAAGAGCATGAGTAGATATCATTCTTATCCATGGCATAATTCAGCGAAATAGCTTCGTCTGATTCAGTCAACTGTCCAGACAGAATTCGAATACCAGCAATGTTAGCATCATAAGCTACACCAACACCGCATTTGTCATTCCGAGCAGCAGCAATTTCACCACAACACCTGGTGCCGTGACGGTCGTCAATCAGTTTGGGTTTCGGTTCAGGTCCATTGTCATTAAAATCCCAAGATCCTTCGGCAAAATAGTTCTGAGCCAGATCCTCATGATCCATGTCTAGGCCATCGTCAACAACTGCAACTGCAACTGATTTCCCTGTGATGTTTTGGCTCCAAACTCCAGTAATATTCAGATCATTTCCCAACTGTAAAGGATTAACCAAATGCCACTGTTTGAAGAACCCAGGGTCATGTATATTTTGCTCCTTCTCCACCTCATCGATCAGCTGAAATGCAGAGTCTGTTGGAGGTACAGGCATTTTCTTGAATAGTCTCTTCGGAGGCAGCAAAACGATGTCCTTGATATCCGAGTTAGATTTCATAACAGATCGCTTATATGCAGCGTGAGATATAATTGATTCCGACTCATCAGAGCTGAACTGGTATGCAAGTGGATCATCTTTCGCTATAGAAAAGACATAATGATCCTTCACAGTACCGACAGGTTGTTCATAAGCCCAATGCGGGTACTGATCCTGGTAGTATGTAGGATCAAAATCAGTGATTTGAGCGGCAAAATATATCCTCGAGTTGAAGTCCTTCGATATAATAGGAGATTTGACCTGTTCAACAAATTCATTCCACTCCTTTGGTCGAGGTTCGGCACTGATAATGTTCGGAAACCAGGTCAGCACCATGGCAATGGCTATCGTGGTAGAACCCCTCATGATGACAGCGCCGCGTAGTGAAAATGAACGAGCTCAGGAGAAAAATGACAGTGAAGAAGAGATTTTATGTCCTAGAATTGACTCCACTGGCAAATCTAATACATATATATCTTCTTCGATTATCTCTGTCTTCCAAGAATAGTTGTTGTACGGCGGATAAGTTGTGCGCTGGTAGACTTCACAGTGATTGTCCTTTGGGCCCTTAATTAAAGACGTACATGTACCAGCTATACCTTTGCGAGCAGAAAAAAGCGACAGAAATTGCACAAAGAATTGGTTCGTTCAAAATAGCCACTTAAATACCGTCCGTTAAATTCCCTTTTAAAAGATTACAGTCCTGACAGCCAAAAAAGGGTCTATTCTGAAGCGAAAAATACCAGAGTGTACGTTGATCAAATTGCATTTCGCTCAGCAATTGCCTATTCGGGTTGTACAATTACAGGCAGGGTAATTTTGCTGTTCCATTTCTTCCAAGTCTGTTCAACATGAAAATTGTCCATCATCACGCTGATAGGATATTGTTAGAATGGGCAAGACTGCTACTCCTGAATTGAAAAAGGTAGGAAAATTGATTTTCAGAGCTAAACCTGTGAGTGAAAGTTCTAACCCTAGTATATGGATAAGCGAGTGTTCATCCAGCTCAACGGATCTAGAAAACTGATTGGCGTCCTTAGAGGGTACGACGTCTTTCTGAATCTTGTGATCGATGAAGCGGTAGAAGAGAAGCAAGATGGAACAAAAGTACAAGTTGGAACCTCTGTTATTCGTGGTAATAGCGTTGTGATGATTGAGGCTTTGGAACGGGTTGGTTAGTTAGGCATTTCGACAGCCGATTTTCGCCCTTCTAATTTTGCCGAGAAATCATTGGCCACCTTATGAACCGCTTATTTATCCCTGTATATTATTTATAATGCATTCTAATGAGATCCCGAATCAGTCACGTTTATCTTCGTTATTTGGTCTGTTTTTTAAACACACATTTTATTAGATGCTACCTAATCAACATATAAATACAATCAACTTAAAACATTTCACATTGTTCATAACTGGCACACGTTAGTCAGATCTGCCACTGATGCTGACGTTTTTCTCATGATGATGAACATGTTCACCTGCATCGGTATGAGCGAAATTTGGATCTTCCTCAGCCAGCTCTTCAAGATCAGCTTCAACTTGTCTTCTGGGTCCAGTAAACCACTTTCTGGCGGTAACAAGCCATACTAAAATGGCGCCTCCTCCAACTATACCCACGGCAACGCAAGTATAGTTGAGGGTCTGTGATGTTACGGGATTAGCAGTAGGCAGACAGAATACAATAGTAATGAATCCAACCCACAGACAAGCAACAGTACCAACAATAGGAGAAGCCTTTCCCAGGTTGAATGGTCCCTTATGGAAATATCTGGGCCAAATCAAGCCAATCAATACTGGTAGTGCATAGGAGATGTAAAGACCGACAGTCGCAATCGAAGTCGCAGCTGCAAATGCTACAGACGATCCAAGAGAAGGCAGAGATAAGCAGAAGGCCAAGAAAGCAGCCAACCAAATAGTTCGAACAGGGGCTTGAAATCTGGCGTCGACGTGGTCAAAGAATTTAGGCAGACCTCCGTCTCTAGCAAAACCGTACATCATTCGAGAGTTACTGGTAAGGCAGAATAAGCCACAGTGCCAGACGCAAATGATGATAACACACATGAGTACAATGGCACCATCTACGCCACAGACATCGACAAAGATTTGCAGTACTGGCTGGCCGTAGGGGCTGTCAAGGGTTCTATCCCAATCCTGGATGGAGAAGAGGAACGAAAGAATGACAAAAAATCCAAAAACAGCAGAAACACCGATGGACGTGATAACACCCATAGGAGCAGCCCATGCAGCATTGTGAGTTTCTTCAGACATATGGGCTGAAGCATCGAAGCCAGTGATGGTATACTGAGACATGAGGATACCAATAATGGCCACGTATTCTGGCGAAGCTCGCTCACTCCAGCCACCAGTACCATCATAAAATGTCTGGAATACAAAATGAGCAGATTGATGAGTAGGAGCCTTGGCTAGAACCGCAATACAGATGCATGAAACTCCAACGGAATGGAGAATGATGGAAGTGTTGTTGAAATATTTCAGCAGCTTGACACCAAGAGTATTAATAATACCGTGAGATACCAATAATGCAGCATAAATTCCAACTGTCTTTCCAGCACTAGGTTCATATCCCGATTTAACAGTAGCTAGAGTAGAGATTAAACCAGCCAGACCGAAAGTGACACCGGTAGTCACACCAACTTGGCCCAAAAAGTTGAACCAACCGGTGAGCCAGGACAGGAAAGGAGACCACTTCTCGGGAGCTAGAATAGCAGACCAGTAGTAAGGTCCTCCCGAAGTGGGTACAGCCGAGACAATTTCAGCCATGGATAGTCCCACAATCATGGTGAAGAAACAAACAATAAGCCAACCGGCGACCATAACACCAGGTCCACCGCAGGTTAAGCCAGTCAAAAATAACGTAGTCAAACCTGTGATGACAGAGATAATGGAGAATGAAGCACCAAAGTTCTGGATTACACCCCATTCTCGTTTGAGCTCCTGAGTGTAACCGAGCTGAGCGAGCTGATGCTCATCAGCAGTATCAGTGGCCATCATCGCCTCTTTATCACCGGAGAACACACGCATGATAAACTAATAGAGCAGGATCGGTATAGATATGAGTAGGATTGGATCAAGAAAGATGGTTGGATTACCTTCTAATTCCCCGAAGAACTAGATAAGTTGAAAGAAAAAAAACTGCCAAAGAAATTTGGCAGATTTTTCAAAACAGTTTATTTATTTCAGGCATCTCATTCAAGGTGAATCAGGCGCCTATTTGTACCCCTCTGCGATAAGTGTGGGATAAATTCAATCTGTCGATAAGTGCCCAAACAGGAAATAGTTTCCGGGGCAGACACTTGTTCAGGCCACCACCGTAGCTGATACAGCAGCAGGAGCCCTGCGATAAGTGGGCTAC
The DNA here is from genome assembly GCA_030705125.1 of Zygoascus bituminiphila. Taxonomy (NCBI): domain Eukaryota; kingdom Fungi; phylum Ascomycota; class Dipodascomycetes; order Dipodascales; family Trichomonascaceae; genus Zygoascus; species Zygoascus bituminiphila. The sequence goes on along the minus strand of JANIWT010000002.1, from coordinate 416,102 downwards.
ACGGGTCTGCTTCGGAGGCTACAACATTGATAGCGGGGGAATACGAGGGGATCCATGTAAGACACCCTGTATACTTTTACCGTTTTGGTGTTTTAGAAGATCACTGGTAGCAGACGTTTGTTGGTGCGTACTGAATTGAACTTTTTCATTTAAACTGTTAGCACCCAAACACAGCAAACCACAGCACCCACCCCACCTTATCGCAAACACTAAATTGCCGATGCCAACCCAGTGTGGTGAAAGCTTCCATTGATGGTAAGCAATAATCATTTTTGGATTATTTATAGTATCGAAAAATACTATATCCATGACAATACCGCCATAATACTGTTGTTTAGTGGATTTGCATTTGTAGTAGATAACTTATTGGCTCAGTTTATGTTCACTCGTCTCCACTATCTTCGTCTGGCCTCTGAATGGCTAGATAACAACGCACCCTGCCGCGGCTAAAAAGCCATCTGGACTAGCACAGCACAACAGCAACCCGATCCAGACAGTCACCGATCGAACTATCATCTAGCAATTTATACGAGGTACTCCTCTTTTTAGGGTCTCCCTAAGTAACGTAGAAGTAGCAGTAGGGTATCATGTTATGAATATGAAAAAGTTCCTCGAGTGATTTTTACCCCCACAGACTGTCTCAGTTCCGACTCTCGGATTTATTTTATTTCCGATTTGGTTGAAAACCTCTAACTTATGCCGACTCGGGTTCGGATTCGAGCCGACACGCACCGACTACCAAACAGAGCTTGCTGACTCAAGGCATACCTCAATATAAAACCTCAAGGACCTATCTTAGGATCAGTTATTCCGCTAGTAGGATTCAAATTCAAATTCTGAACATTGAATAAATATCGAATCAACTAATTGAGTTTGTTGGAAATGTCTGCATTCGCTTCTTCTACGTTTAAAGCTTCATCGTATCTTCTGGCACGCCCCACCTATCCTGCCTCGCTCTACAGTTACATTGCGGATTATAGCCGAACCCACGCCAAGAACTCTAGCGGCTTGGACTATGCAGTTGATGTTGGATGTGGACCTGGAGAAGCTACTGTGCCATTGACTGAGTTGTACAAGAAAACAATTGGTGTTGATGCCAGTGCGGTGATGATAGACACTGCCATCTCCAAGTATAAGGCTCAGGTAGACCAAGGATCGTTGAAATTCATCGTTGGATCGGGAAATACTCTTGCTAAATCATTGGAAAATGCAAATTTCGGCTCTTTAAAGGAAAAGGTTTCTTTGGTAACAGTGGCTCAGGCGTTCCATTGGTTTGATCACCCCAAGTTCTTCAAAGATGCCCATGAGCTCCTAGCTCCTGGTGGAACTCTGGCTTTCTGGGGATACGTCGATTCCATCTTCGTGGACCACCCAGATGCGACTGAACTGTTTCTAGATTACTGCTATAATGACAAACGTATGGGTCCATATTGGGAACTCCCAGGCCGAAATATCTTGAGAGACAGATATGCAGGAATAACCGTTCCTTCAAACCTGTTCACCAACGTTGAACGCCATCTTGATCCGGACTTCTTTGTCATCAAAAAACCCCTTACAGTTGCTGCAATGCACGCTTATCTGAAGACTTTTAGTGCCTATCATAATTGGCAAAAGGCCAATGCTGGTATGCCAGATATTGCAGACGAATGTATTGCGGCATTGAAGAAGCTCAAGGGCTGGTCCGACGATACTGAAGTCTTGGTCAAATGGGAAACCGTTGCGGTATTGGCAAGTAAAAAATAGATCCTTATCAGTGTATGGTATTGACTAGAAATAGACATACCATTTTTTTGTAATCGAACGGAAGTAGAATCTTGACAGTGTTTGGTATCTGAATAGAAATAGAATTGTACCAATGCTTGATATTGGAAGAGAGTTAGGCCTCACCAGTCTAGCATGGACTAGTCAATTCTCATAAGAGTCTACTATTGGTGAAAACTGACGATCTAATATGGATTGGAAATGTATATTTACGTATATGCTGCTTTGATATGCGGTGAAGTACCGTAGATGCTCCCTTAACATAGCGTTATACACTGCGACAGATTAGACTCTCAGTATCTTCTTTCACTTAGGTCAAAACCGTGATGCTTTTTAAGCCCACTAACTCTGAACAGTCTTCTCCTCTGCCGCTAATCGTTTCTCAGCCTCGGCTCGCAAATTGTCTCGATGCCGGTCATCCTCCTCCACCTTGTTCATATAGTGATTGCCATAGAGTGCTACTGCCAATGTAGAACCAGAGACCCATAATCGTACATATAGCGGTAGTGCGTTATACCGTGCCCAGAGAGACGACATTACATATATTATGGTCTGAATTAATTCTCTGCTTAATTCTGTTCTCTTCAAAGTACTCGTTCCCCACAGAACACCTGAAGTGCAGTGAGTCAGTATGTATGGCACAAAGTTAACTGTCGCACACTTACTTGACAATATAACAACATGAAGCAACGATTCACATACCTTGATCTGCTTGTCGTGAAGAACGAATTAGACTCTCAACTAGTGAATTATCGATTGCAAAACATATATGATCTAGCTTCTTCATCGAGACAATTTCTGCTCAAGTTCCAGGTGCCTAACTCTAAAAAGAGCCTGTTCATTGATCCAGGGTTCAGAATCCATTTAACTGTATACTCACGATCTACTGCATCAGCACCCTCGGGATTTGTGGCCAAATTAAGAAAGCATCTCAAGACCAGACGACTTTCGAAGATTTCTGTTGCATCAGGCGATCGAACGCTGGTTTTTTCCTTTTCTGATGATCATGCTTACCACTTGGTCTTGGAATTTTTCGCTGGAGGCAACATGCTTCTACTGAATAAGGAATTCAAGATCCTTGCACTTCAAAGAGTAGTATCAGCGACAGATAATCATGCAAGATATGCTGTTGGTGAGACATATGACATTCAGCAAACCCTCGACTCAACGAATGCCATTGATAAACTTGGTGTGGATCTCCAAATGGTCAAGTCTTGGTTGCAAGAGAGGGATCCAATTTCAGATACCCCTGAGCCCACTCAAGAATTTGGAAATGGTATCTCAATCGAGAAGCCTTTATCCAAGAAGCAGGAGAAAGTGACGCTGAAACGTCTTCTTTCTGTGAAACTGCCTTCTATTGCTACAGGGATTTTCGAGTCTTGCCTGCTTGAACAAGCGCAGAACCCCAATTTGAAAAGTACAACTTTTGCGAATCTAAGCGAAGATGATCTTCAAGCAATTACAAAAGCAGTCAATAATGCTGTAAAAATTGCTGCTGATATTGTATCAAAAGACACCGTAACTGGTTATATTATTACCAAGAAGAAGAAGGAGACTCATGCCTCTCTTCTCCCCAGTCAGGCATACGCTCCAGATCAATCTATTGCAGATGACTATATATATGAGGATTTTCAGCCATTTGAGCCCATTACTGAAGGAAAAGAAGATCTCCATATCATAGAGACGGCTACTTATAACGAGGCCGTTGATAAATATTTCTCTTCTCTCGAGGCGTCAAAACTATCTCAGAAGTTTTCCAGTCAGGAAATAGCTGCGCTACGAAAGCTGGAAGCTGCCAGGTCTGAGAAACAAATGAGAGTTAGTGGTCTGACGCAAATTCAAGAAAAGAATGAAGTTCTGGGTACAGCTTTGCAGATGTATGCTGAACGAGTGGAGGAAGCATGTGACGCAGTCCGTATTTTGGTCGACCAGGGAATGGACTGGACGGATATTGAGAACCTCATCAAGGTGGAGAAATCTAGAGGAAATCCCGTGGCTCATATAGTAGATTTACCATTGAATTTGGCAAAGAATAGAATCACCGTTGTCCTGCCGGATCCTACCGCTCTACATGATGAAGAAGATTCAGACTCAGACTCAGACATTACAGAATCTGATGAGGAATCAAGTGATCTGGAAGATGAAGAATCTACTTCAAAGGCTCGAGAACGAACTGTGAAAGTTGAAGTGGATCTGTCGTTATCAGCATGGGCAAGTGCGAAGAAGTACTTTGAAATTAGAAAGTCTGCCCTGGCTAAACAGGAGCGTACGATTGCTCAGTCTGACGCTGCTTATAAGCGTGCAGAAAAGAAAATTCAACATGATCTGAAAAAGGCTATTGATAAGGATAAGGGCCGACAGACAGATTTGCAGTGGGTGAGAAACCCTTTCTGGTTCGAGAAGTTCTATTGGTTTCAAAGTAGTGACGGTTACTTGTGCATTGGAGGACGTGATGCTGTTCAAAATGAGTTACTTTTACAAAAGTACTTCAGAAAGAATGATATCTATGTACATTCTGAGGTAGAGGGGTCATCAGTGGTTATTATTAAGAACCATCTCCAGTCGCCAAATGTACCTCCTTCTACTTTGACACAGGCTGGAGCTTTTGCTGTTGCCTCTTCTTCCAAAGCTTGGGATTCAAAACTTGTTACTTCTGCTTGGTGGGCTACCAGAGAGCAGATCCCCAAAATCTCTGCCGAAGGCGATCCTGTTACTGTAGACTTCGTTGTGGTCAATGGAGAAGGAAAGCATTTCTTACCCCCGACTCAATTGGACATGGGCTTGGGATTTTTCTGGTTAATTCCCGAAGAATCTCTTGCAAAGTACCCCTCAAGAGGTGGAAAGCTGTCTGTCAAACCAAATGATCACCAGACTGAACTTCAAGATGATTCGTCTGATGAGGAGGACTTCCCTGATACCCAGGTACTATCTGACGATGAGGACTTTCCTGATACGAAGATCGACTCTGATGATGATTTCACGGAAGAAGGGCAAGATCCGGTCGCTCAGGAAAGCTCAAGCGAAGAACCAGAAGATAGGAATGAGGATGTTAGTGTTACTAACGACAACAAGGTTAGAGAATTTGACGAAGAGGAGCTGGAGGAGGAGGGGGACACTGACGACAATACTTCGGCGGCATTTTCAGAGCTTGAAGAACAGGATCAGAATAAAAGTACTGATGAAGGAAAGAAAGATGAAGAATTAGAAGATGAGGAAGAGGACGAGAATGCAGATGACATTTTTGAAGCAGAAGAAAAGGTTTCAGATCACGTTCTAGATATTGAAAAGGCTCTAGATGCACTGCAAATAAAAAAGAAGGGACGTCTGGTTGGCAATGGAGAGTCAAAGCAAAGCAAAAATAAGAAGGAAAAGAAACCCAAACTAAAGGGCGCAGATAAGGTGAAGGTTAAGAAGGAGGAATTGGCACGTCAAAAGCACGAGAATGATATAAAGAGACGCGACCGAGCAAAGGCAGCGAAGGCAGATCAGCTAAAACGGCTCCTTGATTTGGAAGAGGATGACGACCAGGATGAAGAAATGAACAAGTATCCCTTTGATTTGTTGGTACCTCGACTGGTGTCTGGAGACGAAGCGCTAGCAGCAGTTCCGGTGTTTGGTCCATGGGCTTCGCTACAGAAATTGAAGTATAAGATAAAACTCCAGCCTGGAGCTAACAAGAAGGGAAAAGCTGTTAAAGAGATAATGCAGACTTTACAACGAGCTAAGACGGATCCTAATGGAAGAGACGCAGACTACGCTTGGCCCAACGAGCTTAGTATGCTGCGAGGACTGAAGGAGACAAGTCTTGTCCTATCAATTGCAGTTGGAAAGGTCAAGTTATCGATGCCGGGACAAGGAGGAGGAGGAGGAGGAGGAAATGCTAAAGGAAGTTCTGGAGGATCCAAAAAGGGCAAGAAGCGTTGAGGCCACGAACAATGAGCAAAGCAAAAAATTGAAATAAAATATATAGTATATGTGACGTGAGCATATAGCATACTAGAAGTTGTTAAAGTTTTCCTTAAGCTTCTCCGAGAGCTTGTTTCTAGCGAGCTGCATGACATTGAACAGGCCCTGTTCATTAAATTCAATGTTGATGGATGGTTCGTTAGCAGGGGCCCTCGACACACGGGTGCAAATAATCAAGGGATCAACCTCGAGAATAATACCGGAATCTATGGTCTCGTCCACAGCCAATGCAATAATATCATAATTTTCAAGCAATGTTCGCTTGTCAACGGCCCGCTTCAATAGTATGCCAATGGCCTCATAAAGACCCACAACCACCTGGTATAGCATTGCTTCGTTTTCGTCCAAATCACCGACAATGAATATTGAAATATCAGCATACTGCTTGTACACAACTACCTTGGAGTCATAAATGATGACATCGGCAGCCTGCTTGTAGGTTTTTTCGTGTAGGCCCTTTTCGAACAACTTTTGGTCGGCCACTGTCTTCAAATCCTTGAATTGATCTGCGTTATAAGGAGGCTCGTAGTACTTGGCCAGAAGTCGTTTCCCTTCATTATCCAAAATGAGCACTGCTCTCACCGTGTATAGACTGGGATCAGCTAACGTCATGATTGTGATCTATCGACTGTGATTTGTACGTGTCAAGATTTGGGTCGTTGAGTGCTTGGGTGGGTTTTGCCAGCCAAAACCAGACTAATGGTGACAGGCGGGTAAATTTTACACCCCGGGTCGGTCCTCACCTTTGAAATTTGACTTCACCTTAAACGATAAACACAGTGCCAAATTGACCACTGGGGACTCAACTCATGTCTTCGGACTTTTTTTTTTCCATTTTACGGATCACATGTGCACAAATATTCCGATCTGCTGGTGTAGATAGATGTGCTCCTTCGCTGCTTGATACTGTTACTGACCTATTTATTCGCCATTTGAACCTATTGGCAACTACCGCTGCGCGTAATGCATCTATGTCTGGTAGAAATGAAGTGACCATACAAGATATGGCTTTGGCTATGGAAAATATCGGACTCATAAAACCTTTTTCGGTGTTAGATGCCGAGAACTCTGATCCGGCCGGTATGGAAGGATTCGACTTATTTATAAACTGGGCGAAAGGACCCATACCGGAAGAGATGCGACGTGTTTCTGGTTATGCCAATGCTAGTGCTGCACAGGTTGCAGAGTCTGGTGGTGAAACTTCCAATGGCTCTCAGTTGAGTGATAGAGAATGGCTAACTTCACTGGTCAAAAAGCATGCGAAAATCGATCATGAACTTAAACTCAAAGGAACACTTCTTGCTGCAGACGGTTCAGATGATGTTGCTACTTTTACAAAAATAGCAGGTGGATCTTCTATTTTGACTCCACCGCTGTCAGACGATCATGAAGAGGAATCACTGGCCGACGAGCCTATGGGAGAATGATGAATTAGCTACGGTTGAAGAGTATCATGAAACAATTACTAGCGTACTAATGACTTCTTACAAGCGATATAACTATAACGGGCATAATAACAGTTCTTTAGATGTAATATAAGTATAATTGCATACTACCAGCTACTTAGAAACAATAAGATCGTGATAACACCACAACTTCCATGATCGTACACAAATATCCCAACTATCTTTTATCAGTAAATCAATCCTACTTGCCAATTTTCTCTTGGTAACAAAGGTGTAATAACATACTACACGGCTATAAATATAAAAAATCTTATCTCATCATCCTCCAAATTCACTATTAGTTCGATCAATTGTCGGTCGAACTGCAGGGGCTGATCCAGCCTGTGAATCCACAATTAAGCTAGGCGTTGTAACTTTTCTCTCATCGGATTCAGTATTGCGCAACTGTTTACTTCCAGTGTTATCAGAGTCCTTTTCTGCCGGCTGACCTTTAGCCACCTGTTCGTATCGCGAAATGATCTCCTTGGTAGTCATCGTATCATTCAACTTGCACTGCTCGTATAGTGACCAAATGCCATATGGCACCTGAGCGAATTGTTGCTGCTGCTCAATTAGAACATTGACTGACTCGATAGACAAAAAGTAAGCATCTCCGCTTTCCGCCGGTCCACCTCCACTACCAAGACCGGCTGATGCTGATGGATATCCACCTGTATCCTTGGAGCCTTCCTTCTGGTTCAGATATAGAATATTGGGCGTGATAACTGTTGCCAGATTATGGGCGTCCATTTTTGATCCCGACTCTTCATCGATCTGAGAAAATGATGCGACCCAGTTGAGAAAGTAGAACAGCACTTCCGTGACATCCCTATGGATCTTTGGTAGCAAAATGCAAGTGAGGTGAAGTAATCTCCTCTGTATCTCGGGATCAGAAATCTTCTGAGCAGTGATCCAAAGCTTCTGAAGCTTATATGTCATCAAAGGTTCAGGCAATTCTCTCAGAAACTTCTTCAACAGGGCTGCCAGCTGGATCGGATTCTCCTCCGCCAGAAGTCCTCCCTGATCGGGATTCTTGTCGATCTTCTCTGTATACTCCTTGAGCCTCCTAATATTACCATTCTTTCGGAAAATGCCTTCCACGGACATATCTTTCTGTCTCATTGAAACAATGCAGTCGTCGACAAATGCTGGAATACGCAATGTACTGGGCCCAACACCGAGGGTTGAATCCACGCCATGTTTTTCGACTAACAACTCCAAAGACTGACCAAAAACAGCTCCACCTGAAGCATTGCCAGAACTCTTTGTTTTACGGTTTGCACCAAATGCCTTTCCAACCTTGCCCCAGATTGAGGGTGATTTCTTAGTCTCAATAGTGTCGAAAAGCTCCTCTAGTGTGAACCACTTGGAGACTAGAGGATAAATATTCATCACCGTGATATGCTTGATCATGCTCAGCTCAGTGTGAGAGAGATCTGAAATATACCGCACATTTCCACCTTCTTTAGTATCGCTAACAGACCTTTGAGTTGGAACCTCGGTCGAAAGAGCCTGTCTAGCTCTATGCTTGAACGCGTTTGGTAGTTGCTCCCTCGCCTTTTCAGCAGCAACAATTCGAGGAATATCATCTAGAGTTAGAGACTTCTCATTGTTGAACAGGTCCGTAGTTCTTCGCTGTACTGGCGTGTGATCAGGCTCATCCTGAATCATAAGCTTATGCTCCTTCTTTTTCTTCCTCTTGAAAAACGCTAAGTGGTTCTGTCTAGCATCCTCGGCTGCTGCTTCCAGCTGTGCTTGTTTCAACTTAGCCTGCTGCTGTTGCATCGTAGAGCCACCAGTACCAGGTGACAGCTGACCACTGACTTCTCGATCAATAGACCCAGGAGTGCTTCCTTGTGAAGCTGTTCCCGTGGAAAACGAAGACACACCGTTTGAGCTTCCAGAATGTGCCTGGAAGTATCCGCCTGGTTTTATCATCTCAGCTGCTGGCGAAGTTCCATCTTTCACTAAACCATGCTCAAAGGAAGGCATGTCAAGAATAGTAGATTTGCGAATCTTCTTGTCTTGAGAGGAGACACGCTTGTCAAGCTTTGTAGACCTCAATCGACGAATGTCTTTGAGCGTGGTCATATAGCCCTTTTCACCACTTACACTTCTTTCCATTGGCTGACTCTTGACTTCAGGTAATTTATGTTTCTCGCCACTCGCACCAGACTGGACGGCGAGAGCAGCCTGATCTGTATTGGGTGCGGGCAGTTTCTTCTCATTGCCAGTCAACTGTCTCACGGGACTAGTGGCAATAAGCGATTCTTTTGATTGTGATGTCCTAGAAGGTTGGTCCTTAACCTTGTTATCCCGAATATCGAATGCATTCAAAACAAGCTGTAATCGAGCAACTGCAATCTTGAGTAGGACCATATATTGGCTGAGCTGAGATGCATAAATGAATCCCTCCACTGATTTTACAGGAGCACACTCTGTACACATCACCTTCTTTAAACTAGGGACCCATCGAGCTTGGTTAAGCTGGGAGCTGAGGGGTTTAGAGCAGTTGGAACAGATAAAACAAGCCATATGCCATTGTCGCTTCTTGTAGTGAATACATCGATCTTCCACACTACTGTCGCACGTCATACAATGATCTGTAGTCATGGCACTGACTTTGAGCTTATCCAAAATCTCAGAACTCGGCTGAATCAGTTGGTACTTCTCAATTGCTAGCAAGAAGCTATCCACAGCCTCTTGATTTCCTTCTGCCTTCTGTGGGAACTGCCTGTCGTATTGCAAGCAGTTGGACAAGCCATATCGAAGCAATACTTTCAGATAATGAGCCAGACTTGTAACAAGAGTGAGCAAGTCGGGGGTCACACCAAGCTGATTACTACCCTTTTCTCTCGCTTTGGATACTAGCGACATGAATGCAACTAGCTTTTTGCACAAAGTCTTAGGTTCTCGCCCAAGAGGAGTATATAATTCTTCATCGTCATCATACTCTTCGTCTTCATTTTCTTCGTCATATTCACCCGCTTTAGCTTTTGCCTGTTCGTGGTGGTCATCTTTACTAAGAGTTGAAGCTTTTGACTTCCTTCGTTTCATCAACGGGTTAATTAGGATCAACAAGCGGTCCAGAGCCTCAAAAAGCACCTCAATATTAAACACAAGACTGCAGGTAGCACGCAGCGCTAGGTTATAAGAGCCTGAGGAGGCATGTTGAAGCATATCAGAGATACAGGCCGCAGTAGCTTCTTCATAGCCACACAGCACAGTCCATATATTGAACACCTTCTGCTCCATAATCCTTTCACGATTGAATAACTCTGTCTCAGATACTTCCTTTGAAGACACATTAAATTGCAAAAGATGTGTCATTTCTTCGGGCGGAGAAAGTTTGACATTCCAGAACTTGAAAATCATGTAGCATTCAGGATGCCACTGGTATTCGCGTCCACCACGATAAATTTCTACAAACTGTTTGAGAATAGCAGTCTGACAGCCTTCACACTTGGCTGCATGTAAAGTTGAATAATGGTAATGGCAAAGAACATCGTCATTATGCTCATAATATGTATCTTCAGGACCCAAGACGCAGGCGCAAACAGAGCATTTGAAGTGCTCCACATGATACTTTTTGGAAACAGCAGTAATATAAGAACCCCTCAGGGGGCCGTCGCATGTACAACAAAGTAGATCTAGACGTCGGAAGTAGTCGTACTCGCAGAGAGGTATTCTGGAACCATCGCCAAGACCAGAGTCTACCGGAAAGAACTTAGCAGAACACTTATTTCCACAATCACCACAAGTGAAACAGTCGATATGATATGCAGAGTCCAGCGCACGAACAAACTGCCCTGAGATGGGCTTGTCGCACTTTCGGCAGATTTTGGGTGGCTTAGAAGATCTGGTTGAGTTGGTGCCAGCAAGCTGGGTATGTTCATTGTTGTTAGAGGTCTGCGAAGTCAAATTCCCATTAAATTGCCCTTTGGTACTGTCATCTTCAGCTTGTATGGTTTTACTCATTATATTAATGTCAGCGTGGTTGTCGTTATCATTAGATTCATTAAGGTTTGGTGCACCTGATTGACCGGTGGTGGTGAGTGCTGATTCTTTTAGAAGATCCTCACCGTGTTTAGGGGGTGCAGGTAACCCTGTACCATTTGCTCCATTGGCAGTCGAACCTGCTGCAGCTTCAGAAAGCGTTGGTTTGTTCGGCGACTGTGTACTTATCATAGATAGCGAACCAGTAGTTTGACGACCGTCCCTACTACTGTTACGTCGTTCAGGTTGAAACACGGCAGCAGGGGGTTTTTGTCCCATGCCAGGCTGGGGCACTACACCACCCCCTGAGAGCATGGATCTCACAGGACTGGTACTATTTGTTCGTTGATGCACTGGAGGACCAGCTGAAGACACTCCTACAGAGTGCCAGTTAGGCTGACGCATAGTCCTTGATCTTGTAGGACTCTCGATGGGTTTGTTGAGTTGTCCCTCGTGAGGTTTGAGCTCGTGGGGAGGTAGAAGTTCAGACTCACCACTTGGCTTTGCAGAAGGTATAGCCGCAACATCACCGATGAGTCTTATAGATGAATTGTTGGTGGAATTCTGATGAATGGCCCAATTGAATCGCTCACTACTAGCGCTCATATTTGTGTCGAAAGGCTCTTTGCCAACAGCAGAGGCCGGGAACTCTGGTGAAGTGAGGGTCGCAGCAGGTGAGTAGAAATTCACTGAAGCACCATCATCGGAGTCAGAAACATCAGAGAACCTTCGATGGACCCCTGGAGACGATATTATTGGCGGAGGAATGTGCCTTTGCTGTCGATGGGCCGAGAAAGATGACGAGGATTTATTATGTTGATGATGAGGGACCCCTGACATGCTAGCCAGCTGACCTTCGGACGACTCCTCTACCTTGTAAAACGTCGACGGTCGTGAGAAGTTACGAGTGGTTCCTCGAGAATTGGGCCGAGAAGGTACCGAGGAAGTCGGACTCATACTATGTTGTTGGAAAGTGGAGTTGTCTGGAGTCAAGGATCTTGGGGGGTAAAAGCGGTCGGACGCAAAGCTACTGGAGGAATTCTGTGAGCGATGGTTGGTGGTGGCGGTAGGAATTTGTACACCCGGAGAAGGCGGCGGTCGTACTGGCCCTGATGCTTCTGGTTTTGAAACCATTCTGTTGCTGAGTTAGTGACGGTGAAATTGCGACGAAGGGCCGCGATAGGAGGTGCCAACAGAGCCGATCGAGAATAAAGATTAAGCACGAAAACGCCAGTACCAGATCACAAACACGTAGACAACTATCCGACCTAAATATTGTAAACACTCCCAAAAAAACTGCTTGATTTCCTGGAAACCACCAAAGATGGGGTCAAAATTAGGTAGAAATACACCTCAGTGGGCGGTTGATCTACGCGATCGTTTAGTGTTTTGTAGGTAGGCCCTGTTCATTCCATACCAATCAATCGGCACCCTAAAAGAATCATACTAACCTGCTCAAAGGACCCAAAAAGAAAGAATAGCCGCCGGCTCAGCACAGCACAGCTTAGCTTAAAAAAATAAGAAAATCAAAACAAATTCAAAACAAATCAATTGGTATCGCCTCGTCCACTGGTCCTAATTAATAGACAAATCTCCCGGGTTTCCAAACTGCTTGTGGTGCGTGATATATATTGTCCAACAATCGTAATGCCAAGTCCCAGAGTGTATCGTTGCACTTCCTATAACTGCCAATATGCTCACTACAGGGTGACTTCCACCATCACGGACTGGTAGAATATGGGGGGCTGGACTTCTATTGATGGCAGCGAAAGCTACTATTGAAAACCTTTTGAATTCATCTGTTAACGCTTTTACGATATTTGGTTCTACTTCAGAGTCGAAACTATGTAGTACGCTGGTAATATTTTACTTGATAATAATTTACCCTTTTAACCCTAACGTTGATAAAATCTCAGCTCTGTTCCCTAAAGCACGTCCCCTTTTTTCCTTGAGGCTCGAACCAGCAGTGAAAAGTCGTCAGCATATATTTACCAAATTATGCCACATTGAATCGAACTATTGGGCCATTCCAATGGAATTCCAATATATTTAAATTGATATGCATTCTTATGATATGTCCTATACAGAAATATCTTGGGTGGTCATCTCAACATCGACACCATTATTATTTCATCTCCCTGGAGACTCAGTTCGGGTCTGCTTGTATTTCTATTGTAGTTAGTATCTTGTTGGTTATTCGCGACCGAACACGTTTAGCGCAGTTTAAGGGGCTCCCAGCCATAACCCACGGAAAGCGTGCGCACAAAACTGTTCAAAAAAAAGAACATCAAAAATACTTACGTCATTGATCTCCTGCTTCTGTTCTGAATCCATCTGGTTCGTAACGCCAAGCAATGCCTTGGACACCGCTTCCGTAGCTCCTATCAAGGGTCTTATAATTGCAATTGGGGCCGCTTTCATCACTGCCACGGCTGCCCCTTGGGCATTTCCACGTTCTGTGGCCTCGCTTGGTATATCTGCCAACGCTCCCTTGGCCATAGCCAAGTTCCTTCCAAAACTCTGGTATGCAAGTTGCAGACCCTGGTTCACTCCTCCAGGCTGGTCTGCGTATAAGCTGACAATTTTGGCCTTCTCGTCGCGCCCTGCGTGGGATGATCGCCGTGGTGCGGTTATAATAGTGCCCTGGTCATCGTCGTCACTATCGTAGCTTTCCTCGTAGTCTTCGGGATTATCAGAGTATGGTGACGTATACCTACCCCCATCTCTCGGTCCCGCTCGTGCTCCTGCCCCTTGACCTCCCATGGCCTCTTCAGCGGACTCCAATATAGCCTGGGTTCCTGCTGCTAGTTTGGCACCTAACTTGACCAGCTCATTACTTGTCGTCTTGGCAAAAGTCATGGCTCCTTTTTGAATTCCCCGCATGACTCGTTGATCTTTCTGGTATTCTTTCACCGGAATTACAACCAGATCTCTCATGCCGCTACCTAGCCGAACCAGAGACCGAACGGGAGCTAAACCTGACAAGATCCCTCCCAGTTGAGTACTTCTAATATCCGGCATCCAAATCCCATTGAGCATCTTGGATAATCTCTCAAACCCAGTGATACCATGAAGCACCACGTGCTTCAAGATAATATCTGCTTCGTCCAGGATAAAGAAATTCATAAATTCCGTCGTATGGCCCGATTTTAGACCCGCGTAATCAACCCGCTTGGGCTTGTAGTCTAATTTGACCTTCGTGGTACAGATATCTGCCTTTTGAATAAATATATCTTCATCTGCTTCGCTTCGCATTGGAATGAACCTTTCATCCTTGAACTCGAAAAATCTCGTCAAAAAGTCCAGCGTATCCTGGTCTACATGCAGCCTTAGAGGTAGGACTTCAACACCGAGAATGATTTCTCCAACTGCCGCCGTAGGTACTGGCTTAACCGTATCCAGACTCAGACTGATCATGCTGCTATTCATCTCCCGGGCACCAGAACTCCTCATATACGTCAAAAATTTATTCCAAGTAGATGATGGAACATTGTCAATAACTTCAACATCCTTGATCCACAGTCTGATACGATTCAAAACTGCACCCTGACTATCGTTTGGCATACAAGTTTCCACGCCAGCCATGACATTTACAACTGCCTTTAGACCTGTCAGCTCAATGCGAACCTTATTTCTCTTGGACCGCTTAAGTTTCAGTTTCCCAGCGCCCCTATCGCTCCTTCCACCAGGGACTCGTCCCCTACTGCTGGATCGATTTGAAGTTGCAATGCTGGCTGTTTCACTAGCATCTTCATCAATTTCGCGATTAATGGCTCGCCGCAGATTGCGGGGATCTTCCCCGCTAGGTAATCCAATATATATGGAATTGAAAAGTATATTTCCAATGAGCTCCTCACGAGCGGGATCATTGTCATCGACATCATCATCGCTTAATGACAAATTACTAGTAGCATTCTTTGCTGGAATATTCCGCTCCAATGGTAAAATCTCAGATTGCCGTGCTTGGTTCAATTTCTCATATCGAGCTTCCGCAGCTGCAACCTCAACCTTCTTCACAACATTGTTGATAGTATCCTGGGTGTGGGCCCAGTCATAGCCATCATAGAGATTCCACACTACTCTGCTGTCCAAGAGCTTCAACGAAAATATGGGTTTCTCAATCTTTTCATGCTTCTCTTCCTCATCAGGCGGTCCGTTTGATGGACCAGGAGTTCCATCATTGTCATCATCTTCGCTGTCAAAAGATGACGGAAGTTCCTGCATAGGTACACTAAAATGGTCCTCCGAGATATCAATGCTATCCATGAATTGAACTCGTTGTTCAAACACCGCTATTCTTTGACTGCCACTATTAGTAGAACTGCTTGAACTTGAATTCAAACCGCCAACAGACTGAGATGGCCCTGTATTAGTGGCCGCCACCAAAGTAGAGAGATCTTGATCAAGCAGTAAGTCAGCCTTTGAATACTGCATACCACCCGACATAGAGGAGGAAGATGAAGAAGAACCTCCAATTTTGGCCCTACCGAATGGACCCACAGATCTTGAACTATCTCCTCCATAATAGCTTTCCACAAAATCCAGATTGGTGGGAAGATCATCGTCAATAAGATCCTCGTTGCTATTGTTTGAGATTGAATCTGAAGCGTTGGTCCTTTCTGAGTTGTCTCCAAAAGCATTGCTATCTATAAACTTGAATACATCGATAGGGTCCATTTCTGTATGGTACTTCAAAGCATCGCTTATCTCCAGCGGTGGCTTGAGACCATTAATTACCTGTATCAACGTCTGAGTGGAATCTGCACATGTTTCAAGCGTGAGAAGCTCACTCGATAGATTCATGTGCACTGTGTCGGTAACAGTAACAGAGCATCTGGAGGCTGATAACGAAGACACTGGAACGTACCCTTGTCTCAAAAAGTAGTCAATCTGATCTTCTTCCAATGGAAGACCACCAGTAGATGCTCTCCGGGTCGTAGGAGTACTTAGTACAGATACGTCGTCGACCAACAGCAAAGATGCTCTTAAAATGACCAGCTCTGCATTCAGAGTTGTTGTCTTTTGTACAACAGCGTTTCCATCCCTGATTACCAGTAATGCCTTGGCTGGCAAGTATATCGGGTTGAGTCCAACTGAACAATCAGTTAAGAAAATCGGAAATCGAACCTCTGAGTCCTTGATCGTAGACACCGAATTCTGCAGTAGCTCCGAATCCTCATTATTTTCGTCTTTTTGACCCTGTTCAAATAGTTTCAAGATTCTAACGTGATATTCGAGACAAATATTGAACAGCTTCACTTCTTTGATTTCACCGGCTGTCAGACCGATAAATATCATTGGGCGGCCGGTTTCCGATATATTGGCCGGGTGTACCACTCTATGTCTACCGCTTTTATCAACATGATTGAAATCTTTTGACACAAGCACATGTTCTATGTTGACGGCGGTCTCACTTTTATCACCCATTGCGTCAACGAAGATGCCTGCTAATTCGACATCAACTTCCCCAATATTCCCTGGCAGTGTTAGCTGGAGTTCAACAGACTTGACAGATAGACGTAGTAATATGTAGTCATCAGAAATCCTAACTTTTCTCATTTTGTCGGGTAGTGAAATACCCCCCTTTAGTTCCGGACCATCTTCTGGCACAGGATAATGCAGACACTTTTGAAAGTTCCTGAGCTTCTCTATAACCTGATGATGAAATTTTGACTTAATTAAGCCCATGGATATTGTTTTGATGATTTTCACATGATTTGAATCGTGATGAGTCTTTCCATCTCTAGTTATAGTATCGATCTGAAAGAGATTGATATCAACAAAGCTCGAAGCTGCTGATGCAGTGGTAATATCCGCAGAGACTCGTGAAATAGATAATAGCCCTCCCTCGAACGTAAATGGGAAAACGTTTAGCTGAATAAATAGATCATCGTGTACTATTCTTGCATTGAACGAGTTAGTTCTGACATAAAGTTGTTGAGTCGTACTTGATCCACTTTTGGAGGGTGATAGTCCACTGGTAGCACTAGCAAAAGAGTAAAACGTATCAATTATTTCATTGACATCAGAAAGGTTTAATGCAATGTTGGCAGCATTTGGCAGAAGTATGGAGGCTTTGGAGGGCGTTTGGTGGAATGTCAAATCATCGCCATCATCATCAAAGGAGAATATATCTTTGCCACATCTAGATATCCTTACCTTGGATACAGTTGCCAGCCATGTATCATCATCCGTAGGTTTAACTTCTGTACGACTCATACTGAGTATCATCGAATCGCTGTCATCAGCTTGATTGAATCCCTCCTTTCCAACGTTGAACTCTAAATTGGATATGAAAATCCCATGCAAACTGAAAGAATCAGTATTTTTGGTACTCCTTCCAGGTTCAGATCCAGAAACCTCTAGTTTCTCTGACTTCTGTATTTCATGCTCGATAGAATGCTGCACAGCAATGTTTCGGAAAGCGCCGACTAAAGGCTCAAGAACTTTACTGATAGGCATGGCCGAGATACAAACTCGGCCAACGTTCACCTTCAATTCAGAAAGTAAGATTTTATTGAAAGACAGAGAGACCTGATCCACCAGCAATAAAGATCTCTTGAAGTATGCACGTTCGGGAACTTCTGATATAGCGCTCATATACAGACTAGACGCTTCTGCCTTACTGTATATGGTGCTCCGCATGAGACTGGGCTCTATATCGAAGTCAGAGTCATCGTCACTTTCCATTGGTTCCTCGGAATCTTCGTTAGTATCCCAGATAAATAATTCAAAAGTAGAAGCATTCAAATGCCTGACGCTGTCAGAATCAGTGGTGAACACAACCTCCGCCAATGATGCGTTAATAACTGTCAGGTCATCCACAATGATTTTGAGAGATATGTGCCGTAGCTTGAGGCTGATTTGAGACAATGCAGTATCCATGATTTTCGAGACTATGCCGCTGAAATCACCTACACCGAAACCTGTGCCACCGTCACTGGCAGGAGGATCAGCAAAAACATCCGACCCATCAGACGGTGACGATATTTCAGATAACGGTCGTTGCATTATGCTCTCTGCCAGATCTGCAGTTGTCCGCGACAATATGGCCGAAATTTCATCTTCGTTCAGTACTTTACTACTCAGAGCGATGGTGAGGTCGACATCCGATCCGCTGACATCTATACCCGAAGAAGCGCCAAGCTGTAGATCAAGTTTACCTATTCTTCCGTCACGAAAGTAAATCCCCGGTACAGACAGCCTTTCAGTATCCAAACGAACATTCTGAAGAGACAAGCTAGGTCTGGTTGAGCCGAGCTGGACGTCCAAGTCGTTAATATCAAGATTAGAGAACACAGCCAATCGATCCAAGATGTAGCGGAATACCCTTCGCTGGATATTCTGCGGCAACCAGGATAGAGCCATAGTTATAATAACAAGTAGCTACGCTGACAATGCTTCTCTTCTCCACCGGTCTGGTTTGTTCAGTCCAATTGTACAAGGTTCGGTTGGATAGAATGGCGGGAAACACTAGGTAATCGATAATGATAAACGGTGCCATTCACTCCCAGAACACCACAACTAATCAATATCGTATCAGCGCCGCGCGCAGGATAAGGGGGTTTTGGAAAACCACAAAGTAATCGATTTGGCTACACAATATGAATAGTCCATAAAGAGGCATACTTTTATTAATTTATGAATCTGGTAGAATTTAGAACTTCCTTCTTGCAGGTTTCATCTTCTTTCTCTGGGGAGCTCCCTTGATGGACTCCTTGGTGAACTCCTTGGGTTTAGATTTCTTGAAATCGTCGTCATATCCATCATTTTCATCGTCGCTCTCCTGACGGAATTTTCGAGCACGTTTATATTTGAGCTTATTTCTCTGTCCTCGAACAGGTCCATTCTTGACTGCGCTAATGTACGCCTGTATACCGTCTGTTGAATCCAGAGCGGCGGGAGATCCATCATCATCATCATTATTCTTGATCAGAATCTTTCCATCAGCATCTTGAGAAAACTTGTTCCTTAATGTTGGTTGTGCTTGCTTTCCATTGGTAGGCTTTGACGATGAAATTCTAGCCAAAGATCTGGAGTCCAGCAGATCCAAAGGCTCATCCTCGTTCTCAACAATGTACCTGCTGTTGCTGTTGTTGTTGCTGTTATTTTGCTTCCTTCTGGAATTTCCAGAAGATCTCTGAGACGCCTCATCTTCAGACTCTGCATCACTATCATCAGAATCAGATCCATAAACTGCCTTATCAAACTCGTTGGAATATTCAGGTCGCTTGTTAGTCTCTGTTCCTTCTCCTTCTTCCTGCTTATCAGCCTTGGTCTTTCTTTTCGCTCTATCTTTGGTCTTCCTTATATTGGTCAGTAGTTTAGCATCTTCTTCAGGGAATACCTCTGCAATTTTCTCATGACCAAACCGCCTGATTAGTCGCTCAATAATATGCTTTACTTTGGACTTGAAATGTGCTTTGCTCTCATGCGACCACATCATCAAATTCTCAACCAGCTCCTTCAAATTGGGTTCCAGTACTTCAATAGGCAAAGAAACAACTGTGATTTTGACAAATCCCAGTGTTGACTTGACAATTTCTCGATTCTTGGACGTAAGGAACATTTCCACCGTCGAAGAAAGCTCCTGAAGCAGATCCCTGCTGATATCGTCTCGGAACTCAAAAAGTAGTCTACTGAGTCCAGTTATTGTAGCAGAAATCATGTGAGGAGTTGTACCAGCCAAACCAGCTGCCACCATGGTAAAAAATTCCTCAAGAGATGCCTTAATAGGCTCAGCTTCATCTCCATAAACCTTGGTCATGTCTATGACACCTCCTTTCCTCATTCTGTTCGCAATGTGCACTAGGAGATCAAATGCCGAAGTTCTGGTTTTCTCATTAACTTCTTTTGTCGCCAGAACTGTCTCAGATAAGATGGCGGGGATAAAATGCAATTCTGAATCAGGTAATTCGTCAATGATGGGGAAAAGGGCCTGCAGACGAGCACCTCTTGAAGTAGCTGTCACCACCTCGGTAAGATTAATAAAGACCTCTTGAAGCTTCTCAATATACTGTCGAATGGTCTGTTTACCTTCGTCAGTAAGTGCCAGCTTGGGAATGATCCTAAATGCCTTTTTCTGCTGCTGAGGCTGATCCTTCAAAGGAACCACCGTGTTGAAAATAGTCAACAAAACAAAATGAGATTGTTTTGGAAGAAACGGTGTCATAGAGACTACAATATCAAGCATTGTGTTGCACATATTAGCATCGCTCTTAGAAAGACTATCATGCAAAATAGTAGAAACCTTATTGAAGGTCACATCCAGATCATCGGCAGTAGTAATTTCCAAATATGTAACAATGGTATCCAAAATATACCCCCGAGATTCAGCTGCAGTCTGACTAAAAACATTGAATAGAACAGACAGAATCTTAGCTGCAAAATTATCTGTCAGATATTTGGCATTCTTTGCAGCTCTAGATTTAGGGAATCTCTGTTGCAAGAGAACATCATCATCAACTGCGCCTTCAGCATACGCAACATTACTCTCGGCAACAAGCTTAAGACCCTGACATATAAGAGGTCGCAGTTCAACCTTCTGGTACAGAGTATTCGAGAGGAACTCCGCAAATGCTTGATCGAAGGAATCCTGCAGATCCGTAGGCAAGTCCATATATTTGGGCAACAGTGACCAGATCTGATCAATAAGTGTTCGGTAGATCTTCATCTGTACAGGAGCAGCCTTGGCGTTGGGATCCGCGGCCACGATATCGTCTAGCTGTTCTACCTTTATTTCGATCTTTTCGGTCAGAGGTAAGAAAAACTTCTTGAAATGATCCAACCTGGCATTCTGAATATTATCTCGAAGTAATGGGAGCATCCAAGCTCGACCCACAGCACTGCCATCTTTTGTTATCAGATTCATAGGCAAATGTTCCAAGACGGTCTCCGGGCCCAAAGCTCGTATAGCAGCACCTATTATCTTATCACACCCTTCAATGCCTTCAGTAAAGCTTTCTTGAGATCTGAGGACACCGACTACTTTCAAGCTATTGATGAGATGTGGTTGTGCCCTCCATCGTAGTGTTTCAAATAGGGTGACAAAAATCTGAGAAATTTCATTCCAAGATCCCTGATATTTTATATGGAGCAGACCAAAAACAGTTTCACCAATCTTGGAAAGTATCTGTTCAGAATGGTCTGTTGGCACCAGCCCAGACTTGGTCTTTTCCATCAGCAAAGCACTTTCTGGAATCGCAGTACTAGTCACAGCAATAAGGCATTCCGCGGCCGAAATATGAATGTTCTGAGCAATATCTGTATCCAGGAACTCAATCACTATTTTGAATATCTTAGGTAGCCGGTTGAACGCCTTGGAAGGTTGAAGTCTGGCATACGATGCAATAGCCTGTGCAACTACCGCCAGCCATGCTGGGGCCAAATGCTGATCTTTTGTAGAAGGAGTCAAGTCGAAAATGGAATCCAGGATTTTAAGAAGCTTGGGTGAATCCACTTCATCTGTAATACTCTGAAACACCGCCTCGAAAACGTCGAAAACAGCGACGATAAGATATTGATCTGTAGTTCTTGAGATTTCCAAGAGCTGCTCACACAGAGCCTCAACTTTCTCTGCTGGCCAGCCATTAGCAGTACAAACGTACTTGATTAGTTGAAGGGTATGAATGACCTTAACGTTCGAGTTCTCAGCATTACTAGACGAGGTAGATCTCTTGTGATCAAAGTTGGATTGCAGCGACTGCAGAGCCATGTCTGCACAAATCGTAGCAGCAGGATGTTCAAACTTTGGCCCTGGAGGTGGCTGAGACAGAACACGGTTTATGGCTTCCTGAGCTCTTTTTCGAACTTTCGGTCGGGGATCAAGACCAAGAGCTAGTAGACCGATAATGCCCCTCTTAGGGGACATTTGAGTAGTAGGAGCAGACCAAGAAGCGAGATCCTGAGCAACGAGCATGGTCTCAAGTACACCAATAGATGATCGTAGTAATGGTGCATCGCTCTCGGAATTTGCTAACACTAAAGCCAGTTTGGTGAGAATGGGGGTGAACTTGGATCGCAGCAGATTTTCAGAAACATAGGGAACCACTAGATTGAGCAAATACACAATGGAACTAGCCAACTCTTTATCCGCAATAGCAGTCTCCGACACACTCTGATCCAATAGCGACAGGAACGAAACAAAATAAGCGGCAGATGTTTTTTCAGTGTTGTCTTCTGTCAGATTTTCCTCGACTGCTGAAAGAATAATAGCCAACTAAAAAGTTAGCCCTGTAAATAGGTGATCAGATACTTGATTTGTACTTACATGACTCTGATGGGCCAGCTTCGAAGTACGCTGAATTCGCAGCTTCTCCAGCTTGAATTCGAGCGGTTCTTCGATTTCTGGCATTTTATTCTAAAGTTTTTTGAAACCTACTGAAAAAAAATTTCTGATATGCCACAACACTTTAGACAGCTTCAGCCGTGCGTCATGTCTCGAGCGAAGCGAACAACTAGAACACAACGCAATTGAATAAGTGATCGACTGGATATAAGCATGTCGTCTTTCCCCTTTACTCTCACTCCGAGGATACAAAATAATTACCGAACACTGAAAAATCAATCAACTTAGAAGATAGAGCATATGAGGTTAGAACACCAGGATTTCTGTAAGAGACAAGTATCAGAACGCTCCGTATACTGGTATATATATACATATAGACGCTAAATAAAGATTATGATTGATTGACTAGACATGGGCATCCCTACATTTTTAACTACCTTCTGTTCACTGTAGATCAACCAACGAGTAATAAATTTCTAAATAAAGGAATCAAAGTGAAAAACATATTTTGGAAACTGTAGGAGCCCAAAAAATTTGGCGAATCTCCTTCGGTATTGCATGCTGCACAGCACCTTGATGTCGAGAACCACCCTTTTAAGAAGGCTAAAAGGAGGCAAGCCGTCAGAGCCACGAAATGTACCAGAAAATTAACCAGCAGAAGAGCACACTTTAGTACGATGGATTAAATTGGCGGAGCGGGATTTCCAATGAGTTGCGGGCTGATGGTGAAGAATGTAGCGGTGTCTATACCTAGTCTATTGACCGGAGCATGTCAGGTTATGTTATTTCTATTCAATATAGGAGTCTAAACATGACAGTTTCTACCAACAGGACTGATGGCTAAGATATCCATCCTCTTATCTTGTCTGATACAAAGACGTTTAAGTGTTCTACATAAAACTATATAGGAATCTTGTTGGGCTTGTGTTAGTCTGTTAAGAGCTTATCGGCCACCAAACCTCGATCAATGTTTCCATGTTTGCACTGATTTCTATTCTGGTAGATAAGCGGAATTCGGTAGTACCAAGGAACAACTATAAGCCTGTGGATCGTCAGAACAATCTAAACATGCTTACTGAAAACCCTTTGGTGCATACGGTTATGTTATCTATAAATGGTTAAGAACTTAGCTGGTGGCGTTAAACCTCCTCGTACATCGCGGTGCGCTGATGGATTAAGCCATTGGATGTTTGTCTTTAGCGATGATGATGATAACAAACTTTTTTTAGGGTCTTTATGTATAGTGATACTAGTAGACAGAGCAACTGTCCTTAGTGCTGAGGATGACGATGATGATAGTCTCTATTTCACGTCCCTATGTCTAGTTATTCCAGTCGACGGAACGTTCTTATATGTGTCTGCTGCAAATGTTTGAAAAATGTTTCTTTGCTTTTTCTACAATATTTTTTTGCTTTTTTGGCAGTCACATTGAGTAGGGAAAAATCTCTTTCCCAACAAGAAAAATCGGCAATAGTTTAGTGGCTAGAATTTCCGCCTGTCAAGTTCATCTGAACAGCGCGCGGGGGACCGGGGTTCAATTCCCCGTTGCCGAGCTTCTTTTTTTTCTTTACGTTCAATAATAATTCCAATCTAACAGGGAGAACTTTTTTTAGTCAAGTGTGTATTCTTCATTACCTTTTTATTGGTTTCTATACTTTTCTTTGATTCTTATTCTAAGCAGCTATTTTTGCAGAGCTTCTCTTCTGAACCATGAATTCGAAGAAAGCAAAATGACTAGGGTTTGCACCCTTTTCGTAAACAAATCTACCAGCCAAATAAGAGCCAAATATAGCCATGAGATAGTTATCTGGAACTCGCTCAATTATAGTCTCCAGACCAATCTGCTCCAAAAGCTTCTTGGGAAGAGCTTCAGACAAAATGGCATTTCTGAAGTCAACATCGTTCCACATATTGGAAGAAGACAGCTCTTCAGTCAAATCATTAATGGCGTATGAAAGCTCATCAGACAGAACAGATCTCGGCTTGCCTGTGATCTCATGCTCTCTCCAAATGGCTTCAAATTCAAGTCTAGCATTTTCCTGAACAATTTGTTGGACCTCCTTGACATATTCCTTGTAGAATTCAGGCACAACATCATTCTGAACACACATATGTTCAAAGAATCCCGAATCGTCAAATGCTAACGACGCCAAAACCTCCAACGAAGATGATGTTACACCACCTTTGTTAGCTGAGGCATCCTTGAAGATGACAGCGCCAGCTTCTTCAAGTAGCAACTTGGCATTCTGAGTAATGAACAGATTTGCACCTTCAACAAGATATGGAATCTTACTGGTACCGTCTGGTCTAATAAGCTGACGAACAGTATTGATATCAATGGCTTCGGGTCTTCCACCACAAGGGACGAACATTTGAATAGGGTTCTCGTCAAAAGCAGTAAGATGATAAGAGTTTCGGAAAGCTGTACCATTGCGAACAATCGTTCCGTTAGGTAACTTCAAATCCTTGTCGTCAACAAGAACACGATATCCCGTCTTACTCAATTTGGCACTATTGAATTCCGCAACCATTGCTCTCTTCTTGGCTAATCGGAGAAGTTCTGCTCTGTCCAGTCCTTGAGGATCTACCAGAACTCCTGAGCCGTCAACAACAGCCACGTACTTCTCTTCTGAAAGTAGAATTTCATTAGATCCTAAATCACCATCTGGTCCACCAGTCTGGAGCTTAAGCACTTCAGGTTGATCAATATTGAGTTTCCTATAGATGCCTTTGACATACTCTCTTACTGACAAAGAAGTCATACCATACTCATCATGAGGAATACCACCTAACTTCGGTGACTTGCCAGTAAAGAAAGACTTCCACCAAGGAGCACCTCTCTTCTTAGCATGCAGAGTCGCCCAGTTGACCAAGCCAGCAGTATTCTCATCAGGACCCATAAACAGGATTTCCTGCTTGCCATACAAGTCCACAATAGCGTCCTTGATACCGGGAGTTGTTCCAGGAATCAGCAGATCCAGAATAGAATCAATATACTTTTCAAATGCCTGAGTGGCCTTGTCCTGCTGTTCAACATTCAGCAAGATAACACCCTTGGAACCGCCTTCCGGGATATCCTTATTCTTTCTCTGCTGAGTATTTGCCAAATTATAGTTCTCATCAAACAGAGATCTAGCATTGATAGAGTATGCCTCCTTGTTTCGCGATTTAACAATTCTGATACCTCCTCGAGCAATATCTCTGAATCTCAGATGAAATCCTCTGAATTCCTGGCCAACGACAAGGAACATGCCATAAAGTGGCTGGGGATATTCGGCATCTGGCAAAAATCCAGGCTTCAATCGGAAGGAAAGAGCAACCTTGGTAGGTGTATAGAAATTAGTTTTCAACACGTGGCTATTGAAGAGCAGGAAAGTTTCGAGGACTAGTACCTGGTGCTCATTAGCAGCATTTCTGGAAATTAAGGTTTTGAGCTCTTCGGTTGAAAGGACTCTTGAGCTCTGCAATCGCTGGTAAGACAGTGTTGGCATCAGATTGCCTTCCTCTGCTGCAGACTGAGCATAAAAACTGTCTGCAAACTCGAGATAGATTTGTCGAATCACATCAATCTGGGAACTAATAATATCCTTGATATATTCTCGAGTGAAAGTTTCTTGTCTGAGACGTCTCTTTATCTTTTCCAAGATTTCTTGCTGTGTAGGGTCTGTTTGATCCAGCACATTGAGCAAACTTGAATACTCAGAACCCAGTCTGTTAACGAAGTGGGTTGCAAAAATAAATACGGAATAGGCGTAGGCACATTCCTGTAAGGAAAGCTCGCCCTTAGCAAAGTGCTCGCTGAACTCGTTCTGAGGCAAACAGTACAGAAGAGAAGCTTCTTTCACAATTTGGTGAATCGAATGCTCAATAGGAGGGAAATTCTTCAGAGCCTTGAGCTCGTCCAAGGTTTTTGCCGTTTGAACAGTCTGAGAAGGAACCAGATACATGGAAATAATACTGACACCATTGGAGAACTGCTCGACGTACTTTCTGGTAGAGGTCAGGCCATAGTAGTGATAAAGATCACTCAGCGCTGAAAAATAGCCGGGAGATGATCCCTGCTTGTAACCAATAATGAGACGTCTTTGTTGACTGCCATTGACTTCATAAAGCTCGATAACCGGTCCAGTTCGCTTGACCGCCTGAGCAATAATCGATTGATATATTCTCTTGGTGTGTTCAGTTGCCTTCTCAAAAAAAGACTTGTCTGAGATCTTGGCAAGATCGATCTCATCTGCAGCTGGAGAAGGTTCGAAAAAATTGCACTTGTAGACAAAATAGCATCTGAGCTGCTTGGCTTCCTCTCCAAGGGCGTTTGAGGATCGGAACGTTTCAAGACGATAACAAGATTGTGGAGTAGAGGAGCTTAAATATTTATCATCTATTCGACGTTCATATCGAGGACCATCCAAATGTGCTTCACCAGGAGTGGAAGTATCAATATAAACGGCGTGATCATCAGCTTCACGGTCAAGTTGAATCACAAGTTGCTTATCATCTCGAGCATAAGCAGATATTTTGGCAGCATATAGGGAAAGAATATGAGAGACAATATTGTCCACAGATTCCGTAGCAAAGTAGGAATCATCAATTCCCAGGTTATTGTAAAACCACTAGATATGTTAGCAAAATTGAGTCGCGGCACCGAACATTTGTGTTGTAGACATCCTGGTGTGGAACAAGTTGTTGGATTGCTGCAAAAAGATAAGCTCATCGCGCGAAAGGAAACACTTACTTTGGTCTCATTTTCAATCAAACCCTCGGGAATAAAAGCTCGGCGGTCTATTTCATCCATAACTGTAGACCAGGTTAGTTTCTAAGTAAGAAATAAATTGCATTGAGTTTTTTTCGTCACTCACCAGACTCCATTTGAGCGACCTTGCCGTCAAACGTCGCCGAAGTATAGCCCGAGCCATCGTTATCTATAATTCTCGGCTTGGTATGGCCTAAAACTCCTAGCAAGCTAGGAGTAGCAGAAGTAGAAGATCGAGAAGGGGGAGTAGAATCACTATCAGAAGTCATTGTTAGTTTGTTCAAGTCCTGATGGCAAAGTCGGTGGGAGGAGATTATGTAGATTAAAAGTACAACTGTGTATGCAATGCCGATGCCGCGATGCCGTTACAAAATTCCACAGATTCAATATAGACACAGGAGCTTAAAACCAGAACACAAATTACAGTAAACAGATATCAAGCACAAGTCAAAGCGGAATCTATTGTATTTATATTACTCCCCGCATGTCATATGTCATACGCAATAGTGGCGGTAAAATATTGTAGGAGCACGTAAATGTAAGTGTGATCAAGTTTCTTATTTGCGGCAATACATTTTGAACATATTTGAATTTATATCACCAATCCAGCAAAATAGAGCCTCATCCGTCTCCATATTGATCTTGGCTGTCTTACGGAACAAGGAAAAACACTTTTTTGGATCTGTGAGATAACCGCCTTCCGGTGATTAGTCGAATTAATTGCCATTCTACGGATTCTGCAAAAAGATCTTGTTGTCGGCTCTTCTCAACGACTTATGGAACGGTGCGGTGCGGTGCGGTTGTTTTTGGGTTCCTCGACCGATCGTGCGGCATTGACTGGTTGAAGTAGCACATGACAGGCTGCAACTTTTACGGCAGTACAGCCGAAAAATTATGGAGAAAGTATCTCATTGTATTGGATACCCTGTGACAAAAAGAGTAAACCGAATACATCATTGGTACAATTTCAAACGCAACATTTCATAACACCTCGCGCGGGATCCGAGCCCCGATCTTATCATCAGGTTCCTTGATGCCCCAGGATTCGATTTGGTGATTTCAGTAGTTTCAACGTCCCGGTTACCTAATCACCACACCGTGTTAAATCATTCCCACTACAACTCCAAATTTTTCAACATCAGGCATCATGAAAGGCAGTGTCAGAATAAGGCTGGCTAGATTTGGCCGAAAACACTCGCCGCTGTACAATATAGTTGTTGCAAAGGCTAAGTAAGTATACTTTACTATTCAAGGACAGCAGTATATCAAGTCGAAGAACGTATACTGACTATCAGATCGGGTCGTGATAAGGTTCCCATTGAGGTCATTGGCACCTATAACCCTGAACCGGAACCTCGGACTAGAGAGCAGATTCTCAATGGAGAAAAGCCCGTTAAGGACATCAAGCTCGATTTTTTGCGATCAAAATATTGGCTAGGAACGGGTGCTCAACCTACAGAAACAGTTCAGAGACTCTTTGTCAAGGCTGGTCTTCTCCCTGCAATATGGCAACCTAACCATGGCCCCAGTATTCCTGAACGAAAAATCGTAGAGCCTGCTCGATCTACTAGTGACTCTGCTGCACCCTTCAGAGTCCAGTAACTGTCGTTGGTCGGAGTTTTCTGTACAGCTTTCTCGCATCTCAGTTGTACATATGTACATATTCATTATATATAAAATATTGGTCGTTATTCATCATTAATCATCTCCAAAGCTAACCAGGTTATCTTGTAATTCTAAAGATCAGCCGGACCTTGATAAACTGAGACCCGTTTTTTACAGTATTCTTTACGCGAAAGTGGTATAGCTGGGATACCTTGGTCCCTCCGCTGATGCTGGATCAAAGCAAGCGCAATCAGATGATGACAAGCATGATGAGCACTATCAGAACTCTTACCGGAGTAACAGGACAACATAAACGTAGAACATGAGCATGACCAGGTTATCAGATCACACACTGTAGATTTAGGCAAGTCCTTGAAAACGTAGAATTCGTGGGGCTTCTTTCCCAGGGGTTTCCTCTCGACATACTTTGTAATGCCTTCCTGGTGATCCACGATGTCGAGAGCTTCTACAAACACTCCCGGATATAGGTAGCTCAGAAGAACTAGTTTCTTTGTATCGCCAATAGAAACGTTCTTCCCGTTAAACTTTATTTGGTGGTCTCCCAGTTGAGACAGTATCTGTCTAATGTCAAAAGTGTTCATGCGTTTGGCAGGAGTAAAGGAGGCACTGAGCGAGACATGGCACCCCGTCCTTCTTGAATACCGGTACCCATGTAGCAGAGCTGCAACGAGCGAGTGAGCTATAAACAGAGACTATCTTACTTTAGAACAGATACAAAGACAATTTTGAAACGTAGTGATATTTCCAAGAATTAAATAGGGGGTATAACATTTACACCATCTGAATATACAAATGTCTAGAATATATAGGTGGGTCTACTGCCTGACTCCTCGTTTATTATTCAAGCTGTTCCTCTTTCTCTGAGCAGTATAATTGGGAAATGGATCTTCTCCGCTGCTATCAAGAGGGTCGACTTCTTTGAGCAATGTGCGGTGATGAGACTTGTCAGTAGGACTGCTACTGCCTCCATTGAAGACACCAGATGCAAATTGAAGCTGAGAAGAAGATGCAGCTCTGAAGTTAGAGGGAGGAGGAGTCTGAGGAGTAGATTTCTCTCGGAAAGGAGAAGCCAAAGGTCGTTCAATAGACAGCTTCTGCATGAAGGGAGAATGTAATGGGGTTGGAGCAGACTTCTTTCTTTGAGATCTGCCAACAGATGGGGAGCAAGGAGTAGGGGGGAGCATGTCAGGGCCACCGAGAAACGACGGCGGAGTAGGATTATGATTGCTGGTCTGATATGGAGATGCGGTGATGTTATTCGAGTTATTATTGTTGTTGTTGTTTGCAGGAGGAGACTGAGTGTTGAGCAGCCAGTTGTTGACGGCAAGGTTCTCCATGTTCATCTTCTCCAAAGGACTATCTAGATTAGTATCCTTGGAGAAGTCATCGAATTGATAATATGCAAGGTCATCGAAACGAGGATGGGGAGGCTTGAAAATAGGGGTTGACGGTAGTTGCTCGTCATTGTCAAGCGAATCGTCCAAACAGAATAGCCGGCGACCCTTGGGAGAGCCGGATGCAAAGGGAAGAGAAGTCTGGGAAGAAAACGAAGCAGAACGTTCCTCTTGTCGTCTGCATAGAAGTAAGAGACGCTTTCTGATAGCGTTGAGACTATGGTTGAATACCCTGCCTTCGATTTTGGCCTTCTTGCTGGTTTCTTTGGCAACCCGAGTGACTACCCCAGAAGGAGGTACCGTACCTGCAAAGGGGGCTATGGTAGGATTGGACAGATGAATGTCATATACTGAAAGCAAAAAGTCATCATCTACTGGAGCCCAGTCATTGAAAGAGTCTCTACTGGCGTTTAGTCCCGCAGACAGGTAATCTTCGTCGTCTGAGGTAGCTGTGGTGACTGTAGATGAGGATGAGTTCAGGCGTTGAAGACGCATCAACCTGGTAGGAGTCGGGATGGTCTGACCAGTGGGAGTCAGGGGAACAGAGCCTACCGAAGACATGGAATTGGAAGAGATGGTTCGAGACATTGGCATTGCCAGCCGATGGTCGTCAAGAGCAGGAGGAGTTGAAAGGTTGAGGTTGAGGTGGAACTTGGAGACGGCCATGATGAGCACCACTATAAGTTTTCCACGACAGACTGGCGGGGACAGACAGATATATATGAGGCAAAGCTGGAAAGAACGAGAAAGCAGGCAACAATTGGCGAGCGCAGATAAAACGTTTCAGCTCAAGAAGGTTGAATAAACAAACAAATCAAAAACAGAGTATCAACAGGAACGAACAATCTCGCGAAGAGCACTGATTTTTATAAAGCAATAAGTGATGTGCGTTTTGACAGGAAAAAGAATAAAACCCTTGCAAGTATCAAATGTGGCGGTCCCTGTTGGGAGAGAATATGCAAGTAGTGCAGGAAAGATGCAGCCAACAAAGTACAGAGGTGGAGCGGAGAAGCAGCAAATGTATCGAAGCTGGATAGGACGACAGGATGGTGACCTGGAAGAAGCAGGGGGGTGTGTCCAAGTTAGAGAACCAGACGGAGTGTTACCACAGCAATTGTTGTTGGAGGGAGTTTTGATTCGGGTCTTGTTTTCGCGAATTATTTAAGGAGGTTTTATACCTCCTTGATTCATCACCGGCCGCCATAAAGCAAAAAAGGGGGTGAGAACGAGCGAACGAATATCTCAACTTACTTTTTCTGGCAACTTTTTGCTTTCCCAAATACTGCTCTATTTTGTTCTGTTTGTTTTTTGTTTTAATTAGTTGAGAAGGCTCAAAAGTGAGGCCTCGAGTAATTACAGTTCATGTAAGGGCAGCAGCATGATTGTAGACTTGCAGGGATTCCGAGGAAAATAGCGAAGGAAATATACATGAGAAAGCATCGACCCTGATGTCTTAGAACTGCCAATATTTTTTTTCTCTGGGGTGCTTAGTTTTGCTTGATTTTGCTGTTTGGTTTGACTTCTGTTGCTAACGCGTCGACCCCCTGGCTGTCACCAATCCATGTCGCCTGATGGTCCCCCCTTGAAATTTCACCACACTGAGCCAAAAACGCCTAACCTGGAGACCGCTACTACCTCCTCCAGACCTGCGACACAATCAAGATTCCTCTGACACAATTTAAATTCTGTGACCGCTACATGTGGAAATATGTAAACA
The DNA here is from genome assembly GCA_030705125.1 of Zygoascus bituminiphila. Lineage (NCBI taxonomy): Eukaryota > Fungi > Ascomycota > Dipodascomycetes > Dipodascales > Trichomonascaceae > Zygoascus > Zygoascus bituminiphila. The sequence goes on along the minus strand of JANIWT010000002.1, from coordinate 384,157 downwards.
AAACGACCGAATCTCAAGCCATACAGAAGTCCGTTTGGTATTATTAGATTAAGTTATTAGGTTATGTTACGGATGGGGGGTTTTTCGCGCCGCAGTACCCTTCCTATCGGTTTCACCTCATGCTTTCATTTCCAGATTCCAAATTGCCCAATGCTTTAAAACATTGTTGTAAGTTGTTCATATGTATCTCATCCTCCGGGCTCATTGCCAGATGCTTTATCACATTATGCCGATAGTTTCAGATGAACCATCTCTAGGGCATCACCTGTCGTGGATCTCCCTCTCATGCACTGTTTACAGGAGGGCCAAACCTGGATTACCGCACATGCACATACCCGTTACCAAAACGTAACGAAAGATTCCTGTTCAGGGGACGCCGCTTCAGATTCAGCACTACCGCATCAACTCTGGATGATCCTCCCAAAACTTATCCCCTATAATATCAACGTGGAGCTGAATGATCTCGGCCTTCATTCTGCGTGCCCTTAGACGGTCCAATTGCCGCTTACTTAGTCCATGACTGCTAACAATTGGTTCAACTGGAACCGCTTGATTCCCTTCGAGCTTCTCCTGCTCATCCAACGCTGATCCAGCAGCTTGAATGTGCTTGTTCTTCCCTGTTCGGGCAGACTGCCCATCAGCTACAGCTACAGCTGCTGCGCTAGTGGATTTCCAATCCCGCACTAGAACAGTGCCCTTTTTGTATATCTCCTTTTCATTGTTGTAATTGATGCCAAACCGGGAAAAAAGCAGTTCATTTTTCTCCCCAGAAACCGTTCCACATAGCTCTTGCTCAGCCTCCTGAGTGGTTAGGCCCCCCTTAGTAACCAGGGTCCAGAACGAGGTGTTGTATAAATTGTTGATATGGCAATCCACTTGTCGCCAAGAAAGATAGTCTTTGACAGACTTGGTATTTGGGTAAACAACTGCTCGGGCATCAAATGTCGGCAACATTTCCAGGCTCAATGGACGCTTGGGAAAATGCTTACTCCACAGAGCCTGATAACATGCGGTAAATGTAGACACAAACGTCGAAACAAGCTTACATTCACGGCGCTCAAATAATACTGTACTTTTGTCTAGTACAAAACTGTTTATTCGGGTTAGTCCGATCGGTCTCGTCTAGTATGGATTTTCTTGCCCTTTAATGTATTGTGATGACCCACCTATATTCGTCGCTATCCCCATATGCAATGATTGCGTCAGGAATTCTTTTCATAACTGCCGTGGCAGCCTCATTCATTAGATTTAAAGCATTCAGATCATTAGGCTTTTCAAAGTCATAATACTTGGTAAATCTGTAATTCGTCAGTTCAAAGCTTTTCTCTGCTATATACCAGTCAGAATACCTACTTATGGAATCCACGCCCGTCAACCCGAATGACTATCCAGCTTTCAGGCAGCAAGTAATTCTCACGTTCAAACTGTTTAACGTATTCAAACCTAATATTAATATGATCGTTCTCTTTGTAACTTGAAGCATTATCCACGTACCTTGATTTCGCCATTGATCTCCAAAATATTTCTTTGATGCTGTGAATGTGCCAAAGACCGTTTGCATCTGTCGGGTAACATTGGACGGCTGAAATACCTCGAATTTTTTTTTTGGTACAATTTTTTTCCCAGATCCCTCAGAAAAACCCACCAGTATCATGCCGTCCGTTACTCAGGACGTAGATTTCCATACATTGGAAAGAGAGGAGATATTTAGAAATCCGCCTAAGGATAAAGCTTCGTATCCCCTTTTGGAACAGGCGATTCAACCTCATGTCGGATCGTTCAACGCTCTAATGGATGGCCCTAATGGGGGCCTGTTAAACCTCGCTGTTCAAGATATAGGATCCAGAACTGTATTCGATAGTACCGATCCCGATAGATTGGGAAACAAGCTGAATTGTAAGTATCCGCTTATAGTTTAATTGGTCTATAAGTTCTCGTTGCTAACGTACTAGTCCGAATCGAATCAGTCCAAATGGCAAAGCCCTCTGTAGCTGCCAAAGATAGAACCACCATCAATCGAAGAACTTATCCTGCGGAATGCCGAGAACGACTCTCCACTTATCGATCGAGACTCATTCTCAAGTTTGCTTATAGCGTTAACGACGGTCCTGAGGAATTTGAAACCAGAGAAGCTGGCTTGGTGCCAATCATGGTCCGGTCCAACCGATGTCATTTAGAGGGCATGTCACCTGCTGAATTGGTAGCGCATAAAGAAGAATCGGAAGAACTGGGTGGTTACTTTGTTGTTAATGGCATTGAGAAACTCATTCGAATGCTCATTGTCCAGCGAAGAAACCACCCTATGGCTATTGTTCGAAACTCTTTCGTCAATAGAGGTGCTTCTTACTCAAAGTATGGTATTCAGATCAGATGTACTAGACCTGATCAAACTTCTCAAAGTAACGTCTTGCACTATCTTAATGACGGTAATGTGACTTTCCGTTTCTCCTGGAGAAAAAATGAGTTTCTTGTCCCTGTTGTCATGGTACTTAAGGCTCTTATTGAGACTAACGATAGAGAGATTTTCGATGGCATTGTCGGTCAAGAAACTGGCAATACGTTTTTGACCGATCGTCTGGAGCTGCTTCTACGAAGCTATAAATCTTATGGTGTTTACTCTCGTCAAGAAACTCTCGCATACCTTGGTGATAAATTCCGTGTTGCATTTGGTGCTTCTCTGGCAGAATCTGATGTTGATGTTGGTAAAGAAGTACTTAAGCGAATTGTTCTGGTGCACTTGCAGGACGATAATAGAGCCAAATTCAGACTTTTACTATTTATGGTTCGAAAACTTTATGCATTGGTAGCTGGGGAATGCTGCCCTGATAACCCCGATGCTGCCCAGCATCAAGAAATTTTGCTTGGTGGTTTCCTTTACGGGATGATCTTGAAGGAGAAGATTGAAGAATACTTGAACAACTTCAGACTGCAGGTGATGAGCGATGTTAATAGACAGTCGGTCGCTGTTAATTTCACGGATAAAAAGTATATTCAAAGAGTTTTCCTGAAAATGAATGAGAATATCGGTCAAAAAATGCAGTATTTCTTATCTACTGGTAACCTTGTTTCTCAGTCTGGCTTGGATTTGCAGCAAGTCTCTGGTTACACGGTTGTTGCAGAAAAGATCAATTTCCATCGATTCATTTCACATTTCCGCATGGTCCATAGAGGTTCTTTTTTTGCTGAGCTCAAGACAACTACGGTGAGAAAGCTTCTTCCCGAAAGTTGGGGCTTTTTGTGCCCTGTACACACGCCTGATGGTTCTCCTTGTGGCCTATTGAATCATTTGAGTCACATGTGCAAGATCGCAGTGAGCAACTCCGATGCTTCTCAAGTAGCGGCAGCTGTTAGAGATCTAGGTGTGACTTCACCAGATGCTTTAGCTGCTGGTCCCAATACTTGTTGTGTTCAGCTCGATGGTAGAATTGTCGGCTACTGCTCTCACAAAGATGCAAAGGTTATTGCTGAAACTCTTCGATTCTGGAAGGTGGAAGGTACTCACAAGATTCCTGCAGATCTTGAGGTCGGATATGTACCACCTTCTCATGGTGGACAATATCCTGGTATTTACATGTTCAGTCAGGCTGCCCGAATGATCCGACCTGTGAAATACTTGCCTCTTGGTAAGGAGGATTGGGTTGGTCCTTTCGAGCAAATCTACATGAACATTGCTGTGACACCCGATGAAATCCAGTCTAATGTCCACAATCATGTGGAGTATTCGCCAACTAATATTTTTTCAATTTTGGCCAATCTCACACCTTTCTCGGATTTCAACCAATCACCCCGAAACATGTATCAGTGCCAGATGGGTAAGCAAACTATGGGTACTCCCGGTACTGCTTTGATGCATCGGTCGGACAATAAGCTTTATCAGCTTCAGACTGGACAGTCGCCTATTGTTCGCGCTAAACTGTATGACGAGTACGGTATGGACCAGTTTCCGAACGGTACCAATGCCGTTGTGGCTGTCATTTCATATACTGGTTATGATATGGACGATGCCATGATTTTGAATAAATCTGCTTTAGAGAGAGGATTCGGACATGGATCTGTTTTCAAGTCGGAGAAAATCGATTTGTCTGCTAAGAGACGACGAGGTGAGCCGGTTACTCAACGGTTTGGGTTCGGCGAAGACTCGTGGCCCCAGCAATGGCGAGAAAAACTTGACGAAGATGGACTGCCAATCGTTGGGGTTCAGCTTGAAGAAGGGGATCCTATCTGTGCATACTACGACGACATTCTAGGTAAGACCAAGGTCAAGGCATACAAGAGCTCAGAGACTGCATATGTCCAAGAGGTCAAGCTTATCAGTGACGACTCTGGCGACACCGAGTTCCAGTCGATTGTCGTCAAATTCAGAATTAACCGATCACCAAATATCGGTGATAAGTTTTCATCTAGACACGGTCAGAAGGGTGTGTGCTCTCAGAAGTGGCCCACTGTTGATATGCCGTTCAGTGAGAGTGGTATTCAACCTGATATCATTATCAACCCCCATGCCTTCCCATCTCGAATGACAATTGGTATGTTTGTGGAAAGTTTGGCCGGCAAATCTGGTGCATTGCATGGATTTTCTCAGGACTGCACACCTTTTATGTTCAGCGAAGAAAATACAGCTGCTGACTACTTTGGTGAACAGCTTAGACAGGCAGGATACAACTATCATGGTAGCGAACCAATGTATTCTGGCGTTACAGGTGAGGAGCTGAGAGTTGATATTTATATTGGAGTTGTATTTTATCAGAGATTGCGACATATGGTCAATGATAAGTTCCAGGTCCGATCCACAGGTCCTGTGAATCGTCTGACGATGCAGCCTGTGAAGGGTAGAAAGCGTCATGGTGGTATTCGATTGGGTGAGATGGAAAGAGATGCACTGATTGGTCATGGTACCGCGTACTTATTGCAGGATCGATTGCTCAATTGTTCTGATTACTCCCATGCGCAATTGTGCAAGGATTGCGGTAGCATTCTCACTACCCAGAGTTCTGTTCCACGAATAGGGTCATCTACAGTCATTCGATGCCGACGATGCGCAACCAAAGTCACTCCTAGAACTAGAAGAGATGACAACTCATCAATGGAAATATGGGAGGACGGTCAAGGCAACAAGTTCAAGGGCGGCAGTAATATTTCCACAGTTGCGATTCCATTTGTTCTCAAGTACCTTGACAGTGAACTGGCAGCTATGGGTATCCGAATGAGATTTAATGCTGCACCTTGATGGGTTTTTATTTGGTATCATATACTATGTACAAATGCTAATGTTAAAATACTAAGTTTGCAAAGATACTTTTTCAAGATCAATCATGTCGTAACCGTGGGCTTAGCTTATGTGTACCGTAAAGCTTATCTGGGAGCATATTGGTTTCCGGTCCAGAAAAGAGGCACCAGTCAACCGGATTTTGTGGAGATTACGAAAAATTTGGAAAATGGCGTTGACAAATATTCCAAATCCCCGTCGGCACGTAGCAATCATATAAATATATGCTCCGCGTTCTACAACTGGTACTTCTGCACATGTTGGGGCGTTGCTGAACCTTCAAACTCTCTCCTAGTTGGGAAACACGTAACTCTTCCACGTATCCGATCAGTATTTTCACCGGGCAACCAACCTGATTTGAGCATCATCAACCTCGACCTAGTAGCTTGATAAGAAGTTGCCGACTGAGATTTGTCTACTAGAAGTACTAGCTTGCCGGTAAAGCTACAAGCAGGATCCAGCCAAACTCGGTTTTTTATTGAATATATCTGCGAATCAATCAGGTTTCTCCACAGGGTGTTTGCTCAACCAACTCTGACGTAACTGGACTTTTTTGAAGATTTATTTATTCACCCATATCACGCTGGTAAAATGGCTTCTCCAGATACAATCCCTACTGTTTCCAAATCGTCTTCTTCCAATACTCCCGCAGCTAGTTTCTGTCAGATATCGGTGGAGGAGACTGCAACTCGGTTACATACATCGTTGGAGCATGGTCTGGACTCTCTGCAAGATGCAAATTATAGAAGGAGCGTTCACGGGTCAAATGAGTTGAAAGGCGAAGAAGAAGAATCTCTCATATGGAAGTTCATTGGTAATTTTTATGAAGATCCTCTAATTCTTCTGCTAATTGGATCAGCAGCTATAAGTTTCTTGATGGGAAACAAGGATGATTCCCTCAGTATCACAATGGCTATACTAATTGTCGTGACTGTGGGTTTTGTCCAGGAATACCGGTCTGAGAAGTCATTAGAGGCTCTCAATAGGCTGGTCCCTCCTTCTGCACACCTTACCCGTGGCTCACAGACCTCTACCATATTGGCTGCTGGTCTAGTTCCCGGAGATTTGGTCCACTTTTCAGTAGGCGACAGAATTCCTGCAGATGTCAGAATCACTGAAGCTTCGGGTCTGGAGATCGATGAGTCTAATTTGACTGGTGAAACCACTCCAGTTCATAAGACAACTGACCCTGTCAAGGTTGAAAGTGCATCTGGCAATCCAATGGGTGGAATTAGTGTAGGTGATCGAACCAATATCGCCTATATGGGTACCCTGGTATGCTCTGGCAACGGTTCCGGTGTTGTTGTAGGAACTGGAAGCAATACTGAGTTTGGCAGTGTATTTGAGATGATGGCCGAAATCAGTAAGCCAAAAACCCCTCTTCAGCAATCGATGGACAAACTTGGCAAAGAGCTTTCATTTGCCAGTTTTGCTGTCATTGGTATCATTTGTTTGATCGGTGTCATACAGGGCCGATCTTGGATTGATATGTTCACGATTAGTGTGTCGTTAGCTGTGGCTGCCATTCCTGAGGGCCTGCCTATTATTGTTACTGTGACCCTTGCACTAGGTGTATTGCGAATGGCAGACGACAAAGCTATCATGCGAAGACTTCCTAGTGTCGAAACTCTGGGCTCTGTAAATGTGATTTGCAGCGACAAGACTGGCACTTTGACAAAAAACAAAATGACGATTACCAAACTATGGACTGTTTCAATGGGAGGACCCGATATTCCTCCCCCTCAAAATTACTTGTCAGCTGAGGCAGCTGCTTATCACAATGCTCGGGCCCCTTGGAAGGATGTCAAGCATGAAGCAAACTACTCTTCTGACACTAGTCCTGCCATCAAGTCCCTGTTGGAGGCTGGAAACTTTTGCAACAATGCAAGGTATTCCGAAGAAAATGGAAAATTTATTGGTAACCCCACAGATATTGCATTAATTGAAATTCTACCTCAGTTTGGATTGGAAGATGCCCGAAACACCAAGACTCGGGTCAACGAAGTCCCCTTTTCATCTAAAAGAAAGTGGATGTCTGTCACTGCGCATAGCGGCGATAAGAAGAATACGAGCATATTTGTCAAGGGTGCTTTTGAGAGAATTATTCCTTCATGCGCCAAGTACATTGGTGAAGATGGTAAACAAAAGCAGTTTGACGAAAAACAGGCGAATATTGTGAAAAATGTAGCAAACGCCATGGCACTTGATGGTCTCAGAATATTGGCTCTTGCATACGGTACTACTAAGGACGTTCATGAGAACGGTACGGGTGAAAAAGCCTCAGAAGCAACTCTGCCGTCAGATCTGGTTTTTGCTGGCCTGGTTGGTATGTATGACCCTCCAAGACCTGGTGTTTCCAATAGCATTCGACGACTTTTGTCTGGTGGAGTGCGTGTAGTCATGATCACCGGTGATAGTGAGGCTACAGCAACTACTATTGCTCGACAGATTGGTGTTCCCATGTCTGGTGATAAATCTGTAATCACGGGAGAGGTTTTAGAAAGACTTTCTACCGAAGAGCTGGCTGATATCATTCCTCATGTCAGTGTGTTTGCTAGAACGTCACCCGAAAATAAATTAAGCATCGTCAGAGCATTGCAGACTCGTGGCGATGTCGTGGCCATGACAGGAGATGGTGTCAACGATGCGCCTGCTCTGAAACTAGCTGATATTGGTATCAGTATGGGTGAAAGCGGTACTGATGTAGCCAAAGAAGCGGCCGATATGATTCTGGTTAATGACGACTTTAACACGATTCTCAACGCCATTAGAGAAGGTAAGGCTATTTTCTCTAACATTCAAAACTTCCTCACCTTTCAGTTGTCTACTTCTGTAGCTGCTCTTTCTCTGGTTGCGCTTTCAACTTTGTTCGGTCTTGAAAATCCTCTCAATGCCATGCAGATTTTATGGATTAATATCCTGATGGATGGTCCCCCAGCTCAGTCTCTTGGAGTAGAGCCTGTTGATCCTGCTGTTATGACAAAGCCGCCCAGAACAAGAGAAGATCATGTCTTGACTCAAAAGCTTATCTACCGAGTGTTTCAGTCTGCAATTTGCGTGGTTGTTGGAACTATGTTTGTTTACATCACGGAGATGAGTGATGACGTTGTTACCTCTCGTGACACCACGATGACATTCACATGTTTTGTTCTTTTCGATATGTTCAATGCTCTAGCATGTCGATCTGCTACCAAGTCTGTGTTTGAAATAGGTCTGTTCTCGAACAAAATGTTCAATGTTGCTGTCGGATTGTCATTATTGGGTCAGCTGGCTGTTATTTATGTTCCATTTCTTCAGACTGTTTTCCAGACCGAAGCTCTAACCTTTGGTGACTTGATATTCCTCATATTTATCACAAGTTCGGTGTTGATAGTCGACGAGGTACGAAAGTACTTGCGAAGGCAAAAAGAAGGATTGTCGGCAGGATATGCTGGTTCGTTGGTATAGACAAATAGATGATGCTCATATTTTCATCAGTGATTATATTATTGCTAACAATACATATATTTTCATTAATGATTAGATTGGTGTAATGCATGAAGTTTGCCTGAATAACAGGCGACTATCGCTTGTTAGTTAGAGGTTTGTTGAGCAGGTGTGACGACGAGTGATGCTGCTTTAGTTAGTCTATTCATAACTGCTAGACCTTGGTGAGATTCATCAATGCCTTCCACAAGTATCAAATCATAACTCTCAACATCCAATCTACGGAGCTGTGCGAAGAGGTTATGAGACATTTCTTTAGCATTAGTGCCCAGAGAGAAGAAGTTTACACCGAAATCCTTAACTTTCTCCCGCAATGAGGGGTTGTTAAAGTTCTGCGAGGTGAGTATGGCAATTTTGGAATTTTCATCTGAATGCGATGCCAGATATTTATCGATATATCCAACCCCAGATCCACAATTCTTAAATAGGACTACTGGAGCCTTGGGTGAATAATGCTTGTATTTCATTCCAGGAGTCTTGGCAATCTCATTGTCTTTTATTTCACCCTTGGCCACAACCATATTTGCCCATTGTGGTCCACCGTACTGTTTGATCTCCTCAGCTGACACTCCACCTGGTCGAAGAAGAATTGGAGGATTCGATAGCCCGTCTATCACTGTCGATTCCACACCGACATCGGAAGGTCCACCGTCCAGGATAATTGGGATTTTACCATTAAGGTCAGAGTAAACATGTTCAGCCAATGTAGGACTTGGTCGAGTAGAAGTGTTGGCTGATGGTGCAGCTAAAGGGAGATCAGATATGGCAATGAGGGCTCGGGCCACAGGGTGACCTGGAAGACGCACTGCAAATGTAGGTTGGCCGACAGTTGTAGCAGGAGAGATGTCTGAGTTAGCAGGCACTGGAAGTAAAATCGTCAGCGGACCGGGCCAGAAATGTTCTATCAGTGGTTGATAAATTGATGGAATTTCGGAGTTTGGCAGTAGTTTTCGCTTGAGCTGAGAGACTGAAGCAACGTGAAGAATCAGAGGATTATCGCCAGGTCGGTTCTTAGCAGAATAGATATTTTTCACTGCTTGTGTGTTTAAAGCCGATCCTCCAAGTCCATATACAGTTTCTGTTGGAAATGCTACAGGGTTGTTTGTTTCTACTAAGACCTTAGCAGCTTCCGTAAGATTTGCCAGAGACTGGGCATCACCAACAGTAGGAAGATCTGATCCCACAGCAAACTCAATAGAGCTGGGCTCCACCTTTAGTATTTTAGTATTGAATGACATACTCAAGGTGGACAGTCGACTGACCAGTCGAAAAGAAGCTGTTGGCGCTTTGAAGGTTCCAAACGTGGTGAAGGGTTTTAAGCGGAGTTCTGTACGTTAAAGAGTGGAAAATTATTAGCACCACGGTCAACTAGTGATCATCGCAGGGCAAAGGTAACTAGAAGTTGCATAAAGTAAAAGAATTGAAAATCATACCGCAAAAGTATTTTCTAATATCGTTAATTCTCGTAAAAAATTATTCCCAGTTTGCTCTTGTGCAATTGGCCGGCTATTAAGCTTTCGAGACACATATTTTGTCCTTAGCAGACTGATCCGCGCTGCATAGAAGCCCAAATTAACTGACACATTATAGCCGAAATCTGGGTATGGACATGGGACCTCACGAAACGGCTGACAGAATAAAGTTAGAGAGGGATTGGCGACATAAATCATGATAAATCATGGTCAAGCTAGAATGAATACAGAAACAGGTTATTCCTTTGTCACGAGTCTGCTTGTCAGTGGCTGCGCCGTGGTGAAGCTCGAGCCTCCGGTTTATTACGAATGTTTGCTGTCGTCTCGTGATTTTCCATTCAGTTAGTGATAACTACTACTTGAGGAAATTCGAGAATCCGGAGAAAATCAGCTTTCACCCACCTCACCTTCTCGCCAACTACCGACAATCAATGTCTACTCGACCTGAAGAAGTACGTATTTCTTTTGAATTCAAAATGATCTGATTTTGCAGACCGATCATCAGCGGTATCATTTACATTATTTTGCTTGGGATCTAGCACTAACCTCTTCGTAGTCTGAAGAACAGAAGCTCATGAAGCTCTATGGCAAGTTGCCCAGTCGACAGCAACTCCTCAACAAACGATTGAAAGAGAGAAAGTACTTCGATTCTGGCGACTATGCAATGAGCAAGGCAGGCCAAGGTCCTCTAAACCAAGTAGGATCGGAGCATCCCGAGCCTGAGGATGTTCCTCCTTGCATGCATGGAGCAGAGCAAATGCCACAGCAACCTTTGAGTCCTGTCCACCGCCAAAGCAGCCTTGCTGATAAGCAGGAATAAAAAACGTCGAGAAATCACCAAGCAATAAGCTTCGTACTTATCATTTTATTAGCATCAACCAACCAACCAATCTTTTTTTTCTTCAATCAGTTGCATCACGTGGCTTGTTTTGTGTTTGTGCGAAACAAATGTGCCATTGTTTTAAGGTGGTGAAATCAAATCAAATCAGGCACTACACGGCGATGAGCCATAATGTGCCTCTAACTACTGTACAACAATGACACAGGCTTTTCTCCTCATATTATTACCGCTCATTCGTTTTATCTAATACCTTTAATATTACAGTTAAAGAGCTATTTTCTTCTGGGCCGTGGCTTGCACTCATCATCTTGAGTGGGATGAATCTTTATGAAGTTAGGGTAGCTAGAGTTGTTGTAGGAATAACCCTTATGCCAATCGTAAGACACAGCATACGCAAATATGCTACCGTTCCTGTTGAACGATGTAGCAGATATGGATCCTCCAAAGTTGTTAGATCCCCGTAGTCTCGACTTATAGTCCTTGTCCCAGATATTGAAGCTTCCGTCTGCACCTGCTGTGGCATATGTGCCGTACACAGGATGGAACGCTATCGAGTTGACCGAATATAAATTGCTTTCTGTTCCTCGACCAGGAGGAGTCGTATCCACTCGATGACACCTGTAGGTATATCCGTTTTTCTGCTGTTCGTCCTGATCAACGTACATGATTGCACATCGTCCTTCAATGGATCCCACTGCAAACCCATTGCCCTGAATATAACATGACACAACACGAGTCTGCCACTTGAGCGTGGTTTGCATATTTTTAAATATAGTCTGAGGACTGTTGACATTCAGAATGCTTAGCTGCCGATTTGCTCCGGCAACTACCAGAAGGTCTGCTTTAGCATCCATCGAGTACGCTCGTTCAGGTAATTGGACCGTACAAACAGGCTGGTTAGGAGCCTGCCGAATATCCCAGTATTTCAATGTCTTATCCCATGAAGCAGATGCTACAATTGGAGATCCTCCGACAGGCACTACTCGGACTGATCTAACAGCGCCATCATGTTGACCAATTTGGATGGTCTGTCCAGACTGCAGATCGTACACTTTTACCACGTTATCACATCCTCCAGACACTATTTTTCCACCATCAGGAAACCATTGCGCGCTGAGCACTGGACCTCCATGTTCATACAAGGCTCTTCCCTGGGGATCTCCTGTATTGGTGATCTCGTAGATTCTTACCTTGCTATCCCATGACGCTACAGCCATATGCTCGGCTTGAGGTGAGAAAGAAAGATCACTGACCGAATCATCTGCCGGATTATTCAGTGTCTTGTCATTAGACATGTCTACCTTGGCCACGCTACTCATTGACATTCCCTACTGATCGCGGTCAGTCAATGATGAAGAAATGTTAGTGTACACAACTGAACTATAAATCAGACATCACCAAAAATCCAAGCTTACTAGCTGCGTGAGAACTTCACGACCCGAGCCGACGTTCTTATCATGACTATAATATGACCAGAAATATAGCGACATATATGTATAAAAGTTGCCTTCTTTTGCCAAATTGAATAAAAAACTAAAACACAATTTGCACCTATATCCCTTTATTTATTTGTTGAAAATACCTATAATATACCTAAATAGGGCCTAAATCTACCCACGCACGAACAGTATTAACCACCGGTGGAATCACACTAAGAATCACCATAACTATACCGTATAGAAAGAATGTCAAACTCGATAGAGCACTAGCTCGAGGATCAATATTGAGTAAATGAGCGGCTCCTACAGCAGACGACACAATACCCAGAGATATCCCTCGAGTCACATAATCATCGTCTCTCACCCGGAGAATTCGCATCATAGGAAAGCCAAACAATACCCCGGAAATACCCGATAGAATAGCAACAACCGAAGCCAGAGAAGTCGAGCCCTGCACGGCTTCTACAATAGGTAACGCCAGAGCAAGAGTCACGCTTCTGGCCATGAATGCCAGTGCTCTGGACGACTCAATGCCGCACGCCTTGGACAACGGGGGATACACAAAAAATGATGCCGCTCCAAAGAAGACACTAGGAATAGTCAGAACCACAAAAAACCTCCTTAATTCGACTCGATATCGATACATAGGCAGAGATAACGCGACAATGCTGCAATCCAGCAAGGTAGACAGCACATCTCCAGCCCCAGGATCAATGCCTTTCTGGTCACTATCGAACAGAGTCAAGTAGTTTCTTCCAGTTTTATAGTTTCTGAACGACTGCATGACATTGGTACCATTGATAAGAGAAAATATATAAATCAGCAGAATAGACATGCCACCAGTGACAATAATTGGATGGAGCACTTTTCTGTAATTGGCCGGCAGAAGAAGCGAGCCTCGGAAGCACAGAACCACAATAGACAAGTGAAGAGGCATTTCATACTTGGTCGTGAAGTACACAATCTGCCCTAATAGAAGTATTGTAATGTATACAAACCAATCCCAGAATATCATGACAAAAGCTGAAATCTCCTGGGAAATAAGGGTGTCAGAGTTCGCGGGCGGGGTTTGCACACTCTGAGCAGATGGTTCTCTATCAGAAGGGGCATCGCCCGCAGTGCGGGTTGGAATCTCGCCTATAGTGCTAGGAGAGACTGGCAAAGATTCATCTATGGTGGACGGAGCTGGAAAATGGGGTGAGCTTCCTTGAATATACACAGGTTGAGGTCTCTGAGTATATGTGCTGCTAAGCTCCGATCTTATTGTGTCAAATCTCCGCAACTCCACTTGCTCAGTGTTCTCGTAATTCTGCGGGGGATCACCATTCACAGAACTTTCTGTGATGGATCTTGAATCTTGAGAGTCTATAGATTCGTTGGTTTTTCTAGTAGTATGCAGGGCCCTTTGCAGACCCCAGACAAAGTAGATACTTCCGATGAGCATGACAACATAGCCGACTGCAAAAACACCGGCAATCTCAAACGCTTCTGCCACTGTAACTTTGCTTGCAAGCGGCAACAGAGTAAATGATGGGGTAAAAAAAATGTTTATCCATCTCAAACACCAACCGCATGGGATATCAACATACCCCAGAACGATACTAGCCTTTCTAGTGCCGAACACTCGTTCAATCCCTAGCAAGCCGAAAAATAACAGAAGCATACAAACAACAGAAGCTGGAACAGAGATGTGCGCCACGGCTTTCATAATCTTGTTTATCCCATACAGAGGCAACAGCATCAGTATGAGGCCAATTGGCAGCCGAACGTAGTTACCCCAAATGGATGGCCATGCTCGTCTGAGACCAGATTTGATGCCGTCCCAGATCTCACCATAAGTCACTGGAATTGGGCCAAGGTTCTCTGACCGAAGGGTTTCATTATCAGTATTATCGCTCGACATTATTCTATTCTTTATTATGATGCCGCAAGGAGATAATCATTAGGTGGGGAGCTCGCTACCTAGAAAGTATGTGCCCAGAAGGGGGTCTTGCTCAGATCTGACTGGATGGGCCCGGAAAAAAACGGGCAGAAAATAGACCTGTTGCATTCAAATCTACTAGTGTAAAATTTTCATTATTCCAATCCTTTTAGACCCCTCTTTCTTGAGTTCCAATGAGATATCTGGAGTTCCTGCAGCCAAATTATAGTTCAGCTTAAGTTTTACGTGATGTCACAATCCTGCGTCTGTTTTATTCATTCCCAGTCTTAACTCTTTAGACTTAACCGCCTCGTCTACTCAATGATGCCAGCGGAAGTCTCTATCAAACATGAAGATGAATCTGGATTTGAGGACGATGTATCTTTATCTTCATCATCGTCTCCAGAACCTACCGATGATACCATTGGAAACGACAAACTGAATGGACATGAGGATGATGAAGACGACGATGATGACGACGACAAGTACGAAGACTCCTTGGATCTTGATACTTCGCAAGAAAGTACAAAAGTTTGGCTGGTCCGACTGCCTAAGTTTTTGATGGAGAAGTGGAAGGATGTCGACAGTATCGGAGGTGAGGAACTTGGCAAGGTTCGTATCCAGAATCAAACTGGCCGTGGCGACCACTGGAAGGTCAAGTTAGTGCTCAACAACAAGCCAGAGGTTGCCGACATTCCTCATGAATACGATATTTCACTTGTAAATAAGTCACTAGAAAATACCTACGTTTTCACCGAGCAAGACCTCAAGTCGCACGGTAAGAGAAAACATACATATAATGCATTGAGTGAGGATGCCGAGCAGATTCTAAATCAGGGCGAAGAAAGCAGCAAGGATAACGGCAATAACTTCAAGCGTTACCGGGGAGGCTATAATAATGGGAACCAGCGATTTGTTTCTTACATCAAGACCATTCCGAAGAAGACTGCACTGGTCGGTACTGCCTGTCATGAGTGTCTTGTGATGCCATCATTAAAGGACAGTAAGTACTCTAATGTGGTCAAACAGAGAAAGGAGATGGAAAGCCAGGCGACTCGATCGAAGGTCACGTTTCTTGATGATATTCCGGGGGTTAGTGCTGCTAGTTTTGGGCCTATGCGTGGAAATGCCAACAGCAGCCAATTTATTAGGGCTCAGAAGAAGGACATTTATAAAAATGGCGAAGGGAAAGCCACTAGAATACCCAAAAATGAGTTGCTTGATTTGCTGTTCAAACTGTTTGAGGAATATGATTACTGGAGTTTGAAGGGGTTGCGTGAAAGGACCAAGCAGCCTGAAACCTATCTTAAAGAAGTTCTAGATACAATGGCCATTCTCATCAAAAAGGGTCCATATGCTATGAAATACACTCTGAAGCAAGAGTTCAAGCAGATAAAAGGTATGGGTAGCTCTCTGTCTGCATATATGGAGCAGACAGGAAGTGGCACGGGTGATCAAGATCAGAATCAAGGATCCCAAGAAGATGAGGACGACGGAGACGATGATAAGGATATGGTCGAAGTGTTATAAAAGAGGGGGCGAATTAAAATAACAGCATAGTAATAATAATACATTTCCAGTGATGATTTGTCGGTTTACGCGTTACGGGCTGATCGGAAACGATCGATCTGAAACTATAGATCTGAGATTAACAAAAGACTGGGTATCTCGACAGGTTCTGCTATACAGAAGAAAAGAATTGAACAAAAGAATTGGCCTTCATTTAGATGTCAATACTTGAAATTATCCCAGAAAGAAACTCTTAATCACCTTGTGGAATTCGGCCTAACTTTCGTGTGATCAATTAGCTGGTAGGTAAGTGTATCAACCGATCGGTGCTCGGGTCAATCCCAAGCACCCAGAACTCAGTTCATCAAGATCGCAATTAGTTTCATAAGGAAAAATAGCCAATCCACGCCGGATAACTATAGCCATAGCGCCAGTTTTAATCCCGATTGGCTATTAGATATTGCATTGACTAACGGCGAGCGGGCGTGGGCCTTGGAGCATGCGGCTACCCAGGGATTCCCCAAACTTAGCATCGGACATCAGGGCCCAGCCCGTCGGAACCGGCGGCTCTACCAGGGCCTTGCCGTATCAGCAGTTCCCTCGCCGGTTTGCAATTGATAAACAAGAACAAGAACAGCTGTAAAGATTCGGTGCGGGGCATCGGTGTTGTATTGACAGGAAGCACCGGGATGTTACCGAAAGACATATCTCACTGGCTCTATTAGGTGTTATCAGAACAAAAGATTTCAGTTTTAAAATAGATAAGGTGCGCACAACACAGATGATCATTGCATTCAACAACCAATTACACAATCTATCTACCTACCATCAATAGTGGCATTTTTTTCTCACCAAGTAACCCTCGCACGTTTTGTTGTTCGCTCGATGCTTCTCGCCCACTGCCCGTGGGGCGCAGCTCTACGCCGATAAGATAGACGGCAGAGGCCGATCTAAATGGGAAGGGCGATAAACGTGTTATCACATTGCTGCATCTCCGCCCACAAACTATAAGTAGACCCCAACAAACCCTTGGATTCATTCTCCTTTCTTCTCTCTTTCTATTGTTTGATTAGTTATCTTTATCAAAAATAGAAAGTTATAGAAATTTACCTTATTGTGAAGACCCTCCCTACTAAACCTATCTTCACTGTTCTATAGAGTACTTGCGTTTGCTTCTGCACTGCGTTATTGTATTCCCTCTGTTTGTTTGCCGCTATACATGCCATCAACAACCACAATGCCTCAAGAAGAGCAACTGCTCGGACAAATCCTGGCGTCTGTGCAGGATTTGGCTCAGCAGCAGAAATCTTTGACTATGAAGGTTGAAGGTTCCAACAAGTTCCTTCTCAACTCCCTTGGCAGCCTTGAATCCCGAGTTGACACCCTTCAGACTCTTGCCAAGAGACGTGAATCAGATGCTTCTGACGATTCCAAGGATATTCCCAAGTCCCCTACCACCACTTTCACTAATCCGATCACTCCTGCCGTTACCAACAAGTGGGGCGATAGAATTGTCATCACTACTTACCCCGGACAAAATGGCATCAACCCCATTTCTTTGAATTGGGGTGCTCCGGATGCTCAGACTCGAGGTCCTGTTGTCGTCATTCGTAACAACAAGACCATTAAGCGAAGAAACGCAATCGGTGCTCATTCCGGTTCGTACTCCATTTATCATGCTTTGGCTGTGGCAATCGATGATCTTTCTCGTGATCATGTGCCTGATTTCACCAATGCGGAGCCTCCGGTACAGGTCGGTCCCTTTCCTCAATGGGGAGACCCCGAGAAGATCGTCTCCATGGATCCCTATGGTCACATTGCTCCTTGGATCTATTCCGATCTCGCTAAGAAGGAGGGCATCTCTTTGCAGCCCACCATCGCTGTCACAAAGGCCCACATGCAGCTAACCGAGATCCGTGACATGGTCACCTCAGGCGAGATTAAAGTCGACGGAAAGGTCGTTCTTAACAGTCAGGGTGACCTGGCAGTAACCAAGGTCGCTGTCGAACCTGTCTGGTACTTGCCTGGTGTCGCCAAGCGATTTGGCATTGCCGAGTCTACTCTGAGACGAGCTTTGTTTGAAGACACTGGAGGATCTTACCCCGAATTGTTGACTCGGCCCGATATTAAAGTATTTTTACCTCCTATCGGGGGGCTAACCGCTTATATCTTTGGTGATCCCGCTAAGGTGGCAGACCCCAAGTTCAAGCTGGCATTGCGAATTCATGACGAGTGCAATGGTAGTGACGTTTTTGGCTCTGATATCTGCACATGCCGACCATATCTGCTGTTCGGTATAGCCGAAGCGGTCAAGGAGGCTCAGAATGGTGGTTCCGGTGTAGTCATTTACTTCCGAAAGGAGGGTCGAGCTCTGGGTGAAGTGACCAAATACCTGGTTTATAATGCCCGAAAGCGAGGCGGAGACACTGCTGCAGAGTATTTCAAGCGAACCGAAAACATTGCTGGTGTTAAAGATATGCGATTCCAAGTTTTGATGCCTGATATTCTGCATTTCCTCGGTATCACTCAAATAGACCGAATGCTGTCAATGTCCAACATGAAGCATGACGCTATCGTCGAACAGGGCATCCCAATCATAGAGAGAGTGCCTATTCCTGATGAGATGATTCCTCCTGATTCTCGGGTTGAGATCGATGCCAAGATTCACAGTGGATATTTCACCAATGGTAAGGTCATGGATATGGAAGAGCTCAAGAATGTCAAGGGACGAGTATGGGAAGATATTGATCATTAATGTTTTCAATCCATGCTCTTAGAGTGATCCCAATAGTCTGTAATATATAGTGAGACCAATAGTCAATATATAGCCAGTACTTGTCAAGGGATTAGTATGCTCATATTGAAATCTCAAGGTGTCAATAAATACTGCCAATTGCTGGCGGAGAAGAGTTGATTGCCCATCAATTTCTAGTTTCTCCATACTAAATCAGAACCAATTCTCTCCAAACCAAATATCCACTCATGATATTACTCAAGAACTGGTCATTCTCCTTTGTAAAAACAATGGGAAGTATCAAATCAAGTAGCGGCAGTGCTGTGGGTACACTAAATGGGGCTGTCGGGTTGGTTGAGTTGAAATTGGCGGGCTGTGCTCGATTATACGCGCGACGGGGTAAGTCTCCCAGCACTTTGTGCTGTCCTTTGCATTCTCCTTTCTTCCTCCTCCTATCTACCCCTGCGATATTAGATTTGCACCTTTAAGACAGAACAAAACAATTTCCCAGTTGTTATAACTATTTATTGGTAAAATAAACAACAATGGAAGGTAAGCACTTTTAAATTGATGAATTGATAGTTGATGGATTGGACTTATGGATATATCATGTGCATGGCAGAGTGTGGTTCTTCTCTCCTCGAGGCTCGGAAACGGGACAGAGTTCTACAACGTGAATCCATCGGAACCTTCGGACTTCAATCGACCCTGAAATGCTATAATGCTTTGGCGACGTCGACCGAGGTCGAATTGATTGGGTTTGGTTGATGTATGGTGTTGATTGCTCGGATTCTGGTTGGTCGATGGTCCCTATCTATTATCCTGCCTCCCAATACATGGGCGTGGCGGCGTTGGGCAATCAGAACAGGCACCCATATTTCACCTGAAAAATTCACGGTCGCAATGTCAACCCCTGACGCTTTTGAACTAGATATTTTCCTTCTCCATGAGCTTTCGACTTGGTTTGATGATATGAAACATTGACTAACTTAATTACAGAAGAAGTAGCTGCCGTATGTATGGTGCCAGTTTTCGGCTTGGTGAAATTTATGAGGTTGCATATAACCATCATCCATGTGGCTTAGCGGCCTGATGGTGCAAAGTCCTCAGCCCCCCTAGTATACGATCGTTTTTTTGCTAACTCTTCTCAGCTCGTTATTGATAACGGTTCCGGTATGTGCAAGGCCGGCTTTGCTGGTGATGACGCTCCTCGAGCTGTCTTCCCCTCCATCGTTGGTCGAGCCCGACACCCTGGTATGATGGTCGGCATGAATCAGAAGGACTCTTACGTTGGTGACGAAGCTCAGTCCAAGCGAGGTATCCTCACTCTCCGATATCCCATTGAGCACGGTGTTGTCACCAACTGGGACGATATGGAGAAGATCTGGCATCACACTTTCTACAATGAGCTTCGAGAGGCTCCCGAGGAGCACCCCGTCTTGTTGACCGAGGCTCCTTCCAATCCTAAGTCCAACCGAGAGAAGATGACCCAGATCATCTTTGAGACCTTTAATGTTCCCGCATTCTATGTTTCTATCCAGGCCGTATTGTCTTTGTACGCCTCTGGTCGAACCACTGGTATCGTTTTGGACTCTGGTGATGGTGTCACCCACGTTGTTCCTATCTACGCTGGTTTCTCCATTCCCCACGCTATCATGCGAATTAACTTGGCTGGTCGAGATCTTACCGACTACTTGGTTAAGCTGTTGACCGAGCGAGGTTATGCTTTCACCACCACTGCCGAGCGAGAAATTGTCCGAGAAATCAAGGAGAAGCTCTGTTACGTTGCTTTGGACTTCGAACAGGAATTGCAGACTGCCTCTTTGTCTTCTTCTCTCGAGAAGTCTTATGAGCTTCCTGATGGTCACGTTATCACCATTGGTAACGAGCGATTCAGAGCACCCGAAGCTTTGTTCCATCCTTCTTTGCTTGGACGGGAAGCTGCTGGTATTCACGAGACCACTTTCAACTCCATCATGGCCTGTGATGTCGATGTTAGAAAGGACTTGTATCTTAACATCGTTATGTCCGGTGGTACCACCATGTACCCCGGTATTGCCGAGAGAATGCAGAAGGAAATTACTGCCTTGGCTCCTTCTTCTATGAAGATCAAGATTGTCGCTCCTCCCGAGAGAAAGTTCTCTGTCTGGATCGGTGGTTCCATCTTGGCTTCCTTGGGTACCTTCCAGCAAATGTGGATCTCAAAGCAGGAGTACGACGAGTTTGGACCTTCTATCGTCCACCGAAAGTGCTTTTAAGCGGTTTGAAGTTTATTTTTTGGCCCTGTTGAAGATATTCGCTCTTTTACTTCAGTTATTTAACTGAAATTTGCTAGTATGTAGATTATCGTAGGTAGTAGTAAATTGATATTAAGAGCTTTTTAAGAAATCTATCGAATTATAGCGGGTATTATCTGATGGAGAAAAAGATATCTGACTGGAATAAGACTTGGATCTATGCATCCCAGTCTTCTTCCAAGATCTCCAATACTTTTATGAATCTCTTCGCCATTAAGTTTCTTATCGAAAGAGAATTCAAAGTTGTAATGCATAGTTGGAAATTTCGTTTGGCAGTGCCAGAGACTGTTTGATCAATTGAACTTTGGAGATAAAGATGTACAATTGCCGCTGTGGTAATACAATCTGGAGCAGAAAAATCCATGACAGAGATACCATATATCTTGTCGAACTCCTTGACAATCTTGCAGATGGTATTTGCAGAGATTCTACACGCTTTCTGATACGTATCTTCTTCATCTGGTCCAACTGCCAGTTTGTTTTGCCTTATAAACATGACCCTATGCATTAGAATAACCATCTGATGATATCGCAAATGCATTGTATATATGTGGGGCAGCTGCTCCGATGGTCGAGAACTACTTAGGCGCATGAATGTTGGCAATCCTCTTTCAAACTCCATTAGCTCTAAATGAGCAATATCGATAATTTTGGCCAATTCAGATCTAGGCTGCGGCCAGAAAGGTAGATGCAACTGATTTAAAGGCTCGTCGCATATCATAAATAACTCTATCATGAATGTGGTTGTTGATAGATTCCTTGAAGGGGTATTTTGCAATAATTGGCTGGTTAACGGGCGTTCACGATCAAGATAGCCAGACTTGAAAGGTTCCTTTTCTTCTATACATTCTTCTGAAGGAAAAGTTGAGGTGATATTGTACTTCTTTATGGTGACTGGTCGACCAAGTGCGTTGCTAAGAGCCCGCTCGAGAACATAACAGGCCCACCATGCCACTCGTCGTACCTGATCTTCTTCTTGAGAAATATCACCGTTCTGAATCCAAGAGTCATATATCATATTTATTCCAATCAAGAAACCCAATCTAGTAGCCATGCCCGAAAAATTCCAAGCCAGTGCCTCTTGATCCACCATCATATAGAACATACTCAACACTCCACAAGCTTGAACTGTGACAACTGTTGGGCTCCCGTACTCGTAATTGATAAGGAATTTAGCAAGCTCGGCATATTTGAAACCAGCAGTAGACGGGTCCGCGGGGTTAGCCCATGTCTGGGCATTATCTGAAAATCGAGCACCAACGGCAAGGATAGCAGACAGAAGCGTGATACTACAGTAGGGACCATTATTTCGCATGCTTTTTTCGAAAATACTCCTTGAAACAAACATGAGAGACGGATTCTGGAAAACAAAGAAGAGGTCAAGAAGCTCATCCTTGAGATCATCTGATATTGAATATGTCTTGCCGGTTAGTGCAGCTTCGGCAAGGGCTTTGGTTCGGATATGTGATGCCGGTGTTCGAATAATAGTGACTTTTTCGGTCACAAAGGAGAGCGAGGATCTTGGACCATAAGCCCGCAATTGTCCATCTTCTCCAATATTGATTTTTCCATACGGATCGACCTTGTTGTCAGGCGACTGTTTACCACCGTCACCTTCAGAATAGTCAAGTTCTTCCTCGTCATTCACATCATGATAATTCTCTACTTGTGTCTCGTCTTTGACAATAGTAAGTGCATCAGTAGATATTGCCGTACTTTCTGTGTTAACACCTAGAATACCTTCGTATTTCTGGACTTTGCTTTCCAAGATCTTGAGTTTACCTCGTATAGCAGTGAGATAAGCTCTAGTCGGCGGGATGCGACCAGTCGGGCTTTGAGAGTAGTTGCATGCAATATTTATTTTACGACATTGATCACAATTAGGCTCCATTCCATCGCATTTCCTCTTTCTCCTTCGACAAGAATCACATGCCAGTCTGATCCGCTTCCGAGGTGTGTTTTTCATTGTCGGATAGCTGCGCGTTGTAACTTGTAACGAAGTAGGGAACCAGTTGACACCGAGAAGACCAGCATCTGATCTATCACACAAGACATAATTAGTCAATGATCCGCATACTTGCCGGCATAAAAGAGTATGCCTGCGACATTATGAAAATTTATATAGTGTTCCTTCTGTGGTACGATGGGAATTGATCTAATTAAATTATATAGGTCTAAAAAATTGTGCAAGTCAGTTTTAGTTTGGTGATATGGCGCGGGTTTCGGCGAAATATTTGAGGAGGAAAACCACGGGGTCTTCGACGGGGTTTCAACAAGACTTTCATGAGCTATCTAAGAAACTTGCAAGCCATTAACCATCACGAGTCGTATAGATGTTTTCCATTAGTAACTTTTGACACAATTAAGTATTGACTGTAGCTTCAACTATCGGACCAAATGGTTCTACGGGTGCCGGGTTTCCCGAATGAACCATTCGGACCTTGTTTCGCTCTCCGCTGTATGGTGATCTTCCATTTCGCACCGCCTTGGGTTGTATGAGCAATGTAGATTAGTTCAAATGATCAACCTGAATGAGAAAGGTCACGAGTTTGAATCGAAGACACTTGGAGCCGTACACGGGGATGATACGATTTGAGTTTCATTTACCAATCTACTAACTAGTCCAGAAACGTACTCAGCTAACTCACCCGATCATGGAGGATCGACATAATGTGGAGAAATCGCCCTGCGAACCACCCTAAGGACCCTATGGAGAGTGTTTATCTTGACATAGCGATAGAATTTTAAATACAATCTCCAATTTCAGTAAGGAGAGCTAACAATAAACTTTACACTTTACCCGCTAATCTTGTAGGCTGGTTTGTTCTGATTTAATAATACTAGCCCGTCGCTGTCGCATGTTTCACACATTCAAGCAATTATGAGTTAGTGCGCGGGGATGGAGGATCGACAGATGACGAGGACGATGCTATACGCAATATTTAATTCCATTTTTAAGCTGCAATTTCTCATAGGTCAGAATTTAAGACATGATATCTGGCTCAAAGACTATGTTGTCGCCCAAAGAGACAATGCCATAGACAAACATTCAAGTCACCTTAGTGTATTGTACTCTTAGTTATATTATATTATATTTTAGGCCCAGCCCCGTAATGCCGCGCATTTGAGGGAACTTGCATAATCCCGGTGCAAAACTCTGTCCGCATTCTGTCCGTTACGGGCATTGTAAGGCAAGGCATGACAATGTCAGCAATGATAATCGTTTTGGTCGTGGGGGAGTGGAGGGGCCATCGCCTATTTGCGGATGGCACGACAATTGACAAAGAGCTCCGCAGTTACATATTCTGACCTCACTGACAAATATATTCCTGCTTTTGCTCCTTTCTGGAATAACAGACTTCTTTTGCTGCGATTGTGTCTCTTTCTCCGGGCTGAAAATGTACAGTTGTGGTTAAACGGTCACCCCGGAATATGCAGATGATCCGCTTGCGAAATCGGATAAACAGGAACCATACTGGTTACCCCACTTCTCTTAGCCAACTGACTACAGTCACCGCCCTTACAAAAATAAAATATATACAAAAACCAATATGGGCAGTAATTTTGTACTGCGGAAGATTTAGATGTTAGGTTTTTATGGTGTGGAGGAAGGTGATCACCGGGGCAGGTAGAGTGTATAAAACCTGCGGCATTCCCCATATATTTCAACTCGGCAGCAAACATGCAATTCATCTTCTCTGTGAATAGTTTGGCAGCTCTTTTGGCTTCTGCCATTGCTGCAGAGTCTCTATCTGCGTATACAACTTTGACCGAGGTTGATTCTTATGGTAAGACCATCACCGTACCTGTTGCACATCAGTCCTTCATACCTGACTGGATGAGCACAGGAGTGGAAGTTACACCGACTATTCAAAATTCAACTGCTCCCGACTCTCAGGATAAATGCCCTGGTTATGAGCTCTCCGGAATTTCTACTTCTGCAAATGGGCTTACTGGAAAGCTCTCTTTGGCGGGGACCGCCTGTAATACGTATGGAAAAGATATTCCAGATCTGGACTTGACCATCGACTATCAATCCCAGCAGCGGGTTTTGGTTAAAATCCAACCTTCCTATATTGCTGAAACAAACAAAACTTATTACCTTCTTCCTACTGACGTTGTTGCTGAAGGCGAATCTGCGTCAGGTACTATTGACAGTCCCGACTTTGAATTCCAATACAACAAGTCTCCTTTTTGGTTCAAAATTGTTCGAAAATCCAACAGTGATGTAGTGTTTTCTACTGAAAATTCCAAGATTATTTTCCAAGACCAGTATCTGGAAATTAAGACAGATCTGCCCAAGGATCACAAGCTATTTGGCCTGGGAGAGATCATGGGTGAGTGGCAGATCCTGCCCAATACTACCCGAACTCTTTGGAATGCTGATATTGGAGATGGTCTGTCTGCTAACTTGTATGGAACGCATCCATTCTACCTTGAGGAGAGATACGGAGATAATTTCAACGCACACGGCGTGTATCTCAGAAATGCCCATGCCCATGAAGTGCTAATTGGCGACGAAGATCTTACCTGGCGAGTCATGGGAGGAACACTAGAATTTTATTTCTTTGCGGGTAGCTCTCAATCTGATGTTTTTGCTCAATATCAGAATGTTATCGGGTTACCGGCTATGCATCAGTACTGGACTTTGGGCCTACACCAATGTAGATGGGGTTACCACAATCTTAGTGAACTTCAGGACATTGTGACCGAATATAAAAACCATGATATTCCTCTTGAAACAGTTTGGACTGACATTGATTATATGCAGAATTACAGAGATTTTACTACCGATCTTGAGACTTTTCCAGTGAATAGATTCAAAGAGTTCTTAGAGTCTATTCACGGTGCCGGCCAGCATTATATCCCCATTGTCGATGCAGCTATCTATATACCGAATCCGGACAATGCGAGTGATTCGTATGCGACATATGACCGTGGCCATAAGTTGGACGTATTTGTGAAAAACCCTGACGGTTCTGAATACATTGGATCTGTCTGGCCAGGATTTACGGTTTTTCCCGATTGGACCGCAGCTAACACCAAGGAATGGTGGATAAATGAGATCACCGAATGGTTCAAGGATATCGATTTCGACGGTTTGTGGATTGACATGGACGAAGTTTCAAGTTTCTGTGTCGGATCTTGTGGTAGTAACTCACTTACATTGAATCCTATTGTTACCATTAAGCTTTCAAATGATCCTACTTTTGATTATCCTGATGCATTCAACATTACAAACTCGACTGACTGGAAGAGTCTTATGTCTGTATCTTCTTCGCTTGCTGCAGCCACTAGCACTGCTTCCACCAGCGCCGCCTCGGAAAGCGCAACGTGGGTGCCTTACAATGGACCGGTTGGAAATGATACCAGGATCATCAATTATCCTCCATATGCGATCGATAATTATCAGTCTCCCAATGAGCTTGGAGGACATGCTCTGTCGCCGAATGCAACACATGCCAATGGTTACTTGGAGTTTGATTGGCATAATTTGTTTGGCTATCAGGAAACCATTCTGACATATGACAGTTTGACGGAGACTCATTCTGGCAAGAGACCCTTCGTTATTACAAGATCCACCTTCCCAGGCTCTGGTGTTTATGCTGGCCACTGGGGTGGTGACAATACCGCTAATTGGGCCTGGATGCAGTACTCTATATCACAAGGTCTGTCATTCAGCATGTTTGGTATTCCCATGTTTGGTACCGACACATGTGGTTTCAATGGGAACACGGATGCTGAACTATGCTCACGATGGAGCCAGATGAATGCCTTTTTTAGTTTTTATAGAAACCACAACGGATGGGGTTACATTCCCCAGGAATTTTATCGATGGTCATCTGTTGAGGAATCTGCAAAAAATGCTATAGCTGTCAGATATTCCTTGCTTCCCTATCTCTACACTTTATTAGAGAATGCTCATGAAAGGGGAGAAACATATTTGAGAGCACTATCTTGGGAATTTCCTCAGGCAAATTTATCTTCTGTTGCTACTCAATTTTTGGTCGGACCTAGTATAATGGTCGTTCCTGTCTTGGAGCCAATGGTCGATTACGTTAAAGGGGTGTTTCCTGGTGAGGGAACTATTTGGTATGATTGGTACAATCAAACTGCTGTTGATGTCCCTGCCAATACTAACGTTACTATCTCTGCACCCATTGGCCATATTCCAGTGTATGTTAGAGGTGGATCTATTCTGCCCATTCAGCAATCTGGCTATACCATCCAGGAGTCTCGTCAGGGAGACAGGGAACTGCTAGTGGCACCCGATGGGAATGGCGAGGCTTTTGGTGATGTATATATCGATGACGGAGAATCGGTTGCTCCCTCGTCTTCTATCCGAACCAGGTTTACACTGTGTAAGAACAAGCTTACCGTCTCTCCGTGTGGAGGCTATTCTGTTGAACAGCCTCTCACAAAAGTGACCATTCTGGGAGTCAGTGGTATTCCAAACGACTGCGATAATGATTACGCAAAATTCAGTTTTAACTCTACGACCAAGGTTTTAGTGGTCGATCTCACAACCAACATCACATTGAGTCAGGGTCTTGAGCTTAACTGGTAGTGATTTCCTCAATAGCAGCAAGTTACATAATAGCCCATTAACCTGTAAATTTTGTCTATATAAGTAAAATATCGAATCTGAAGTTCTCAGATACTCACTACAACTGCAGAGTTTAACTACCGTAAAAACTGACGTTCATGGCAAAGTGTGGCGTTAAAGTTAGTTTAGGACCCTCGTGTCTGCTAGCAAAGATCTGCTTGATCCGGAAGGTCTTTGCAACCAGTTTTGAAATATATCAGTGAAATCTTGCAATCTCTGGTCTGATAAACTGAGATTATTTCTATTTATCGATTTCATAGTGGTTACTATATGTACAACTACAAGACATGAAGTTACTTGAACTGATCTGCAGGACTTTTGGTGCCAGTTGCAGACAAACAAATAGTTCTAGAAACATGTGGCCTTATTCTGCTCTGCGGCTCTTTTTTTCCAACATAAACCATAAACCATAAAAACCACAAGAGCAAAATAAAAAATAGACTCTCGTAAGACAATAAAGTAGGCTCTCCAAAAAGGACATCGCCATTGTGATACTAATACTAATTCCCCCGATATTTACTATTTAATCTGTACGTGGAATATCCCCTTCTCGTTCATATATTCGATCCCACGCAACAAGGTAGACGTACACCAGCTGTGATTGACGGACGATAGCTGGGCCACGCTATTATCTGCACCGCAGCTCCAGGGCATGCACTTGGTTTCCCTAATTGGGAGAACATATAAGGCTAGAATGCGATGAATAAACGTTTAACACGTATCAGACTGGCTAGACGGGTTCCTGGTCGAGGGTGCTGGAGCAAAGCGGCTCTGGGCATGGGCCATTCTGTTAGTTTTATTGGTGGGGAGCGACAGGACTGTTTGAGCCCATTGACATTTTTACTTGGAGAAAACCTGGTGAAACAAAACTCAACCAGGAAATTACTGTTGCTACCATCACTTGAAGTGACTATCGAGTCTATGAGTTGCAGTTATTAGTTTCCAACTATTTGAGAATCTGATCTGAACGGTGTGCGATTATTTCTGCCGACTCTGATATCAGCTATTGTCTGCTGAGCGATCATTAAATCTAGTTTCCACCGAGTCCAAACGGGCATGAGATAGACATAACTCGGAAGGAACCACATCCCTCTAATCATCATCCTTTTTCCAATATCCCTATCTTCTGGTTCTCTTGATAGTAATCGACTTTCTTGGGTTTTGGTATTTCGCTGCTCGGTCTGATTGTGGCGAAATAATCCATCGACATATCTACTCCAACGGTCTCCGCTGGCGCATGGCTGTAAATTCTTCAGCCTGCCCTTCAACTGCCTACCATGCCGCCTTTTGGTAAAAAGAAGCCTGAGACGCTTCCCGACCGTACTTCTACGCACTCTGATACGTTCGGTGACAATGGATCGAAGAAAAAAGCTCCTACTTCGCAACCTGAACCGAGCCCTCCTCAGCAGCAGCATATTAAAGCCGTCGGTGACTCGCCTACTGCTGCAACTCACCAAGCGATTCAGACGAAATCTCCTCCGCCAAATGGACATGCGCCTGGTACAGTAAAGATCGTTCCGAGAGACTACTTTGACTGTCCTATGGCCGATTTGGCCATTTTAGTATCGTCGATGCTTCAGGATCTTGTCACTATAAACGATGCTTTACCTTTCGACGCGGACCAACTCACCCGGTTCCATTCAAGATCAGTTCCAGGAATATCAGTCCAGGAATATCTTGTTCGAATAATCCGATTCTGCACCTTGGAGAAATCCATTCTAATGACTATGATTTTTTTTATCGACTTGTTGTGTAAGACATATGCGACGTTCAACATTAATTCTCTCACAGTCCACCGTTTTATGATCACGGCAGCTGCAGTAGCTTCTAAAGGTCTGTGCGACTCATTTTGTACGAATTCGCACTATGCAAGAGTAGGAGGTTTATCAAAGGTTGAGTTTAACCTGCTTGAAGTCGAATTCCTGACTAGGGTGGACTATAGAATTGTTCCACAGGGTGCGCTTCTGGACAGTTACTACGAGCGAATGGTCATGAGATTACAAGGAGCATATGCCTTTCCACCTCTTACAGAAGCCCGTCCGAAAAAGAAGGCTTCAGACGTTATCAAGGGTGCTACGTTTTCGCTCACAAAGCTCTTCTCCCCACATGACAAGAGTCTGAAGAGTCATGCAGGACAAACCAACAAATTGAAACGACCTTCGATATCTCAAAATGCCGAGATACCTTCGAGCGATAATCCAACTTCTGCAGTCCTGCCATCTGCTAGCACTGAACTCGATAAACCAGAAGAGAACAATAACGAACCGGCCTCTGCTGCACCGGTGCCTCCTTCCACCCCCAAAAAATTGAAACCCTCGCCATAATATAAGTATTTGCATCGTATTTTATTATTTATATAGTGGGGATGGTACATATGCATACTCTGTAACGAAAATGACAAAATAGAGCATAAAATGGAAAGTTGCTAATTATCACATATTTCGGTTAGCTGAGGCCACTAGAGTAGCGAAGGCCCGAGTCACAAAAGTGCACTGAGTAAACATAGTCCACGCGTAAACCCGGGCGAACGAACGGGCCATCATGTGAAAAAGTATTTAAAAAACTAAACTCACCGTTTTGCCTGCTTATACCTGAACTGGAAGATCTAAAAGGTACATTTATAAAAAAGCTAGTTATTGAAAATTCATTTTTAATAACATCGGGTTCAATTTGTCCTTGGCTTTGCTATTCTTGTTCTTTGCTCACTTCTGCTGCGTTGCTGATAGCTATCTGCAGACCCGTGCCAAATATATTCAATTCCAAGTGAATCTAAAATCATTCGCTGGAAATTTTTATCGTCGTCCAAACAAACCTACACGCCCTATAAAGAACTCTGCTTGGATTGGACTTGGAAAGTACTATTTTTTCTTTACTTTCCCTCTAATCTCATTGCACAGTCCAGTATGATCTCTTCGCGAGCCCTAAGGAACGGTTGCAGTCGGCTATTTGCTTTATCTCGTGGGTCTATCGTTAGCCGATCTGCTGCCTACTCAACTAAGGTCTCCGCGCTCAAAGGCTTGGACACTTATAAGCGAAGACACAATGGAACTACTTCTAACAAAACCATCCAAAAGATGGTAGAAATCGTAGGATATCCTAATGTCGATAAGTTTGTGGAGTCTGTGATTCCACCTGATGTTCTGGTCAACCGTCCTCTTCAGATTACCCCCCAGGACGGTTACACCGAAACCGAGCTTCTTTCCAGACTAAAGGAAATTGCAAGCAAAAATAAAATTTACCGATCTTATATTGGACAGGGCTACTATGGTACCAATGTACCTGCCGTGATCCAGAGAAACGTCTTAGAATGCCCTGAATGGTACACCTCATATACGCCCTACCAGCCAGAAATTTCCCAGGGACGACTGGAGAGTTTGATAAACTATCAGACCATGGTCGCTGATCTTACGGGTATGGAAATTGCTAATGCTTCTCTGCTGGACGAAGGCACAGCTGCCGCCGAGGCGATGATCATGTCTTCAGCCGCATTCAAGGGCAAAAACAAGCGTAACATCTACTATGTTGATTCGGGCGTTCATCAGCAGACTTTAGCTGTTCTTCGAAGTAGAGCTTCTCCCCTTGGAATTGAGGTTGTTGTAGGTCTGCCTGAGGATCCAGAAGAGTATAACAAGGCTTCTGGTGCTCTGGTTCAGTACCCTAGCTCTGACGGTTCCGTTAAAAACTGGAAGTCCGTTTCCGATTCGGTTCATGCCGCTGGTGGAATGCTCTCTGTTGCTACTGATCTCCTTGCTTTGACTGTGCTAGAGCCTCCCAGGTCATTTGGAGCTGACATTGCCCTTGGAAGCTCTCAGAGATTTGGTGTACCATTTGGTTACGGAGGACCCCATGCAGCCTTCTTTGCTGTAGCTGATGGTGATAAGCGAAAAATGCCTGGCCGACTTGTTGGCAAATCCAAGGATCGTTTAGGAGATTCTGCATATCGATTGGCTCTGCAGACTAGAGAGCAGCACATCCGAAGAGAAAATGCTACGTCGAATATCTGCACTGCTCAGGCCCTACTGGCCAACATGGCTGCTATGTATGCTGTTTATCATGGTCCTGAGGGTCTGAAAAATATTGCTAACAAAGTTTACTCTTTGACAAACTATTTGGCTTCTGCTATTATTGCTACTGAGTTTGAGCTTGTGAATAAGACCTACTTTGATACTCTTACTGTCAATGTTGGTGATGCGCAGCAATTCCTGGAGAAGGCCAGATCTCAGTTCCAAATTAATTTACACAAGGTTGATGATAAGACTGTTTCTCTTTCTTTGGACGAGACTGTCACTGAAAAGGACCTAAAGGACCTTGTTGCATTGTTTGCAGGAGATGCTGCTGCGTCTTCGATCAGCGACGAGACTGTTTCTCTGTCTACCTATGATGGAGAACTTGCTAGAGACGTTGCTTCCTCTAATAGCATTCTTGCCTACCCTGTTTTCAACCAGTATCATACTGAAACTGAGATGCTCCGGTATATCCATCATCTTCAGTCTAAGGACTTGTCCCTTGCGAACTCTATGATTCCTCTCGGATCATGTACCATGAAACTCAATGCTACTACCGAAATGATTCCAATTACTTGGCCCGAGTTTGGTAATTTACATCCATTTGCCCCATTAGAACAGGCCCAAGGATATAAAGAGCTTATCGATGAATTGGAAACTGACTTATCTGATATTACTGGATTTGATGCTGTTTCTCTACAGCCTAACTCAGGTGCCCAAGGTGAATATACTGGCTTACGAGTTATTAGAGCATATCTCGAATCGAAGGGCCAAGGACACCGAAATATTTGCTTGATTCCCGTGTCCGCACATGGCACTAATCCAGCATCAGCCTCCATGTCTGGAATGAAGGTCGTTGCTATTAAGTGCACTTCAAATGGAGAGCTGGATTTGAAAGATCTGGAAGCCAAGGTTAGCAAGCACAAGGATAATATAGCTGCAATCATGATCACTTATCCCTCTACTTTTGGTGCATTTGAGCCTACTGTGAAAAGAGCCATTGACCTCATTCACCAAGCAGGTGGCCAGGTATACATGGACGGTGCCAATATGAATGCGCAAATTGGTCTGACCAGTCCCGGAGAGATCGGTGCTGATGTTTGTCACTTGAATCTGCATAAGACATTCTGTATCCCCCACGGTGGAGGCGGCCCTGGTGTTGGCCCCATCGGTGTAAAGGCTCATTTGACGGAATTTCTGCCTGGACACAATGTTATTGACATGGAGAAGGCTACGACAAAATCCATTGAAGCCGTTTCTGCTGCACCATGGGGATCAGCTGGTATTTTGCCTATTCCTTGGGCTTACATCAAAATGATGGGCTCTAAAGGTCTGAAGGAAGCTACTCAACTAGCTTTGCTGAATGCCAACTATATGAAAGAGAGACTCGCATCTCACTACCCGGTTCTTTACACAAATGAACACGGACTGTGCGCTCACGAGTTCATTATCGATGCTCGAGGATTCAAGGATACCGCAGGTGTTGAAGCTATTGACATTGCTAAGCGTCTGCAGGACTATGGATTCCATGCCCCGACCATGTCATGGCCTGTTGCTAACACCTTGATGATCGAACCTACCGAGTCCGAGAGCATTGAGGAGCTCGATAGATTTTGTGATGCACTCATCTCTATTAGAAAAGAGATTGCCGACATCGAAGAGGGAAAAATTGCAAAAGGCAATAATGTACTTAACAATGCTCCTCATTCTGCCAAGGACCTGCTCCAAGGTGACTGGGATAGACCATATACCCGAGAGCAGGCAGCTTATCCCCTGCCATACCTGAAGGAGAGAAAGTTCTGGCCATCTGTAACCAGACTTGATGACACCTATGGTGATCTCAATCTATTCTGCTCTTGTGACAAGGTAGAAATGGAGGAGTAAACTGCTCCATATCTGTGACTATCACTTATTGCCGGTATCATTTTTCATTATCGTTATCGTTATCGTTTACTAGGAGTTCAACCCCATAGCATTTTTAATATTACTAACAAGATAGAAGCTGAATATCTTTAGTAAGGGCTCCACTTCTTTTGCTGATGTTCTTCGTCAGGCAATAACTACCAATAATTTCTCTTAAGTATGCAACTTGGTTGTTTCAGTATCTTCTATCCCATCAATGCTATTGCCTGAAGTGGATTAGTATCTTCTATCTCTCTCTTACTTGCCTCTCCATATTTACTTGCCTCAATATTTATACATCATATTACTATTCTTCATTTATCGAAACGAGCATATCTGCGGAGTAGTAGTACATTTGTGGACTTTGAATCCCTTAGAATCTTGACATACGGATTGGTCACGTGCCCCAACCATTTATATCTTCCATCTTGTCTTTCGAAAACGCTTTTCAAGCAACATAATGGCTGTTGATTTGGAAATCGTCTGCAAGCCTGAAGCTTGTCAGATTCAAAGTAAGCCTGGAACGATATTTACCTGATGGTCGGACTGACTGACTAACTCATAGACTGTATACAGAGAAACCGATATGACGAATCGAAATGTACAAAATATATCGATGCCTTGTACGATTGCTGCAGGAAATTTTATAATGAAGCAGGACCAGATAACAAGCCTACTTGCTGTCCGCGACCAGACTTATTAAAACTAAAAATGGAACAGAGGAAAAAGCAGTTGATTGATGCCAAACTATACAAGTCATAAATAATGTTCGTTAAGGATCACGTAGCAAATCATTCATCATTGCTCGATAACACGGACCGGTACAAACTGCAGAAGCCGTAGCAACTACACTGGTTTGATATAAGGCTGACTCTAGCGCGTAAGATTGTCAGAGACAAAACGAACGATTGTTTTTATAGCATCGTCCCGCGACTCTGAGCGCCTATAAGACATTGTGAAGAATGAAAAATTTACTGTGCTGGTGCTTTTATAGACGGGTGGGATACAGGATTAGTAATCTTTCTGTTTTGATAAATTGGAAAGTGCATCACACATCACAGCATGGTTATATAAACATAAACGCAAAAAAACATTAATACAACATAGAACTAGATATCTGTTTTATCATCTAGAACTTGGATCTTGCCCAGGAGAAGCTACCTCGTTGGAATTGCTCTCCATTTCACCCTGTGGAACCTGTTCAGGATTCCATCCCGCTATAGCTCCGCCAACAATAGCCGGTATCATGGCAAATGCGCCAATGGTAGGGGAATGGCTGCCGCCAATGTTGGGCGAATGACCACCGCCTTGAGTAGTTCCAGAAGACATTGAATAATTGGATCTTCGGGTATTAGGACCCAAACCCGGTCCAGGAACAGTTAGTAAGCCCGGAGACGATAGACCACCTACATCTCCCGCAGAAGCACCATGATCAGTGTCCTGAGCAGTCACGCTGTAACTACTAGTTCTCAGAGTAGTTACTGGACTCTCACTGCGTTCACTACCAGCACTACTAGGTGTCAGGCTTCCTCGCAGAGTAGTGTAGATATCACGCGGTCTGAACTTCAGAGCAGAAACTCTACCTCCTTTGACAGTCTTGATGAACTGTAGTTCATCTCTGACACGTTCAATGCCGTAATTCCACCTGTAATCAGGAATGCCGACATGCGACTCCTCGTCATCGTGGAGAACAATACCGGGGGTCTTTCTCTTCTTCATATGAGTGAGTCTCCAGATAATCCAAGACAACCATTTAGGATAGCACTTCATGACCCATTCGTCGGGTATCAGTCGCAAAAGCATCGCCATTGGAATTGAGGTTATACCACAGATAATACTAGTAGCCCACATAGCGCCACTGATTTCCCGGATACTGAATGCAGCACCACCTACAAACATGATCATGATTTGGAAGCCGCCAATGATAACAACGATCGCCATAAAGAAGTAGTTCTTGGTAATACCTTCCAAGATATTCATCTTGTTATCCAATCTTCGATTAACAAACATGTTGAAAAATTGTAACCAAACAAAGGTGTTGAACACCATGGCATTCAGCTCTTCTTGCTGTCTAGCAGAAATACTACCCTTTCCAGAGAAAAAGATCTGCTTGCCAGCAAAGTGCAGTACAAATGTGATCACAAGTTGTAAAATAGCCTGACCAAGAATCATCTTCCACATTGTGACACTAATCAAGGATGCTCTTCGGCTATCGGGCATTCTATCCAGGACCGAAGGTGCAGGGGGGTCTGTAGCCAGTGCTAAAGCTGCAAAGGTATCCATAATCAGATTCACCCAGAGCAGTTGCACTGCAGTCAGAACAGATGAATTGTCGCTATTTGCCACGGCGGACACAAAAGTAAGCAATACAGCTGTAACGTTGACGGTAAGCTGGAACTGCAGAAACTTTTTGACAGCATCATTTACAGTTCTACCCCACATCATTGCCTTGACTATGCTGCCAAAGTTATCATCCATGAGGATGATTTCAGACGCTTCTTTTGCTACTTCCGTACCTGCAATGCCCATGGAGAAACCAATATCCGCAGCTTTTAAAGCCGGCACATCATTGATACCATCACCAGTAACTGCAACAACTTCGCCACAACTTTTCAGGAATTTGACAAGCTTCTTTTTGTCCTGAGGAGACGATCTAGCTAAAACTCGCAGCCTTGGAACAATCCTCTTTAGTTCGAAAACATCAAGCTTTCTGAAATCAGGGCCCTCCATCGAAATTTCCGGCTCGCCATTGATCAGCTCATCATCAAGAATACCGCACTCTCTGGCAATAGCCTTGGCAGTAATGATATTATCACCTGTAACCATTCGTACAGAAACACCCGCTTTGTGACACGCCTCAACAGCAGCTCGTACACCAGGTCTTAATGGATCCATAATGCCTACTAGACCAACAAATGCAAAATCTGAAAAAAGTTTCGCATGGAGGTCTTCATCCGATAAGGAGTTGTCTTTCAAAATAGATTCAAAAGTTGCGGCAGAGATTTCCTTATAAACAACACCGATAGTTCTCAGTGATTGAGAGGCATATGTATCGATTTTCGATATGATTTTATCTTTACTGGTAGATAAATCCATCTGCTGTAAAGTCATAGGATCGATGATAGATGAGCATCTCCCTAAAACAACTTCAGAAGCACCCTTCAACAATATTCGGTAGGTCTCTTTCTGTTCATCATCGCAAATGACAGTCGCCATATACTTCTTCCTAGAGTCAAACGGGAACACCTTAATGATATTGGAAGCTTTTCTATAATCAGACAAGTTGCCAAGATTTAAATAGTTCCGGGCGAAGGTCAGCATCGCTACTTCGGTTTTGGATCCAATATACAACTCCTGGCTACCAGGCTGAGCTTCAAAAGCAGAAGAGTTAAGTGCAATAGATTCCAACAAAAGCTTATTCGTTGAGGATGGCTGCTCATCAATTACTTGTTTCGGTGAAGGACCAACCTGTTGTCGAGCATTATTCGGATGATCTGAGTCGCTTTGGAGAGCATTTTGAGTATCAAGGTGGAACTCACTACTCAGGCCAATAGTTCCAGCTATGACTGTCATTTTGTTCTGGGTCAGAGTACCGGTTTTATCAGAGCAGACACTGGTAGCAGATCCCATAGTCTCGCACGACTTGAGGACTCGAACTAGGTTGTTGTCTCTAATCATCCGAGTAGTAGCAAATGCAAGTGCCAGAGTGACAGCCAAAGGCAGGCCCTCGGGAACTGCAACAACAACGATGGTGATTGCAGTAATGAGAACCTGCATGAACGCCTCACCTTTCTGTGCTGGGGTTTGTGTTGATCCAGGAAGTTGGGTGAAAAATCTAATCATAAGAGCAATAAATAAAATGACGGCAGCCAATAGACCAAACTTTGCAATTCCTTCAGCAATGGAATTGAGTTTCTCTTGCAACGGTGTTGACTCGGGATCCTCCTGGAGAGAAAGCATAGTCCGGCCATGCATGGAGTTTGGGCCCACCGCGATGACCAAATAGGAACCTGTGCCTTCAAGGACTCGAGCACCAGACAGAAGAAATGCATCCAGCTGAGTACTGGTGGGATTAAGGTAGTGATCTGCAGCTGCCAATGCTTCTACAGTCTTAGCACCTGACTTTTTGACTGTAGCAGATTCACCAGAGGCTGCCGATTCATCGCATTTAAGATCGTTGGACTGAAGGACAACACCATCGACTGGAATGAGCTCACCAGGTTCAGCAACCAGAATATCTCCGACCAGGATATCAAACACCGAGATTTCGCAGGGGATACCATTACGTATAGCTTTGACGACACGGTCTTCCTTCTTTCGGTTGAGTTTAACGAACTGACGTTCCTTCTGCCAATCATTGACTGATCCGACTACTACGACAATGATAACGGCCACCAGAATAGCAACACCTTCAACCCAATCGACCTTCGGTTTCTTTCTGCCTTCATCGTCATACTCGTCGGGCTGTCCAAATGTCTCATATAGCCCTAGGGCAAGAGAAACAACAGCAGCTATACTCAAGATGATCAGGACTTTGTCTTGAAATGCAATCCACATCAGTTGTAATAGGGATTTGGGCTGGCGTTCTGGCAGAACGTTTTTGCCATAGTAATGCACCCTGTTTTCCATCTCATGGTTGTCGTTGATATTCTCATCTGTAAGACCTTGATCGATGTTTGTATGCAGTCTTTTAGCGATTTCCTCAATTCCACCGAGCTCAACCAAAGCATGAGCATTTTTGGGGTCGACTAAACATTCCAGTTGACTTGGAGGCAAGTCGAAGAAGTCACTATGAACGTCGTAGTCAGCATGACTCCTGAGAGTGACCTTGGAATCGGTTGCCCAATCCTTGCCGGAGTTATCTTCGGAGGGCACAACCTTAGGCGGACTCTGCCGAGGGGAAAGCTACAAAGTTAGGGCCATTCTGCCTGAGAACAACAAGAAGATTTATCGAAAAAAATCTACACTTACGTCGGTGTTTACCGTAATTTTCGGCGGCGAAGTACCCATTTTTGTTGTCAAGGGACCTCAGCCAAGAGCTTTCGTCAGTGACTTCGATCAGTGAGGCACCACAAGCAAGAATGAGAACAATACGTAAACAGGACGAGCTATTAGAACAGCAGCTGGGTGGGGGTGGATCTGGTTTGAATGAAATAGCGTAGTCAACAGATTGGATAGGAAAGGAAAGCTAGTTAGCTTTTAAAATATTGTCAACAGGCTGAGCATATACGAGCAGCTGAAAAGGTTAGAATTGTCTTGAAGCTGCTGCCAAGATTTGAACCGTGAGGCTGACCGGGCGCAGTGCACACTCTAATGTCGGCGACCCAATAGCCAAGTAGCAAACAAACCCTAGAAAAGAGTTTGTCAACAAAAAAGGATAGTATCGATGTGGTTTTGAAGCCAAGACGGTTTCATTCTGCGCGTTTCGCTTGCTTTCTGTGACTTTTGGTTGGGTTGGACTCCTGTCGTCCTATCGATCCTATCGATCTAAAAGAAATGGTTCGCGGCACTGGATGAGATCAAATTTCTACTGGGGTTGACGGGTAGAACAGAAGGCAAATATCAGCAGCACAAAACAAAGCATCATGCTATATTGCACCCTATATTCTCGTAAAAAATTATTATATACTAAACAAAAGGCTTATTATTACCAAATGACCTCAAACTCTTCCAGCCTGACTCCTCCTATCACGATCCATTCCATCCTATTTTGTTTTGATTAGTGTCTTCTGTGCCTTATGTTTGCACTGCCCCGGACCAACCCAAGGGTAGGTGGTAGGCGGCAAAAGTAACACAAAACTGATATCCCAAGGCAAAAATCACACAGGCCCTGGTCCTCCAAAACTGCAGGCGTACCTTCAATCAATTTTGCGACTGCGACCTTTGTTAGACTGTAACACGGTCAAATGGCACCAACTGATGTTCTGCTAGGCACCTCCTTCCCGCTTGGCATATTCATCCTCAATTGCCTCTTCGTAGCGCCTACTGGCTTCTTCAGCTGATAATTGGGTCTCGCGCGATTGCGATGCAGGCAGGCCGGTGGTGAGACTACTGGGATTGGCTGCTGAAGACTGCTGGTTGCTGTTACTACTACCACTACTTTGATTGTTCTTGGGCTCTGCTCCAGCAAATGTACTTGTTGGAATAGGCATTGCTATATTTGTGTTAAAGGTATTGATGGTTGTTTTAATGTGTAGTGGAGTCCTGTGAAATTGCCACTGATATGCGCGATGGGCTATGTATGTGTTATGTTGGAGTATCACGAGGCGCGGGGTTACAGCCGTACAAGTAACGTGCAACAAGTTATCGGACAACACCTTTTTTCCCTTATCATCTTCGCTCAATCAGAACAAAGTGGATACAAATGTAACCTCCAATTAAGAATACCCCGAAAAAGCATGCTAGTCCAATCACATCATTCCATAATGCGCCACTGTCGAATCCGAACGTGCTCAGAATGGTAGCTCCTGGCACTTCAATGCTCAGACCGAACTTTTTCTCTGTCAAGGTCAGGTACTTGACTTCGTTTACCACCAGAGCCTCATACGCGTAGTGGAAAATAGACAAATATTTGAACCACACTGTACCTGCCGGCATGGAATCCTGGTTGAGGAATAGTCCTGCAAAGAGAAGAGAGAAAAGCATGACTAGAACACCAACCAGTGATGCCACTCCGCTGTCTTTGATCAGAATGCCTATAACCAGACAAATAGATGCCGATGTCAAATTGAACAGAATCAGAATAAGCAAAAATTTCAAAAATGCTCCGCCTTCTGTGCTCAAGCCAATAAGGGGATATATAATCAATCCCATAAGAATTGGCGGCAAAACTCTGAGTGGAATGATGTCGAATACCACTTTTGCCAGGTAGTAACTGATGGGCCGATAGTAATCATTAGCTCTCTCTCGAACAAATATGGTTCTCTCATTGGCAAAAAGATTCAAGGTTGTTAAAGTAGAGAATCCAAACAATGCTAGCAAGAAAAAGAATAATCCCAGTCGATTCTGGAATCCACTGATATCATTAGCTACATTGTAATACAGCACTCCGCAGAACACTGCCAACAACACCGCAATGACATAATGAGTAAACAGTAACATTGGGTTTCGATAAAGGTTCTTAAAAGTTCTTCCCGACAAAATAACAAACTGCCGGAAAATGCTGGCTTTCTTGATGTTCGTCTCTAGACTATCATCGGCATCTCCTTCGGTTTGGCTGCTTGCACTGCTGTTTGTGGCATTTTCACGAGAACTGTCAATCTTTCTCAGTTCATCTTCAGCCAAACTACTGTTTCGGTAAAGATCTACCAAAGTTATCAGTTCAACTCCAACCGGTATTTGAGTCGATTGCAATCCTCTTCTTCTGACTTTTCTATCAGGATGAAGGTCATCTTGATGGGCTTGCAAGTGTCTCCATTCTCTTGTAGAGTCAAACTCTTGAGTATTTGTTCTGGGTATGCTGTGAATATCTTCGTCGTCTTCATCTTGTTCCTCATTTCTAGGAGTTGCACTAGACGATACAATTCTGGACGAATTACTACTCTTTCCGCCGGCTGCCTGCATAGTCAGGTCGACCAGATAGTCAGCTACATTGTAGCCAGGGGGGCATTGAAACCCAACATCTCCAAAGAAGGGAGATGCATCTCGAA
This sequence comes from Zygoascus bituminiphila, assembly GCA_030705125.1. Lineage (NCBI taxonomy): Eukaryota > Fungi > Ascomycota > Dipodascomycetes > Dipodascales > Trichomonascaceae > Zygoascus > Zygoascus bituminiphila. The sequence goes on along the minus strand of JANIWT010000002.1, from coordinate 343,030 downwards.
GATGACCAGAATAGACCAATCTACCTTTAGCTAATAGAATCAGCTTGTCGAAAAGTGCAACGATATTTGAGCGGGGTTGGTGAATGGTTAGTACAACCGTCCGATGGTAAGTCTTGGCCAGCTGAACCAAGCATTCAACGACATTGAACGCATTATAAGAGTCTAGTCCAGATGTAGGTTCATCAAGGAAAAGAATAGAAGGGCTAGTAACCAACTCACAAGCAATAGCCACTCGTCGCTTCTCACCGCCAGAAATACCACGGTTGGTCTCATCACCAATAGGCCGGTCTTTAATAGACAATATCCCAAGTTCGTCCATTGTCTCTAGTACTCTCATTTTCTTGGAATTCTCATCCATATCACGGGGAAGACGCAGAAGCGCAGAATTGAGAATAGTTTCGTAGACTGTCAGTGTTGGCATGAGCAAATCATCTTGGTCAACAAATCCAATCAACTGGCGGTATCGAGCATCACCAACCTCCTTTCCATTGAGGTATATATGTCCAGCTATATTTCCACGTTTAAACTTTTTGGCAAGAATATCCAGCAGAGTAGTTTTGCCAGCACCTGATCCGCCCATAATAGCAAGCACTTCGCCAGATTCCACAGAGCCTAGAATTCCTTCTAGAATTTGTCCATTTTTCTCCGATGCATAAGCGATATCTTTGAAATGCAAATTAACTGGACTATGCTGCCTGATAAGTTTCCTAGTTCCATCATTATCGGTCGGGAGTCTGATGCCACCGACATTAAGAGCTTTTTGAGATCGACCGACAAAGAACTGGAACAGAAGAACTCCAGCAATAACAAAAACTAGAGCTGACACTAAAGCGGCAATTACAAATCCCCTCTTAGTTTGCTTTATCGGAGCCTGATAACCAGGAACCTCGGTGTAATGAATGCATTCACTTGATCCGCAGTTAAGAGTAATGTAGTCATCCCCAAACACAGATTTGATGAGGTTATTCATAGAAGGCTCCGAAAATTGGCAATTGCCAGTGTTAAGATCGCAATTGAATTCACCAGGGCCACGAACAGTTTCAGACAAAAAGTCCGATATATCAATTGAACCTGCTTCACCACAAAGCATTCTATCAGGAATACAAGAGCACTCAATGCTTTTACAATTATATTTAGTGCTGTTGGAAGGATGGTCTTCATCAGGAACCTGGAACTCGCACTGGTCCAACCCGCAGTAAAACGATTCCTTTTGGTCGACCCAAAACTGGAAATCACAAGCACCTGCAGTTCGATTACAGGTGAACGTTACTTCAGGAATCTTTCCCTTCAAGATATCGAGGATTTTTCGATTAGTAACCTTGCAATTCTGATAATTCTCGTTAACGAGAATGCCCCGCTTGTAACATGTGCCACTCTCACCACCAGGCATGAAGGCATCGCATGATTCGTCGGTAGTACACATATTACAGTTGATGCCTCCCCATCCAGATTCACATTCGCATGTTGTTCCATTTCTCAGAGGTCTACTTGATCCTACTCCCAGACGTCCACATTGGGGTAAGGAGCAATCTTCTCCACCAAAGCCCTCAGGGCAATCACAACGACCAGTGTATTCATTGCATTTGCCAAACTGCCGGCAGTTGAAAGCAGGAAGCATGCAGTTGAAACACGGCGGACAATCATCTGCTGGTTTGCCAGGTTTTTTGGGCAAGGCATAGTTGTCAATTGCTGAAAAGAACAACGATTCTTGGTCGGTGAACAGAGACTCGGAGGCAACTAAGCCTGCCAGTACCAGAAACAGCCATAAATAATATTTCAGCATAGTGAACGTTTCTTTATGCAGGCTCTTGCGACTTTAGATATGCAAAGAAGGGTTTAAACTAAGATTCCTCGTACTAATTGTATGGTTGAATGGAGTTGTATGTGACTGGAGCCTTGTATGATGGTTGTGGTGTAAGGAAGATTGCTAGACTACTGAGTGGGACGAGGCTTATCAGCACAAGGCTGATATTTACCTCATGGGGTACGATTAGAAACGGGGGGTTTTTCAACATGAATAACTCAAGTAACTCATTATATCACATAAACCTCGTTCTGAGCTGAAATATTTTTACAAATTCCAGTATATCGTTCTAAACTGTCTATACATTGGAGCCATCTTCTCCCCGCTGTTTAGTCCAATCTCCCTGACCACTCTGCCGGGGCTGGGGAGCACTATGGGTTGGTGCAGGATCCACAGAATACGATTCCAACTCGGCCCATTCCATTTGGTCCTGGTCTTCCAGTAGCTCTCTCTGACTGCCAGAAACCGTGTCTCGGCTCTGGATTGTTAGCAGCGTGAGAAACGTATCTAGTGCATCCTGATCCATGCTATTCCTAGGTAGCGTCTTGTCATTATTTCGAACATAACGTTTAGTAACGTCTTTAGCACCTTCAATTGAGAACCCAATTACATAGGCCATTTTTTTGCCCCACCCATTTCCATACAATGTGGGGTTGTCCCATGCTTCTTCGCAGGAGTCGCAATGGATCCATCGGTCCTGTCGAGTTGAATACACTTCTGTCCATACGTGATCCTCAGAATTCCAGATATATCTCGCTCTGGCACCTAATGCTCGGCAGAGGGCAGTAAAACACTATTTAACAGTTAGTTCTTTGATCCGCTTCAGTGTTCAGCTCCCCTAGCAGTCAGTACTTACATGCGCCCATTCTCCACATCTGCCTTTCCGATATTTCAACAATGCCAAAGTATTATTATACCTCGGAAATCGTTCAATATTCGAGCAGATAGAACATTTATGCAACTCGGTAACTCCACAGCCTCCAGATCTTTCCTCAGTAGTAGGCTGGGTTCCTCCAATATTGGAGGTGTCGCCCTTGATGTTAACGTGCTTCCAATTGACGGTCAGCAGCATATCTATAACTCACTCCACATTTACTACACTTGAGAGTGTTTACCCAGGTAAAAAAATCATGCTTGAACCATTTCAGTAGTTCTTGTATTAAATAGTCCTGGCTACTCCAACTTGGATCGGCCTTTTCACGAGCATCCGCTGCAGTATATAGCTTCTCCAGAGGCAGAACTTCCAAAGCAGCATCTAAAACGTTATCTTTTTCAAACTCATACGGAGTTCTTGATACATTCAGGATAGTTTTCGCAAATGGCGACGATGCTGCAATGTACTGTATGGAGTCGTCCATCTTGAATAGGTCCTGATAAGTCCTTGATATCAAATGAGTTGTTCCTTCCCAAGTAATACCGCTACACTGACCTGATAAATCTCAGGATATCTCCTCTACTGTCGTCAACGCATGAAAACCCAGGTAAAACACGATGCTGCTAGAACCTCAAATATCACGTTTGAGAAGACTAGTCTGAGAATTAACGGCGAAACAGCTTACACAAGTGACCGCGAAGTGTTCTTCGATTCGACACTTAACCGTGGGGTCTCCACCGGCAGTGTCGTCAATGGATCAAGGACTGCTGTACACACTGATATCTCCAAAGGCACGTCTTTAGGTGACGAGTTAGAAGTTAGCAGATCAGTACGGAAGGTTGGATTGCATCAGGCTATAAGGCATCGACGGGACATGTCCCTCAACTATGAAGTGAACCCGTTCCGGTCGGTGTCCATATCTTCGTCATCTCCACCATCGCTGAGTAGTACTTATTTATTAAGAGCAGGTATTGGTCTCTTGGTAGTCACCTGGACAGTATTTATTGTTTGCATGGGACAAATCCTGGGTCTTTGGAATGACAGAGTTCACGTTGCAAACTATGAAGATTATGAAGACGACACCGGTCTGCCAATACCAGGCTATTATATTTCCATGGCCATATTATCATCTGTCATAGTATGGATATGGTGCATCTGTTCCTGGGCAGGAATGAAGTTTTTCAGGCATTCCAAAGGTGGTGGCTTTGGCCTGAAGGATTCCTCATAAGTTACAGTGTCATTAAGGCAAAGAGGAGCTTTAAAATCGATAGCAGAGGAAAGACCACAGAGCACAAAGAAAACACTAAATATATATAAAAAACAGCATTTTGTTAAGCGAGGCTAATAAAGGTGGGGTTCGAAAGATCAAGAAAGTGACATGCCCACACTGAAACACAGACTCTATACACATCAAAGTTCTGGTTTGACCCCAAGAGAACTGCCTAATTCTAAATATTCGGCTGTGAATATATGCAATATAAAGCACCATTCATAGATGGTGTCTTGATGCAGATGATCAGCATCGTCCTCCTATTTTGTTAGTTTCTCGTCGGATAATCAGTTGATGCGATACTAATACTGGTACTAATAGATGCAATGCTCAAACTGATGTTAATAGAAGCAATGTAATACTTACAATACGATGCCATTGCTCCGGAAATTGACCTGGTATTATATGTACCACTGGTACTCGTCGTCTCATGAACGGGATGTGATCGTCATCTATCAGTCCATAGAAAACACTTTTGGGGAAAAAAGTCGAATGACCCCTTAATGTCGAAAGCCCATAGCTATCCAGTCTATTGTGTATTCTCCCCAAGCGACGATGCAAGTGTTCGGTAGTTTTGAAGTAGGAATATACCGCTGGGTTAGCCGAACCTAAAAGGTCCAATAGCACTAACGTATCGATTTCCTGGATCTTGCTGATACTGTCTAAGTCTTCTGAGGCTTTTGCTTGTTCCCATAAAGCAGCTAAATGTTTCGCTCCATAGGTAGAGTCCTGAGGTGTCCAATTGACAAACGCTTCTTCACCATCGAAGAATATGATCTGGAGACCCAAATCAGAGTCAATATGACCCCATTTCTCAGTCAGCTCGGGATCCAAGGCTTTCATAAGATATAAAAGAATACCACATGAAACAGAGCTATCAATTGCACCAATAAACCCCTCTGGTTCCATTTTGCTGTCATAATGCGCCGACAGCACCAGCCGTTTGGATTTGCCAGGTACGAAGTTAGGCGGATCTCTGGTAGCAATTATATTTGTGAACGTGACATTCTCAAATATCGGAGTGTTTTGCTGAAACGAGTCCAATGTAATATTCCAAGTACCTCCAGGTATTGCTTCGATAGTGGACGTTATGAAATCAGCTACTTTGGTATGACCAGGAGTTCCAGGCACCCTTTCAACCAGTAGAGGCACCAACAGACCTTCTTCGTCGTCTATGCGCAAATGATCCTCGGGAGATATACCGCTTAGTAGAGATCTTATCTGATTCTGAGATAAGGTTTTGTACGCAAATACAGAGGGTATTGCACACAATGCTGCTACGTTCCTCAGCAAGTGCATGATAGTTAGATAAACAAAATCTGGGGATGCATCTAAACTCAGCTACTTATCCCTACTTCTGAATCAACAACCAACATCACGACCTGATACCTTCAATCATAAGTCACCTGAGCTTTAGGCTGTTCTTAGCATGTCAAAATCTCATGCAAGCCATGCAAGCCATGCAAGCCATAATAGTAGATCGTCCAGTCTCTGGTCGCACGACCCTGCTGTGCGTGGCCAGGACGTCAAGGAACCTCATCCTGAGTCGTTCACGTCATTCCCTGAGGGTTTTGTCGACTCCAATGACGACTCCAAAGGATTGCTTAACTACTTCTCTACTCGTGTGATGTCTGCTGCGAGCTCTGTTATGCAGAATGTCATTCCCGCGGGGCAAACTGGCACTCCCGCGACTGATTCTAGACCCGTTATTGTGCCTGTATCGAACTCAGTTGCCTCTTTTTCGGGCCCAATAATACCTTCGACCGCTAATCCGATTTATGGGGAATCTGCAAAGTCTTACGCCAATGACTGGGATGATCAGGGTAGCACTATATCGGAATCAGGTTCTCCCGATAAATTCGGGGGCAGCAGCATTTCTTTACGTATGGACTCTCCTTTACGGTATATGCAAGACCAACCAGTAGTTTCCAATGAAACCGATTATTCTGCTTTGGCCTCTTCACATCTTCATAAAGCTCAACCTACAGAAGGACTCACTCTATGGGAAGATAGAGACTCTGTTGAACCTCCAATCCAACACCCGAAAGTCAGTCCCAAGCGATCCGGTCTTTCTCGGAGTGCCAGTATGAACACATTATACTCTCTTAATCCTCTAAATCATCTTCCTGGATATTCTGGTGAGCGGGATGACAACTCAGATACTGAGAGCCTGATGTCAACCCAACCCAGAGATTTCTCCGGTCAAACTTTCGAGTCAAGACTAATGCCGTTTCGATCTGCAACTCTGGGTAAAGAGTTCTGGATGAAAGACGAGAATGCTACTGAATGTTTTTCTTGCGGTCGTCAATTCTCAGCGTGGCGCAGAAAACATCATTGTCGTATTTGTGGCCAAATCTTTTGTGCTTCTTGTACAACTCTTATTAGCGGCCAAAAGTTCAGCTATCCTGGAAAAATGAGAGTGTGCAATAGTTGCTTGGAGCTGGTGGACCAGTACGAGTCTTCTGGTAACTCTCCAGATTCGTTAGCCAGTCCTATCACCGCCTCGCCCGCACTTCAACCATCGGGCCAGGATCCCGTCAGTGGCCAGGCATCTCCTACACATTCTACTGCAACTAATAGTGGCGCGCATTCAAACATTGAGATCTCTTATAACAGGGCTCCTGTTATGGCCCCGAAAATGGCCATAGCAGCTACCCGACAGGGCGAATCACTGGAAATTAGCCCCTTTGCCGATAGTTCTCAACAACGCAGTCAAAGTATTCGTAAATCAGCCAGAATCAGACCTCGATCATCTACAATGGACAGTCACTCTCGTGCACGTCGCTCCCATAGAATGAGTTTTATTTCTTCACACAGCGCAGACGAAGAGACTATCGATAGCGACGAGGAATCGTCCGAGGATGAACAAGCCATGAAGGTGTTCTCTTCTCTTCACGATGATTCCAAAGCGAATGAAAGTTCAAAGGTTGACAGCCAGGAAGATTTGTCGCGAGATTCACTTGAGCATCCTGGCTCGTACTATAGGAGACCCCGATCCAAGACTAACAAATCGATTGACGGAAAGGCCAACTTGATGAAAATCGTTCAAAGAAGGAAGAGTATGCCACCTGGTAACAAACCACGAAGTAGCCTGCAAGCACTTTTTACGGATGAGAATGTTACCAATGTGTTCTCCCCTTCTAGCAAAAAGGTTTTCAAAACAACTCAAACCTATCAGAGAGAGTCAACCACTAGTCCTTCACCAAATATTGATTTGAATCAAGCTTCTATCAATCATGTTCACTTATTTATTAATCAGTTGTTGGAAGACTATGATCTGGACTCGAAATGGCACAATGTACTTGTTCCTCCTCTACTTCAGTGCAGTGAGAATATAGATCTCGATATTAAAGGGGGAGACAATATTGATATACGACACTACGTGAAAATCAAAAGAATTCCCGGGGGTCGAGCTAAGGATACGTCCTATCTCGCTGGTATTGTGTTTTCACATGTGCTCGCTCTCAAGGACATGCAGAGGAAAATTGAGAATCCTAAGATCCTGTTGATCACTTTTCCCATCGAGTATAATAAAGCCGAGCAGCACTTTATGAGCCTGGATCCGATACTAGCTCAGGAATCTGAATATCTGAAAAAGCTTGTCAGGAGAATAGTCTCGCTGCACCCCCAAATAGTAGTCACAGAGGATCGAGTAAGTGGAATAGCTCTGAAACTACTTGCTGACGCCGGCATCGTGGTAATCTCAAATGTCAAGCGAAATGTTATTTCTAGAATTGCTCGCTACACCAGAGCAGATATATTGTCGTCAATCGATAAACTAGCGGTGGGTTTGAACTTGGGCACTTGCAGCCTTTTTGAAGTGAAAGCATATCGGTTTTTGGATCAATACCGGACGTGCGTTTACTTTTCCGGTATAGACAAAGAACTTGGCTGTACTATTGTGCTGCGTGGAGCAGATCAAGAAACCCTGCACAAAGTGAAAGCAGTGGCTGAATTCATGATTTACGTTATTTTCAACTTGAAATTGGAAACATCTTTGATGAGAGACCAGTTTGTACTGATACCCTCGCGCGATGATCAGTTCACAGATGCTGCGGTATCTGAAAGTGTAACGAAAGAAGCAACTATTGCATCGAACTATTTTGATGAAGTAGTCAGAATGCAAAACCACCATGTTTTCTCTTCTTCTCCTTTTGTTCATTACAATACCCCTTATCTTCTTCAGTTGGCCCGTTCTTTTGAGGACAGGTATAATTATATGAAGAATGAAAACGAACAGCTGACCACTGGTACAGAATCTGATATTCAGAGAACCATTAATGTTCTGGAGCTGAATGATATCGAGTTTGAAGATCTACCAGATTCGAAGAAGTTCACTCAGGAAGTTATACAGATCGTTATGCACGAGCGCCTGGAACAGTTGAGACAACAGTGCATTGCCCAGAAACGTCTATGGGAACAAGTATTAGCCCAGAACCCTTACATGTTTGGACCGATGAATAATCAGAACATAGTGTTGTTATACTCTGAGGTTAACAAGACTACAAGAACGCCATGTCAAGGCCCTGAGCAGGTGGGCATGGAGTATTATGGAGATACTGACATGACTCTGGGCCAGTTTGTTGAGCAGATGTGCCTGTCGGCTGATGAAAGTTGTGGAGAATGTGCATATCCTCAGCGAGATCACTACCGAAGCTATGTAAATGGCAATGGAAGGATAAGTATCATTGTGGAGAAATTCCAATGCCGATTGCCTGGCCTTGAGAATACTATTTTGATGTGGAGCTACTGTAAAAAGTGTGATCATACCATGCCTGTTATTCCCATGTCATCTGCTAGCTGGAAATATTCGTTTGGCAAATATATGGAACTGTCTATCTGGAGCAGTCCGCTGTCGTTCAGAGCAGGAATGTGCCCTCATGATTTGTATCGCGATCATATACGGTTTTTTGGATTTCACAACCTGGCTGTAAGGTTTGAGTACGATGCCATAGAGCTTCTAGAGATTCTTCCACCGCAGTCGAAGGTTTTCTGGAAACCACAAGCTGTTATCAGGTTCAAGGTTAAGACGTATAAGGAGATAAAGGATAAGTTGCTGAAGTTCTGGGATAGCGTGAGTGAGCGTTTGGCCCAAGTTGCTCCTGAATCGGCGTATCAACAGGACCGAGTGGAGGAGTGCCGTTCTAAACTTGAAATTCTCAAGCTTCGAGCGATAGAAGAACGTTCCAGTACACTGAATGAACTATCCAGAGTATTCTTGAATACCAAATTTACTGAAGCTTTGAAGATGAATGCTGTTTTGAGAGAACTACAAGACTTTGTTGTGACTTGGGATGCGGAGTTTGCCGACTTTGAGAGTACTTTCCTCATTTCTGACAAAGATATTGCTCGAATTACTACTCAACAATTGAAAAAGATATTTCTTGCAGATGATTCTAGTGAGAGTAATGAGAAATCAGGCTCTGAAAGTCTACAGAGTCCATCCGTTGCTGTATCGGAAAAAGATGAAGTGAGCGGCGTGCCAGAGCCCGTTTCTTCCATTGTTGAATCCGCGTCAACTGCAGTCGAGAATTCTGCTGAAAAAGATGCAGCGAATGTTCCTCAATCCTTCGAAGCAAGACCTAAGGTATCTAATGATAAGAGTAATGTGACTGGCTTGGAATCCAAAACTCCGCTACTTGAGATTGACGGGGTTGCTGAAGAGGATCTTGATGTGGAAACCAGCGAACCCAAAATAACAGCTACTAATAAACCAGCTGATACGCAAAGAACTAGAGCTGAAAGACCTGAACATATAGCTCTAGGACCACCTGAGTTTCCCAAACCAGGACCTCCTAGTCCTGTGAAGGAACGAATCGAGCTGTTCGAATCGCAGTCCGGTGATAAACATAAGGCCGAAATATCATCTAGAGTTACAAAAGTACCAATCAAACCAAGTGGAATTCCTCAGTCTCAAGCTAGACGATCAGATGAGCTTGGAGGGCGCACTCTTCCAAGTAATTCAGGAAAAAGTAAAGCTCAGGGAACGGCAGCTGCAGGTTATGGCAAAACCTCTGCAGACAAAGACAAGAATGCTGCTTTGAGACGTAAATTTTCGGAACGTCTGAATTTGCACACTCAATCTTTGCGCCAGAAGTTTGGCAATGTCAGGGACTTTGAAAAGCATATTCTACAGACTAGGGATAAATCAACAGTGAAAGTTGCCTCCCTGGCTAAGCATTTTGACGATTTGTCTCAGGAAATAGAAAAGGAGCGTGTTCGAGAAAGACAAAGACTTGTACAAGGAAGGTATCGGGCCATGCCAGTTGCTGCTGCTCGGCCCACTGTCGAAGTCTATGAGAATCTAGAAGATGCTGTAGGATATGCGTCGGAGGATGAGGATGAATTTCATGGCAAGGCCCACAAGATGCAGTACAAAGGATCGCGAAATACTTCTAGTAAATTGGTAGAGAAAGGAAGGGAGCCTATTCAAGTTGCCAATGAAGAATTAAAAGCCGACGAGAGATCTGCTGAAGACTATCCCTCGGTCACTGACTCTTCGGATCGTGACACTTTGGCCGATGGTAAAGAAGAAGGAACCTTGAAGGACGTTTCCGCTACTTCGACTCTGAAAGGAGCACCACCAGAAGGAACCTCTAGTCAAGATAAAGATCATAATACGATTCATTCTTTGATGCAGTCGTTGTCAGCATTTTGGAACGATCGATCATCAAGTGGCTGGGTTCCGTTGGAATATCCTCTCAGCGCTGCAGAGCATATATTTGCTGACTCGGATATTATTGCTCGAGAAGATGAGCCTAGCTCGCTTATTGCTCTATGTCTAAGTACACCAGATTATGTTAGCCGTATGGCCAGCAGGCAAGCAGCTTTGGACGAGAAGAGAAGTGCACATGGCAGACCGGAACTAGAAGAGTTTATGCTGCAAACCACAGGTACTCATCTGAAATATCAGTTTGATCTTGGAAATGGTAAGCTTTCATGTAAGATCTTCTATGCCGAACAGTTCGATGCATTCAGAAAGCAGTGTGGGTGTGATGAGCTTTATGTTTCTTCGCTTGCAAGATGTGTGAAGTGGGATTCTACTGGAGGTAAGTCTGGTTCAGCATTTCTCAAGACATTGGACGATCGACTGGTGGTCAAGCAACTTTCTCCTGCCGAGCTGGATGCTTTTGTAGAGTTTGCGCCGTCGTATTTCGAATATATGGCTCAGGCGTTCTTCCACGATCTACCGACAGTTCTGGCAAAGATATTTGGATTCTACCAGATATTTATTCGCAATCCAATAACTGGGAAATCCTTGCGAATGGATCTCATTGTTATGGAGAATCTGTTCTATAATCGAACAATGTCGAGAATATTCGACTTGAAAGGATCTATGAGGAATAGGCACGTTCAGCAGACTGGCAGAGAGAATGAAGTGTTGTTGGATGAGAACATGGTGGAGTATATTTATGAATCACCTTTGTTCGTCAGAGATCATGCTAAACGATTACTAAGATCCTCCTTGTTCAACGACACTCTATTCCTGGCGAAGATGAACGTTATGGATTACTCGTTGGTGGTCGGCATCGATGAAACCAGGAAACAGTTGGTTCTTGGTATTATTGATTTCATTCGTACATTTACATGGGACAAAAAGCTGGAAAGCTGGGTCAAAGAGAGAGGATTGGTTCGAGGAGGGGTCAAGGAACCTACTGTTGTATCGCCTCGACAGTATAAGAATCGGTTCAGAGAAGCCATGGAGCGATATGTATTGATGGTACCGGATTGTTGGTTCAATGCCAATGCTGTTATGTGAGCATATCTGAAGTTCGGTTCGGTTCGGCTAGGTTTAGTTGGTTCGAATATTTTGACAATATAGAAGTCTATTTGCATTTTACATTATTTATATATTTACAAAGATGTGTCTCGAGCAAGAAAGAGTTCAGTTCAACTTAATAGCATAATAATTGCTCTTTCCAAGTCGGATCAGTAGAAGGTCATGCTCAACATGTGCGTCAGTAACTGGGCCCTCCACGACCAATTTCCGATTAAGACCGTAGTAGATACCGCTGGATCTTATCAATCTCGTTGCTTCAGACTTGGACTTGCCAGAAACTGTAGATATGATATTGCGCCAAGGTTGGTCGATGATTTCATGTCTGGGATACTGTAATAACAATCCCTCTTCATCCAGAGCTGTGAGTATTTCTTTGCTATCGGTTGAATACTGCTGTCCAGAAGACGGAAATAGTACACAGGAAATGATCTCAGCTCTTTTCCCGGAGCCAATGCCATGGACGAGGTCGGTCACTTCAGTTGCAAGGATTTTCTGAGCCAATCGGTCTTCAGGTTGCAAGCGGTGTTTCTCCATGATAGTCTGAATCTCTGTTAACGGGATGAGAGTAAACAGTTTCAAGTATTTCTCAACAGCTTCATCTGGTGCTTTTATAAAATATTGATAAAGATGATAAGGTTTGGTCAAGTTTGTATCGAGCCAAACGGCATTGCCAGCAGATTTACCGAACTTTTCTCCCGTTGGCGTAGTTAGTAGAGGAACAGTTAGACCATATGCATCCTCCTCACGGCCAATCGACGATTTCAATCTGGATATAAGATCTATGCCAGCTGTAATGTTGCCCCATTGGTCATTTCCACCTACTTGAATCAAGCAGTTTTTAGACTTGTACAGATGCCAAAAGTCATAGGCTTGAAGAACCTGGTACGTAAACTCATTGAACCCGAGACCCTGCTCACTAGAAAGTCTTTTTTTTACACTATCACGAGCAATCATTGCGCCGACACGGATATGCCTGCCGTAGGTGGCCAGGAAATCCAGCATGCCGACGCCTTTCCACCAAGTAGCATTGTTGACAAACTGTGCGTCACCACTTTCCTGCATGCCGTACCCTTTCGAATTTGCATAGATTTTGCCACGCTCAAAGAATTGAAGCATTTGAGCTTGAATGCTCTTTATATTGTTCTGACGAGTATTCTGCTCCATTTTCTGGCGCTCCGAAGACCGACCAGACGGATCGCCTACTTCACCTGTAGCTCCTCCAACCAGAGCCAGCGGATTATGTCCACGCAGATAGAAATGCAGCAACACAATTAAGGGAATCATATTTCCCACGTGAAGAGACTTGGCAGTTGGGTCCGCTCCGCAATAAAGAGATACTTTCTTCTGGGAAACGACCTTCTCGAGATCATCACTGGATATAGTAGCTATTAAACCTCTAGAAACCAGATGCGATACCAGTGGCTGGTCTAAATCCGTATTGATATAGGTAGAAACATGGCGCCTGAAGAACGTTCTAGAATGTAACCAAAAGCCCGCGGTGCGGATCATATTTCGATCTTCAAAGAAGAATGTCGATAGTCGACCGTGATAATTCACCGAACAAATGTTTTCTCACAGCATTAACTGCCAAACCAACTAACCCCGAATGTCCGAAGTTTGCATCCGCACTCACATTCCCCACCATAATGAACATACCTCGTGAAAGCCTGTTATGGCTTTCTAGAAGGACAAGACTTTGTGGGTTGAGGCATAAGTGGCCCTGGTTGATCTCGCCGGTACAGTTGAGATCAGGTTTGGCAGATATTCATGGCGGGAAAACATCAGTACCAATATCAATATCGAACCCCCAGAAACAACTTCCAAAATACAATAGAAAGACAACTGGCGGGGTTGAGTCTTTTGAGGGTCCATATGGGCTCTTTTTTTCAGATTACGTGAATTCAGGAGAGTTGGAGATAAATATGGCCAAGAATGTCTATGGCAAAGAACGATTTTCTTACGCAAGTGAAAACTTGCCGGAAAGTTTACGACATATAAGAACTACTGAGCCTGAAGGCTTGAAAACAGATGAGCTGGAAGTTTTAACGATTTTTGCCTGGAAGTTGGAGCAAAACAAAAGTGGAGCTGTTTCAGACTACCATCTTCGAGGGTTATCCAACAGAGTAGCTAAAGCCTTGAAGGTAGATGACAAGGTAATGCGAAATCTAATAGACAATATCGGGGATACTGATACCACTAACAAGTTTCTATCGTCGATTCTAGAGAAGCACGGTTATACAAATGAAGATCTCAGAAAGTGGATCGACTGTGCTACGGCCCCAAAAATGTCACTTGCATTCAATAGCATGAAGAATGAGAAATTCTCAAATTGGCCGCAGTTCTTGGCGCTTTTCACTCTTAGAAGAAGATGCGAATCCAGAATGGCGGGCCATAGGTGCATTCAACTATACCAGCACCAATTCTCCGGGTTTGGAGAGAACTGGCAGGTTGGAGGATATATAAGAATTCTCCGAATCTGCCATCAACACCTAATTGATTACGTTCCGGTAATCACTAGAATATTTATTTTGCATGCTGAAGACAGGCTAAGAAAGCCTTTCATATACAACCAACTGTTGTGGGCCATCGCAAAATTTGGTGTCAGCTGGAGTAGCAGTGATGCCAGGCAGCTTATAGAGGCTCAGAGAGCAATTGTGATTGATATGGCCAAGAAAGGTGTGGAACTAGATACAAAGGGTTACTTGGCTCTGGCTTATACAGCAAAGGATGTTTATCCTGAGCGTTCACGGGAAATCCTGGACGTAGTGAAGAGACATGACTATGCGTACTCCGAGGAAGAGCTGCGCAGCCTGGATGATCTCAAATCAAATGACAGTCTGGGGAACTTTCCTTATACAGATGCCTCTTATGCTATAGATATTTTACTAAGCAAAGATTACGGGGAGGCTCTGAGGATAGTTGCCCGGGCTCCTGCGGAAGTTCGCAAAAAAGCAGTAATTTGGAGTGTTTTGCTAATGCATATATACAAGCTTGAGCAATTGACCAAATATATCACTGGCGCAATATGGGAACGAATATGCACTGAGGATGTGAAGCTTTCTAAGTTTCTTGTTCTGAAACTCCTCAAGGGACTGAAGTCTAACGAAAAAGCATTGGAAGTGGTAGAGAGGGCCCAGAGCCAAGGATTGAACCATATTGTCAGTTCTCAAAGTGTGAGTAATTTCTTGCTCATCAATGATGAAGAGGATCTCAACAGTATACGGATATTGCTGTGTAATATTAAGTATCCCTCAATTCACATGTATAACCATCTGATGAAAGGAGAAGCTCGGTACCAGCCAGAGCGAATCTGGAGTACTTACTGTGAACTTCGTAAGGAGGACCTGGAACCTACAGCTGCTACGTTGGAAATCATATGCAAAGCCGCATCAGATAGAACTCTCATCTGGCAGGACCTTTATGCTGCTCAACGATGCGTTGTTGAGTTCAAGAACTGGGTAAAAGGATCGGATCCCAACAGTGATGATGTTGGAAACCCGTTCAAATTACAGCCGTCTGATCGTTTATTCTATGAATATGTTGTGATGCTGGGTAGAGCGAACTATAAAAATGATCTAAGAGATGTTCTACCCTGGATGGAAAGGTTGAATTTCCGCCCCAAAAAGCTCACACTGTGTGCTATAATGACTTACGCTCCAGAAGGAGAGTTTTTGAAGCGACATGCTGAAAAGGTGCGAGGAGAATGGCCCACAGAGCAGGAACTGGAGGCATACCAAATGTATAATAGTAGGTAGATAATAACCCGGAAGAATAACGTAAATAACTGTAGACTAACTACTTTCTAAGTTCAAGCATTTCGATATGAGATATTCCACATGATGATCAAACGAATCAGGGGCTAAGTTCTTAAGGGCCTCTCCCAGCTTGAATAAATATTCCCGATTTTCACCTGACGGTCCGCGGCTCTTGAGAATATGAGCTGCCAGTTTATCAGGGTCTTCAGGCCCTACAAAAGCTTCGTTGTCTGGGGTTCCGATATACACCAGGCAATTTACCCCTGATGCAGTACTCTTCTGAGCAGAATGGAAAGGCACAAACATGGTGGTATATCCATTTTTCTCTCTAAGATCCAAATATTGTCTAGCTTTGGAAATGTTTTCTGGCGGAATTCTATAGGCCACTCCCCATGTGATGTCATCGTCCGGGGACGGGTGAGGGTCATTTAGAGACTGCCAATATTCTTTCTCAATCAAAGTCACTACTCTGCCAGGAGACTCGACAGTTCCTCGATGGTCATTTGAAGATTGCCAGAATCGTCTAACGTATCCTTTAATGTATCCTGGTACACTGAGATCGTAGTACAGAGGAGGCTTGAAAATCAGAGATCCATACCCGAACAACCATAACGGTTGGGCATCGTCTATCAGGACCTGGCCGATTTCACCGTTGTCGCGCTCTATTTGTGTAGGAATAGGAGATATTGTCATGTTTTTAAAAAGGTCTGTATTATTTAACGGGTATTACAATGTTCCTATGCCGTGAAAATGCAGGTGGCGTAAGGGAAACGATAAATATCCAACCGGTGGAATTCGGTATGGAGTTGGTGAAATTACGAAATTGCGCGCTGTTTAGTTGATGTCCATTGTCATCATTACTGGAAGTCGTGCGATACGGATGTCGACAACAACGGCACTAACCACAGCTGACACTCTGAAGTCCAATGTGCTAGAGAGACTTGTAAGGAATGGAGAGTACCAGAGGTGAGTATATTTATGTTAAAAAAATCGAAGCGGGATGCATCTCCTGGCGAGTTAGCGGCGACCCTGGGCCAGACAGACACTGACAAGACAGAATGATCGAGCAACTTAAAGAGCGACTTCAGAATTCAGGATGGTACGAAGATATCAATGATTTGGTTATGGGTATGTTGTAGACCGGAGCTCTGTAAGATGAATATCGGTGAATTTCTTTGTTGGCTTACCAGACGGCATACCATATTAGATCAACTTTCTAGAGCAGAAAATCCCAATTTCGAAGCAGTTTCAAAAAGAGTAGAAACAAGGGCCCTCAGTAGGTATTTCATCTCCCCATCGTGTATTTCCGGTATTCATCCGTTCTAATGCTGCTAGGCCTGGTCCCTGAGGACGTCAAGTTGGAGCTTCTGTCCCAGATCAAGGCATACCTTGAGCAAGCAGTAGAGGAGGCATAGGTTGTAATACCAGTCTGCCAGTTCAAATAATGTCTTTCTCTTCAAACATATATAACTATTTATTAACGAGATAAATATTATGCGTGAAAATACCTGAGTAAAGAAAAATACCGGTTTGCTGGCCCATCTGTCTCTGAGCTTTGAATGAGCCCATTCAATATCTTGCTTTGCATATCGCATTGCCCAAAACCTTTTACCTTTACAGTGGGCTGTAGCATCGACGACATTGGGCAAAACACCTGAAAATTTCCTTTCATCCATGAATGTTAGTATTATATGATTTATTCTAGACTTACATGATCTAACAGTTACAAGTCAGCACAGCAGAAGCGCTTGCTTCAGGATTTTTCCGAGATGACTGGCTACAGTGCCCGTCAAGCTCAAGCGACTCTGCGTAAATACAACTATGATATCGAACGAGCGTTAGACGCGACTTTGAGTGCCACTGATAACATCGTTGGCAAATCAATAGGCGAAATATTCGACAGATATAAAGGTATGAATTAGTAGCTACTGGTGTTATGGTTCGGGAGTGTAGTGTTGCATGTACTAATCACAGAAACTGAGAAAGAGATCGGTATTGATGGCACCATTCAATATATTCAAGACCTCAAGCTGGAACTAGAGGATCCCGTGGTTTTGGCCATTGCCAAACAGCTGGAAGCAAAAGAGACGGGGCGATTTGAACGCGCAGGGTTTATTCATGGCTGGTCGTTGCTGAAATGCGACTCTCTGGATCGCATGAAACAAGCCGTTCAAGCAATGAAAACCAACATGGCTACAAACGATGCATATTTCACCCAGGTTTATATGTTTACATTCACATACAACTTGAACGACGGTCAAAGACTTTTACGTGAGTATATTTAATACGAGATAGAGGTTCTGGTCTGGTCACATCCAGTTATCCCTAATCTGGAATTTAGTAAGATCTATCTGTGTGTTAACCTGCCAGCTTTCGAGACCGCTATCGACTACTGGCGACTCCTTCTGTCGGGGAAGTTTGTACTTCTAGAAGAATGGATTCACTACATCCAATCTGTGTATAAAAAGAATATCTCCAAGGATACCTGGAGCATGATCTGGGATTTCGCCAGGTACCTGAGACAGGATCCTCAATTAGCAGAATACGATTCTGAGGGTGCTTGGCCCAGCGTAATTGATGAATTCGTTGGATCTTGGAAAACTGAAAACGGACTGAACTGAATTAGTTTCATTCTAAACATCGAGATGACAGAATGACATAACCCCTCATTATATAGATAGATTCAGACAGTATTTATTTGTACGCTGAAAAAACACGAGATCCTGTAAGCTGCTTCTAGTTTGGCTCTCCGCACGGCTGTAGACTTCCCAGCTCCATGATAATTCTTAACCTCTCACCAACGACTCGAACAGACCGCGCTTCGAACCGGAATTTCCAAACTGATCCAACTTGGTCGATCTGAGCATCAGCACATATCTGGGTGCATCTGACTGGTATTGATTTAGTGGATCGTGGATTACTTGTACATTATAACGTGCGGTTTTTACTCTGTACCTGCGCTGCATTTCTATCCATACTATATAATCCTAGAGCTGTCATTATCTGGTGACCATCTATTATACCTATAAAATCCCTCTAATATGGATGTTTCACAACAGTCACAGGCACCTCAGCAGAGGAGAATCAATCTCCAACCGGAGCAGATTAATGCATTGATGCAACAGTATCAGCAGGAGATGCAGGCTGTCATTCAGGCAGGTCCGCAGACTCAAGAAGGTCAACAGCATTTAGCTGTAGCTCAGAGAATCAAGCAAGTTCTCCAGCAATACCAGGGACAAATTCAGCAGAGGCAACAGCAGCAGCAACAGCAGCAGCAACAGCAACAACAGCCCCAACAACAGCAGCAACAACAACCCCAGCAACAACAATCTGCTGGGCAGATTCATCGACCTCAGCAGTCTTCTCAACCTGCTGCCAATGTCAATGCAAGATCAGCTGGTAACACAGGTCAAATTGCAGGAGCTCAAATCAATGCAAATGCTAATCCTGGTGTTGCGAACCCTGCTCAACGGCAAGCTTTGTTGCAACAGCAGCAGCAATTGCGTCAGAGACAACTTCAACAGCAGCAACAATTCCAGCAGATGAATCCTCAGCAACAGCGTGCTGTTCTGACTCAGCAGCTTGAGCAGGTTAGGAAATTCCTCAGAGAGCTCCAGAATCAGTTTGAAAATCTGGAAAAGGCGTTCCGTGATCAACCCAATATGGATGACACTCTCCGAGGAAGATTGAGACAACAAGAACAAGCGCTCCGGGCCAGAAGAGATCAAATCCGTACCAGAGAGCTTCAAATTGTTCAGCAGTTACAAGCTTATACAACGCGCCAACAACAGGCACAGCAGCAACAGCAACAGTTTGGTGATTTCCAAGGCGGCCAAACAAATCAGCAGCAGCAGCAACAACAGCCACAACCAACTCAGCAACAACCGCAGCAGCAGCAGCAACAATTTAATAACGCTGCTTCGGTAAACTCACCAAATCTGGCGAGAGCTCAGGGTCCTAATGTACCTAGTCCCGCTGCTGCTACTGCAAGTCAGAGGCCTGGAATGAATCTTCAAAGACCTGGTTCTTCCCTGTCACAACAGGCTCCCACTCCCCAACAACAACAGCAAAATTTGGCTGTGCTTCAAGCTCAACAGCAGAGAAGTGCGGGTGCTGCTGCTTTGATGAATCGTCCCGCGACCGGCTCTCCATCTGTGGGCCGGGCTCCTCCAGTTGTGGCTACACCCGCACAAGCTGCAACTCAGCAGCAGCAGCCAGCTGTTGCATCGGCCCAGGCCCAGGCCCAAGGTGCAAGACAGCCAAGTACTCCAGCTTCAGCTTCTGGACCTTCAGCTCGTCCAAACCCTCCTCCCCCAGCTTCTACGGCCGTTCAGGCTATGTCAAGCCCCACTCGAGCTACTGTTACTCCATTGCCTATTCCACCAAACCTCACAGTTAAGAGCCCATCACCTGTATTATTTAAAGACAACCGACCGACATTGACTGGAGGTCATGCCTCAGATTCAGCTACTCTGAACAGTCCGGCAGTGGTCAAGCTGCCTACATTCGAAATGAATGGTGATAGGGTCCTTACCAAGAGAAAGCTATCAGAACTTGTGGCATCTGTTGTGGGAGACGAAAAGGAAGCCATGATAGACGGTGATGTCGAAGAATTGTTGTTGGATCTGGCTGACGAATTTGTTACCAGTGTAACTTCCTTTGCATGTCGTCTTGCAAAACATCGCAAGGCCGAAGCTTTGGAAGCCAAAGATCTCCAACTGCATTTGGAAAGAAACTGGAATATTCGAATTCCCGGTTTCAATTCCGATGAAATCAGATCAGTCAGGAAAATAGCACCTACACCAGCCTATGTACAAAAAGTTGCTGGTGTTCAGATGAGTAGAAGCGTGGGATCGAAAGGACTGTAAGTCTAGAAAGTAGAATGAATATGAAATGAATGAGCCGTATGCTATGGGTGCCTCCCTGTTTCTAGTAATTTTTCGGCCAGTTTCCAGCTAGTTTCGAGTGTTTTTCGGCATTTGTAGAAATCAACCGTATATGAACACTGCTATGTTTTCTGTAGTAATTGCGATTATTGGTGTTTCCATCTAATAACTATCTGTCTACTCCTGAAATAACGTGACTTTGTAATGGCTCTATAATGGTATTTTTGAGTTATATCGGCATAATAGTTTCTGTTGAGCGATACCTTAGCACTGATATCTGCAATATCATTTGTCTATTGAGAACTTCATTAGAATGATCCTTAATTAGTTAGCATATCTGGTTAGCAAATATCACACGGCTGAATAATTTCACACAGACATCGTTAAAAAAATATTTTTCCTACAATCCAACTTTCGACAAAAAACGATATGGTGAAATCATATCTTCGTTTCGAGCCGTTAGCTTCTTTTGGGGTTATTGCATCGAATAGTAATTTAATCTGGTTACCGGCAGCTGGCACGGGATCGAAGAATGGTGGCAGGGCCATTGTTGCAGGCTTGGAAGAGCTATTGGTATGGGATCTGAAGTCTTCAACACTTCTTACAAGACTGGTCGACGGTGATTCCAAATCGGAGATTTGTGTTATTGCATGGGAAGAGACGAATGAGTTGATAGCCACAGGTTTTACCGACGGCAGCATAAAAGTGTGGGATTTCAAGTCGGGGACTGTGCTGGTGACTTTCCACGGCCACAAGACTGCTATTTCATGCTTGAAGTTTGATTCTCAAGGCGCTCGTTTAGTAAGTGGATCCCGAGATTCCAATATTGTGGTATGGGATCTGGTCGAAGAAGTTGGCTTGTATAAGTTGCAGGGCCACCGAAATCAGATCACCGGTCTTGAATTTGTTGGTGACGAAGACCGATACTTACTGAGCACATCCAAAGATGGGTTGATCAAACTATGGGACTTGGAATCTCAGCATAGTATTGAAACGCATATTGCCCATACTGGTGAGTGCTGGAGCATGGGAATGAGCCAGGACAAGTCCTTGGTTGTAACTTGTGGACAAGGTAAAGAAGTTAAAATATGGACGTTTGCTCTGTTAGCTCCTGAGGGAAAGATGCTGGAAGTACAGGGTACACTTGAAAAACACAGTAATGAGAGAGGTGCTTCTATACTGTTTCATCCCAATGGATCGTATTTTGCCATTGGCAACACCGACCGATCTATCGAGGTTTACCGCCAGCGAACACCCGAGGAAGTAAAGAAGTCATTGGCGAGAAAGAAGAGGAGAAAGGAAAAGAAAATCAAGCAAATGATAGAAGATGGTGAGGATATTCCTATGGAGGAAGAAAAAAGCTCTGAGTTGGATGTCAACGAGGTGTTTGTCTCTTTTACCATCTTAAGATTGTCTTCAAAAGTTCGAGGTTTCAGTTGGACTACCGCTTCCAGGGGTGGTCATATTGAGCTTGTTGCATCGTTAGTTAATAACTCTCTGGAATATTTCAGGATTTCCACTGAGGAAAGAAAATCAGGTGCTGAATATAACAAGCTCATCACGGTAGATTTATCGGGCCATCGCTCTGATATTAGATCACTGTCTCTTTCTAGTGATGACAAAATGGTCGCATCGGCTTCCAATGGCCTGCTGAAAATTTGGAATATAAAAACCAAAAACTGTTTGAGGACGTTCGAAACGGGGTATATTCTTTGTACGGCGTTTCTTCCAGGAGATGCTTTGATTGTCGCCGGAACCAAAGCAGGAACTATCGAGCTTTATGACGTTGCTAGCTCTTCACTAGTCTCTGAGACCGATGCACATAATGGACAGGCTGTGTGGTCGCTGGATATTTCTGCTGATGGCCAAATGCTGGTGACTGGTGGTGCAGATAAAAAGGTCAACTTTTGGCAATTTAAAGTGGAAGAAGAACTCATTCCTGGTACTTCAAGGACCACGGCAAAGATGAATTTGAAGTTGACCAAAACCATAGAACTTACTGACGACGTTTTGTCAGTCAAGCTTTCGCCCGATGGAAAGTTGGCTGCGGCATCCTTACTTGATAACACCATTAAGGTGTACTTCACAGATACTCTCAAGTTATTCTTGTCGCTGTACGGCCACAAGTTGCCGGTTCTGTCTATGGATATTTCATTTGATTCTAAAATTCTGATCAGTAGTTCTGCTGATAAGAACATAAAAATCTGGGGTCTGGACTTTGGTGACTGCCATCGATCTATTTTTGCTCACCAGGACTCGATTATGAAGGTAGCGTTTGAGCCAGAGACACACAACTTTTTTTCAGCGTCAAAAGACCGCACAATCAAATACTGGGATGGTGATAAGTTTGTAAATATCCAAACTCTGACTGGCCATCATTCTGAAGTTTGGGCAATGGCAGTGGCTCGCAATGGTGAATTCATTGTAACAGGCTCTCATGATAAGTCTATTCGAGTCTGGGAGCATACTGAAGAACCCCTATTTATTGAAGAGGAACGGGAAAAGGAGCTGGAAGAAATGTATGAGGCCAATTTATTGAGGGATATCGAAGGCGATCAAGTTGCGGATAAAGAGACTCAGGAAAACGAGGACACCGTCGCAAAAGCAGGAATACAGACGATGGATACTCTTAAAGCTGGTGAGAGACTGATGGAGGCCTTGGAAATTGGTTCGAAAGATCTTGATGATATCCAAGCTTATGAACAACAGAAGAAACTTGATGGCAAGCTTGCTCCCCCGACGAGAAATGTGATCCTCGCTACTCTGGGTGTTTCAGCGGAACAGTATGTTCTGAATGTTCTTGAAAAAATTAAACCCAATCATCTTGAAGATGCAATGCTTGTTTTGCCTTTCGATAAATCTGTATCTCTCTTCCGATTCATTGAAATTTGGACCAGAAACGGCTGGAATACCACTCTTGTCTGCAAGGTGCTTGCGTTTACTTTGCAGGTCCATCATAAGCAAATTGTAGCTACCAGAAATACCCTGAAGCCTATCATTCAAGGACTGAGAGAAAATCTTAGGACTGAGTTACAGCAACAGAAGGATCAAATTGGTTTCAACATAGCTGGTCTTAAGTTCATCAAGCAATCTTGGGATTATAGTCATAAGAAGGAGTTTGTGGATGATGAAGCACACCGAGATCAAAAAGACCAAACAATGAAGAAGCGAGCATTTACTACAGTTTGAAAGTAGATTATTCTGTAAATATCTTATATTCTAAAATGTTAGTTAATTCTTGATAGACATAACCGCCACTAACAGCAATATATGTCTGATGACGATGTACTCTCTATTATACGCGAACACGTCAGCTATTTATAAATGTGATTATTAACATAGTACCCTACTTCTTAACGGCAAATCGAATCTTGGGCCCCTCCTCTTCGTCTTCATCATCCCGTTGTGTTTGACGTCTGGGAAGTGTACCTGGCTCTTCATCATCATCATCCGCATCATCACCGCCCAGCAAACCAAGTGCTGCCAGTCGTCTCTTACGTTCGGCCGGGGTTTCATCAGGAAGTAGCTCTTCATCACCATCGTCTTCATCTTCTTCCTCTTCCTCTTCCTCTTCTTCATCGTCATCTTCTTCATCATCCTCTTCTTCAATATCATGTCTCTGACCCAAGAAATTCTGAGAAGTGCCAAGATCTCCAGTCTCTTCAGCCGCAACAGCAGATGACCTACGGACAGGACCAGCTGCAACAGACGACCTACGAGGAGGACTAGGTGACTCCTCATACAATTCATCGTCAGAGTCTTCATATTCTTCTGCGGCAAGCGGCCCTGTCTTAGCTTTTTTCATGGAAAGCATCTCCTTCAGTCTCTTCTTCATTGCCTCGTCATTGAACGGTCCTTGGGCCCTTTGCTCTTTAGGTGCTAGGATACGTGTATCCGGATTGTCCTCAATATCAACAGTTTGCCGGGTGGCAGATAATGCCAGCTTCGGCGCAATAGCTTCATCCGTTTCATTATTGCTTCGCTTCAGACCGCAAAGAGCAAGCGTCTTATCCATAAGAGAAGGTGCAGGTCTGGTGGTAGGTTCAGTGTTTGATAAAGTGGTAGAGGATTCTTTGTTAGCTTTATCCTTTCTTCTATTAATCTTGTAGCGCTTGATAACTTCACCATCTTCATTTTCGACAATAACATCGTCGTCCAACTGATATGCAATAACTTTTCTGCCAGATCTGCGAATCTTCTCGCGGCCCGCAGAAGAGCTGGGAGATAATGACTGCTTGACCTTCTTGACAGGTTCCGAGTCTTCTTTATTATCCGAAGAGGTACTAAAGTCTGTAGAGGACGATGATCCTTGGGCACCTTCGACAACACCGTCAATTTGCTGGCCAAGCCGTGTTTCAGCATCTCCATCTCTTGAGTTGACTTGTGCCAAGACCTCACCATGAGGACTTTCCACGATGATATTGTCACCTTCTTGAAAGGCAGCAATATCGCCATTAATTCCAACACTCTGATCCTTTTCATCATAACCAGGATCAGATGAAGATGATCTAAATTCTTCTTCAGAGTTGGGTTTAGCGCTAAGATCAATAGGTCTACTCTCCGGTGTATACTCAGAGTTGACAGCTCTTCTCTTCTTTCTTCTTTTCATGCCGCCAGCAGGTTTGGCCCGATGACCAGTAGACTCCTTCTTATTATCGGTTTTCGAGAAAGAAAATGAACGCCCACCACCGATCGGAGGCAATCTCTGCAACCAAGAACTCTGGTTGGTGGCATTTTGGGTATATGTAACGGTGATAGTCATATTGTTGAGTCGTTTGCCAAGAGTAAAAACAGCAATAGAAGAACCATGAACAACAATAGAAGCAATTACCAGAAACGTAGTTACAGGCCAGATAGTAGCAATAGCATAGTAGTTTTTCGACCCTTCAGCGGGCAATTGGGCAAGCGGAGTAGGTTCGTCATGCTCTAATTCAGCACGGGCAAGAATTGATATGAAAATGGCACCCACACCAATTGGGCCAAAATGGCCACAAAAGAGAGCCTCTCGCCAGGTTCGAATATCAGGGACAAATGGTTTCATCATTAACATGATTGGAATTCGTCGAACAAGAAGTAGAATTATGGCCAACAAAACCAATTTCCAAGCAGAAAGACCAATGGCTACCGAATTGAATTGCTCCCAGGGGACAATAGCACCAAGGTATACAAAATATGCCATATTAAGTAGTAAATCTATGACGTTAGAAACGTGAGATTCTTCCGTCTTTCTGGCAAACCAACCATCCCAGGCAAAAGCAGTACCAGCAGCAAACGAAACCAACAGATCGTCCACACCGATAATTGTACCAACGCCAGTACAGAAAAGAGCAAGAACAAAATAAAACACCAGAAAAGATTCTCGGTCGATCAGATTTTTCTTTTCGGTGAACTTAATTAAGTGCCGTCCGGCGTAACCGATAACAGCACCAACAATGCAACCAAACACGCACTCATAGAGAATGGTAATGACGATAAAATGAAATGCAATTTCACCATGATGGCCCTTATATTGAATAAGATTCAACGCAAGATACGCGAATGGGAACGCCATACCATCATTGCAGCCGGATTCAGCGGAGAGAATATTTCTCAAATGACCAGGAACACGCTTGGCAAATTTTCCTTTACCAACGACTGCAGATGCCAAGACAGGATCTGTAGCAGTTACACAGGCAGCAAGAACTAATCCTTCTACCCATGATAAAGTGGGAATAAGCTTCCAAATAAAAACAGAAGAGATTAACCAGCCAAAAGTCATAACAGGAAGCAACAGAATTGCCACTGATAGCCAATGCTTTAGCATATATTTCTTAGGTAACTCGACGGCCACAGCAAAAATCTGAACCACCAGAACAATTCTAGATACCTCGATGGTGATATAATCAGCGTTGCCCCATGTTACCGGCGAGAACCAGTTGAGGCAGTGCGGTCCTATGATGAGTCCGAATATAGTAGCAACGGTAGCTTCGCCAATATATAGTTTTTCTTTGATAAACAGAGAGATAAGACTGAACACACTTACGAAACCTCCAATGAGGGCGTAAGCCAGATGTGGTTTATCGATCCACAGCTGATCCCATACCATGATGCCTGAGGAAGGGCGCTTATCAGGGCGGGAAAAGAGAAAGGAAAAGGAGGATCTAGCTTTATTTAGCTTAAGCTTAGTTTAGCCTTTATCCAGAGAAACAGTTGGCGATTCGCTTGTGATCATAAAAGAAAAGAAACCGGTAAACAGTAAAAGGTTTGTACAGTATAGCAGTGATACTATACCTGTGGAGATCGAAGTTATGGGTGCCCCGTTTCAGATAGGAACGTATTATGCCTTGAACAATAATAAAACACACCAGAACCGATCTAGGACAGAATTTCCAAGGGTTTTAGAGTAATACCAAAGCTTAAATTCCGAGTCAATCTGCTCTGTTCTCTATAGTGAAATTTGTGACGTAAAGTTAACCGCGCGACAGGTGGAGGAAAACAGTCAAGAAATAGATTACCATATATATATGCTGTTGATGGATGCACTTCCCACCGATTCAGTACTCACGTAAGCCCCACCCACACTAATGGTATCAGGGACTCGAACCAAAATGGGAACTGATAGCAGAAGTACTATGAAGAAAGAGGAATGTGTTCAGGACTTGGCTTTGGATTGGCTCCAAAGATTCCCGTCTTCCGAGAGTCATATGATTCTTCGGGAGCTTTCGCTTCTTCAGATTTTCTACAACCAGTAATATTCATGCCCATGGACTTTGCCAAGACTTTGTCTCCTACATTGTATGTTCCGCGCATGACCACCTGTACGCTACGCAAGTGCAGTGTAACAGCAACGAGCAGTTTCAGGAGCAACTCAACCACCATCTGATTGATTTGGCCTGTTACTGATTGGTTCTGACGAGGAGGTCAAGGCCAAAAAGCATGTGCTTTAAATAAATGGTTTAAATTGGACCCTGTAATTCATTAAAATATCATCTAACTCCTTTTCATCCTTATAAATTTTATTTGTGAACTATTAAATCAAGTCAGCAATGTTGACGGGCATCTCGGCAATTTCAGTGCTGTAGAAAACCTCAATCTCTCGCATAACGTTCAAGTCATCCTTGGCAATGAAGTTGATAGCAACACCCTTTCGACCGAATCGACCACCTCGACCAATTCGGTGAATATAGTTCTCCAAATTGGTGGGCAAGTCATAGTTGATGACCAGAGAAACCTGCTGAACGTCAATACCTCGGGCCAACAAGTCAGTGCAGATCAAGATTCTAGAAGATCCGGTTCGGAACTCCTTCATAATAGTGTCTCGTTGAGCCTGATCCATATCACCATGCATAGCTGAAACAGTGAACTCCTCCTTCTGGAGCCGAGCCTGAACAAATTCGACCTTTCTTCGAGTGTTGCAGAAAATGACAGCCTGAGTAACGGCAATAGTCTCGTACAAGTCAATCAACACTTCAATCTTGAATTCTTCCTCACCGACATCAATGTAGAACTGCTTGATACCTTCAAGAGTCAATTCGTCCTTCTTGACCAAAATTCGAATGGGGTCACGCATGAACTTGCTGGTTACCTCCAAAACGGTGACAGGCATAGTGGCAGATAACAGCACAACCTGGGTCTGTTCAGGAAGCAACTGGAAAATATCGTAAATCTGAGACTTGAAACCTCGGGAAAGCATCTCATCGGCCTCGTCAAGGACAAACATCTTCATCTTGTCAGTTCGAAGGTGTCGTCTCTGGATCATATCCTGAACACGGCCAGGAGTACCAACAACAACATGAACACCATCTCGCAAAATAGCAATATCATCCTGAACGTTGGTACCACCGATACAGGCATGGCACTGGACGTTAAGGTTGTCACCAAGACCGAGAACAACCTTCTGAATCTGGAGGGCCAACTCCCGAGTAGGAGCCAGGATCAGAGCCTGGGTCTGTCTGACAGTTGTGTCGATATTCTGCAGAACAGAAATGGAGAAAGTGGCAGTCTTACCAGTACCAGACTGGGATTGAGCCAAAACATCGTGTCCCTTGATGACGGGAAGAATGGCTCGCTGCTGAATGGTGGAAGGATGTTCAAAACCGTGGGCGTAGATACCTATATTATGTTAGATCAGTTCAGAAAATCAAGAAAAAGCCTTCAAATAGTAAAGTGCATAAAAGCACGAAGTGCAAAAACAGATTATAAGATTCAATTGATGGCGAGTATCGCACCAGTGACGGTGTCCAGTCCTTTGTTGGATGGCGGCGGACATGCAAAAAAGCACATGTCATCACCAAAATCACTTCACCCCATCACCATCAGTTTCACCAACTTTTCTCTCAAATGTTCATGTACTCACCTCGCAACAAATCTTCCTTCAAGTTCAAAGCGTCGAAAGAGTCGACAACCTCATCGTAGTTGGTGACGATCTGGGTAGAGTCAATTTCCTCAAGTCCGGCAGACATTTTGATAGTTTTTAGAACAATAGATTTATCGCTCGACTTCTTTTATACCTCAAAGTACGTATTTCAAATGGGAAAAATCAAAGAATGACAAGAATCTTGCTTCCCCTTTAAAATATCAAATATAACAAATATAAACTTGTTGGTTGGTAGCAGAAAATTTTTTTGGATCTTGCGTTGTGAAGCGAAAATTTCAGCATGCTCAACTGGGAAGTTACCCTGCTCCAGGGGTAAGCATGTACGCGGGCGCACGAGGTTTTAGGCCCTTTGATTTGATTTGTCGCGCCTTTTTTTTACAAAGACTAATGAAAATCATTATATTCATATATGGAATATATCTTATGTATTTTCTAGTAGTTTCATAAGTTCCTTGCCTCAATCATCCTCTGGCCTTTCCAGCTTGGCAACTTCTCTGCTGTCACCTTTACTGCCTACGAGATAGATCTTCTCCAATACTGTATAATTATCCTCATCCTCTCCATCCAAGAAAATTAGTACTGAGGTAATACTTTGGAAATGAACGTATCTCAACTTGATCTGTCTCCAGCCGTTTCCAATATCTTTTTCACCGATATTTTCGTCATGCAGAGCCTTTACTCCATCGGAGGCATCCTCGAAACTAATAGTGCCAATAGTGTTCGCCCAAACCTTGATTTTCGAAACCTCTTGGAGCTCATCTTCATCTTCATTATCTTTGATTCCAGACTTTGAAGACTTAATAAAAATTGTATGCAATTTAACCTTATTCTGGAATGGTAAAAACAGCATCAGCTGTGAGTCTGCATCCGACTGGACTGCACCATCGGCCTTCTCCAGGTCTAATAAGCCCCTGATAGTATCAGTGCCTACGGCAGAAACATTTAGAAGCTCTGCCTCTCCAAAGTGCACATTATCATTAAGAGCTTCATAGCCCTTAGGCAATCTATCCTGTATTTCTTTGGGGAGTGCAATAGATTCACCGGATGAAGACGATCCAGCGATTCCGGACCCCGTTCTTTGAGCAGACGGATTCTTCGCTTGCAAATCAACCAATTTATCGGCAACCTTTTTAGCGTCAGCACCGACCTGTCGATCTACTTCCTTGTTGTCGTGGAAAAATACAAAAGTTGGCATGCTAGTAACCGAATACTTTCGAGCGATTGCTTGAGACTCATCCACGTCGACTTCAACGAATTTTACTGAAGTGAACTCACTCTCTAGCTTTTCTATAGCAGGTGCCACCGTTTTACATGGACCTATAAGTTAGTTGATCAGTGATTCCTAATATCAACACAGAACGCCACTAGAGAATCTTCGCATTCACATACCACACCATGCTGCCGTGAACTTTATAAACAGTAACGAATTACTAGTCAGCAAGTTATTCAAAACTGATTGAGATGAGACGCGCAATAGTTTTCCCATATCTTAAAATCGGCTCTGATGCGATATGTGTGGGTTGGGTTTGTTTGTAAGTTTTGTATTGATACGGAAGCCTCAATAGAATTTACACGTGACTATATCTGACCAAAAGCAGTACCATTACAAATGGATGTTAACTCAATTTTTTTTTCAGCGCTGCTAAAAATCTCATCAACCACACAACAGCATGACTATTGAAAGCGACAATATCGTACAAATACATCATGACCGGGTGTCCAATGTAAGTGTTACTGTCTAACTGATCATCGTTTCTTCGAACTTGAATCTAACGTTAAGACTACATCCACAGATTTCCCTGGTCACTACCCTGGTATAGATAATTCATGGAACCTGGAGAGGTTCAAGGATACCTTTGATATTAATATATCACACCTGACAGAAGACTCTGCAAACTTTGATCTGGTTGGAATCGACAGTTCTATTGCCAATGCATACCGACGGATCATGATCGCTGAGATCCCTACTGTCGCACTTGAGACTATCAATGTCTACAACAACACATCCATAATACAGGATGAAATTCTCGCTCAGCGACTCGGCTTAATACCTTTAAAGGTAGATCCAGACTGGCTTACTTGGTTTGATCCAGCCGCTGTTGTTGAGAACGGTCCCGACGGGGAAGCTGGTAGTCCTCACAATTCTACTAATACGATTCAATTTTCTCTTAATGTTAAGTGCACGAGAAACCCTAGCGCTCCCAAGGATTCTACGGATCCCAATGAGCTCTACATAAATTCTAATGTGTACTCGAGAGACTTGAAGTATGTTGCATTCGGCGGTCAAGAGGAGTGGATGAACCCTGCTCCTACAGTTGTCAATGGAGATATTCTAATTGCTAAACTGAGACCTGGGCAAGAAATCCAAATAGATGGTTATGCTATTCTTGGAATTGGGTCGGATCATGCTAAATTCAGTCCGGTTGCTACCGCCTCCTACCGACTGCTTCCAGTTATCGATATTGTAGGCGAGCCTATTTCAGGTGAACAGGCTAAGAAATTCCAAGCATGCTTTCCCAAAGGTGTGATCGAAATTCAGAATGGACAAGCTGTTGTGGTAGATGCTAGAAAGGACACTGTTTCAAGAGAAGTTCTCCGACATGAAGAGTTCAAGAACAGAGTCAAGCTCGGGCGAAAGAGAGATCATTTCATATTCAACGTTGAATCTACTGGCGCAATGTCACCTGAAGAGATTTTCGTTAAGAGTATTGCACAGCTTCGAAATAAAGCCAAGGAGTTGCTGCAATATGATCTTAATGACATTTCGGCCTAACAATCGGCTTTAGTTGTAATGCATATAGCAGGTAATTATATGTATATACTGATATTTTATTACTAATGTTACGTAGAAACAGGATTGTATTATAAGACAAGAAAAGGAACGATGTGTATGACGTGGCGCTGAGAATCTAGCACTGATAAATAACGAGGGCTGGTAGTACATGCTTTGAAAAAAAATTTCGGTTCGAGATGCTCATATGACAACAGTTGGCAGCTGTCATAAAATTAATCCTCTGGAAAGATCATTAACGGCCAAAAGACGATAGTAGTAATAACAAAAATAACAAACAGGTTTGAATTGTACATTGATGATGAAACGCCAACTTGCCAGTTTGTAGTAGCTAGTTTGTAGTTAATCCTTTTGCATTGAGAAATCAAACTCCGAACGAGCGTATTCAGCAATTTCAGCTGATGAGGTAGGTCCCACATTCTGCTGTATTTGAGATTGATGGGGATGGGGAAGTTGTGCAAATCCTATTGGAGGTTTCATGTCTGCTGGCAGTTTAGGAGGGCCCCCGAGTGATGAAGAACCTCCCATACCAGGTGCAGGTCCCATGTAGCTCTCGTATTGCCCTGTAGCCTCTGCAGATATACCCAAGGTGACACCGAAATAAGTGGGGTCACGATCAAAAAGCTCTTTGATTTTTTGACGGCACATTTCATTTGAAACATGGACAGATCTCATCTTACCAAGCTCAGACGCAATGAAATCCCACTTAGCCCACTCACCGTCTTCCAACAGTTCCTTTAGAGCCAGCGCGTCATGAGAATCCCACATGACAGCGCCACCGCCCTGCTGGCCTATAAGAACCTGGTACCTATTTCGGGCCGCTAGCGAATTACCACATTGAGCAGCCTGTGATATCTCCGACCAGGTCTTTCCTTCCTTCTTCATCTGTAATATGACAGCATCCTGCTCTGAGGTATATTTTGACTTTTTCTTAGGCCTCTGCTGAGGGTCTGAATTGAGAGCATTAGGGTTGATGGGCGTAGCAGATGCAAACGGAGGGTCAGTAAGAGTCAACGGTAGTATTGGGCCTGCCGTTGCTCCCTGAGGCATTCCTTGAATAGAGGGGGAAATTAAACCTTCAGAAGTCGAACCAGTCAGTAGACCTATTGCAGGTCCCTTTCGCTCTGTATTTGTTCCTGGAGCGGCAGTTGTTATCGTGGGGATGATAGAGTCCAGGATCATATCCTCCAAGGAGCGTTTTGAACCTGTACGCCTCCTCCGAGGTCCCCTTGACCGGGTATTACCACCATGGACAGGAGACACAGACGCAATTGTTGGTACATATGAAAACGGCGGCTGGGCCTGCCTGTTGATTTGTTGTGGGGGTTGCGGACGAAATCCAGAAGATCCACCAGCACTTACAGGCACATTCTCGGACTGAGACTGGGAAACAGGAGGTGAGGGAGGTGTCAAATGCTGATGCTGAGGGATTCTATGACGATGTTCTGTAGGAGGAGGAAATTGAAATTGCCTTGGTAAGCCACCCGGAGGCTCGCTGCTCTGTTGAGAGCCTGCGTAGGACATGGGCTGGTCATGAGAAAATGAGGTCGGGGAATATCTATTCTGCTGTTGCGGTTGCTGCTGATTTATTGAGGACGGCGAATTCACAGAGTGATGTGTAGGTTGGTATCTAC
The DNA here is from genome assembly GCA_030705125.1 of Zygoascus bituminiphila. Classification (NCBI taxonomy): domain Eukaryota; kingdom Fungi; phylum Ascomycota; class Dipodascomycetes; order Dipodascales; family Trichomonascaceae; genus Zygoascus; species Zygoascus bituminiphila. The sequence goes on along the minus strand of JANIWT010000002.1, from coordinate 309,880 downwards.
CGTAGTTCGGGCTGTATGAAGTAGGCTGGTGATGCTGTTGCTGACCATGAGTCTGCTGCTGAACAGGCAAACCACTGAAAACAGTTGTTCCCTGGGTACCGGAGACGGGCACTGAGCCCAGATCTATGGGGGTATAAGGATATCCTATGGCCCCAGCCGAGCCCTGGAAGAAAGGTTGCGGTTGTTGCTGCCCGGGCGGCTGTTTGTACATTTGGTCGTAATAGCCCGTCGACATCATATCCTGATGGAAGTACGGTTGCTGGTTGGCAGATATTGGAGAAGGAATCTGAGTCGCAGGATTTGTTGTTGACGGAGCAGATGTAGCAGAGGGGATCGAAGTGCTAGTTGGATTGCTTCCATCATAACGAAAATTGGTGAATGCAAGAAGGGAGTCATCATCGGGTGGTTGATCTGACATGCCGGGGGGAAGGAAAGAGGAGGAGAAGAAGGGAGGAAAGTGTAGATGATGGGTGAATGCGACAAAAACCAACACGGGCCAGGTTCAGAGTGTTGTTGTTCTTTGGCCCCTGTGGATTGTCGTATTAGATCTGGATGGTAGATGTTTGTTTTTTTGGAGATGAGGCCGAACTATATGCCTGAAATTGGTCAGAGAGAGTAGTAGATTAGACCTCCAAAAAAACACAAACAGAAAAGCAGCACAAAAATAAGAAAATAAAGAAAAAGGACGTAAACGGCAACTAGATGGGCGATAGGCTGCGGTTACTTGCAGATGCGAACAAACGAGATCACAACAACCGATTCAATTCCAATAGAAGGTAATCTCAGTATGGGGGTTGGGTTTTAGTGCTGATTTGTTCTCCTATTTAGGAGAGATCGATAATAAACACAACAGTAGGGGGAGAAAATGGCCCACCACTAAAATATATTAAAATTCACCGTTCCGTGCTGTGTGCTGGGACGCTTGGAAACCAATCACAAATTATTCGACGGAAACGACTTTTCTTTTGGTGGGTTCCTTTGTGACGACGCTCCGGGATGTGAGCGCAAGGGGAGACTAGACGACAGATTCGGTACTAGCTGCGGCTTAGCGAGACCCAAATCTGGTGTTCTGTGAGCTAATATTAGAAAGCGATCACAATCAGACCTAACGGATGTTCAACGCTTATTCTTTGTAATGATAATAAAAAAACTAATATCAGCGAGTTCTAGAATGTACGGCGTTATCGATTTTCCAAAACTCATGAGAATTGTTAGATAGCAACAAAAGTTAGGTTGAAAAGCCGCGGGATTGATGCTCAAAGATCACTGAAAACAAGATCTTGCAAGTTTGTAAGATAGAGCACCTCTTGAAAACAAACAAACAATGCAATAGACTATCTTAGGAAATCGGAACCAAACAACTCTGCCGGGACGACTCCAAATATATCTCTCAATAAAATATATTTGCGATGAACAAAATATACACAAGTCGTAAACTTTCAGTTTAGGTAGGTAGACCGGTTTGTTGTTGTTTGGTGGAGTTAAGTTGTCTCTGATGGTGGGGCAAGTCTCAAGGGGTAAACAAATGCTGGATCTGACGAATAAGGACAAGACCCGAAATGCAGTAGTAAATCTCAAACTGTTTATACTTTCTTGTGCCGCAAACAGTAGTGGATTTCAAGTAGATCACTAAGTCAAATATTTCAATATGTTGGAAAAAATCACCTATTTTGCGCTTGTTATGATGGACAAGTTTTGATGAAGAGATGTTACTTTGTGCTGTGCCGTCGGGCCCGAAAGAGGGGGGGGGTTAACCAACTTACTAGACAAGAAACAATAGGACAGCAGAGAATCTGTAGAGACACTCCTAGTAACTGGCGACGTTTTGCAAACAGATCCCTTATAAGTGACAAATTGTAGTCCGTTACTCTTGGTGTGTTAACAATTTCAGTTTGGCTGTGGAAGAAAGAAAAATGTCGCTCGTTTCTTCGTCGCGGTTAACTCAATTCGTAGCTTCGAAGCGAACAGTACTAAACAGATATATCCTTGCAGTGTTATCGATTCTGTAGCTTATAGTGTACAATGTTCCTTGGTTTGGTAGCCTAAGAAATATCGTTTCTCTCTGACAGCCACCTCACTAGTCCAAGGTCGGTCTTAAATTATTCAGACCTCAAGCAGATGGAGCAAACAAAAAAGGTTGCTAATATAACAGTACAGAGTAGCTTGACTACCAGTATTTTTTGAGAGAGTGGAATATGCGCAATTGAACTTTGTCTGAAGCCTGAATGCAGCCCTTTTTGTTAGAACTGGGCCTTCGCACCGGTTATCGTATATGGTGTACAAAAGAGGTAAAAAGATAACTAGACCTGAAGCTGAAACTTCAATGGAGGATCTGAGAATCTTAATGTCCCGTTGTGTGCTTACCTATTAGGATGTCAAAAGTAATACACCAGGGTTCTAAGCGATATTTTATGCTGCTTCACGTTATTGAACGTAAAGTGTTGTTCCACGAAATAATCAGGTGCCCTGAAATGCAGTTTTAGGTGACTTATTGGAATGGCAGCAGATAGATAGTGCCTGATTTGATTCAGATTAGAACAGATACAGAGAGCAAAAAATTTAGTGCGTACTGAACAGGTGAGTATTTGAGTACAAATACTGAAAAGGTGGTATTGGCGGGCGGTCGAGGTATGCCAGTTGCGCTTGTAGTCCAACCAATAGTGGGTGGTGCTGAAGGACTTTGCAGCAAGCGATCAAACAAAATGTACGTTGGCACCAGTGAGTTCGGCCAATTCCAATGCTCTACCGAATAGGAAGAAAACCCGGTATCGCTTTAGTAGGAATTGACTTTTTCCAATTCAATGCGTAGTCTCGATCGTCGATTAGTTCTAGCTCGGCAGGTGCTAGAATAATTGTGTTTGATCAAGAGGCTAACTTTTGTTGTGGTTATCCGAAATTAAAGATGTCACTGTGATTATTTCGTACAAGCAACAGCAAAAAACGCACCTAGAGCGATGCCTAATATTTTTAAATACTATCCTGAATGTACTACACTTTATCCTGATTTTTTTTTTACTCGGGTGCCGCTGCACCAGATCAATCCAAACTATATCGCCCGCCTTCAAAAAGAAACTTCCCCGCTGCTTGCTTTTCCCAAGTTTGTCGACCTCCGCATGAACGGCGACATTAAGCAGCTGCTCCATGATCTTGTCATGGGCTGAGCTTGAAACAGTTAGTGCACTCTGTTTCGGATACGCATTAACAGGCCAGCTGCTTGTATACATCCAAAAAAAACTTCGTGGTGTTTTATTGCATCTGTGGTCCGCAAGTGTTGGGTTGGGTAGAGCTGTCTCGCTACAAAAAGTTCATTATTGGAATGTTTCTCGGTGGATCCTGAACTAGCGCCATGGGTATTGGACCCATTCTACTGCACCAATTAAGAGAAACCAAAAAAAAATATACGACAAGGCCGACCATAGACCATATTAATTTTGGCGGGGCTCACTCACTACTGAATTCTCGCTGCAATAGTAAGCAAAGCACCCCAACACCTACAGATGTGCTTTCCTACTGATATGGTTGGGTAAAGATGCGGCTCTTGAGATGCCCTCAAAACAAGCAAATATCTTTTGGAAAAAGCAATCTAGCGAGAACTGTAAAATAAGCAAAGAAATTATCACGGGTTTGTTTGTTAGCGGATTTTGTCAAGTTATCCATTTATTGTATAGCTGAGGGAAACAGATTTCAAAGCCCAGCAAAATACGATCCGGTAAAACTGGTAAAGAACTGGTACTGTAATATTCCAGTAATATGGTGAAAGGGATTATTACGACGGTTGAGAACGACCAAATGACATGGTTCATTCAAAAATGGCCCCCTGTATGGATAGTTTGCCCTTTCAGATGTGAATGAGCTTTATTTCTGAAATTACAATACACCGCACATGACAGAAACCACATTGAGGAATGCCTGCCGGTTGGAATCTTGAAGAGCTATGCTAAATATTCTCATTTTCATCCAAACAGCTGGTTCGCCTAGCTAGATGGAATCACCTGGTTGATGCAAGCTCGCTAAACCCTCCATTTACAAAATCTGTTTGCGGAAGATCAACACGCCTGTTTCTGTAGCGGGAAAGACACGGGACGCCCACTTCCCGCGCCCTCTTCCTATGCCTAGAGATTCTGCATAGGAAGTATTTACTTGGTCAACCCTTAATGAACCTGCAGATAGTAGAAAAGTCACTAGCAAATACTAAAAGTATGCTATATTCTAGTAATGGAAATAGCTGATGCCGCTATGTAAAGCTATTTGTTTCAGTCGGCATCTTGCCGAGCCACCGTATTTGCCCGTTTTGTCTTGTGACGCACTACTTTACTGAAGAACGTCACCGCCAAATATAAAGGATCAGCTATTTAACGCTTAATTTGGAGGCCAGATGCATGGGGCACCCATTTTGTGCTCTTGTCTAAATCCTTGACGGACCTATTGTGGTTGCCAAAGTGGGTCCAAATTAACTGTTTCCAGCAAGCTGCAGAGCATGTATTGTGACGCCAGATCGTGTTTCCACCTGAACCATGTCCAGCTGATATCAAATGTCAAGTATTAGGCTTATATATATTTTTTGAGCGTTCTGTTCGTTCAATATAGTCGACTTCACGATGCGTGACATACAATCCAACCTATGCGTGGCGCGGGCGATCAGTTCCAGAATAATCTGGTGATCGACAGGAGTTAGCCTAGTATAGCAAGCGACCCATGCAGCTACCCGAGACTGATACAGGTACCCCGTTTGATCTAGTCCTTTAGCGGTATTTTCTTCTAACAACCTGGTTATAATATAACGATTTATTGCTAATAATCTATATATCAATTTATTTTGTTGAAGACGATTTGGAAGAAGCAGCTGAGGAGCTAGGCACTGTGGAGGAGTCTAAAAATCCTCCCTTTTCGCACAGGCTGTAAAAGAGCGATTGCTCATTCTCCAGTAGTTTGGCGGGCGAATCAAACTCCGAAACCTTTCCAAAATCCAGCACTGCGATTCGATCACTATCCATGATGGTATTCAAGCGGTGAGCAATTGTAATAATCGTCTTATGCTTGAACTCACTTCTGATGGTTTGCTGGATAATGGCGTCAGTCTCAACATCAACTGAAGCAGTGGCCTCATCTAAGATCAGAATATTTGATGAATGCAAAAGTGCCCTTCCAAGGCAGATCAGCTGAGCTTGACCACGACTCAGGTTTGCTCCTCCTTCAGATAAATGGGAATCAAGTCCTTCTCCCATTTGTTTGACGTGCTCCTTAAGATGGCAGATCTCCATAACTTCCCATAGTCGGGTATCATCATGCTCCCCGTTTGGATCTATATTATCTCGGACGGATCCTTCAAAGATCTGGGCGTCCTGAGGAATAATTGAAAGGTGCGACCGTAGATCAGTAAGCCCGATCTCCCCGGTGGCAACGCCGTCTATGTCTATCTTACCACCTGCCGCCTCAATTATACGGAATAGTGCCAGAGTAAGAGTACTCTTACCGGCTCCAGTTCTACCAACAATACCAATCTTTTCCGTTGGTTTGATCTCCAGGTCAATGCCCTTCAAAACCAAGTCCAAATTCTCTCGATATCGAGCGCTATAATTATCGAACTTGATTTTACCTTCAGTTGGCCACGCTGCAGCAGGTCGCTTACCCTCAACTATTTCGGGGGCCTCGCTAGGCAAGTCGACATATTCCATGATACGCTCGAGAGTCACACCTCGCAGCTCCAATCGGACAACCCATTGCACAATCTGAGATAAAAAGCCGGATACCTCCAAAGCATTGGCCATAACCAAACCCATAAGGCCGCCAGTCATCTTTCCTTGAGTGGTAAGAACAACTCCGCAGAATGCAGCAAAGAGCGCTATCATGTCACCGATGAAATTGAGTCGCATGGCGAGCCACCTGTCTATCGTCTGAGAAAGAAAAACAGTTGATAGATTGAGATCTGCATGAAGATCATTTCCTCTGATGAACTTATCATTCTTCTCAAATGCCACAATAATAGGTGAGCCCTTCAAACTTTCCTCCATATGCGACAGTAGAGGAGATCTAGAAGAAGAAGAGATTCGCTTCATTTGTCTAGTACAAGGAATGTAGAATTTCTGGTAGTACAGGTAAAGGATGCTCAAAGGAGCTGCAAAAAGTAGTACCACAGGTGTAGCAACTAGTACAATAATGAGAGAACATGAAAGTTTTCCGATAGACATGAAAAATTCAAAAACAGTATCAGGAATCATAATATCCAATTCACCAACATCATTGGTGAACCGGTTAAGAATTTGGCCCATGGGAGTGGTTTCAAAAAATGTCATAGGAGATCGCAGAACGGCTTTCATCATGGCATTGTGGAGTTTCTTAGATGCAGTCAAAGCTGTCATTACATCCATACATGCAAAGGCAATCATATAAAACACAGCCACAGCGAGACCAATAAGAAAGTAGATAACCATAAAAAACATAATGTCATTTGAAGCACCCGTCAAGTCTTGCTGAGACATATACTTCAACCAGATGTTAGCTGCCATTTGAATCGCGCAACTAACAATGATAGCAACCAGAGAAATTGACACTAAAACTGGGCCACTAGTCTTAAAGTATCGGAAGAACACTTCCTTCTTCACACTGCCGACTTCAACGCCCTCTTTGACTTTCGCCGTCTTCTTGAATATTTTAGATGCAGTATCATCAACTTCGTGGTCATCCAACTCGGTAACACTGGCTTTTCGTAGAGTGGCAGAACTATCACGTCGCTGGTTAACAGCGCAGTCTTTTTCATCCAAGATTTCTTCCGCCAAAAGATCAATATCATCGCCAGCATTTGAATCAGAACTACCAAACTCTTTCACAAGCTTATAAATTTTCTCCTTCCTACTAAGAACTTCTTTAACGGGACCGTGCTCGACAAAAGTCTTTTCCTCAATCATATATATGCTAGTAGATTCGGTTAAGACTTTGATGTTATTGGTAGCAAGAATTCTGGTCTTAGTCTGCAGTATTCCCTCATGACCTAAAACGTTATCAATCAAATGTCGTCCAACATGCTCGTCCACTGCTGATAGAACATCATCCAGAATGTAGACATCCGCACGAGCATACACAGCACGAGCAAGAGAAACTCGAGCCTTCTGTCCACCAGACAAGCTGACACCTTTCTCGCCAATCTCAGTTTCGTCACCATCGGGAAAGTTTTCTATGTCGGCCAACAAACAGCAAGCTTCCAATGTCCGCTGGTAGAAAACAGGGTCAAACCGGTTGCCAAACAAAATGTTGTCCTTGACAGACTGATTGAGCAGCCAAGGTTCCTGAGGTACATATGCCAAATTACCACGCAGTGTAATAGATGAATCCTCAGAAACATGCGTGAGACCACTCAAGGTCAACAAAAAGGCAGTCTTACCCGTGCCAACCTTACCAATAATACTACTCAAATCACCCTTATTGACGGAAAACTTGATATTTTCCAAAGCAAGAGTTGAATCTTCACCTTCATTCCAATTGACAGTTTTAAGATCAGCGACGACTGAAGGCTCATTATATGATTTAGCCGGAGGCAGATGCTGAATTCGCGAATCGTCTCTTTCAGGTGCTGAGAGGATTTTGGAAATACGATCGAAAGATACCTTGGACTGAACGGTGGACATGACTGCATCAGGGAGGACGGAGAGAGGTCTAGACAAATAGTTGAAAAGAGTCAGGCAGGGGAACACAATGTCAGCAGTCAATGGTTTATCTTGAGTTTTCAAAAAGACATAGAAAGCGGATGTTGCAACAGCATATGGAATGATAAGCCAAATACTCTGGAAACCTGCCCAAGTCAAGATAACTTTTCGCCATATACGAAGCTCTACATTGTTCCTGGCCTCATTAAGCCTTCCCAGAAAAGGAGCTTCCCAAGCATAAAGCTTCAAACTCTTAGCATTGGAAAGGATACTACTGGTCAGTTTGACTCGCTTGTCCTTGGCGGCCATCTGATCTCGGTACATGTTGTTGAATGCCTGACTGACATATGCGGTGACAGGAGAGAGAATAAGAAGGATACCGGCACCAACCCATACAGCGTTTCCAAGGAATCCATAAAGAGTATTAAAGCAAAGAACAAGCTGGATAGGAGCTGTGATGAAGTTCTGTACTTGAATCAGAGCTTCCATCAAGAAGCTGACATCCACAGACAGAACATTCATAATCTGAGAGGTAGGATAATCTTCGCGTGACTTTGGAGAAAACTTCAAAGCCTTTCGGAACAGAATACCATAAGCAAGACCCTTGATACCCATGAGCACGCTGATCTCATTGATATTGGTGATGTTGAGCAAAAATGTTCGACCAATCTGAACCAAAAAGAGAATGATAGCGATATAAACGCCAAATATAGCTGGCTGGCCTTCATCAGTACCGTAAATGGCAACAAACCGGATCAGCATACTAAGAAACACAGGGGACATGAGGCCCAGGATATTCTCGGCAGCTTGGGCAAACAGCACAAAAGCAAGCTTGACCCAGTTGAGCCTGAAAATAATCTTGGCTAAGGTCCAAGCAGATCCTTTACCTCCAGCAGCCTGCCATTGTCTATTGAATTCCAGTGCCAGATATTCAGTGTGGAAATCTGAGTGCAAACTAGGTAGATCTTTTTCAGTGATGGGGCGTTCATAGGCAGTAGACAGTAAACCGTTGGTCCAGGTAATACAAGCTTTGGAAAAAGCATCGGCCTCTTCAACGCCAGCTTTTTTATTTGGAGGAAGTCTGTATTTTGGAATAATCCATTCCACTAGGGTTTGTTAGCAAATCATAAAAGGAAGATTTTGGGCGGCCCCTTTTTGGTGTTTAGAGAAGGACTCCGACGCCACATATAAAACTTACGCAAGAAGATAACCAAGCCATTGACGTAGACAAAAGTTTCCAGCAATGCAACAGATGGATTTGATCGGAAATAACCGAGGTATGCAATATGAGCAAGCTTGATTGCATAAGTGACAAAAAAAGTAAACCAATACCACAAGACAACATCGCTGGGGATAATCGACCTGTTGACCTCAAGGATCTGAATAACTCCTGTAAGAACTAACCCAATGACGGTAACAAATGACGTGACAACGTCACTATGAAAGAGCCGGTAAAAATTCTTTAAATATTCCGAAGATATCAGCAGAATAAATTGAACAATAACCAAGCCAGTTTTGGCGTAAAAATCCCAATAAAAGGGGTCCTTTTTAATCTTCGGAGTAAACTTCAGCGAGATCAACCTCTTGAACAAGAACAATACAAACAGTCTGTGGCAACAGAATAAGATATTGATTGATAAAGCACCAGCTCAGGAACTTCAGATCCACGAAGGCAATAAACTTCTTTGAAGGCGTCCGGCAGAAGCAATCGACATTTGTTTCCTCGAACAGAGTTGTGGCTAAAATTTCACTCCGGAAAGTGGCAGAAGTGGCATTTGCCGCCTGTTGTAGGAGAAACAGATCACCGTAGCCCAGACCAGCTTTAACCATATCCTTCACAGCAAAAATGCTGTCGGAAAGAAATCGGCTAGACATTACTACAGCTTATGTGCTAGTGCTGGTTGGTTGGTTGTGCAGCACAATTGGTGCAGTACGATTGGGTTATATGAAGCAATTTATGAACGGCATCAAAGATACGTAAAAGCCGCACTACCGCCGATAAGAGCGAATTTCCACTCCGTAGTGACTCACGGTGAGAGGCATATGGAACTGAAAAAAAATGGAATGCGAAGATTTAATCGTATATTATGAATATTTAATTGCCATTTATTGGATGGCGCTATGGTCTAACTTCAAGACAAAGGTCCGGGGGATGTTATGGTCAAGTCAAGCCAGACACGCACTATGGAAGGGGTGAGGATCGCTATCGGTCAACCGGTGTCACCACCAAAACTAACTTTTTAGGTTACCAACCTAGCATATGGATTTTTGGCTCTGATTTGTTTTCCAAAGATGTAGAATACATACGGGATAGGAATCATGCCCAAAGCAATGAAAGCAATCAGAGAACCACCCCAATGGACACCTAGATTTTTGAACATGATTTTTCCAAACAGAGGGAAGACGGCTCCTAAGACCGATCTTAAGAAGGTGTTTGCAGCAATAGCAGAAGCAGCATACTTGGTGAAGGCATCTACCAGGTAGTTAAGACAGCCTTGGAAAATTACAAAAAATCCGCACCCCATAATGCCAATACCGAAGCAGGGTGCAATCCAGTGTATATCCGCCCTTGCTGTCCAGGCAAATATGAATAGACCAGCCGGCATCATCCAGGCGCAAAATAGCAGAGGTACAAATCTTTCCTCAGGTAGAGGTTTACCACCGTTTGCCATTGATAGGCGACGGTATCTTTTACCACATATGATATTAACAACACCTCCGGCAACACAACCAAGAAAGAGTGCAATCAGCGGCAGATTAGAACTGACGTATCCCCATCCATATGTTATCTGAAAGATGTATCCAATACCTGTAATAGTGATGTAGAGAAGGCCAAATACGTAACTGGCAAACAGTGCAACCACAAATACAATTGGGGTCGCCATCATGGCAAATGGTCTTAGGCAATGAACACCTAAAAATTCATGAAAGTCCAGCTGCCATTCGTCATGTTTTGCATGGTACGCCCAGTTTCTAGTTTTCAGACGCAGGTCTCGAGCTTTGCGCTTTAGAATCACTGGAGCATAACTCTCTGACAACACTATAACGTTCACAATGAGGACCACGAATTGAGTAATTATCAGCAACCAGACAGCCCACCTCCAATCGCCAACGTTGAACCGAGTAATTAAACTGGAGAAAATAGGTCCATATACCGCGCCGCAGATGACAAAGAATGCGTAAAAGACCAAGGAAGTTCCTCGCACTGTTGGATGCCATATGTCAGCTAATACACCACCAGAAGAAACAACTGGCGCACCAGCAAAAAATCCAGCAAAAAACCGGGTACACATGAGGGCTGCGACGTCTCTTGAGCTGGCAGTTCCAATATTCAACATTATTGAAATGAAAAATGGAACAAATACACCGATTTTACGGCCATACATTTCCGAGATAGGTGCAAAGCACATTGGTCCGAAAGCAATACCAAGGACATAAAGAGACGTTGGCAATATGGCAACTTCTTCGCTTATTCCAAAATCATGGGTTAAATGAGGAATCACTGGAGAAAGCATAGAGGAGCCAAATTGAGCAGTGAATGTGGTAATTCCATAGAAGGCAGTATGATAGAGTTTCTTATTCATGGGCCAGTTCAGTGGTCTGTCTGGATCATCCATATCAAAAGTTACAAGAAATTTCAACTCATCCAGGTTTTCGACTTCCTTGTCCTGAGCTTCGGTAACATTGCCCTCACGAGCCAGATCCTCGTAATCCTGTTGTGTTGGCGGACGGTTCATGCGGCTGAATGTTGACGTAGCTCTCAATGATTCATTGGCAGTAGTCTGTGGTGCGTCCGCTGTGGGTATTCTTTCCAGAAGTGAAGGTGGCTTCGAGGAAGTGTTACTTTCTTCGTCCATAGTTAAATAGAAAATGTGCTTCTTGTATCGTTAATTCGCGATTTGCCTATTACTTGGCCAGCGGAGATGAAGCGGTTGGTTTGGGCAAGGAGTAAAAAAAAAATCCCGGCTCAAGATATTAGCTGACAGAGATACCACAAGGGTCATATATCGACTACTATCAGATTCTGGTTGACTGCTATGATTTTGTTGATATCATGAAGTGAACAAATGTTATGTTTGATTGAAAATGTTGAATATATATAGAGAAGAGTCATTTTTTTTCTCCGAATTTCGGATTGGCAAGGTTCATTCCGAGGGACGGACGCGCAGTCGTCGGGGTCCGGTGGGCCCCAACGTATTAGAAGAATGACTTTTATTTTCCTTTCCAGGGACTATTTCGGGTCGAATAACCATCCAGTTCTAGTAATGGAAGAATAAAATCGACAAGTACTTTGTCAGCTTCTTAGAATGGAAAGACTGCTACCTGCGCCTTACTTACGCTCGACCATTCTATACTATGAGTCAACAATAAATTATTGGAGCGCTTCTCGGTGAAATAATCTCTCAGGCTAAAAGCTTACGCGACATGTCCTACAGTACGGTCGAATGCTATTTAGATGCAACTTTACTTTTCAACGGCTAATGAGCGATGCTCCTAACGGTCAAACTCTTGGCCCTGGTGATACGGCAAGTGACGAGCACGGCTAATTACTGCTAGCCGCACCGTGCAACTGACCCACTCACGCGAGCACATTTGCCCACGCCTTTTTCTGCCTTTCGATCGAGCATTGAAAATTTCTGCCTTCAACAGAGAACTTGTCAGGGGAAAAAAAGTTCCAACTCCCTCTTTAACTCTGAAGATATGTGGTTTCCACTCTTTATTGGGTTCTGTGCAGTTTATTTGCTCAATGTCTCTGTGTTCCAGAAGTACACAGCTTTGATTCATCCTCTGCATTTCTTCAATCGGCCGGGCGAAGAAGCATCTCTTGGAGCCTTGAGTCAGTATGCGGGCCTTTCAGCCAAAAACAATGACAATTGCAAGCTCTTGAAAGACTTTGGCAGTAGTGAGGATGTGAATATCGATCCGACGGGTAAGTATCTTTACGCGGTAGCTGGTATTGCAGAAGGACGTCAATCATATTTTCCTCCGTACAATCTACGAAACTCCTCTCAAGGCATTCCTAAGGAGCATGTCGTTTTTTATGATATTCATAATGGCCGAACCCAATCTTTGTCAGTATCTGGGTACGAAAAAGGGCTTGTTGCTCATGGTTTCGATGTGAGGCTGGATATCGAGGACCCAAATGCAAGACTTTTGTATATCATCAACCATCTGGAAACTGGAAGTGTCGTTTCGGTCTTTAATCACACCATTGGAACTGATACTGTACGACATGTATATGACGTTGTGCATCATCTTATTTCTACCCCAAATTCCCTAGTTACCATTTCTGAGAGTGCCTTCTATCTTACCAACGATCATCTTTTTGCCAAAGGTTACCTTAGAGATTTTGAAGACAAGTACGGTCCTTGGAGATGGTCTACTGTGGTGTACTGTTCTTTTGATTTGGAGGATACAGGTGAACTGGAAGACGATGTGGAGTTGTCCGCTATTGTTCATCACTCTTTCCCTAGATGTCACTCGGCAGCTCATGGCTTTTCTTATGCCAATGGTATTGCCTACAATAAACAAACCAATGAAATCTTTGTTGCAGACACCAAACTTGGCCAGATCAAAATATTTACCAGAGACGGAAAGGTTGACAAGTTGAACCTGAAACAGACTATCAATCTTGGAGCTGAGCCGGATAATATCTCTTTTGCCCCTAACAGTGATTTGATCATTACGATAGTGCCTGAGCCCTTGAAATTTTGGGCCAAGGTCACCGATCAATCTAAGAAATCTCCCGCTGCTGTTATCGTTCTTAAGGTATCTGAAGGTTACTCAGTGCCCCACTTGATGTATTGGGATGACGGAGAAACTTTTGGTGCCGCTACGTCCTCTGTATATGAAGCTACTACTGAGAACCTGTATTTGAGTAGTGTTGCCGATCAGGGTCTTTATGTTTGTAAAGTGAAGAGCTACTAGATATTTGAAAAGTGTTGCTGTAGTTTTCTGATGCGAGCCACGTTCATTCTCAGAAACTGACGGCTGCTTGAGTCTAATCTTGTAAAACTACTACATACCTAACTATCAGTACAAGTTTTTCTCTCAAAAGTAATCGAAATTTATATCTCTTCTCAGAATTAAAGATAGTAAAGAAACTTATCTGTACAGTACATCGTTAGACGTAGAGTATTGCCCAGCAGAACATCCTGTGCTGTTGCCCTTTCAGTAAGTGCCTGAGGGCCTCTATCAAGATTCTAATGATAGCCGTTGAGAGATCTACCCTTTGTCTCAGATCAATGAAAGCTTACAAAATGCGCTGATATGATTCAATGAAAATATTTAGCTCGAGCACACGGCAATAAGTCTCTTCATAAAAAATCATCCACCATAGATATGCATTCAAAACTATATGGTCATTGATGAGTTGACGTATTGATTCTATATAGGATCACTTTCGAGATAGCGTGCCGATGATGGTATCGGATGAAGACACATATGCTTCAACGATTACCGAGAAACGCAAACCCAGCACTCTTTAGCCTCACAGCTTACTATTTGGAGCACTGAAATAGGCTATAATAATTGATAAGAATATTGCTTTTAGCCATTCAATAAGGCACGTTGATATTACTACTATTTGAGATCGCTTCTGAAGGGGCACCTGCATTGCGGCGTCAACATTCACCAATATCAAGAACCAGCTGCGGCATCTCTTCCCATCATGTTTACTTACTTCAATAGCGCCGTAGGGGCATACCTGCTTCATCTAGCAACTTCAGATTACTTGTACGTTAACGGACGGGTACTTGGGTGCTCCTCTATTTTATATGGCTCTTTCTTCAACTTTTCGGTGTTCAATGTGCCGGTGATCGTTGGTATGGCCGGAGGTGCCTTGCTGACCAAACTGGTACTACCACAATATTTACCTGATTATCCAGCTATTACAGCTGTAGCACCACTCGGCATCTACACCAGCATAGTTGCCGGTCTTTTGACTGGTATTGGAACAAAATGGGGCTCTGGATGTACCTCAGGCCATATGTTAAGTGGAGTTTCTCGTTTCAGTATTCGATCCATCGTGGCCACCGTATGCTTTTCTGCTACCGGTATATTAACAACGTACATTACTGACTCAGCTATTTCATGTGCTGGAGATTGCGCTGCCTTGCACCATCCTGATGCCGTGGAGGTCCGAACTTTGGCTCTGATTGTGGCAGCTGCTATCTCTTTGAACTCGATATTGGGAAATGTTTCAAAAAACTACAGACTTTTTCAAATAATTAACTCCTTCTACTCCGGATTCCTGTTTGCATCAGGTCTCCTTATATCAGGGTTGGCTGATCCTGCTAGTACGCTTGGATTTCTTGCACTTCCGACGTGGGAAAAATTCAACCCGTCGCTGCTTATGGTCGTTTTATTTGGTATTATTCCGAATGGTATTGAGTATGCCACGCGTGGAAAAAATCTCGCAAGATCTGCTGCCGTACCTCGCATCAATCTTCCTACGGCTAGAAATATTTCTGTGAAATTGATAATAGGCAGCTGCATATTCGGCGTCGGATGGGGCCTCTCAGGGATTTGTCCTGGGCCCGGTGTGGTCTCAGCAGTATTGAACCCGGCTACCGGTTTACCATGGTTGGCTACTTTCCTGCTTGGCTATAACATTGCAAGTCGTTACTAGTTCATGTCAGGTCCACCATGGGCTCATAAGACAGACGATTTGCTCGGTTCTGATTGCCCTTACCCCATGTGGCTACCTGCCTCTTTGGGCTGATCAATTAACGAGATCATCATTCTAAAGGAGGGCTAATTAAAATAACATTTATAGCTGGCATGATACAAATAATAGCCGTAATAACATTCCGGCCTATTTTTCTATTTAAGAGACACTTAGCACTGTGCTCTAGAGTAAGATAGAGAAGAAAAGATGTCTAAGGCATCTTTTAAGTCTCCTATTGCGAGAATGAAGAAGAAATACCGAACAGAGAAATTACAAACTCTCGAACCAGAACCTATGGATTATAATGCTTCTCAACTGTTTGATGAAGAAGACGATGAGATATTCGGTGTGTTTGACAATTCAATGAATTCAACGTCCACCTCTGGTAGTCCAGTAAAAGAGTTTGCGGATATCAATTTAGTGGAAGCATCAGACAAATCATCTTCGGTATTGAAGGACGCGAAAGAATCATATCCACTCGCACAGTATACTGAGAAACAACAGAAGTTAGTAGTAAGAAAGTTCGACTATTACCTGCTTTCTTATATCTGCCTATTATTTTTCTTGACACAGCTCACTCGACATAACATTGGTAATTCAAATAGTGCTGGATTATCAAAAGATCTTCTTTTGACTTCTTTTCAGTATGCGAATGCCCTGGATATGTTTTACGTTGCATACATTGTTATGCAGTGGGCAGTAATGTTTTATAGGACTTTGAAACCGCGTCAATTCATGCCGATAGCCATTATAATAACGGGAATATTGGCGTCTTGTTCATCGTTAGTCAAGTCTTACGCACAACTTATGGTCGTGCGAGCGTTATTAGGAATTGCACAGAGCTGCTATTCGCCGGGTCTATGCTTTTATTTAAGTCATTTCTATTACCGAGAAGAGCATGCTAGAAGAAATAGTATTTTTCTAATGTTCAGTCCTCTTGCTTCTGCCATGGCTGGACTTCTGGCCTACGCTATCGAGTCTCGACCTCTTAGAAACCTTACACCATGGAGAGCGATACTACTATTTGAGGGTCTCCCTCTTATTGTTACAGGCATTGCTGCTTCTTCGGTTATTATAAATTCTGGAGAAACCGCATACTTCTTTAGTGAAGATGAGAAAAAGATAGCTCATCTGCGCTATATTCACCAATGTGGAGTACAAAGCGTCGAGCACAAAGTCAGCCTACGAGAAGCACTTTCAATTTTTATTGATTTGAGAGCATGGCTACCGTCGCTTCTCTTCCTTTGCATTACTGTATCTTCCACCTCTCTGCCGATATTTCTTCCTATGATCATCAAAGGAATGGGCTATACGGACCTCCATGCTGAACTTTTGAGTGCACCACCCTATATTGTCAGTATGGTAACTATGGCGATGTTTTGTACATTGTCGGATAAATGGGGTCATAGAGGAGGACTCGCTTTTTTTGCTATAATTATTGCTATCATTGGATACGTTATTTTGGCGACTGCTGATCGCCATACTACCAGGTACGGTGCTGTGTTCCTTGCATGCGCAGGCACGTATGCTTCTCAGGCAATCACTTATACTTGGCAATCGGATAACCAAGGCTCACATACGAAAAAGGGCGCAAGCTTTGTTTTATTTCATATGGTGGGTGAGCTAGGAGCCATTGTGGCGACCAGAATCTGGCCGTTACATGACTGGCCATATTTTCATCAAGGCAGCTGGATCTGTTCCGGATTTCTTTTGATGGCTGCATTACTAGTTATTATTAACATGGCATATGTATACTATTTGAATCATAACTTGGATCGGGTATTCGGTCCTGTGGCTAGCTCGACAGAGGAAATCCGTGGAATTTCTGATAGTTCGAATAGAAACTTTCGATACATCATATAAAGGGCAAAGAAGGAATATAATTAATCTAAGTGGGTCTTCATATATATAAACTATTTTATTTGATTCCTACGGTCCGACTATACTTGAAATCAGTTGCCTATAACTTGGGCTGCGAGTTAGTAGCAAGCTCCAAAGCGGCAGCAGCAATGACGGTAGTGTTTCGGTCAACATCTCGAGTCTCGAAAATGACCTTATTGCCCTCTTTCCATGCAACAACCTTCAAAGTCTCACCTGGGAATACATGACCAGTAAATCGAACCTTGATATTCTTGAATAGGCCGTACTTCTCGTACAAAAGTCTTGCAGAGATACCCATGGTGCATAGACCGTGTAGAATAGGCTGAGGAAAGTTACCAACCGCTGCAAATTCAGGATCGATATGCAAAGGATTGAAGTCACCAGACAGTCGATAGAGAGCAGCCTGATCGGGTGTGGTCTTGAACTCGGTCTCAAAATCGGGTGCACGTTTAGGAGGAATATTGGCAGCAGTGATAGGTCCTCGAAGCTTGCTCTTAGAAGGACCACCAAATCCACCAGAGCCTCGAACAAAGTTATTGCCATAAGAATAAAAAAGTTCCTCGCCAGTAGCTTTGTTTCGAGAAACAGCTTCAATTCCAATGACGGCAGCCTTGCCTTTGTCCAGAACCTCGGCAACCCGGCAATCTGTCTCAACGGTTGCTTCGGAAGGAAGGGGCCATGATTTAACTTCAAGATATTGCTCACCGTGGAGCAACATCATGGGATTAAAATTAGGAACAGCCTTGGATATGTCTGGAGTGCAGAAGAAGGAAAACAAAACTCCAATGGTAGGAACGGGGCCAAACTTTTCGTTGTTTTCATAAGTAAACTCCAATTGCTTAGCGGAAGCACCAATGCCAAGATTATACAAGATAGCCTTGTTCTGGTCAAGTTCATAAGTGCCAGTGGCAGTGATCTCCTCATCTGAAATACCTATTTTCTCGGTAGGAGTATTGGCAGCTTTGACCAAGTCAAAGAGCTCTATGTTGGACTCATTAGGTGAGCTGGGGTGAGAAGAGACTTTGAAGTCAGTGATAACACTCCACTTAGCGGCAACGTCCTCAATGGTAAAACCCTTAGCAAGAGGGAAAGCATAGCCCTTACTTCGCTCCAATCGAGTTCGGCCAATCCATGAGGCACCAAGTTCAAACAGTGCACCGGTTACTGGAGCCTTGTCAGAAGCCAAGAGTATTGAGAGGGGTGCAATGAAGTCAGGTTTGAAAAGAGCAAGCATCTCCTCTGTGAAAACACTCTCAGTCATGCCAGTGCCAGCGGTGGGGGCAATGGTGTTAACAAAGATATTGTACTTCTCACCTTCCCGTGCAAGAGCTTGAGAAAATCCAAGAATACCACACTTTGCAGCAGCATAATTGGCCTGACCAAAGTTACCATAGATACCAGAAGTAGAAGTGGTATTAATGACTCGACCATACTTCTGTTTGAGAAAGTAGGGCCAAGCAGCCTTTGTAACGGAATAGGTACCGAAGAGGTGAACCTGCTGGATAATATTCCACAAGTCGTCGGTCATCTTGGCAAAAGATTTGTCTCTAATAATGCCCGCATTGTTCAGAACGACGTGAACTGTGCCAAAGTTGTCGACAGCAGTCTTGACAACAGCAGCACCATCAGTAACGTTGTTCTTATCGGCAACGGCAATACCACCAGCCTTTTTAATGAGCTCAACAGTCTCCTCGGCGTTTCCAAGATCGTTAACTACAACTTTAGCGCCAAGTTTAGCAGCGAGAAGAGAATACTGTCGGCCAATACCGGCTCCACCACCAGTAACAATGACAACCTTGTCCTTCAAGTCTACCGAAGGACCCTGAGCATTTGGAGACAGCTTAGAATTAGATTCAGCAATAGGCAACAAATCTTTGGGCTCAGTGGGGTGCTCAGCCCCGGTGAAATCTGTGATCTGGCCCCACTTGGCAAGAACAGCCGAAGGGGTGAACGATGAGTCGGCCTTGAAAGTAGTACCCTGGGCTCGTTCCCATCTCACCTTAGTAGCAGCACCAGCACCCACTTCGTAGATGCCATTGGTATCTTTAGTATTCTCATGAGTCAAGTAGCCGACAACGGGAACAATGTACTCGGGCTTGAGCTGCTCCAAAATTTCAGGAGGAAGAACAGTTTCGGTCATTCGAGAGGCAGCCAAGGGAACAATTACATTGGCATTGATATTATACTTGTTACCTTCTTTTGCCAAAGTTTCAGTGAAACCAACTAAAGCAAGCTTAGCAGCAGAGTAATTGGTCTGTCCAAAATTACCATAGAGACCAGCAGCAGAACCGGTATTGATGATTCGACCGAACTTTTGCTTTCTCATATAGGGCCAGGCAGCTACGGCAACCTTGTAAGAACCAAAAACATGGACCTGCTGAATCAGATTCCAGTCCTTGTCAGTAATCTTCTTGAAAGAGATATCTCGCAATATACCGGCGTTGTTGATGACGATGTGTACAGTGCCGAAAGCCTTTACTGCAGTTTCCACAATTCGATCACCATTCTCAACCGAGTCGTAATTGGCAACAGCCTTACCGCCAGCCTTGATGATCTCATCTACAACGCCATCTGCAACACGGGCACCAGTGGCCTCGCCGTTGACAGAACCTCCCAGGTCGTTGACAACCACAGATGCTCCCCTCGAGCCAAAGAACAAAGCATATGCCTTTCCGAGACCGCCGCCAGCGCCAGTGACAATGACGACCTTTCCATCGAAGCGCAATTCACCCATGATAGTAGTTGTGTTCAAGGTATAATCAAAAATTAGTCTGTATTCTAGAGATTGCTGATCGACGCACTACTAGACATGAAGAACAAATCTTTGTGAACTTGTAAAGGGTATATATATATTTAATATGGTGGGGATTGGCGGCTACCGAGGGAGGGCAATTTGTGGGGGAGAACCCTAACTAACTTGTGCCGAGGCTCGGGACAACAGTTACACATACAAATTACCCCAGGTTACGACAAATATTTGTCCGGGGTATTCAGGAACAACCAGGCAAACGGGACCGAATTATTTCATGCTGGAAACTGCGTTAGATTTGATACCATTCTAGTCGTTAGACTGCCGGCTCAATTCAAGGTCACTTCAGGACACTCCAGGCGATGGTCATTGGGCTTTAGTCACGTGAGAACGGTGTTCTTATTGGTGATCCCGTGATATCAGCATGAAATGGAACTTTCTGGAGCGGCTCATCATTTGCTTATATATCCAATTCAAACAAGCAGCTATATGAAGCTCAACTTTGTCTAATAATATTCAACTACCTTTCTGCATATAATCTCCAAGACATGGATCCGAATGATGATTCAATAAATATAATAAACAGTCGATTTCGGTGGTCTGATCACCTCCAGTGTACACCTATCGACTCAGACTCGCCATCGACGGACTACCGGCTAGTTTATACTGATAAGGTGAATTTGCCGTCGTCAGCTCTCAACACACTTATTGGTCAACAAACTGGTGATTCTATGGCGCTGCCGTCTCCTCTAACTTTCAAACTAACCAATATTCATAGCGGTCAATATACCTTTGTCGGTGTACGAGAGTTTTCTGCTCCAGAAGGATCCATCAGTGTTCCTGAGCCTATATACCATGAAATTGGCGCTGAACCATACTCAGAGGTGGCGGTGGAGTTTCAAGCTCTCCCAAAGGGCACTGCAGTGACCTTCCAGTCTCTTGAAGACGATGGATCTGTGGATGATTGGAAAGTGCTACTGGAACATAGACTGCATTCAAGCTATACCTCATTGCGTGAAGGTCGAGAAATCACTGTGATTGATCCCACAGATTCCTCTAGAATCTATCGCTTGAAAGTTGACAAACTCGAACCTGCTGGAGGCGTGTGTATAGTCGATACCGACTTGTCCCTGGATATTTTACCAGTGATTGAGGGAGGTAAGATTGTGCCAAGAAAACTGCAATCTAACGGATCGCCTGTCTTCATGGATCTGACTATCGACGAATCTCTGGTGGCTGATATCCCTGCTGGGTCTACTGTTTATGCCAGATTAAACGAATGGGATAGATCAAAGGATATCGATTTTGTAATACCCGGTTTTTCTGCCCAATTATTCGTTGGTGTCGATGAAGATGCTACTAATCCACACTCATTCTTATGGAGCAATGTGGAAGATCCAATGGGCTCTAGGCTTACAATTCATCATACCGATACTTATCTATCTACTGCTAACAAGTTATTTATAATAGTAAAGCCGTTGGAGCCCAAAGCAGAACTTTGCATCCGATATACCATATCTGAGAATGGGGTCAAAGCGGGCCCATCTGCTACTACCATCCCTCCAAATTTCAAGCTATGCGATAACTGTCATCAGCATATAATGGAGCGATCCTTCACTCTGCATTCGGCCTTTTGCCAAAGAAACAACATTCTTTGCGAGAAAGGCTGCGAGCAGGTATTTGCGAGAAAAGAAGGTATCCCCTCTAGCCATTGGCATTGTGATCAATGCCTTCCTGGGGTCGTTAGTGGAAACTCTCACGAGCAATTTGATGCCCATATAGCCGCTGTTCATACACCCATGTTTTGCTCTTGTGGCGACCAATTCCCCAGTCTTGTTCCTCTCGCTCTGCACAAGGCAACTACATGTCCGCAGAAATTGATCATCTGTCAATTCTGTCACTTGAAACTTCCACAGGAGTCAGCTTCTCCACAGGATATTCTTCAGAATTTCACTGGTCACGAGTCATACTGTGGAAACCGAACAACAGATTGTGATATCTGTAATAGAGTTGTTCGTTTGAGGGACTTGCGAGTCCACATGGAGTTCCATGACAAAGATAGATTAGCCACTGCATCACCTTTGGCATGTTTGAATACAAACTGCCCCAGAACTCTTAATGCTGTCAATTTTGAGAAGCAAGCTGGGCTATGTTCTATCTGCTTTGGCCCACTTCATTCGACCGTGAACGACCCAACTGGTGCCAAGCTCAATCAGCGAATTGAAAGAAGGTATGTTATTCAGTTGACGAGAGGATGTAACAAGTCATGGTGCATGAACAAATACTGTGCAACTGGTAATGTGGCATTGAAGCAAAAGAAGATGCCTGAGATAATGAAAATTTGTCAAGATCTCAAGCAACAGCAGAAAAACTCGTTCTTCTTTTGTGTTGATGAGACTGCTACAAAGAGAAACTTATTTATTGAATTCGAGAGGCAACAGTCAGACTACTCGCGAGCATGGCTGGCAAAAGCGATCGAAGAGGCTAGAGGCAATGAGAAAGAAGCTAGAAAGTGGCTCCAATTCAATGCTGTTAAACAATCTGAGGTGTTTGCTCACTAAGTAGCATATTTAGTAATAATATAACCAATTAATAGCAAGTAGCTTCCATTAAGTGTTGTTGGTGTATCGTGCATTTTGCTCATTTCAACACAGCCATACAATATAAGAAATATAGTATATTTAGTTCTACAGGTGTGTGTCTATTTGAAGAACTTAGCAAGTGCTATCTGTCCCTCCTCATTCTTAGACATGACCTTTGCAACTGCCAGTTCGAAATCCTCCTGCGTAACGTGGATACGTCGCTCACGCAAAGCGTACATACCAGCTTCAGTACAAACACCCTTGACTTCAGCACCAGAGCAGCCATTCATCTTCTCGGCCACTTTTCGAAGATTTATGCCACGAGTCAAATTCATAGATCGTGAATGAATTCGCAGAATGTCAGTTCGTGCTTCAATGGTGGGAGGAGGGAACTCGATTTTTCGGTCAATACGACCGGGTCGAAGCAATGCAGGGTCTAATATATCCAAACGATTGGTGGCCATAATGATCTTTATATTCTTTGAAGATTCAAAACCATCTAATTGATTTAGCAGTTCCAACATTGTTCGCTGCACTTCAGAATCGCCTCCGCTGTTACCTTCGACTCGGCTGGAGCCGATAGAATCAATTTCGTCCATAAAAATAATACTGGGTGCATGTTCTCGCGCCATAATAAAAAGCTCTCTCACCATTCGGCTACCTTCGCCGATATACTTCTGAACCAGTTCTGAACCAGATACTCTGATAAACTTGCACTCGGTATGGTGAGCGACGGCTCTAGCTAAAAGAGTCTTACCTGTACCGGGAGGACCATACAGAATGACACCTTTGGGCTGAGCAATACCCAGAGACTCAAATAGTTCTGGATGTTTGACAGGAAGTTCGATTACCTCTTTGATTTCCTTGATTTGCTTGTCCAAGCCGCCCACCATATCGAATGTTGAATCTGGAACCTTCTCGACCATCATCAAAGACACCAGTGGATCAACCTTGTTTGGAAGAATCTGGTGGAGCTGGTACGAATCTGATCGTAGACAAACTCGGAGCGACGGTGCTATCTTCTTGATATCAATATCACTGGCGATATCAACCACATACTTGCCCTCGGGATGAACCTTGACTAGAACCTTCTCTTTACCCATTACTTTAACAACCTCGCCTACGTAAGAACCTGGCTCTTGAAGTAGCTGAAGCTCCTCCTTGAGAAGTCTGACTTTGGCATTGAGGGCGTTCCTCTGGGCTTCCAAGCGCCTGAGGTTTTGAGTCTTCTCGTTGATTTGAAATTCAGCTTCTTCGATCTGCTGAGCAAAGAACTGGGAGGGGAAGTTAGTACCGAAACGGAAACTGGGCGATTGAGCTAATATTTACCTGAACTATGCCATTCTCTAAAGCAACGGCTGTAGTCATCTTCCAACTGAGTATTTATGGTGTCGAATTAGATGGATGATGTAAGATGTAGTGGTGGTGGTGGTGGTGGTGGCTAACGGGACCGAAGCTGGTGGTGGATTATCGAAATCAAAGTAGGGTGACACCCTGTCGATATGTTGGAGATGGCCATATCAAGAGTGTGTTAGACTCGAAACGACAAGACAGAAGGACGGCGACCATGAAATTCACTATTGTTTCTCTTAGTTTAATAGCATTACTTTTGAATTGCTCAGTATATGGTTATATTCAGCTGTGCAAATGCTCGTGCGGGTCTAATTCTACAGTATTCCCGTTACTTGGCCAAGCTGGCGAAGAACTGACATGCAATAACTGCACAAAGAACTTCTGTATTGACAAATCGGAGCATTGTACCAGTAGCCAAGATATTGTTATATCTACGTCATGTTTCCGTAAGTATAGTGGGACTGACTATTAACCTATCAATCTCTATTGATGTAGGGTTTATGACTTGATTTTGACTAACAGTCAGAACGTGAATCTATTAAGGACCAGCTTGTTATTTATTCTTTCATCGCAGTCACTTCAGGTCTACTGATTTATGCTGCAGCTTATCCTTATCTCCCTTCTTTTCTTAGAGTAGGTATTTCCACTAACAACTCTGTATGAGTATCTCATATCTATACCTCGATTTTCTCCTGCTAATAGCATTACTAGAGTTAAGTCCTTTTGGGTTGTGGACTCTTCCTAAAATATGCGTGGCATTCATGTCAAGCTACTCCAATCGCATTGTAGGGACGCTGTGAATAAATTAATGTTCTGACTTCTCCGCGATCTGACAGATCAACTATACCTGACCATCTGGGATAGACCAACAATGGATGAAGAGCTTCAGAACCTGCTGATTGCAGCAGAAAAAAGGTTCCGAAGCACATGGACGAACAAATTTAAACGTGCTATATTTCGTGTACTTCGCTCGTACTTTATTTTGGTCATAAAGGTTATCTTTTGGCTGCGTGACGGGGTTGTCATTGCCCTAAACGCCGTGTTCTGGTTCCTACTAACTCCACTTGATTTGATCGCTATAGTATTTTACTTTTTGGTTAACTTTAGCCAGGACCAATCTATGGGTGGAAGACCGAGCAATAGTTCAAAAAATAGTATCACCGAGCTCAATGTGGTTCGCCGTCTCTTTTGGAGCGGGTCGGGGATATCTGTGGGTAGAAGTCTCTCATCATTGAGTCCTCCAAATACTATTCTCGTTCGTAAACCACTAAGTCATGATGGTATAATTCCTAATATTAGAAAACGATGGTCGAAGGACTTAGAACAGGTCGGTCAAACTGTTATTGGCCCGGAGATATCGTCGCTGCCCATCAATCGACAGCCCACAGCGTACCCTACATATCCAACGGCCCAGACGACGTCTGAAAACAATCTGTCTTCGTACAAACAGTTGGCTATGTCCAAAATCACTCCGCATATACAGGATCGATTCTGGGGTCACGATACTCAAATCCCTCGGCAGGACGACAACTTTCTGAATGTTCCTCCCCGTCATCCTCGTTCACTCAGCTTTGACGCAACTACAATTGCTCCGAGAGCAGCCGAAGTAATCAGTTCATCAATACCAGCCGATAGTTTTCTTAATCGTGCCTCTTCATCTGGATCCAGAAATCACCACTACGGACGTCGCTTCTACGCTCGCTCGACATCGCTATTGAAAAATAACAAAGTTAAATAGTTAAGAATAACCAGTAACCTAGCACAAAAACGCTGCAAAAATAGCTATTCCCAGCACATGTATTATCTACATTATACCATATCTGTGGCACTGAGCCTACTCGTCTTTGGATTCTTGGTCTTCCGACTCAGGCTTCTTTTCCGATGCGTCGTCATCATTCAAATGCTCAAAAATGTTGGCACGAGTGTTTTGGCTAGGAGTTCTCGATGAGAGAGATGACTCCTTGGACATAGGTACGCCAGGGGATGAAGACTTTCTGGAACCGTTGCTTCCACTCAAGTCTCGGTTGAGGGCCGTAGGACCCAATGTGGGTTGTCCAACACCTTGCGATCGAATTCGACCAATCTTGCTTAAATCACCAGCCATGTTAAAACTGTTAGACTTATTAGACTCCGATCGGCCCATAAATGATCTACCTCGGGAGTTGTTTTTAGCAGACTCCTGTTCCTTTTTTTGAGCCTCATCATGGATTTCTTGCAAAGTCTTGGGACCCTTGTCAGCATCCTTGTCAACCCACTTATTCTTTCGTAAATCTGCAACGTCCAAAAGCATGAACCGCAATCTACTAGGCATATTGGGCTTGTCCTTGATCTCCATCATTCTATCCATGTATCTATCGACAAATCGTCGGAACTGGGGATTGGCATCCAACCGTCGTCCAACCGTGCTCATCAGCTTGCACAGCGATTCAATCACTTCTTCACTGGGATCCTCGGGAGTGCACAGCTTAATAATACATGAGTTAATAATTTTGTCGGACAGCAAGCCGAGCATGTACAGTTCGCCAATAAACTTGATCAGACCCAAACCTCGTCTCTTAGCAGTGACGGCAAGGTAATATTCATCGGACTCCAAATCAGGATCAATAGCAGATCCATCAGCATTGGTAGGCAACTTGTCACTCCAGCCCCGTTCGAACTCTTCCTGGCATCGGCTAAGAAGATACTTTCGGAAAAGAGGGCCACCATTCTTGCCAGGGACATTTTCATCTTCAATCGCGGGGTCAACCCTGTTGGTCATTTCGTAACAGAATTTGGCGTACATAGACGACCAATGAGCTTCATCAACTGCCTTGGCGAAGGTAAGTTCTATAATTTGTCGGAGTGTTCTGCCGTCCTTTTCAAACTTCGATTGCGCAGCAACTTCCATAATTCGCACAGTAATTCTGTCGAAGTTATCAAGAGTCATCTTGTTCAAGAAAGACTTAACCTTTCGTTGAACAATATCAGGAGGCATTCGAACCGTATCAGATATTTCAGCTGGGTCGGAAGTCGTCGTAATGCTAGTACCTTCACCTTCTTCACCTTCAACAGTTTCTTCTGACTTCTCACCAGGCTTTGTTCGAACTCTAGGAACCCATGCATGTTCAGCTCGCTTCAAGGGAGCGGCAGCGGCAGCGGCAACAATATCAGGGTTTCTGCCAGCAGCAGTGCTATTGTGGTCATCGTGATGGTCCCTATTAGAGCCAGATCGTTCATTACCGGGCTTTCCACGTCTAGAGCCCTGTCGACCGCTTCGAGATCCCATTGAGTCTCGTCCTCCCAAGTTATTAGAGGAGTTGATTCTGTTGAGACCCTTACCTCCATGTCCACCAGAACCCATGTGATAGCCACCTGGACCACCAGATACCGATCGGTCTCTATAGCCGGGACCGCTTCCAAAAGATCCCATGGCAGGTTGGTTGTGTGCATTCAGGTTCCTAACAGAAGGAGTTCTCGAGAAACCCTTACCAGCTCCACCGAATGAAGCCTTGGAGTCCATAACAGCTCTAACCAGGTCCCAGTTCTCCAGAGGAGGGAATTGAACCACAGGTTGGAACTGAAATAAGAATTCGTTATCATACTTGTATCTGTTTTGGGTAGAGGCAGTTGTGGGTTTGTGGATGTTTTCAGGATAGGTAAGTAGCTCCAGTTCATCGGAAGATGGTCGACTAGCAGTAGCAAAGTTCCTTGCAGGATGAGGTCGCTTGGGGGTAGATTCAGTCGACTTTTCAGCGAGATTTTCATCAGTAGCATGTTGAGAGGCAGCAAGAGCGGAGCCTTTCAGTTGACTATTGACGGATGCCAAAGCAGCAGCAATTTTCTCTTCAGTATCACCTTGAAAAGTAGGTTCCGCCTCTTTTGCAGCAGCGGCCTCCTCTTCATTTGCTTTTTCTTTTACAAGCTGTGCTTCCTTTTCAGAAGTTTCCTTTTCTTTCTGGATCTTCTCCTGCTCAAGTCGTTCTCTTTCGATCTTTTCCAGTTCAAGTCGTTCCTGATCGGCCTTTTCCTTTTCAATTTTCTCCCGTTCAAGCCTTTCCTTGTCGGCCTTTTCCTTTTCAACGTTCTCTCTTTGAAGACGTTCCTTTTCGACCTTTTCCTTTTCGATTCGATCTTTTTCGGCCTGATCTTTCTTCAGTTCAGCAGCCTTGGAAGCATCATCGTTTTCACGCTGTTTCTTCTCTTCCTCAAGTTTCTGTCTGATTTTCTCCTTAAGTTGGTTTCGAACGTCAATGCTAAACTGGCTAGAAGCAGGAACAGTAGCGGGGCTAGCAGAGCCAGTGCTAGGTGAAGCAGTAGAAGCTCCAGAAGCAACAACAGACACCTTTTGAGGAGCAGGGCTTGGTATAGGAGAAGGAGAAGCTGCCAAAGAGGCCCCAGTATTAGTGGCAACAGCGGGGATAGACGCTGGGGACGCAACGGCGGTAGGAAGAACACCTTCACTTAGAGTAGCCGACGTCAGTGCAGGACTTCGAGTGGAAGAGGCAGACTTCAAATCAATGGGACGATGAGTAACAGGATCAGACAACTTGATGGGAGTATGGACCTTGGTAGGAGTTCGCTGTTGTTGAAGCGGAGCGTTATGCACGGAAGGAGAGCCTGGAGGTTTGGGGGAACTGTCGCCCAGAGCACCAGGATGTTGCTGCGGTGAGTATGGCGAAGCACCACCCACTTGAGGGTAATACTGGTTCATCATAGGCGGAGCATAATAAAAAGGATTGACAGCAGCATAGACGTTGTAGGGTGATATCATCTGCGGGTTGGGTTGTAGGTACGGTTGCTGCTGCTGCTGTTGATGCTGCTGTTGACCTGCACCTCCCTTTGGTCCTCTTTGATTGTAGTGCATGTTGTTGTTCACGTAGCCACCGCCTCCGGGGGGGTTTCTAGGCTGCCTATGCTCGTAGTTGTGGTTCCCTCGATAGTAGTTGTTGATTCCACCATTGGAAGGATTCTGATTGGGCGTGAAGTTTCCACCATTGTGACGGACAGGGGTAGCATGTTTCTAAAATGTTAGTATCGATAGAAATCAAATCAACCGCAAAGAAGATCGAATAAAATATTAGTTAATGGCAGGGTCGATCTGCTCAGAACTGTGAGAAGCCTATTTTCTGCATTTTCCAAACTCTATCGGTTAAACGCGGAGTGTTTTATTCAATACTCCTGTTGAACGTGAGACTGAAAAATACTGAGCT
The DNA here is from genome assembly GCA_030705125.1 of Zygoascus bituminiphila. Taxonomy (NCBI): domain Eukaryota; kingdom Fungi; phylum Ascomycota; class Dipodascomycetes; order Dipodascales; family Trichomonascaceae; genus Zygoascus; species Zygoascus bituminiphila. The sequence continues at coordinate 280,817 of JANIWT010000002.1, read as the reverse complement.
GGGCCGTTCGACGGCGACATCAAGTCATCAGCTGGAGACAAAGACATCCCGCGCAAAACATAACCGACTAAAGCAGAAAACTAGCAATATACATGTCACGATGCACAAGAGTTCACAATTAAAGCAAGATATATCCTAATGTCTTGGTGGTGTCAAGCCAAGTACAGTTCGTTCCATCACCCCTCATAGTAGTAAAATAAGCTTCACGAGCGAGCAACCCACCTACGCCAGCATCACCAATCAAATGTACCTACCTCGTGCTTCGGCGAAGTCTCAGGTTTCACCTCAATATCTCCAAACGTCATCTCGGCCACGTTCTGTCCAAGATTCTTCGGAGGATTGGCGCCACCAGACATGGCTCCAGATCGAATAGCCACGGGTGACCTAGTCAGTTAGTAAGTGTGGTCCAAATGTGTGACGGGCGGTCAAACGGCATGGCAATGGCATTGGCTTGACAAACAACCCAATGCTAGCACCGGTCCGCAACGTCACGACGTCCACCGCGTTCTTTTAATATTTACTCTTTACTGTCGATTCCCGATCGCTGTTGTTGCTGCTGATTAGCAGGGGGGTTACTAACAGACCCAAATTTTAGATCCAAATTTGACATTCTTGTTAGTAGTGTGAAGAAAAATTTTGGGAAAAGTTTTTTTGTATGGTGTGGGACTTTCCCATCGCCCTACCCTCATCTAACTGGTTTCAATGTGATGAACCGTATAGTTTCAATGTAATGAACCAACATTTAATATAATTCTGTAAAAATTATCTTTATCCCGCTCTTGCTTCTTTCTTATTTACATTCTAATATATACAAATATCTATAATTGTAGCATGGATTTTGTTTTGTTTTGCCTCATCTCCTTATCTCGTCTCGTCCGCTCTCCTCTACTTATTCTTCTCTGCCTGCTTCTTCTTGTGCTCTTCAATCAACTGCTTCTGGAGCTGAGGAGGTGCGGGAGCATAATCCTTGAATTCAAGAGAAAACTCTCCTTTACCTTGAGTACCTGCTCGAAGGTGGGTAGCAAATCCAAACATAGAGTTAAGCGAGCATTCGGCATAAATGGTGAACTCATCAGTTCCAATCTCCGTATCGCTGATCATGGCATTTCGCTTGTTCAGCAGCCCAATGATATTAGCCTGAAACTCAGTAGGAGCTGTAATAGAAACTGTCATAATAGGTTCTAAGATAGCAGGCTGGGAGCTCATGAAACCTTCCTTGAACGCACCAATTGTAGCTGCTCTGAAAGCCAGTTCACTAGAATCAACTACGTGAACCTGACCATCATTAATGAGCATTTTCACTCCAAGAACCTTATGTCCAATCAGAGGACCCTTTTCACAAGCCTCCTCAAATCCCTTTTGACAGGCAAACAGGAACTTCTCGGGAATCTTGCCGCCAACAATGGCAGTTTCAAACTCATTCTCACTCTGCTTCTCGGCAACTGATAAAACACCCATTACTTTACCATACTGACCTGCACCACCTGATTGCTTCTTGTGTGTAAAGTCAAAATTAGACCGACCTGAAATGGTTTCTCGGTAAGCAACTTGAGGTTTGCCAGTGCTACATTCGATTCCATACTCTCTCTTCATTCGTTCAACGTAAATTTCCAGGTGCAACTCACCCATACCAGAGATAACAGTCTCCTTAGACTCTTGATCAAATCGGACTCTGAAAGTAGGGTCTTCTTTCTGGAATCGATTGATGGCCTTGGAGAAATTGGGAGAATCCTTGCTCTTGGGGTGAATCGACAAGTGAATAACAGGATCAGGGACAAACATGGAACTCATGGCAATTTTGGTAGTGCCATCAGTGAACGAGTCTCCAGAAGAACAGTCAATACCGAAGGTAGCGCAGATTTCACCTGAGCCAATCTCCTCAACTTCTTCCATTTCCTCAGAGTGCATTCGGGCCAATCGAGCAAGCTTTACTCTCTTTCCAGTTCGAACATTGGTGATATTCATACCTTTCTTCAACTTTCCCTGATAAACACGAATATAGGTAAGCTGGCCGTATTTTCCCTCTTCAAGCTTGAAAGCAAGACCAACAAACGGCTGGGAATCAGACGCAGTCAAATACACAGGCTTTTCACCGTCTGTGGTATCAAGACCACGGTTCAGAACCTCAGAAGGATTAGGAAGGTAGTCACATACGGCGTCCAACACAGGCTGAACACCTCTGTTGGCCAAAGCGGATCCCATCAAGACGGGAGTAAACTTACGAGCAATTGTAGCTCTTCGGATACCGGCAACAATCTCTTCAGGAGTGGGGGTCTTCTCCTCCAAAAAGATCTCAGCAATTTCGTCATCGACATCAGCGAGGGTTTCGATCAACAGAGCTCGTTTTTCAGCTACAAGATCCTTCAACTCCTCAGGAATAGGGCCCTCTTCAATGATTTCACCCTGAGCACCTTTATTTCTTAATGCCCTTTCATAGATCAAATCAACCACACCCTCTAAATTATCTTCGCTTCCAATGGGGACCTGAACAGCAGCAGCAGGAATCTTCAATTTAGCATTGAGCTGGTCAATGGCTTTCCAAGGGTTAGCACCCATTCGATCCATCTTGTTAATGAAGGTAACTCTAGGCACATTATATCTACGCATTTGCCTGTCAACAGTCATGGTCTGAGACTGCACACCAGAGACGGCACAAACCACCAACACAGCGCCATCCAGAACTCGTAGTGCTCTCTCTACCTCAATAGTGAAATCAATATGACCAGGAGTGTCAATCAGGTTGAAATGAAAGTCCGACTCGGAACCATCTTTTTCCTTCTTGGTCCAATCACAGAAAGTGGCAGCTGATTGAATGGTAATTCCTTTTTCTCGTTCAAGATCCATAGAGTCCATTTTGGCTCCGACATTATCTCGACCACGAACCTCGTGAATAGCCTTGATTCGACCAGTATAGTACAACACGCGTTCGGTAAAGGTGGTCTTACCGGAGTCGATATGAGCTGAGATACCGATATTTCGCATTTGGCCAAGTTTGGCTTTCTCGATATCAAGAATTTTGACGGAGTGCTCGTCTAGGATAGCCTTCTCGGCTTCATATCCTTCATCAGTGCTCAGCAACCGACTCGCGTGAAATGCTCGAGGAACAGCTCTCTTAGCCGTGGATCCTATTGCAATCCTCTTGACCGACAGGATACTGCGGTCCCATAACTTTGCCCTAGAAAGTAGCATGTTGTTATGTTAATCAACCAAGTTTCTGATGATGAAAATTGAAAATTTCCCCCAGGTGGAGTGGTGGTGAGCCCTAACCCTGATTTGTCCAGCCGATCGTCGCGATAATGTGAAATCCCCCTTCAGTTACTAAGTGGATAGACTCAACTCAACTCTTTCACCGTCATCATGTCTGACGTGGACATGGGGAACGAGACGGTCGCGGATAAGGAGAACCAGATAGTTGGAGTATTGACGCAGACTTTGGTTGAGTCGCCATATATCAAAAAAGTTCTTCTATTTCGCTGCTCGTCAGGAAAGAAAAGCATTGTATTGATTAAAGAGCGGTCAATTCAAATCGGTTCCAGATCGGTTCCTGTTCCTTCTTTCATTTTATCTACAGCGATATTTCCTCTAGAGTTTGAGGATATTCTGGTTTTGGTTTTGGAGTCGGGGCTATTGCTACAATTGCGTTTGTTTGATACTCATCGTGATCCTGTTATAATAGGATATACCCGTTTGAGACAAAGTAATGCAAGAGCTGGTGTAGAGCTCCTGGGCCATCATGTTGCTGCTGATCCGAAAGGCGAATATATTTCAGTTTCTGCTCTGGACGAAAGGTCTACGATATTCCAATGCGATAAGGAATTGATGGCCAGGTCTTCTCAGTATAACAGGGACGTCATGCCGGACTCATCTCGCCTCAATCTTTTAGTCAAGGACTCTGTTATTCTTGATACCTGCTTTCTTTACCCTCTACCAGACGATGATGCTGACAATATGTACTTTGTCATTTTGCACACCCGTTTCGGTCCAGGCATAAATTTCACCAGACTAACTTACTACCAATGGAGAGATGGGCAGAAAGTCAGTCCAGAATTGACCTCTACAGGATTCACTCTGCGCAACGGTATAACACCGTTATTCATGATCCCAGTAAATTGTCAAGGAGGAGCTGTAATTGTTGGAGTGGATAAAATTCTTTATATTCGTCTGGGCGATGTTATATCGGGGAATCACGAAATCCCCACTTGTGAGTTCCATGCCGAACCTGTTGCATTCTATCATGATCTTGAGTATCGCTCTGATGATGAGATTTTGTCTGATGGCTTTTATCTTTCTACAGAAGAAGGAAAACTTTATCATGTCCAGGTTGACAAGACGACTGTGTCATGTTCACTCTTTGCTGATCTGGGGCATAGTTTGGGGTCATCTTTTGTATTACAAGCATTTGAGAGCATGGATGGTGTTGTTGATGGTGCTGTACACGAAGCAGAATATGTAAGAATAGTTTGTGGTGGTGATATGAATGCAGCGCAAACAATTATTTTCAGTACTGAGTTGGACGACGAAGGAAAGCCGATCTATAAGGAATATGAGCAGGAAGCTTACGAATCTCACGAGTCAGACATTGTTTCACTGTTGCTAGACTGCCAAGTTCTACCCAACTCTGATCCTCGTAAATCATCAAGCTTGTTCTGTTGTTCAGGAACTTACATGAAGGGGGCTGTTGCTCAAATCAACCATGGCATTAAAGGGAGTTTGTTTCTCGATGGGCCGTCTCTCAAAAGCGTCTCGAATCTATTTTCCGTTTTAGATGGTCATGGCTTCCAGTATTTATTTGTTTCTTATCCTTGGATGACTACTGCATATATGATTGTCAGCAACGAAGAAACAGACTTTATGCCTCTTTTTGAGGAAGTACCAGAATCATCTGGGCTTCAGGGAAGTCAAGAAACTATACAGGTGACTGCTCTTGAGAATTCTTCCAATATCATACAAATCACAGAGTCAGAAATTCGTCTAACTGATATGGAAGGAACACAAAAGAATCTCATTATGGAAGAAAAAATTATAAGAGCAGCCGTTCATCATCATTTTGTTGTTCTTGCTCTTCATGAAGGAGGAAAAATTTTAATATCTCTTTATGGGATAGAGGATAATGCATTGGTTAATGATATTTGGATCCAAAAGCTAGGCACATGTGTTCAGTGCCAGTCTGAAATATCATTTTTAAAGATCGACCCAGCTGATGCAAGCTGCCTAGCAGGTACATATGATGGCAGAATACTCAGGTTTGGTATAAACAAAGACGGAATAATTCCACTTTCAGAGGCCAGTGGAATGTTTGTTGAAGGTTCTATCCCTCACGATATAGTCATATCTCCCCCTGGACGGTCGTCAGATCTCCTAATAAGTCTCCGTGATGGAACATATGGATATTATAGATGGGGTGCAGATAAGGCGAGTTTGCATTTGGAAGATGAATATAAAATGAGTGATTCGCCTGTGGAATGGATACAACTTCCCGATGATAGATCATTAGTAGCTCGTTCTGGAGGACTGGTCTGTGTGGAGTCGCCCTATGTACAAATCCCTGTGAAAGTAATTATGGATTTCTCGAAGGAGTCTGGAGGAATCGATATCAATTGTATGAGAAGTGCTGTAACTGCAGCCTGTCCCTTCCGGGTCAGCAATCGCAATAACCCTCTTGGGCAGCAGTTTTTGGTGGTTATGATCGATAATCAACTGAAAATTATATCTCTGAGCAACTTTCCAAGTCGGATTATATACAAAATACCCACTGTACGACCCCCACGAAGACTGATATACATTGAGCACATATCGGCATTTGCTGTTTTGACAGGAGGGAAGAGCCCCTACAACAAACTGACATTTGTTGATCCTCACAAATACCGGCAATTGAAAACTGAGCTGCATGAGGATGTGGAATTTTCACGCGAAGAAGAGATATCTTCATGCTGTGAATGGAAAGTTTCTATAAACAACAGAGAATACCGTTATTTGGTAATTGGAACGGGTTTTGCTAACAAACCCTTTTCTGGTCGTGTACGCATTCTGAGAGTGAAGAGGAGCAGTGGAGGTGTAATTGAGGTGAAACATCAGTATAGTTGGTCTACTGAAGGCAGAGTTGCCAGCATTTTGCAGCTAACTGATATGTCAATTTTTTATGGAGCAGGAGTTAAGTGTTTCAAAGCTGTATTATGCTCAGATGATAAGCAGCCGTCATTTCGCATGGACGTGAAAGAAGTGTGCCAAGTTCGAAGTCCTACTGTTGACATGGCCATATACCCCAAGGAAACCACTGATATATTTATTGCTACCCTTAAAGATTCCGGTGTCATGGTAGAGCAATTTTCAAACAACGAGTTTGCAATTAAGAAGGCGGATTCTGTGTCTCGGTCATCAGTTAGCTGTCTCTGTCTGAATGAGGCTCAGTCTTTGATCAGCGATAAAAGTGGTTGGATTGCATTGTTGGAAGCAGAGAACGAGCCAGGCAACTGCTCGAATACATTTCGCACTGTGTTCAAAGCTAAGATGCCTTCTCTAGTGAGTCGTATGAGGGAAGGGCAGTTTTCAACTATATGGGGAAACCATGGGAAATTTGGTGCTCCGTTACAATCTGCTCGTCGTGTTGTTGCAATTAGTACTGATGGATCGGTATTCGGCTTGACACTGTTAACAGAATCAGAGCTGCAAGAGTTAGAGTTGCATATTCCGCCTGATATTTCTAGTAATGAAGCGCTGTTATCGCTAGGTTCTCTTATGTCAAATGATTACAAATGGTGCTGGGATGGCAATGCTTCTAGCAGCAATGTCATTAACGGCGACAGGCTCAAAAGTTTAGAGACGACAGATTTGTGGATGAGAAAGCTGCTATCTTCCTTCGAACTACAATAAACATCAGCATAGAATAAATAATAATTTTTTAAGGCAGTAATTACCTTCTGCTCTCGTTATCCTTGATGCGATCTAGAAGTCTATCAATTCTAGAACCCATTACAGGTTGGCCCTTTTTGGTGTACTTTCTCATCTGCTTTCGATGCTTTTCTCTCAATTCACCTTTTTTAGCCTTTTCTTCCTCCCTAGCTTTGAGATCCTCTTCAATTTCCTTCTTTCGAAGTCTCTTTCGATCTTTTATGATTTTTCTTCTGTCAGCATAAGTCATCGTTGTGTGTTCGGTGCCTGTCTTTGATGAATTGGTCGTCTTTCGTTGCTTTTCGGGTCCTCGCTTTTCCGACTGTTTTGTCTCCTCTTCAAAATAGGTCTCTTGATCGGAATTCTCCGAATTGTTTTCAGCAGATTCATCTTGAGCTTCTTCCTTGGAAGCAGTAATCCTTTTCTCAGGTACATTTTCTCCATCTTTCTCCAATATCTTGAAATAAGCCTTTCTTAGCCTGGCTCGGTGAATTAGAGACTTTTCGATCTCAGCAGCTGAGAGTTAGAAAATGATTATTTATATCCAAATTAGACAAATACATACTCTTCTTTTGATATCTATTGGTCGCATTACGACCTCGCGGCCTGAAATTTGACTGTGGAGGTGGCATATTTCAGTAATGTAATAATTTATATCGAATAAGTTTGTTTGAAAATATATATTGATTTTGGTTGTGGTTCAGCCGTACTTGAAATCATGTGATCCACTTCTCCATTATCAACTTTTTCAATACCAAAAGTATCATCTAACAAATCGGAACGGAATCAACAAACACGCCTAGCCAAAGCCACTGCTTTTTGAATTTGGATTACAGTCTGTAGACGTCGGTTCCTGCAAGTCTGCGCTCAAATCGAATACCAGTAGTGGATTTGAGTATCTCTGTCTATTAGCTGCCGGATATCTTGGGTCGAGAGATATTCATCCGAGTTAGCGGCAAATTGGACGAGATCCAGATTGGTTTGGAGAGGCAGATTTAGGACTTTTCTATTCTTCATTATTGGAAAAATACCTTGGATCAAATCTTATATATTGCATTCGCATGGGATCAGCATACTCGGTCGCCGGCAGTTGCAACAGGTTCTTCTCGACCTCAGCAACTGCTGTCGCTTCCAGTAAACAGGCCGATTCTATAATATGGTCGATCAGGCATAGTCTGTTGTATGACAGCAGTATCTTGTTCAATCCTTGGCTGTGCAGGTTTCGGGAAATTAGTCGATTGGCTCAAAAAACTCTTGTACACAGTTCGCGGAAGAACATTTCAGTTTCGCCAGACAGCTGCAAAAGGCTCACTTCTACGGTACGACATATGTCTTCTTTTCATGCATCGCCTAAACCTGATGAAAATATGGCCAGGCTATTACAAGCACTAGAAGCAAAAGACTATTCACAATGGCAGCATATCTGCGGAATATACACCCAGATACCCAAAATCGAAACGAACGAAACAACTGCAATTAGCGGCCCAGTGATATCTAACTCTGAAATAATATCTACTGGTACTCCTAGTTTATCACTGGATGTGAGAGTGAAATTTTACGACTATATTCTGCAGTCCCCTGTCGAACTGCATTCAAATTTTCTCCAGATCTCTGATGAGTTGATTCAAAGGATTCCAAGGGCACATCTCACTGAGCAGGACTACAAGTTCAGACTATCATGTTACATGGGAGCTGGTGCAGTTGAAGAGATCCCGGAGATTTTTAACGACGCCATCAATGCTATTCCTCGACAGAGCATCGTTAATCTGTTGGAAAGCACTATTCTTACATTGCTTCAGATGGATCTACATGACAAACATACATTTTGCATTAACTTATTTGCATCAGTTTTACTGAAACAAGACGGTTACTTACAATATACCAAGCATACTGGTCAAGCTCAAGAGCGCAGAATACTTGTATCTATATTCAACAACCAATCCGTCTTCTCCTTGATCCACAATTTCGTGGACAAACACAGAGATTTCTTTGGAGGCTCTCTGGCTACGACTACTCTTTATATCCTATCACATGAACAGGCAAAAATTGAGGGATCAGTACATGAGGCCATGAATATTTGGAACACCAAGAAAGAATATCAGCTGGCTTCTCCCTTGGACTTAAGCTTTGTGATGGCATCTCTCTGCTCATCTCGTCAGTTTACCACTGCACTCAAAGAATATGAGGAATCGCCGACTCTCCAGAGAGACTGGCACCTTGACGTGGTACTGAAGTGCTACGCCGCTATCAAAGATTGGGTCGGAATGCAGCAATGTTTTGAGTCGCTCTTTGGAAGAGGAGATTTACCCAATTTGGAGCATTACAGGATTGTTATGGCTGCCTTATCAGATCTCGGTAGAGTGGATATTGTGGATATGTTATTCAGTGGCCTGGTACTGAGAAAGTTCAAGCCAACCATACAGATCTTTAACTCCATGATTTATACTCGATTTGCATTTGGCTCTTATGAACTGGTAGAAGATTTGTTGAACAAGATGGACGAGTTTGGCGTTACTCCCAATCAATTGACCTACGATATTCTATTGATGACTTACAGAGATAGTAAGGATCTTAACTCTGCCATGAGAATAATCAAAGATATGTTGGAGAAGAGTCTTCCTGTCACCAACAAAGAAGCTAGTATTCTACTTTCACTTTGTTCGAAGCGCAGGGATTGGTACTCAGCCGAGAGAATTTGGACTTGGTCCGAGAAAAATGGACGAATATCTCCAGATAGTGTTCTTTACACAACGTTGATGAGCTGCTATTCCAACTGTGGGAAATTGGAAGAGGCTCTAGAAACATATCAAAAAATGTTGGATTCTGGGTTTAAACCTTCAACTCATACTCTCAACGTTTTCTTGTTTTATGCCGGTCGCAATAAGAAACACGACCTGGCCCAATGGGCGTCTGACGAAATGGACAAGTATGACTTGCCAAAAGATTCGAAGTGGTATGTTGCTAGGTTATTTTTCCTGAGCCAGACTAGTCAGGTTGACGAAGCTGCCCGTCTATTTTCTGAATTGAAAGAGATTCATAACGCTGGTACTGATGTTAATCAGCGATTGAATGCCCGTCATTACGGCATTATGATTGATCTATATACAAAGTTCAGAAAATTTGACGAAGCTGAACAGCTTTATACTGAGCTGTCTGAAAGAGACATATTGCCAACATTCAAAATCCAGGCTGCATACTTGGCTCTACAAGCTCGAAATAAGCCGCCAATGACAAACAAAAGGGCCCTGGAAGAATTTCTCGAAGATTTCCTGCATCAAGCCGAATCTCTGGTTGATTTGACTTCAACAGTAGTGCCGCGTAACACTCTTCCTGCCGAAATGCTTGTCAAAGTTACTAGGGAACTAGCCAAGAAGAAGGATTTTGTAGCTGCCAGGTTGTTAACAGCTCAGTTCCAGCAAGTCCATCAAAATTTCGGGAACTACCAAGAAGATTTTAAACTACATGCACTGCTATTAGAGGTTTACGCTAAAGGCGGATTCTGGGCCCAAATAGCCAATACTTGGCAGTTATTTATGGATTCTCTACGTGCCAAATGCTATGTTCCAGTGCAAGCACCAGACGGCTCTGAAGTAATGAATTTACCCCGAAGATATAGAAAGGAGTACTGGAAACAGGTCGACGCAAAGTTGAATGAAATGGTGTTTTATGAACGCCAAAAGGCAATGCTGAGTTTTGTGCATGGACTGGAGGAAGAAGGCATTGAAATGGCCAGCAAAAACTATAACACTCTGGTCAAAGGATTGATTCAGGATGACTACACAGTTCTTCAAGGATGGAGAGTAGCTGAGAATAAGCTACTGAAGCGAAATAGGAAGAACCATTTATCTGATAGTACTCTGAAGCAGATATATGCCAAGTTAGCCAAGGCTGTCGAAAGACAGGCAATGGATGCACGATGCACTTCAGAGGAGGGATACAGGATACTCAATGAGAACTACCCACAATTAATGAGAAGTCTGCATAATTTGAGTATGAAGGAAAGAGCCATCGAGCAAAAGAGGGTCGCCGCCTCTAGCATGTAAATAGACATAGTTAATTTGTACATTAAAGGCATAGTCATCATCTATGTGAAGGAAGTTCATCAGGCTAGAACGAATAAGGGGGCTTGGTTCAGTATGTATTAAACACCATCGGGGAAAACAAACCAGTTATCTCCCTCAAGGGGAATTTTACCGAACTGCAGTACCCCCGTTCGCGGTTGAATATTGTACTCCAGACTAACAGTGGCATTCTGCTGCTTGAACTTGCGAGTAGGATCCCAGAACTTATAGGCACTATCGATTTTGTTGAAAGAGTTGGCGGCATCTGATTTATCGGTAATGATTCTATCCCAGAATACCACTCGGTTGTTTATATCCGGTCGAGTTCCGGGATACTCTGCTACGGCATATAGGAAGACCTGTTTGGTGTTCCAATTGAACAGCGGAGTGACATCGTAATCTAAGCTGAACTGTAGTTTACAAGTTTCAGCCGATACCTGATTGAACTGGCCATAAGCAGCCATTCTTCCCAGTTTCAAAGAACTAAACAGTTAGTTTGAAAGTCAAGCGCATCGATGAATTGAACTATATATGTCATTCAGCGCGATTACTTACGGTTTGTATTTGCCAGTGAAAGCATTAACGCTTTCAAACGCACCACCAAAAAAGAGGTCTGAGTAGGCAGCAATGCTAATTAATAAGGTGAGAGCGACATTTGCATACACAAATAGACCGAATCCATTTTGTAGTCGTTGATATATCGAATGCATGCTGAGAGTCGTTGTGATGTTGTACAGTTGGCTCAATCAACTCATCTCTCAGTTTCTCACTATTTGTTCAATTCCCGCAACACCTTAACTTCCATCTGCGTAGTGTATTTGCCGCACATATAACTACCCAACTTGCCAGGTAACAGCAATGAACGACCAAATTGAACCCGATGTGGAGGTAAGAAGACTTCCTGTAGACCAGAATTGCCAGAGTGCTAACAATAATTAGACTACTCCTATCAAAAATAGCCAGCCATTGATTTCGGGGGTTTATAATCCCACTGATTTCGATCCTACCGGGGCTTCTGCCTCTAGTTCAGGGCCAGTTCCCACTGTGAGCGGAAATATGTCATCTCCTCGCGTAGTCCAGAAAGGCGGAATTTTCTCTTTCGAGTACTACGCTTGGTTCTTTGATGTTGACACTTCAGATGTTGCTAGAAGGTGTGTACTGGCTTTGAACCCTTTTAGCCAAGTCCCGTTCATTGAGCATGATGATGGGTTCGGGTTAAGCGAATCTATGGACAGCCGAGACGGAGGACTAATTGCTGGCGGATATCCTGATTTATATGGTCCATTTTGGATATGCAGTACTGTTGTCTTCATGCTGTTCTTTGCATCCACGCTGGCGGGCCTTCTGTTTTCTAGCTGGCAGGGTGTTCGATACGAGTATCAATTTGACCTTCTTACCGGTGCTGCTGGTCTGATGTACGGATATACTTTTGTCGTTCCAGTTGCTCTGTGGTTGGTTGTCAGATATACCAATATTGCCCCCAGTGTTACGCTGTTGCAATTTGTTTGCCTCTATGGATACTCCAATGTCATTTGGATCCCCGTTGCTATTTTCTCAATAACCCCCCTTGTGGGTGCTCCTACTCTTTCCAACATCATCAGATGGATAATAATTGGATTTGGTTATGCGCTATCCGGCTCGTTCATTGCAAAAAATGTTTATAAGGCCATTGTACCTCAGCCTACTGCTGAATCAGTTGAAATCAACAAGAAACCTGCCGTTGCTATCCTTATTGGTACTGTTTTGCTGCATACGATTCTTGCATTTGCTGTAAAACTTCTATTCTTCGGCATCAAAGTGGAAAAGGCAACATAGACATAACCTGTAATACTAATCAGCCAGCATAGTCAACAAGAATAATATATTTATATATAATACAAAAAAGATTAAGTCCAAAGAATTCAAGATTATTCCCCTTACTTCTTTTCTTCCAGTTTTTTCTGAAGGTCTTCCACCATCGACGTCAGTTTCTCAATCTTTTCATACAAGACATATCCTTCCCATCCTACACCAGATGAATCTCCCTTTTCAAGTTTAGGAGCAGCATTTTGAACTTGCACAAACCATGCAACATCATCAATAGAAAATTCCGGATCACCTGCAGCAATGACTTCATCCATTTGCCGTACTTCCCTAGAAAAGTTCACACGACCATCGTCATCGTCAGAAAAACCGTCAAGGAGATCCCACTCTTCATCAACTTCATTGGCATCATCATGAAATCCACGGGATCTATTGTAGTTGACTCTGCGAGCGATTTTTGCTTCTCGCCACGCAATAAAAACCAACACCGGAGAGTAAATCACAGTCATGACAGAATTGTTGAGCTGCTGATATAACTCATTGTCCATCCACCATTCAAATGGTATAGTCAAGAAGAATAACTCAAATAAGTTGAACGGGGGAACAAAGACGTTTTCGTCTGGGGCTCTAACGAATCGCAGTGTCTTCTGAGCAACTAGCGCCATGTATTCACTGGTAGCATTATCATAAATCTTTTCATAGGCAGAATTAAACAGGGCAACTAGAATGTTCAAAAGTAGGGTCGAGATCAGGAAAGTAAAAATGCAATACAGAATCTCACCGTAGGGCGGAGCAAAGTCCTCGAAGAGATCAAAATCCGGGGAATCGATAATAGTTCTGGTCATGATCCTAATCACCTGAGTAGTAAAGTTTCTAACAGCATCGTCGGCAGTGTCCAGGCCAACAAAAGCCTGGAGAAATCCGCCAGAAACTATCATCAGTAGAACATAAAATATAATAGACTCCTTCATCAGCTCTTTAAGAACAACTAACATCGCACCAAAGAATTGAATTGAGTCAAGGTAGAGCAGGATTCTTCCCCAAATCAAAGGAGCAGCACAGGCAAACGTTCGATAGGCAATTGTATCCCATTCCAACCGGTGCACACTCTGGTCAGGATATGATAAGGCAAGCCACCTCAATACAAATGAAGCAGTGACAAGAGTATACAGAGTGTCGTTGAAGGCGTTCCAGAACCCGAAATATTCCCATCCAATATTGTAGAACTTGACTATTTCATCCCAAATGAAAGAAAAAGTGCAGATATAAAATAAAGCCTCTAGCAATTCAATTGGATGACCCTCTCCAGATATAGTATTGATACACAAGGTGTAAAGAATCAGGTAAATGACGGAGATAAATAGCTGGATATAGTTCTGGTACATGGGAGTCTTGATTCGATCAGGGTCAAAGTGCTTGCTGAATCTAGTATCACTGACATACTTGTAGAAACTATAGATGGAAGGATCTTCATCTGACTGAACAATCCATCCTCTCCATAGCCACTGAATACATCTTTGGTAGCCTGCAGCTCCAATCACAGTAGTAGCATGCATATCGACCGAAAGCTCCAGAGCATTCAGGGGCCGGGTGTCTCTACCATGCAGGGTGATAGTATATCGCTGACAAAGCATTTCTTTGAACAAATAGTATTCGTCTTGCTCCGAGTCAATGAGCCTGAATGCTAATTGTTCAGCTGCAAGAGCCCTGGTCTCATACAACTCCGAGTCGTACAGCACACTCAATGCAGAAGTTCTATTCCATCGTCGGACAATTAACAATACAAACACCAGAGTAGCACGATATCTCCTGGAAGAAGTGCCCGTTTCGCCATTTCCTTTTCCACCGGCAGCTTCAAGCAGAAGATCCAAGATTTTATTGGATAATATCGGGGAGTCAGCCCGTGCGATCAGAGTCTCATCGAATTGAATAGGTATAATGGTATCAATCAGTTTCTTTACACGCAATGCTATTTTCAATATGTGCTTTCCAGAAACTGGAATAAGCGGAGCTTCGTCCATTTTCCAATGTATACAAGAATAGTCAATTTTTTGGGCAAAAAACCTTGTAATGTCCAATAATCAAGGCGTGTGAACTTCTCTTCAAAAATCCCCCTTCTTTGTCCTTGGCTATCGGCAAGCAGGGCTGGACGAGCCCCACCATCTGGCCGAGACTAGTTAGGGAAAAAGTAGCAAGGCTCATCACAGATGAAATAAAGCTGGTGGTAGAATCTTTGAATTTATTTGGAGACCAGACAGAACAGACAATAAATAATTTATGAAACACAGGATAAACCCCAATAACTAACTAGCTAGAACGTTATGAGGTCTGGTCTGGATCGCGTAGAAAAAACATCCCATCTCAGTTAAGCAGTTCAAACCAAACGTTATAGTTAAGTGAGAGATGTCAATATAGAATGGTTCTTTTAACGAAAAAAATACACAAATCCTCTTCTATAACCGCGCCTATTCTATCGAACTCCCCGGATTTCAATGTTGCACATAACTAACCATTTTCCCGACTATCGATATCTATTGCTGGTCGGCGAAATATCTCCGTACTGGGTGGGCCACCGCCGATATCTGCCCAGTTTACCCCTCCTCATTTCTTCGTCATCTCCGCCGACTATATATAATAAGGAAGTCCTTCAAACATAACCAACACGTCTGCTTGTTTGTTGCCATGTCTAGTAATACACTCCGACTGAGTTCGAAGCGTACATTCTGTATTCTGTCCAGAAAATTCCCCAGATCATCTCTGAGATTGGCCAACTCTGCCCGATTTTTCACCTCCCACAATGTGTCATTACAATCCGGTGCACGGCCATTGGGTGAACCACTGACCAGAAAATCAAACGCGTACAGGTACCCCAAATTTGTCCGTCACTACTCAAGTGAGGGTACTCAAGAAGAGCCAAACCCTCTACTCGAGCCTCGTGAGACCGATGAAGTAGATCTGTGCATTGTTGGCGGTGGCCCTGCAGGTCTTGCTGCTGCCATTCGGTTCAAACAACTTGATCTGGAACATGGCTCGGGTGAATTGCGAGTGATTGTTCTGGAAAAAGCCTCCGACATGGGCGCACATATTCTTTCAGGGGCTGTTCTAGAGCCTAGAGCGCTGGACGAATTGTTTCCTGAATGGAGAGACGACCCTCCGCTGGCCGCTACTCCAGTTACCTCGGAAGGTATGAAATTCCTCACCAAGACCTCGGCCATTCCAATTCCAGAGCCTCCACAAATGCATAACAAGGGCAATTATATAGTTTCACTGAACCAAGTGGTAAAGTGGCTTGCTGAAAAAGCAGAAGAGATTGGAGTTGAGGTTTACCCCGGGTTTTCCGTTTCTGAGCTTATCTATGACGAAAATAATTCTGTCAAGGGGATTGCTACCAATGATATGGGCGTCGGCCGTAACTTTAAGGCAAAGGATAATTTCCAGAGAGGTATGGAGTTTCATGCCAAGCTCACTCTGCTTGGCGAAGGCTGTCATGGATCTTTGTCAAAACAGGTTATGAAGAAGTTTAATCTCCGTGAAAACTGTGATCCCCAGACTTATGGCTTGGGTATCAAGGAAATCTGGGAAGTCCCCGAGGGAAATTTCACGAAGGGATATGCTGGCCATTCTATGGGATTCCCCTTGAGCTACGACGTATATGGTGGA
Source organism: Zygoascus bituminiphila (assembly GCA_030705125.1). Lineage (NCBI taxonomy): Eukaryota > Fungi > Ascomycota > Dipodascomycetes > Dipodascales > Trichomonascaceae > Zygoascus > Zygoascus bituminiphila. Next base: position 264,405 of record JANIWT010000002.1, on the reverse strand, counting down.
GGATTTCAGTATCATTTTGGCGAGAATCTGGTGTCTGTCGGCCTTGTAGTCGGTTTGGATTATGAGAACCCCTATATTTCACCGTACCAGGAGTTCCAGAAAATGAAAACTCATCCCTATTATGCCAATGTCTTGAAGGGCGGAAAATGTCTTACTTATGGAGCTAGAGCTCTGAACGAAGGTGGTCTCCAATCCATTCCTAAACTTACCTTCCCCGGTGGTGGTCTTATCGGGTGCTCTGCTGGCTTCCTAAATGTACCAAAAATCAAGGGCACACACACAGCTATGAAATCTGGTATGCTAGCTGCTGAGACCGCATTTGAACAGCTCAATGGAGAAGAAAAGGAGTCTTACGATATCGCTGCCTACGAAGACAAAATTAAAGATTCATGGGTGTGGAAGGAACTCCATGAAGTCAGAAATGTACGACCTTCGTTTCACAATCCACTGAAACTCTGGGGTGGCGTTGCTTACTCTGGACTAGATACATTATTTCTGAAGGGTCGAACTCCCTGGACATTCCACCACAAAGAAACGGACGCTGCTGCTACGAAACCTGCTGATAAGTACAAACCTATTGACTACCCTAAGCCTGATAACGTTTTGACTTTTGATCTCATGACTTCTGTATCTCGCACTGGAACTTATCATGATGAAGATGAGCCCTGTCATCTTCAAGTCCCCCAAGAGAATATGGATGAACATGCTCAAAAAAATTACCCCACTTTTAAGGGTGTCGAGCAGAGATTCTGCCCCGCTGGTGTATACGAATATATAGCTGATGACTCCAAGGAGCTCGGTGTCAAGTTTCAGATCAACTCTCAGAACTGCATTCATTGCAAGACTTGCGATATTAAAATCCCTGCTCAGGATATCAACTGGACCGTACCTGAAGGCGGTGATGGCCCCAAATATTACATGTCTTAACCTTAGTAACTTATAATTAATTCAAAAACATCACATAATATTCATATAAAAAATCGTATAAAAAATCGCATATATATCTTCTCGTTTCCATTACTTAGTCACATCATCATGCAGCCCAAACAGTCAGTGTGTCGTTGAATCCCTTGGTATTAGCAGGCATTTGCAAACCTTCTTGCTGGCTCAGCTCCAGAGCCATTTGTATATCTTCGTCATTGTTAATAGTAACGAAATCATCATCCTCGTCTTTATACCTCATTCGCAAAGGGCTGGCCGTTTGTCTGCCACACAATCTTATCTTTCGCTCGACTCTTTCCAAAAGTTGCACATATTGGATAGTTGTAGGAACAATCAACAAAAATGTATCATCCTGAAAATGCAGCTTGACCTTCATCTGAGTTGTAGGTGCATTTGAAACACTAGGTGCGACACTTGTTGCACCGCCTATTGAGTTAACAGAACTTGAGGAACCACCAACGACAGTAGACAATGTTGAAATGTATGACGCCGGGTTCGAAGTACCAACCGGACCACCGTTGCTGGAAACTGAAGTCGCACCTGTCAGACTGCTAAATGAGCCACTAATCGATCTTGATGCCATAGAACTAGACGAAGAGCTTGAGCTGTCTTGAGATCCTGTCACTCGCTCCCGTTCTCGTTCTACTTGAGTAGATAGCGGAGCCGGTCCTCTCAGTACATACGAAGAGGGCAAATTAGCACCTTCGCTTCTAACTCTACTAGCTGCATTGGAATCAACTGCAGACTGCTGCTGCTGCTGCTGCTGCGCAGGTAGTGCTCCATTAGCTAAAGGTTTATTGGGAGAGCTAACAGACCGATTCCTTGTGTTGAACATAGCTGTCATATTCACTGAAGTTGGAGGACCGTTATCTGCTTTAGTAGAATTGAAACCATTGATAGCAGAGGACGCTGTAGATGCCAAAGAGACAGTTGAACCACTTTCAGGCTTCTTGTTTCCAAGGTTCAAACCACTAACCTCTTCGGACAAACTATTGAATGCAGCAGCATATTGGGAAGAAGTAGACATGGAACGGCTGTTTCCATTCTCAAACTCGCTAGTCGGAGAAAATTGAGAGTCGCCAATACCAGGCACATACTCCAAATCGTCGTCAGATTCTGTATACGACCGTCGCGGACCACTGAATTGTCCACCCTTGGCTGGGATAGTACCCGATGAGTTTGTCATGCTCTGATACGACAACGTTCCTTGCGATATCTGCTGCTCTAGGCCATACTGGTAATAATCCCTAGCTGATTCTTGGTACCTGGCCAGCATTCTCTTAATTGTGGACTCCCATTGGTTTAGGGCCTCCACATGGCGAAACTTAATATCGAAATAGCCAGTATCGGTAGCATTGTCCTTGCCCCAAGAAATGTGCAGCATATAACCTCCAGATCTAGAAGCAACCACATCGGTAATATATGCCATGTAGATTCGTCCCTTCAGAACCAGAGATTCTCTCTTGCGAGATCCGGCACCACCCAGAGACATTTGAGAAGCTGAGAATGATGACGATGACAACCCCTTCTTCAGCACAGGCTTCTTTGATAGTAGTGCAGGTTTGCAACATAAAATGATGTTTTCAAATAAATACAAGTGGTATTCTCTCTCAATATCAGATTTAACGACAGTGAATTTGCCATCATGAAGTAGTTCTCCAAAATCTTCCACACGATGTCCTCGCCAATCACGGATTTGTTCTTGAAGATCTTTGACAATCTCAGAATTCTCCACTCGTCGTTGTGTTTCATTGACTTCTGTCGTGATGTACTTGATAGTTTCTAGTCCTTCACCAAGTTCTCCGTACGTAGTCCACTCTGGAGGAGTATTCTTCTGAAGAGATTGTAGTAACAAGGGATATTTGCAGATTCTTTGAATAGGCTTAATCAGAGTCGACCCTAGATCAAACGAAAACTCATAGAAAACAGGTTGCAGTCGAAGACGGTCGATTTCGCTCAATGCAAGATCACAAGCATTCTTTTGATTCAAAGCATACCCTTCATAAACGGCAAAGCCATCCTGCAAGATCTCAAAAACCGAACCGAATCGCTGTTTTTCAGCAGGGAGTTGTGCATGGTATTCAAATGCAACCAGTATTCGCCTTTGGAAATCCATAAGCTGGCTGAGGTTAGGAAAGAGTCCATGCACCAGATCATGAGACACACTTGAGTTTGATTGCAGAATATTTTGGTAACGGCACAATTCTTCCATATCTTGGACATACCTACGTTCCGTTTGAACCAGTTCTTCCACAATCTTAGAACGTTTGTCTGAGGCTTCCGGATCTTGCAGAATATCTTCTTCCACTGTAGGGGAGATTCTTCCTCTCATCTCCAGAGTTTCCAGTAAGAGTTGTACAGTTTTAATAACCTAGTAGTTAGTATAATTCAATTAATATACGCAAGCGCACAGCAAAGCGTCCACCATACCGCCTCCCTAGGCCACTATGGGAGGCACGAGTTGCACGGGGATCCCCAAGGGCAATCTCAAGGTATCCTCAAATGAAACATTGCAGAGTAGAGCTATACAAGATTTGGGTAAGAGACAAGCCTAAACCAACGCCCTTCCGACTCAATCACGAGACTTTTCAATTTTTTTTTAGCAGCGCCAACCCAAACAAGCACTTGCAGAAAAATGCACAGTCAGTCTGTTTGAGAACAAAGAGACATGCAAAGGCTCTGAGACATCAGTGCAACTGCCGATGATTGTTTTAGGGAGCATTGGTCAGCCACTATAGGTTTTCTGCGTTGACCTGGGAGGGTCGCTTTGCAGGCGACTTAGCGGCGCTGGGCCAAGAACTAATTAGTAGGTTTAACTTACTTTGAGGAGATCAGTAGTGTTATCGCTGAATACATTTGAAATAGTAAAAAGATCGCTGTCAGGAAGACTTAATTCCTGTTTGCATGCATGAACAAAGTCGTAGACCGCTCGTTTGGCAACTTTGAGGTCGTCCTTTATTGTGGTGTTTAGTGGGGTTTTCGGCTCAAGAACATTGAACAGGGCACATAGTGAAGACCCCATTCGTAGGAAACTCCATATATGAGAAACAGGATCCAGGTCCATGCTCAACGGAATTGATCCGATGGTTGCCAAATAAGGCTTTATGTCCAAAGACTGTTGTGCATTTGAACTAGAGTTTGCCTGGAGAGTAGATGTGTTTTTTATGGCATTTACATTAGCAACGGCCGCGATGGCGGTTGAAACTGTCGCTGCAGAATGCAAGTTCGGACAGATACTAACAGCTGATTCTTTGAAATTTTCATAAGCTGTCACAGATGCATTTAAGTGACTCTGCAGCTGCGGTATCTTGCGTAAACGCGCGAGAATGGTGTAACAGGTGGGATATAACGAAGGCTCGATTTTGGTAGAGAAATGCGTTTGAGTTAGCACACGGACTGTCTTGTTGGAAGGCCCTGAGGCTGAAGAGACAGAGCCCTGTCGAGAGCCCTGCAGAAAAGATTCCGAGTTCTGTGGCCCCGGATTTACCTGTGTTGTTGAGGAAGATGCAGATTTGGAGGCATTGAGAGATACTGCCGACGCTGACATTGACCTATAAGGAGGACTGACTAGCCCAAGTTCGGAACTGGTCATAGTGCGCTTGATTATAGGTAGGGGTTTAATAGATTAAACAAAAATGACAGACGAGCACAGAATAAATAAAAACGAAAAGGACGATCGATGACGATGATGATTTCCGGCGTTATGATAGACGGATGTTGGAAATTACAATAACCTGGGGCGCGCACGCGATGGATGGGAGGACGGTAACAAACAGATAATAAGAAGTACAGATAGGTTCCAGACCAATCACAGGTAGTAGATACCTTACTGTAATTGTGTTGTAGCTACCACTGTAACTTGCAGACTGTTGTTGACAGCTGGTGGTGGTGGTTCGTCAATAGACCTGGGATGTTGGAATATGGAAAAAGGGGTCGTACTAGAAGGGAGCAAATTACACAAGACATTCTCCATGAAGATAGTACACCCGACAACTGGGAGGGCATTTGATGAGCATCATGCACAAACACACTAATTAGGGATGCGTGGAAAATCAGAAGTAGTATTAGTATTAAAAAAAACAGCCCATTAGTACCGTGAGCGCTTTCTAAATAATTTCAACCATTAAAACTCCGCTTCTATAAGGGTTTGACTACCATGAACAAATTTGTCCCGATCACTCTTTACTTTCGTGGTATTGGGTATTGCTTTTTACACACTTTAGTATCATTTTCCCAGCAAACGACGGCCGTCTTCTGGTGTTACCGTGTTACATAAAGAACTGAGATCATCGTTGAACCAAACTAAAGTTCAAATGCTAGATGGAACGTGGTAGACTAACTCCAACTTTATTCCATCATCTAATGTCCATGTACATTTTTAACTTTGGCAAATTCATTTATGTAAACATACTAGTTAGTAGGTTTTCTATACATCCTTTCTCCGCTTGATAGCTTTGTCGGCCTCCCAGACTCCTCGGTCTATAATAGCAGCTACTGTAATTACACCCCCGACCACTGCGCAAACCCCAGTCAAGAATGCGCCAAAGCTTTTCATCCTTTGCTCTCTGTTTATAACTTTCATAGGAGAAATGTCATACGCAAAGAATATTCCTGGAACACCTCCCTGCGCATGTACTGTGTGCGGATGATCTTCATCTCGACCGCCCATGAGCGGTCTTTCATGGCTAGTCACGGAGTACTGGTTGGTTTCTGTGGGTGATCCATGCAAAGGCTCGAATCGAGTTGCAACCACTTTGATAAAATATTGATAGTGGAAGGCCTTGATGGTAGTATCTTTCTCGACGTCGTCCAAGGGGTTCATCAGAAAATCGTGCTTACCACCGCCAGCCTCGGTGATTTCTGGGCCAAATGAGAGATGATGGATATAATGACTAAAAGTAAAGGGCATATCTTTTTTGAAAAACAAGGTGGTGTCATGTTGGTGTTGACCTGCTCGTGTTAACGAGGTTCCTGGTGCAAAGTGGAAGTTTCCTACTACCTTATTGACACTGACATGACCTGCCACATTGCACCCCTCGCTCTTGGTATTTTGTATTCTCTCCTGGTAATGCTCCATTTCACACTGCTCAATTCCGGCCCCATCGTGGAATGCCCAGCCAATTTTGTCATAGGCTGCCTTGACATCTTCACAAGAGTTGCAGCACTCCGTATCGGGCTTAGCTCCCCAACATGGCCCACAGTAGTCATCTCCCTTTCGAATTTCTGCCTCCCGTTCCCTTTCGCTTTCCAGTTTCAATTGAGTAGTTGAGATAGCCTGGCCGTCAGATCCTAGTCGTGTCTTCATGATCCCATGGGTGACACCAGCTTGAACTTCACCAGAGGTGTCCATTATATCCATAGTCAGTAGATCACATGGTATATGAGGAAAAGACACGTTCAGATTAATCTCCAATCTTTGGCCCCGATCCTTGTCGACCACAAGGCTGGGCCAAAATTCTACATGCCGATAGTCGATCCACTCTGAAAGAGTCAACCAAATAATCACGGCCATCGACAGGATCGTGACAAGACCTCCAGACGCCGTTCTGATTCTTGCATCTTCGACTGTTTTGGCGAATGCGTCGAAAGAAAGAAGCTTCTTCGAAGACATGACTGTGCACTTTATCGTTTGTATTACGTGGTCGCCAGTAGATTATGTGGTATCAACCTCAATGATTGCTTGTTACCCTGGCAACGACATCCGCAGTGAATCGGGATTTCATCCGATTTCTCTTAAATCCGGCGCTTTTTCTAGCAATCCCGCTCCCTTTTTTTGCAATAATCTGTGGAATATTTTTGGTTAAATCCACAGGGTCAGATTTCGAGCGAAATATAAATACACCCCGAAATGTACGGCTTATATGGTAGTTAGACCTAGATATCTAAATCGCAAACAATGGCATCCCTTTATGTGGAAAGAACATTCAAAGCTGTTGCTAGCACTTTATTCAAGGGACCACAGGAATCTCAACTCGCAGTAAATCTTCCCGAGGTTTCCAACGTGCCAGATTCTTTGACTGTTACCAGTCCTGCTTTCCAACATGGAGAATTGATACCATGGGAATATGGTGGTGATCGAGTAACGGGTGGTAAGAGCACATCTCCTCCATTCGAGGTAGATCCGGCATCTCTTCCTGAAAATACCAAGGCCTTGTTTATTGTAGTTCAAGACTTTGACGTGCCTATCTGGAAACCCATTCTTCACGGAGTTTTTTACAATATTCCCAAGATCAAAACAGAGTTCCCTGCTGGTTATCTGAATAAAGATCCTACTACCTCGGAATATACTATTGGAAAAGGAGCTTTTGGCCGCCAAAGATACATTGGACCTAGCCCCATTGTAAATGATCCTCCCCACAGATATTATTATCAAGTGTTTGCTTTGGATTCCGATGAGAAGTACCCTGATGCTCTGAAGTGGGACGATGCTCGTAAGGTACTCAAAGACCATGCAATTGCTAAAGGTCACCTCATCGGCACCTTCCAGAGGACCTGGGAAAAAAACTAAGTTATATAATTAGGTATATTCCAAAAATTTTTAATACGAATAGCAGATATACTGAATGTATATTCTTTCGCACCCCTGTCTGAAAATTTACCGGATAATATGTCGTCATTCCTTGTCCGTTATTGGTAAAGTCTGCATAGACTCCCATCGATCTACCCCAAGAACGGCCAAACAGGCGGGGTCTTCCGTAAATGTCGGGCAACATTTATGCCCCCACATCAACCAGTAAAATATAATATAAGCTATTTCATTTACCCCGCTACTTCTAGACTCATCTGCTCTTACCAAATGTCTTCTATTCCCCACAAGTCACATCTGTCTGACATCTATATCAATACCGTGCCGCAACTGGATCGGTATAGAAATATATTAACCAAATATGCTGAAATATATGGCCCCGAACATATCTCACCTGACTTGATCGTTCGATCCCCGGGCCGGGTGAATCTTATTGGTGACCATGTCGACTATTCACTTTTCCCCTGTTTGCCAATGGCAGTGGAGAATGATATGATCATTGCTGCTACTGTTACTAGGGATTCCCAAATCCAGATTGCTAATACTAGTCCAGACTTCTCGCGGGAGTCTTTTCCCATTGACAGCCATACTGATGGGCCATCTGTGGAAATCGATGCAACCAAGTCTGATTGGGTCAATTATTTCAAGTGCGGTGTTTTGGTTGCTGATGACTATCTGAAAACACAAAATGGCCACATTAGAGGTGCTGGTCTCAGAGTACTGGTGGATGGTAACGTTCCTACTGGTTCCGGTTTGTCTTCATCGGCTGCCTTTGTGGTCTGTTCCACCCTAATTGATCTCTATGCTAATGAGTACAGGCATGTGTCGAAGGAATTACTCACCAAGTTATCTATTACCTGTGAACAGCATGTTGGTGTAAATAGTGGTGGACTGGATCAATCCGCATCTATCTTTGGTGAAGCTGGATCCGCTCTTTATGTGTCCTTCTTCCCTCAACTCAAAGCTGAGAAATTTTCTTTCCCTAATATTGAACCCAAAATATCTTTTCTTATTTCAAACTCCTTGGTAGTTTCTAACAAGTTTGAGACTGGTCCAGTCAATTACAATCTGAGAGTCGTCGAAGTTACTCTGGCTGCCAATCTCTTGGCTAAAAAACTCAGACTGACACTCCCTCCCTCAGGAAACTTACAGGCCGGTACACTCCGTGATGTTCTGGACCTCTATTTTGTTAATTCCGAGTTGAAATTCGGACAAGATATTGAGGACTCGCGAAAGAAACTGACTGAATTGGCCAATATTGTCGAGGAGCTTCTTGTGCAGAAAGACGGGTATACTACTGAGCAGGTTGCTGGTGAAATCGGCCTATCTGTGGAGTATCTCAAGACAAAGTATATGACAACTTATCCTGTTCGATATGAAAAGCTTCAGTTGTACAAGCGAGCTAAGCATGTTTATCTGGAAACAAAGAGAGTTTTGGACTTCCTATCGATTCTCACCAACAGTGAGGCTTTAGAAGCTGAAGATGTTTTTGAGAAGCTTGGCTCTTTGATCAATGCTAGTCATGCTTCTGCGCGTAATCTTTTCAACAATTCCTGCCCAGAACTAGATGAAATTTGCGAACTGGCTCTCAAGCATGGCTCATATGGTTCTCGAGTGACAGGGGCTGGTTTTGGAGGATGTGCGGTTCATCTTGTTCCCTCCAACCGTGCTGAAGAACTGAAGAAGACCCTAACCGAGCAGTACTATAAGAAGCATTTTCCTAACATCACCGAGAAAGAGCTGGCTGATGCGTTGATTCTAAGCGCACCGGCAAATGGTACAACTGTTGTTGACAATCTCTCTCTAGACTGATTTACAGTCATGAATTATGAAATAAAACGTAATTAACGTAATTGTGAATACATGCTTATTTAAATCTAAAGAACACCTGTTAAACCAATGGGCCATAATCTTTCTTTTGGAGTATGCGTTATAGGTGGCGGGCAGTACTTTAAGTGTGTTACAATACCCACATTATCTCTTCGGGATTCAAACCTTTCGGGCAACATGGCATCAAACACACCACAAGCATTGTGGAACTCCGTTTGATTCATAATCGTTTCTGTGCCCAAGAGCTTCATGGTAGCTTGGTATAAAACTGGAGAAGAGACGTATCCGTCTGGAGTTGCCCATCCTTCCAGAGTCAGGGAATTATATGCGCGAATTGCAGACCGACGAACTTGATCAGATGCACCGACAGACGGAGAGGTAGGCGCTAATCCCCAAAGAGGAGATGGCCCTGTTTGGCCATTGGTGGCCCACATGCTCGTAGAAGAACCTGCAGACCCCACATTGGGTGGAATTGCGCCATTAGGAGAAGCCAAAGAGGGACTTTGAATACTAGGAGAAACTCCAAACAAAGGCTGAATAGTGGCGAACGGCTTACTAGAGGTAGCCTGGTACCCAGAAATCATAGAAGCTGATCTCTGGCCCATTGAATTAGGAAGGTCCGGTTCTTCATCGTCAGCAATCAGAGCACTACTACCAATGATTCGATTCAACTCATCAATGGGATTGTCATCCATCTCAAAGGCACTTTGTCGAAAAGAATTAGCACTAGAGCTATAAGGAAAAGCGCTCTGCGGTTGTACGAGAGGCTTCTGTTGAGCAGGTGGCTGAGCGATAGATGCAGGTAAACCGAAAGGGCTAAGAGGTATGGACTGCTGAGCAACATGCATAGGCACGTACCCATTAGATCCATTAAGCATGTTCTGAGAGTACTGAGAATTTGTGGTAGAAGATAAAGATGTTTGATGAGGAAGCTGCTGAGGGTAGGAAAGGCTATCGGCGCTAGTCAAAGGCGACGGCAATGTTGAAGGCGGACTGGACACAGTTCGTCGCTGCAGTTCATGAAGTAGTTCTCTTTTCTGCAATTGCCGTAGTCGTTCAGCTTCAATAGCATGCTGTGCCTGTTGGACTTGTTGAGCCTGTTCAGACTCGTAAGATTCGTTTTGAAAGCTTTGTTGCTGAACAATTTGAGATCTGAGTTCTTCTTTCTTGGCTAGAAGTTCATTTTGTTCATCTAGTTTCGACTGTTTTTCCTGTTCTTCAAGCTCCTTCTGCTGCTGTTCCACTTGCTTTCGCTCTTCTTCCCTCTTTTGGGCCTCGAGTTCCTTCTGTAACCTTCGAGCTTCCTGCTCCTCACGCTCCTTCCGTTTCCTCTCTTCTCGTCGGCGTTCCTCTTCCTGCTTCTTCTTTTTCTCCTCTTCCTCTTTCTTCTTCTTCTCAGCGTCCTTCTTTGCTTTCAGCTCCATCTGGCGCTTTCTTCTCTCTTCATTTTTCTTCTCCTGCTCCGCTCTTGCGGCAGCTTCAAGTTGAAGGCGTTCAGCTTCTTTGCGAGCGCGCTCCTCATCCTTAGCTTGTTTCAAAGCACGCTTTTTATCTTTCTTCTTTTCCTTATCCTTGAGCTTTTTCTGCTCCCGTTCTTCCTTCAAGCGCTCTTCCTCTTCAAGCTCTTCCAGCAGCTTTTGCTGACGTTCCTGCGCCACAGATTCTCTATACGCTGCCAAAACCCTCTGCTCGAACATTCTGGCCGCAATAATCTGTAGCATACGACGTCCTTCAGCAATTCTCTGTTCCGTCGTGATCCCATCTTCTTTGTCCCCGTACTCTTCTTCCTCTTGATCGTATTCGTCATCATACTCATCTTCATCACTTCGCAAAGCTCCTGGAATGCCAGATTCCTCATACTCATCATCATACATCTCGACGCCGTAATCTCCATCATCTTGCTCTTCGGTATAACCTCCTTCTTTCTCCAGAACTTCCTCATTATCATACTCAGGGTCATAGTATCGAACAGATCGACCATTAGCTAAAGTTTCTTCATCTCTAGCCATGCGCCTTTCAGCTAGCTGCTCCATCATGTCAATAAATTTCTTGCCATCATTCTTCAAAAGATCGTCGGCAACGGTCAATATTCCACCATTAAGTGACAGGCTATTGCCAAAATTGAACAAGTCAAAGGCTGGGGCGTCAGAATTGGCTGTCCTGTCAACATCATGACGCGGCACAGCGGAGTGAGAATGCACATGGTCATGATCGTGTTGGTGGTGTTGATGCTGAAAATGTTGATGATGTTCATGGTGATGATAGTGATGGTGTTGATGGCCATGTTTGTCATGGTTATGCCCATTAGCGTGCTGGTGATCATCTTGATGATAGCAGTCGTGCGGAGTTGAATTTTCGTAATCTTCTTCATCATCCCCATATTCAGAGTATTCACCATCCTCCTCTTCTTCATCTTCCTCCTCTTCTTCATATTCTGAGTAGTATTCTGCACTCAAGGATATCTCTGGCGAGCCATTGTGATCAGAAGGAGGAGGTGGCAGAGGAGGAAGGCTAGGTCCCGCGAACTGCAGATTTTGAGTAAACCCACTGTTATCAGCATAAACATCTAGTTCAGAGTAATAAGTATCATACAAAAATTCCAGTTCTTCTTCGATTGCCAGTCGCTTTCGGCCACAGACAGAACAGCTACACGAATGCCTCTGCTGTTCCTTCATCTTTTGAAGAACAGTTTCCTTCTCGATTTTGATGAGACTGCGGCGATCATCTTCACTGAGACTGACCCAGAATTGTTTGATCCTCTGTCGTTCTTCTTCATTACTAGTATCCCAGATCTTGTCCTTTTGCGATTTCTTCTTCTTCTTGGCGGACCTAACAGCATCCGTGCTCGTCGCTACACTGCCTAATGTATTTGCAGCGACCGCTGCAACATCTGCCAGCATATGAGGAGATGATAGATCCACATTATTAATAGTTAATCCATTTCCGTCGTCGTGGATCTGGACGTTCTGAGATTGCTGATGAGGAACAAGTGCAGTTGACCTCTTCTTCTTCTTCTTCTTTTTCGACTTCTTGCTAGACTCATCAAGAGCATCCTCAGGAATTTCTGATCCCGTTAACGAAGAATATTCAAAGTCTATATTGTCTCCGGCGATAAACTTGATGTCATCTTGGTCGTAGCCATCTTCGCTATGGTGGTGGTGTTGGTGGTGGTGGTGGTTATGGTCGTCTTGATGAGGCGAACTACCAGACTTTGAAGACGGCAGCGTAATAATTTTGGACCCATCCCTGGAGTAAACTTTGACTTTGGATGAGAGCCTCCTTGAATCAGGATTATTTGGTATAGCCAGTTGGTCCGGCTCCTCAGAAGAAGATATCTGCCTCGCCATTTTCTGTGACATGTCAGTATATATGCTCATCACCACAAACAAGAGCCCACTACTCACGGTCTACCACAGATAATAATTATCCCGTCCTAGGTAATACCTCTCCAAACCAACGTATATAGGTTCAGCACTATCTCTGGTGGATCTTTCTTGGTGAGGTTATTAATTGGTTAAAACACCCGCCGAACCCGTTGATTGTAGATTGATCTGATATCAAGAGGCTGAGCAGACGAGTTTCCGGTGGTCAGTGTATCGCAGGTTATGTAATATATACAGCCGATCGACCAGGGCTTGAATTCACAATGCTTTAGTAGCCGAAAAAATTACTTGTCGTTGCGTTTAACCTGCTGTGCTCTCAGCTCTTCTTATTGTAACGTAGTTGGGTGAAGCACTCATTTTTTTCGATTGGGTGGTACATCACGTGAGCTTGTGGGGGAAAGAGCAGCATTTACAGCCGGAGACAATACATATGAGATGATAGATTGTGGGTTTTTTTTGCTATATATAAATTACGGAGTAAATGTAATTCATGTAATTACTTGAGTATTGTGTAGTAGTGAGCGTTATCGTACTGATTACCAAGACATCCAACCAGAGGACCAGTGTCAACACAGCTTACTGCAAACCGCAAGGGGAGGGGGATGACTGGGTGAACAAAGCTAGGCGGGGGATTGTCGATCCAGTATATCAGATCCTCAGTGGACTGACAGCAATAGAATGCGAAGTTCTTTCATAGTTCTCCTTAACGGTAGGCAAATGATATCATGGAGTGACAAGACTCAGCATCTAAATGGCTTAATTCCTGTCTAGCAGGGCTTGTGGCCCGCTTGTAGATATCGACCAGCCAGCCTCCGCCAATATGCCTATCATAACCAACAATGTCCTCTAAAGGACTCCAATCAGGACACACAAACACCGCACTTGAATTATCTCGCATCCACGAGCCCGATTATCCGGTTGGGCAGGTCTTATTGTAAGCTATACGGTTTGATCCTTGAAAATATGAGACGAACCACATGATTTCTAACTTAGGGTCTAGGCGTATTCCGTTTTGCCTAGTAATAATATTTTGCTGTTCCGGTCGGTTCAGGCGTGCTGTTTCTTCAGTTGACCCAGCCCAATCTCTCCTGCATTTATCTTGAACTTTGCCAGGTCCAAAATATTCCTCACACGCAGTACAACCTACACCCGACACTTTTGTAACTTCTGCTGGATAGGGGAGACTAGGAGAAAATTTGCATTGTATCAACGCGGTACCGCTCAACAATAATGTCTAACAGAGAGACGATCAAAAGGTGAGATGATACTTGGACTTGACTAAGTTGTGCAACGCACCGTGCCGTCCGTGGACTTGGTGATGCTTTGTGAGGTCAGGCACAGCCTGAACTGTGGAGAATGAACGACACGTGCTAACTCTGACAAGGAAAATTGTGATAGTAGGCGATGGAGCCTGTGGGAAAACTTCACTACTCTGTGTATTCACTTTAGGTGAATTTCCAAAGGTATGGTCCATTGTTTGCCCGAAAGTTACTGCTGACGTGAGGTTTGGTTCACTCCGGTCTCAAGGGCCTTGTTAGACTTGAGCAGCACAAGACATGTACTAACAACTAGGAATACCACCCGACAGTTTTCGACAATTATGTCACAGATTGTAGAGTAGATGGAAAGTCTGTGCAATTGGCTTTATGGGACACAGCGTAAGTGGAAAACATTAGGTCTCAAATATTACTGTTCCTAAATGACGCGAGCAAAAACTAACCCCTTTTCCTTAGAGGCCAAGAAGAATACGAACGACTAAGGCCACTCTCGTATTCCAAAGCAAATGCCATACTAATTGGATTTGCTGTAGACTCTCTGGACTCTCTTGACAATGCTGGAACAAAATGGGCTGAGGAAGTTAACGAATTATGCCCTCGAGTGCCGATTATCTTGGTTGGATTGAAAAAAGACTTGCGAACAGACCCCGAGGCCATGGAAGAAGTACGTAAGCGATCGTCACGCTTTGTGAACTACCAGGAAGCGGATGCCATTGCGCGCCAAATAGGCGCCAAACGTTACGTCGAATGCTCTGCCTTGACAGGGGAAGGAGTGGACGATGTTTTGGAGGTAGCTACTAGGGCAAGTCTTCTTGCTGTAGGAGAAGACGAGCCTTCAAAGTGCTGTGTCATCCTATAATTCCTGCAAGTTGACAGCATATGATAGTATTGTCTTTTGTGCATTTGAGGTACATGTTGCGTGTGAAGTAACTTACCTGTATTTCGCATTTCCAAGCCAGGCGTGCTTGGATATTCTCACCCACGAGTCACTCATTTATTTATGATTATTATTTTATTCGTCTTCGCCAGGTGTGGCATCTAGTGCTTTGGTACTATTTTAATATTCGCATATAAAAAGTTAGGTATGGTCCCGATCCTTCGCTGCAGTAATAATAGTATTCCATTTCAATGCTGAAACTTTTTGTCAATGTCAAACCAACAGAACACTTATCATGAAGATTTGGGCACTTGCTGTATATAGTAACGAACGCAAACTAGTGGGAAATTTATTATTTGAAGTTAATGATCTTGGGGAGAAATTGATTGAAAAGAATCTCAACAAAAAAGATGCTTCTTCTACAGAGGCTGTGCTAGACTCCGAATCGAGACTACTCAAGCTACAACCTATAGATATCGACTTTGTAAAACACTCGGTAGGATCTTATCCCGCTCACAGCCTAGTTGCAACGAAGAGGGGAATATTCATAGCTACAGAAGAAACGTCTGGAGATGAACAAATGATTGGAAAGCTGCATTCGTTAGCACAGGAGGATCAGATCACTTCTGCTCCAGAAAAATTTGAAGGTTTTATCAACATGATCATAGCCAAGAAAGATGCAATAATAGAAAACTCCGGAATGGATCCTGATAATTATCCCAGATTGCCGGAGGAATATCAATCGTTGCAACAAATGAACGATGGTCCGGAATTCTATGCTAAGACCCTCGGCGTGGTTATCGAGCTGAAGGACATTGGAAATGACTTTTTAAAGATGAAGCAGTACAGTCTTGCTCTTACGAAATATGCAAAAGCTATGCGATATCTTCACTTTGGAGAGCCCGAGGAGAATCTCAATAGCGAGTACCATAACAAGTATCGTCTGATGCGAATGAGTCTGGGGTTAAATACTACGCTTGGATATTTCAAGCTTGCGGAGATCGTTCCTGGTGCGGCTGCCCACCAAAAAATGCTAGAGAAGTCAGTTATTTGGGCTGACGGCATCATTGAGAAAGCAGCCTCTCCTACTTCAATAGATAAAGAAACAATATCCATTAATGTGGCCAAGGCTTACTTTCGAAAAGCTAATGCACAACTCGCTTTGAAAGACGAGGTTAATGCAATAGCTAGTCTCAACCAAGCACTAAAGTATGCACCAAACGATAATCTGATCATCACATCACTGGAAAGGGCCAAGGCTCGGCAACAGGAACGAAGCCGAAATGAAAAGACTAAATATGCCGGGTTCTTTAAATAAGAAACGTTGAAGAAATGCTGAAGCACTAAATATAAATAAAAATGCTGCTGTTTCGGCTGTTTCTGTGGGCGGACTGATTTGGACTACTAGTGCTGTTTTGATATTGCCAAATTAGGAAATGATTATAGCGATCCCCACCTTTGATTCGACAGATCTGACTTTTACCCTGAAATCTAAGAGGCGTTCCGTAGTAACTGATACAGATACAGATCTATGATAGCTAATTTTATGCCAGAAGAGACTCAGGGACCCACATATGCTGCATATGAACGGCCAGGGGACGTAACATATATTGCTGAGTGCCCTGTATACAATTGTATTGTGCTTCCTGCTGTTTACTGCTTCTTGTTTACTATAGTTTTATTGCAACAGTTTTTATTTGGTAATTGATATTCTATTCACTTTGCCTGGGTGGATTAATTTTGGCCAAGTGTTTATATCCCCCCCTGAGTGAACCGCCATATTCGTTCAAAATGATGAACTGGAATGGATGGGGATACCAGTCAAATCTTGTCAACAGATGGAGCGGCCAACCCATATACAATCGCCATTTCATAGCGCTTCTTCTAATTATAAGCTCTTTTTTTGGTGTGATAGTCATATCAGGATGTACTACTAGTTCGATATCTAGTCCAAGTCTCTACATAGTGGAGCTTCACTATGATGGATTTGGGCAAGTGCCGACTTCAGGGGCCGTTGTGAATACTGCAGCTTTCACAGCATTGGCCTCCTATACGAAAACCACAAATCTTAAACTGCGAACAGGATACTTTTCAGTCTGTGTAAATGCAACTGATTCAGGCTGGTCATGCTCCAGAAATACCAGTTCTCTTGCGGCAAAGATCGGGCAAGCTACTAGTGACCCCCTGAATGCTCTCTATGTTTTGAACCAACTACGCACCTCAGAAATCAGTCCATGGCTACTTATAGTCAGTATGATATTGTCATTTATAACTGCTTTTATGCTTATCGCCATAAATACAGTTCAAACTCTGGGATTCAGAGTTATCTTGATTCTCAGCACCTTAGCATTCATTTTCAGTCTACTGGGAATGGTCTGGCAGCAGTCCTTTGCAAACACTGTTTCCATGGCTGTACGAACTCTTTCACAACAATCTATAACAGCTCATGCCGGAACTCCAGTGGCTGGCCTGGGCTGGTCAAATATGGTGATATTAGGACTTATTACTGCTTGGCTCTATGCCACAATGCTGAACAATGAAACACTTGTGGAGAATAATGGTCTATCAATGGCTCCTCCAATGCCTCCAATGCAACAATCTGCACCTCTAGTCCCAGCTATTGAGCGCGAAATCGATCGAATTAGAGGCCGGTCTCGCTCCACGAGACGGTCTCTCAGTCGTCATCGAGGGCGCAGCGCCAGTGCTAGTACTTACCATGGTAGATACATGCCTGGAAGATTTAATGACTACGATTAATAAGGCGCATGTAATTTTTTTTTATTTAATTTGCATCTAATATTTTCACATGTCTGATTATACTGTAGGTTCTTGGTATGTTCAGGGGCACGGCTGACATTCGATCGTGAGGATTCTGAGGCTCTCTTGAAATGTAGACATCTTCATGCAGTACAAATTATCCCGAAAGAGGGCCCTGTCGTCGTCAAGGTCTATAAATCACCTG
Organism: Zygoascus bituminiphila; assembly: GCA_030705125.1. NCBI lineage: Eukaryota > Fungi > Ascomycota > Dipodascomycetes > Dipodascales > Trichomonascaceae > Zygoascus > Zygoascus bituminiphila. The sequence continues at coordinate 246,608 of JANIWT010000002.1, read as the reverse complement.
CCATTAAAATTCACTAATGACAGATATATTCAATCTGCGCATGAGTATGATCATGGCAAGCTCAGAGATTCCATCAAGAGAATTCACATCTATGAGTTTGATGGATGTCTGTTCAAGACGCCTATCCCTAACAGGGAGATAATGTCAATCAACACTCTTCAAATGGTCACTGAAGGTAGTCAGTTTTTCCAACATGGATGGTATGAATTACAAAATATTCTTCAATTTACTGGTCACGGGGCTGATGACGATGAAGTAGACCAGACTAAATGGAAGGACCATTGGTGCCATGATCTGGTGGATCTGGCTAAAAACTCAGCAAAAGACCCCAATTCCATATGCATACTTATTTCTGGACGCAGGAAATCGCTTTTTACGTCTTTGTTGCTGAATATGGCGGAGAGCATAGACCCCCATTTGTTTGACATTTTGTACCTGAGAGATGTTGATGGTCTGGGCAAGCAAGTCAGCAAAAATCTTAAATGGAGGGTATTGAAGGATCTATTACTGGAGTTCCCTTTGGCCGATGATATTAGGATTTACGAAAGCGGGTCTGAGCTGCCTATAGGTTTTGCAAGATTCCGATCGTATGATAACCTCCATTCTACATATGGTGAATATTTCAAAAGTGGCCCAGCACCCATAACTATGTCGGTTACTCCAGTAGTTCATGGGTATTGTAACTTGGATCCTATACTAGAGTGGAAACTACTGACAGAAATGGTCAATGATCACAATGCTATTTATGCTGACAAAATGAAGCGCAAACACTTGGAAGCCAAGTACCGGAAGCATCCACTATTCAAAACTTCGCACAGCAGCAGTAGATCAGATGAAATCCTGCCCAAATGGTGGGGTCCACTGGTATTAAAATCCCAGAAGATTTATCCGAATAGTCCAGATACTGACGCACCTGCACACTCCCCACTACGATACTACGGCAAGATGCTGACGAGCACTAATGAACCTAAGGAGACCATAACTGGAAAGGGCGCCTCAAAGACTTGGCAGATTACACAAGTGGGTCAATGTAACATGGAAAAGGAGTCCAGTATTTTTTTAAAATGTTTGGAAAAGGAAACAGGCTTGGAACGTAGCCTCTTACTGGCAGGCCCAAAAACTGGGGTACTTCCAGCACATGACGAAAACAACGATAATATCCAATGGAATACATATACCGAGGAAAACGAGCAGTTCGAGACAGTTGGACTAACCCGCAAGATATTTTGTATAGAAGCAGTCGGAAGATTGTCATATGAACATAATTCTAGAAATTAGTATAGTATCTGCGAATAAGAAGGCCAGGATATAAAATATGTAATCTGGTTGTGGGGCCCTGCTTCATTCAGCCGAGTCCTTATTTTTCTACCCGTAGAAATGTTGCTTCAGCCTTATCGATCTTAGAGCAATACACACAACTCGACAAACCAAACCATATCAATTCAGCGCTCGCAGTCCACTGCAAGAATTGTTCATCCGTGACGTAACTTGGCAAAACATCGTTATTCATGCATGCCAAAGCTCTCACGGTGCATTGGCATCTGGATAACCAACCGATTTATTCTGCACACTTCCAGCCAGGAAAGCATAGTATAGCGCGTCTCGCTACTGCTGGCGGGGACAATAACGTCCGAACCTGGAGGCTAGAAACCGAAACAAAAAAGACAGAGTCTGGTTCATACACTGAAGTTTCTAATGTCACCTATTTGTCCACGTTGACAAGACATACCCAGGCGGTAAATGTTGTTCGATTCGATCCCAAGGGTCATGTTCTGGCATCGGCAGGAGACGATGGAACTATTCTATTATGGACTCTTTCTGATACCGTGCAAAAAGAGTTTGGAAATGAAGACTCATCTTATGACAAGGAATCGTGGAAATTAAGGCACTCCTGTCATATGTCATCATCCGAGGTTTACGATTTAGCTTGGTCCCCGGATTCTCAGTATATCCTTGCAGGCTCAATGGATAATGTGGCTCGCATCTATAATGCCAGTAACGGCCAATGTATACGTCAGCTTGCTGAGCATCAGCATTACGTGCAAGGCGTATCTTGGGATCCGTTGAACGAATATATTGCTACTCAATCTTCAGATCGCTCGGTTCATATCTATACCTTGAAAACCAAAAATGGCCAATTCAGTCTGAGCACTCCTCACAAGATCGCCAAGGCTGACCTGCACTCATTTGCCCCTAAGAGACGAGGCTCTGATACTAGCAATTCGGGATCTGCTACTGCTGCCGTTTCGTCTACACCTGGTACCCCTCGTTCAATGAATCCTCCTCTGAGTAAGACTCATTCTAGAAAGTCTTCTTTTTCCAATAGAGCTGAGTCACCCTCGCCATCTTTGCCTTTGCCCGCTGTTCGTTCTATAGGCTCACCTTCAATGGCTCCGAGCATTATCCCTTTACCGACCCCTCCGTTGGCCTCCATATCTAATAATGGTGTTCCTCCGTCGAATACTCAAATCACGAATAGCTCACTCTATCATAACGAGACATTTACGTCTTTTTTCAGAAGGTTATGTTTCACCCCTGATGGCTCTCTTCTGCTCACACCATCTGGTATTTTCAAATATAATGGGGCCGAATCTGAGGAAATCACTAACACTGTCTATATTTATACCAGAGCCGGTCTCAATCGCCCTCCAGTAGCTCATCTTCCTGGATTGAAGAAGCCCTCGCTGGCTGTGAAATGCTCACCCATCTTATACAAGCTGCGGGAAGAAGATAGGGCTAAACCTACGGAGCATTTTGATCTGGAATTATCTGCAGCATCCCAAGCAGTATCGACTGAGGCGCCGAATACTGATAGCTCTACTCCGGAAATGAATTCTCCCGTTTTCAAGCTCAACTACAGGATTATCTATGCTGTTGCTACTCAAGACTCTGTCATTATATACGACACTGAACAAAAAACACCGTTATGCATCGCTAGCAATTTGCATTATGCAACATTCACCGATCTGACGTGGTCGCCTGATGGTAATACGCTGTTGATGAGTTCCACCGATGGGTTCTGTTCTGTTATCACGTTCGAGCCAGGTGAACTGGGTGAGAGATACACGGAAGTCCTGCCAACATTATCATCTCCCGCATTATCAAATACTGGTCTGTCTGCTTTATCGCCTCCAATCACCACAGTACCATTATCCTCTACGACGAGTATAAGCTCTGCTCATGCTTCGCCTATTGCCCCGCATGCCGAACTCTGGTCATCTCCGGTTTCGACACCAGCCAGCAGTACGTTTTCTACGGATATCCCAGTGGGACCAGCACTGATTCCTATAGTGTCCAATGTTCCGCCTTTGGCTACGCATGGTGGTTCGCTGAGTTCTCCTCCTAGCACTCCTCTTCACTATGTATCACCCAAACGTCCAGAAGAAGCTCAAGAACCAACGGAAAAGAAGAAACGGAGGATAGCTCCTACTTTAGTAAAGCCTGAATAATGGCCAAAAAAAGTTTATATTTACAGGATGTTGTGTAATGCAGTCATAGCTATCATTATTATCCTCGAGGTAATCGTTGTTACCCTCTTCCTATGCTGGGGCTTGAAATACGTATCAACACTTTAATTTCAAGGCAATGGTTCACAGCTTCCAACACTCCGCGTATCATTTAGCTTAACTGATTCCGATCAATGGCTAAGTCACAGGCAAAGACCGTATCGGTCAAAAAGGGCTCTTTGACTGCGGGCTCTCTGGCATCGCGTATTAACAAGTCGAACCAGTTGGGAAGACGGATCACGTCTGGATCACGAGTGCCGTCAGGCCCAAAGTCCACTCCAAACACACCAAAGAGTATTCCTAATAAACCAGGGACTATCAAAGTTAGTATTGGAACTGGTAGGAGTTTGGCTGATGTCATTAGGAATGACAGCAAGAATTCAGTTGCATCTAGCAAGAAACCTGCATCCTCTAAGAGCGGTAACGTGTTGAGCTCGCTGAGAAAGCTACAAGCAAAGAATGATGCCTTTACGAAATCCAAGGACGCTAAAGCTAGGATACATAGCCAAGGAGAAAATGGGGTGCCCAAAGGTCCAAAAGCTTTGCAATCGAACTCGTCGAGACCAGCAGCATCTGGCAAGCCCACGGGTACTCCAAAAGCTGGTTCCCAGCAACGCAACACAAATCAAACAAGTGCTAACAGTAAACCTACTGTTATTTCAAGTTTGACAGAAATTGAGGTAACCGACCCATCGTTCTCGTTCAAGCATGCCTCTTTGCCTCCTATTCTCAGGCTCGCCAACTTGGTCAATGGTACCAGCGCAGCAGATGTCAAAGCAGTCCTTTCGCAGATCGGTAGAGTGCTAGATTGCCGTATTAAACTGGAGTCCAATAATACCATAACTGCGGAGGCTATCTTTGAGCAATCAGATCATGCTAGTATTGGAGCTTCGCGGTTTGACAATTCAATTGCCGATGGTCAGCCTATTCGTGCAATAGTCACCAAAGGTGGAAGTATTCCAGGATTGGGAGCTGGTTTTCTCTCTGGAGCATCCGGTGTCAAATATGTATCTAAACCGTCATATATTGGTCAATGGGAGGGCCCCCCCTTGTACAGCGATCATGTGAAGAGCAGGAAATATTAGTCTGTAATATCAATTAACTTAATGAGGAACGTTTATAGAGGGACTGAAGCCCATGCTTGATATTTGGAATCTAAAAGTTGAGTCATAATGCCCGCCTGTGGAATACTCATTCATTCATTCTGTTAAATATATGTAAACTAGACGCAGCTATCCAAGGGAATTTATCCATACAATGCATGTTTAGTAGATGATATATACCTCTACTGAGTGGCCTCTTGCTCCTTTTTGGCCAACTTCTGTCGAGCTCTGAGAACCATTTCTTGTTGACGTTTCTTCAGTTGAGCCTGTCGCTCCTCCTTTGTGTCTTTCCAGGCCATCTTCTCCAGGGGGGTATCGGGAATCTCAGACGAAACAGCAGCTTTATCAAGGTTATACTTGGAGAGAAGGTTTCCTCCAGAAGATGCAGATTTCGAAGAAGAGAAGCTAGTTGAGCTAGATGGTTGGGCAGCAGGAGGGACATAGTTCGGAGGGAAAGGCAATGATCCCTGCTGCAGATATCTCTCAATAGTTGCCTCGACATTTCCAGTTCTCTCCAGATCATATCTAATCTGCTCAACTGCCAGATTAGGGGCAATAGACTGGACGATATCAATCATGGTCTGATTAACTGCTCGTCTACGTGGAGCAGGTGGCTGACGAGGAGCATTTGATCGTCTAGGGGCGCTGTTTCTAGGAGCAGAGTCATCACCAGCAAAAGCCCACTTGGCTACAACAAAGCCGACTACCAAAGCTAGAAAAAATGAAACTGTTGAGGTGTCAGCCATTACGATGCTTTGCTTTGGAATGAGTGGTAGGTTGGTAAAGTGAATGTTCCAGATTGTAAAGTGAGTGGGACTTTATTCCCATCTGAGCCACTGGCAGATTCCAGATATCACTGCAGGAACCAGTTTAAGCATTGATGCATGAATATTAGCATTGGACTTGTTGGTGTTGTTTCTATTGTAATGATTGAGATAGACTATGATTTATGAAATATACCTAGCATTTTCATGGATAAGTCTAGTAATATTATTTGTATTCTCGAATCAAACATTGGAGAGAACTGGGGTGAAGGTTGTTGTCCAGTCTTCAGCGGTAGCCAGTTCTTTCAGGGAAACACCCGCCGTCGCCCATCTCAAACACGCTCTACAAACATCAGATGAGGCCTTGAAAAGGACCACCGTAGAAAAGTAATCTTTAAGGGTATCCTTCATATTCATATTCTGCAATGATTGACAAAAATCCATTTACGCCATTGGATTATCAGATAGATGATATGTAGGCAAGATAATACTGCGAAAGTGAAAGGAGAGAAGAAGACAGAAAGCAAAAAAACTTATTCAATGCGTAACAGCAGGCCAGCAAAAATTCAGAATCATTGGGTTTCTCTAGTTCTACTATTAATAAATAAAATAATTGTACGGTTTAATCTAGAAGTTTAGCTTGAAGGCACGATCTATGGTTAGTTGGTAATGCTCACTAACAATATTGTAAATTTCGAAATACAACGCCATATCTGATATTTTCCACTTACCTTGATTCTTCATGCTATAGATAAAGTCCACAATGGCATCACTTTCTCTGATATGCTGAGACATGAAGTGACGTTTGCAGGCGCCTGCTGCTTCCCATTTGGTGGTTCTCACATGGTTCTTATACGAGTATGTCTTCTTGCCGATTTTGGAGTCCAAAAAGAAGCCTGCTGTAGAATAAGGAGATCGAACAGCAACCTTATGAAGATCACGATACTTCCTAAGCGACTCAGTAGACAGTGTTTCAAATGATAACTAAAGAGTTAACAATTCATTTTTCAATTCGAGCATGGGTGTCTTCGATTCGCTTGATACATACCGGATCCTTCGGTTCTGGAGCTGGGGTGGGGGTGTCAATTTGCGTACTCTGCGCTAAACTACTAGGATTCTTGGGTTTAGTATTTCCCTGTGTCCTAGGAGCAGGGCCACTAGGTGCTCGCTGATTAGCCATGTCTGTTGCTTATTCTGTTCCGGTTCCGTCGATGATGATGGTGCTAAGTAGAGTTCGCCGAGAAAACAAGATTAAATTCGGGCTTCCCAACTAAGCCATTTGAGCCGCAACGAGGAGGCGAAGAAAGATGCCTGTGGGTTGCTACTAACATCAGCGGACTTTTCTACTTGTTCCATCCTTGACATCACTTTTTTTCGCAATGGCTACTTCATCTACTCCTCTGCTTACTACTAAATTTGTCACTCTGCTGGCCTTTGCGCTCTCGGTGTACTTTAACTTCAAGACTGCGTTTGGCAGGCACTTCCATGGAGGTAAACACTACTCGGATCGAGTGGGGAATACTCCATTCACTGCCAATATCGTCTTGGTCTTTGTGTACTGGGTTGTAACCTACGTTTCGCAGCTCTTCTATTTGGGTAATCTCTATAATCCCAGCTCCGAGGTCTATGGAAATGATGCCATTGCAATTGGCTGGCATTTTTCTTTGTTCAATATCCTTCAGATCGTCTGGTCCGTCCTCTTCTCCAAAAAGCATTTTGTGCTTTCGGAGGTGGTACTCATCATCAACTTCTTCAATCTGCTGTCTCTCTACACCTCTCATAAGACCTATGCTAAGAGACCCTTCTCCAAGTGGCTACTTATCCATATTCCTGTGACTGTTTTGCCTTTGGTCTGGGTTTTCTATGCGATTTTCTGGAATGGTGCCGTAATGGTCGGTGGTGCCCACTCTTTCGCTGCACGAATTTTGGCAAATGTCTTTATCTGGGACTTCCTTCTTGTCCCTGCTCTCTACTTGGTTCTTTACAAGGATTGGGCTATCGGTTTGGCCTTTGCTTATATCACTGCAGGTATTGCTGTTAGCCAGTTCTTTATCCATATCATTGCTCTTCAGTGGATCTTTGCTGTGATCATTGCTAGTCTCGTACTGGTGGGTTCCCTGATTGTTGCTGTCAGCCCTGCGTCATCTACGCTTGAAGAAACCACCAATGCTGCTGCGGCTCCTGATGCTGAACGTGCACCTCTGCTTAATGCATGAGCTACCTGATAAGAAACCTAAAACAATCACTACTTATATATAACATTATCTAAATTAGTCTAGCAGATATCTCCTATCGTAACTGATGTAGCAGAGCTGTATTCTATGGAAAGCACATGGTTGCAAGATCTTCTAGACCACGACTAAGTTTCCTGATCCACTTTTCAGATTCATACTAAACTCTATATCTGGCCCGATAACGGTCCACTAGCTTGTCAGATATGAAGAATATATATAGTATAGTATTCGGATCGAGCTAGTTTCAACTCAACTATTTATTATTAAATTTGTTTGCTCACTAACTTTAATATCGATGCTGATGAACAATAAACAAACCGGTTTTATAGCTGTCACAGGTGGCTCAGATTTTCAATTTGAAATTAGGTCTATCAACGGTCTGACCAAAAATATAGAGCTCTACTTTTCCTAACGTGTAATACTCAATGAATCGAAATGAACATAAGCATTTCATTGCTTATACTGACAGACATAACCGTACGTAGCTATATCACGAAATTTTGATATGTACACGATACATCACCGTAAAGAGATTCCCGAAGTGAGACTCTGCCTCGGATCATTGGCACCAAATTGAATTTCAGCACTCTCTAAACGGTTGGAACCTTTAGCTATTTGAAATCTGGCTAATAGCCGATCACTTTTGTCGTTTTTGTCTTTCACATTTACACCGTAATATGTGGTTTCGAGCTTTTCAGGGGTTATCTTAACTACCATATAGCCTCTCCAAAACCCCTCATTCCAGATCATCGTATCTTGGTTGTTTGCAACCAATTTTTCAGAAACTCCGAAACATTGATCAAGAGTATAGTTTTGGGGAAATATCGTAGGAGAGCTCACTGCGGTACCACCAAACTCAACTACCCTTCCAATCTGGCCCACGGTTGAGACATGTACGTCGCCTGCCAGCATCACCACATTATCAACTTTGTTCTCTTCAATAGCTGTCAACAAGCGCTCCCTACTGGCCGGGTATCCGTCAAATCCATCCAGATTGAAGGTGTTGAAGGGCTCACCTAATTCCCCCTCCAGGCTGGAAAAGTTCATGGGCTGAATGACTAGCTGTGAGCCTACCAGCTTCCAGCTGTCTTTATTTCTTGGTTCTGTCAGTGACTTAATCAACCATTCCTCTTGATCAAATCCCATGATGGTTCTCTCCGGGTGGTCTTTAATAGTATCGATGTAATCCCGGTTGCTGTAAATATCCGTCACATCTCGAGAATAGTGACGGGTATCAAGTAGGTGTAACTCAACTAAACTTCCGAAATTTAGTGTCCTCCAAATTTTTCGAGATAAAACATCTTGAGGAGGACGAATTGGCATCCATTCCATATATGCCTGTAATGCATCTCGCCGTCTCTTTTCGAACTCCAGCCCAACACTGTCAACGCTTCCTCGCAGCCAAGAGTTATCAGAAATTTCATGGTCATCCCAAACAACAAGCCACGGAAGCGATCGATGAGATAGTTGTAGATCAGGATCAGATCTGTACTGTGAATATCGGGCTCGATAATCGTCCAATGTACTCAAAAGAGTATCGGGAAGATGAGCTCTTCCGATAGAGGTGCCATTAGTGTACTCTCCATTTGGATGTTCGTACAAATAATCACCAAGGTGTATAACAAAGTCCACAGATTTGTTCTCAATCGGATTCCTGTAGGCATGATAAAATCCTCCGGCATAATTCGAGCAGGAGTACACAGCGAAGTTGAGCTCTTTTATGGAGCCCCGGGGAAGAGTTCTAGTCGATCCAACAGGACTGTATCGTCCGCCTACCTGAAACCGATAAAAATACTGCTTTGCAGGTATGAATTCCTTGCTGGTAGCCTCGATCTTCACAGTATAGTCAATCTCATGGTTTGTACTAGTGAGAGCGCGATATAAAATCTTTGAGAATTCAATCGTCTCACTAACTTCGCAAACTACTTCGGTTTCAGAGTAAGATACCACGCCTATGGGTGTCACACGTGTCCATAGGATAAATGAGTGTTCTGTAGGGTCTCCACTTGCTACAGAATGTTCGAACGTGACTTGGTCAAATTCAGGGACGCATTGACCCCTGCCAAGAGGTGCAACAGATGGAATTTTCTGCCAGTTCAGGTTTTTGGCAGTTTCTACCACTGTAGCTGTTGCAAATTGCACAAAATATGCCAGTGCTAGTAGATATTTCATCGTAGAGCTAAGGTTTGTGAAGAAGAAATAAAATGTTGGACTTTCGCCTGAGCCGACATACTATAAGCTATCGAGACATGTGGAAAATAATGCAAATCTCACTGTGAAGTTTTCTGTTTTAGTACAATTAAATGTTGTATTGCTCATGAAAATGACTCTGTCTGTACATTATAATCTTTATGGGCTTCGTTGTAAATAAAGATATGGCGCACGTGCAAGGGTTTGGAAGAATCGGGTAAGTTTCATCTTGTTATCAGACTAAATGGATAGTAAATTACCGATTCTTTTCAAATGTCGCTGCAGATTGTACCACTATGCAAAAAATTTAGAAAAAATTACGGAATTAAGTATACTCTTCCTGCTGAGGATTTACACGTGCTGTTCGTAAAAGCTATAAAGTGTAGGAGATTGGTCTGAAACAGTCATCAAGCAGAACATTGTAACAGCTTTCCAGTGAAAAATGAAAGAAGATTTTATCGTAGAACAATCTGAAGCTTCAAGTGAGGATGGTAATAATGAGATTGAGCTATCTTCCGTCAAGAAGCAGAGCTACTTCCGAGCAATGATGGGTGTATTTACCTGTGGAGTAGCTTTCATGTCTGACGGTTACAATCAAGGTGTTATGACCATGGCGAATCTAGCACTGAAAATGTGCTATCCAGAATATACTGCAACTTGGAGTACTCGTGTCTCTAATGCTGGGCTTGTTGGAAATATTATTGGTCAGATATTCTTTGGTTTAATTGTAGATCGAATTGGCAGAAGACAAGGTTTTGCCTGTACCACCGTTTTGATCGTCGTTGGTGCAGCCCTTTGTGCAGGCGCGAGCGGAGCTACAATACACGGTATGCTTTGGATGCTGGTTATATGCAGAGGTATTGTAGGTGTTGGTGTTGGTGGCGAGTATCCCGCATCTGCTGCTAGTGCTATTGAAGCAGCTGATGAATATCTCGGAGGGGCCCGAATCATTCCTTTCGTCTTATCAACCAATTTACCTGTTTCTCTGGGAACACCTGTTGCAGTATCATGTTTTTTGATTTTTCTGCAAATTTGGGGCGAAGATCACATACGAGGTGTATGGCGAACAGCTTTCGGTTTTGGAGCTGTACTACCCCTGGCTATCTTTTACTTCCGATGGAGACTGGGCCACGCCAAAGCGTACAAAAAGAATGCTATTAAACGAAATGTGCCGTATAAGACCATATTGAAGTATTATTGGAGACCATTGATTGGAAGTGCTGGAATGTGGTTTGTCATGGATTTCATTCTGTACCCAAACAATATCTTCTCCGCTACGGTTATTTCAATTGTTATTCCTAAAGCTACTATTCGAAGAAAGGGCGAGTGGGATCTATTTTTGAGCGTATTTGGTGTTTTTGGTACTCTTCTGGGAGCTTACGCATGCAAGTTTTTCAAAAGAAAGCAGATCATTCAGGGTGGTTTTGTCTTCTACGGTATTGTGTCTATTATTGTTGGAGCGGCATATCCTCAGCTGGTTAAAATTCCTGCCCTGTTCATCGTAATGTATGCTATTTTGAACGCTACAGTGAATTTTGGGCCAGCAAACTTGCAGTCGTTGGTCTCTTCTGAAGCTTTTCCTACTTCCGTCCGTGGAACTTGCTATGGTTTCTCCGCTGCTGTAGGTAAAGCAGGTGCTGCCATTGGTACGCAGGTATTCCAGCCAATTCAGATTCACGCAGGTGCAAGATATACTTTTATTGTATCGGGTGCAATTTGCTTCGTTGGTCTTGCTATAGTCCATTTCTTTCTACCAGACAATGGTGATCTTAGCCTAGATACTATTGATGAAAAGTTCAACGGTGAACTGGAAAAAGAAGGCTGGGAAGGAGTTAAGGGCGATAACAGTTAGAAAACGGTACTATTAGAAATATAAATGGTCTGGAACAATTCATCAAATAGATTAGGGCTTCTAACGAATTTCTCTCTTTTCAGTCGCTCTTATATATATAAAACATAAGATAATCCAATAGGTACTTTTGATATATACGAGTTCAAAAATGTAATTAGGAAGTAATGATGGCACGCATTCTTCTCTCCTATCTCCCTACAAGCCCTAAAATTACGCTAAAAGCTCATTGCAGTATTTACCAAATTTTGCAAGACTTCATACGCACTGTTTCTCGTAAAATGACATTTAACTACAAATATAAGCACAAATTTCAATACCGGACTAGAGTTAGCCAATTTTTGAAGAATTTCTAGATCGTCTGTTCTGAGTATACAGGTAATTAGTCGTGGTCGGCTACCATCAGCCTCATCGAAACGTTGGCACGGTTTGTTGTTCAGCCGTACAGAGATGGTTTGGAGAGTGCACAGGAGGCAAAGGTGGAGCTAAGAGCCACTAAGCCCATATGAAGGACGGAACAACCACCTATTAACTTTAGGTAATATCCTAATTAAACCGATTAAAATGTCCGCCTTTATCATTGTAAGTAGCCACTTAACGATAATAACGAGAAATATCCTATCTTAGCCTATTTACTGATACCAATCTTCCCAGCAAGTAAAATGTTGGCCTAGCCCATAAAGACCGCAAGTGGCTATTATCAGCACCCTTGGTGGTTGCTGACTGTACGAGATCAGCTGCTATCACTATCAGTTCCCCGCAGTTCGCTCCCCAAGACATGGGGCAAGGAAGCAACGACTATTTAAATACGGCGACGGAGGGCAAAATTGCTCTCTACCAATTACCATCATGACAAATATTGATAATAAGCAAGAAATTCCTCAGGGAGCTCCTAGACGAAAGTCGTCGTTCGGAGAATGGTGGAACGGGACCTGGCAGCTGGGCCCGAAGCCAGGCAATCATCACCAGGCACAGAGAAGTTACTTTGGTAATTTGAGTGCTAGAAGGCGAAGTTCAGTATCGAGCAAATCTGATGACGGCAAATAACTAGGTTACAAACACCTATTTCTGGCCGAGTTTCATCGTAATTTTGACGTTTTTTTGAGGGGAACATTCTAACAGCGGCTGCATCCCACATCTATATATATATATATATACAAATTATAATTTGAATCTATTTTACTATTCTATTGTACTGTTTATGGTTTTATTTTGGAGATTCATGTCGCGGCGTACATCCAATGGCCAAGAACTGGCACTTGCTTCCCTTCCATTCGAGCTCTCGTGTAACTTGGCTATATTAGCAGCTACTTCTTCGGCTTTTTTCCAGACTCTCATAATATTCTCATAATATTCTCATTATATTCTCATTATATTAGTACCCATCAGATCGGCAGTTGTTTGTCCGTAGCACCCCGCTTCATTAGCACCTTTATCAGATCCGGATACTTAGAAGCATCCTCCAGATCAACTGGGTTGTCTCTAATCCATCACAATCAGATCCAAATTCCACTGATTCCCTGCCAACCACCTTATCAGTGGTCTCAATATAGTCCGCACACTGTTTTACTTGCTACAGGTTCATTCTAAAGTGCTCCGTCCGGTTTGATGAATCCTGGTAGAAGTTGACCTGAACGACCTCGCTATTTACTTTGACTCGTACCAAAACGTCATCAGGATATTCCTCAATAAACTAGTAATTGCAGAAGCTGATTAGTGACTAAATATCACCGGCAGTCTCGTTTTTTATATCTAAAACATCGTCCATGGTCTTATTACTGATATGAGAAAGATCAACCAGCAAGCTAGCCTATCCATATCTTGGAAAGCTTGTCGGCCATGATCAGGCAGCCCGATATCGTCCTGTCTCTCATTTAATCAGCAACTGCTTCATCATGCGTATAGGCCATTTCAAATAACTCTGAATAAAACTCTACCAATATCTTAGTGACGTCGATTTGCTCTGAAGTCTTGCACAGCACTGTGAGGCACATTAAAATCGTTGCTCAGCTCATTTGGATTTTCGCTTTCCACGATCACGCTCCAGAATTGAGTACCGACTCGTCCCATTCGGAGCTTTGGTATTTCCGTGTGTGAGAGAATACTCTATTCGAGCGGGAGTTTCTCTTTATCATGGAATTCTTTCTTCAGCTTGTACCTCAACAGAAACGGAAGATCATTGTGGGTATCAATGACGGCCTGAGTCGGGAGAGTTTCTCCCATTTAAATTTTTCTTTTGAATTATTGCCAGGATAACTAAGAGTTTTGGCCAGACGTTATCAGTTGCTTACAGGTTGGATACCCAAATGTCGCAGTTCAATCACTAAGTTAGTCTGCAACACATGAACAAGGGTGATGACAACGGCATAGTTTTATCGGCTTATCAACAAAAATTCTAAACAAGACATCATATTATAATACTTTCTACTTTGAAATTCAGGACTAATTGTTACTGGTGGAACTCGTTTCATCGCTAACCTCGCTGGTTACTGGTTCCCCCTTAATAGCCTGCTGAGCCAAAGCATGGCTCTCTTCTACTATCCTAGCATCCTCTGCTGCGTAGTGCTTCTCATCCCATCTTTCACCAAACCAACTAATAATAGGCAAAAAGAGCATAATAATTGCTGCAACTGTTGAAATGATATATCCCAAATGAAACTCAGGTGCATGCTTAGTAGGGTAAAATACAATATTTGTCCAAATATTCATTGCTTGCGATACGGCATCAGAAAACCCAAGCACAAATGCTCGCTCCTCTGCGTCTCGTCGGCAAACACGATTGATTTGACCAGACACAATAGATTGGTTGACTCCATCAAAAGCAATAATCATGAAACAGAACCATTTATATCCAATTGGAATATTCCACGCAGCTAGCGAAGAGTAACTGATGATAAATAGGCACTGAGTGAGAGTAAGGAATGGATAAATAGAAAAACTATCAGACAAACCGGCCAAAACAAACTGTGCAACAATTCCAACTGTGGATTGAATAGATGGATAATTGTTAACTTGAGAAATGCTGTAGACTTCAGGGGACTTAGACTTAAGCCAAAGAGGGAATCCAGTGCCGTCAGGCAAAGCAACAACGTTCAACAAGACCCAGAAAGCAGTGAAGTAATGAACATGCCACCGAGCAGCAACTCTTTTAATGAGGTCCAGAGACAGTTTTGTGGGCTTTCTGATACCGGACTCTTTCATTCTCGTCTCTGCTAGCAGAAGGTCATCCTTGCTGAGCCACCATACCTTCTTTGCCTGTTCACAAGTACCCGGGAAGAAGAAGAAACCTATCAGGGCAATGGGGACAGTAAAAATACCATCAATAATAAAACCCCATTTCCACCCAGAAAGACCTCCTTTTCCATTCAAATGCTCGTAAGCAGCGGCCTGAAGAAAACCAGAGAATATACCACCCAGAGAAGAAGAAATGGAGAAGACCATGATTCTTCGATAAATCTCGTCTCGCTTGTACCATGATCCAAGCGTATATACAATACTAGGAAATATAGGGCCTTCAGCAAGTCCAATCAAGAACCGAATGGCAAACATCTGGCTCGGGGTCTTAACGGCAGCCTGACAGAAAGTCAGCACACCCCATACAGTTTCAAGGACAGGTAGCATAAACCTGGCCCATGGTCTAGTTACAAAAAGCATTCCACAGCACATAGAAACAATGTAACCAGCGGAATAAAGAGATTTTGCATAAGCAAGATCATTCGCAACGAAATGGATCTCCTCCCTCATGCCAGTGACATAAGCATTGGTGATGTTGGACTTGTCCAACGATTTAGTGAAGTATGAAGCACAGATGTAGGTCAAAATGATAAAGTCGAGTTTTAAGAGTAAAGTCCTTTCGGCCTTGCTCAAGTAACTAGGGTACCAGACAAAAAGTCGTTTGAACCCATCGTACCAGTGGTCAAGTCTGATCTGCTCCTGTACGCCTGCATCTCGGCCTGGGGTTTCAATGGCAACAGCATTTTTCTCGATATTCTCCTCTTGCATATCCATTTTCGCCTTTACCAAGAATTTCAGCTCTTAGTTCAACTGCAGTAAAGGGTATGAGTGGTTTTGAGAAGCGGTTGGTTGCTTGCTATGCCAGATTTCTAGGGACAAAACCAATAGATGAAAATTCCGAGACAGCACACTCATCGCATATATACTGAAAGTTGCTTATCAGCAGCTCTGGCGCAATCGACATGATAAGATGATGGAATCGAAGACCGGCGCCGTATGTCTTATTCGGGAACAAAAAGCAATCAAAACTTGAGATGACCAAGGAAGCTTTTTTGTTTGCACTGCAACAATTCCTGAATGAGTGAACAATCATAGATTGTATGAAGATCCTTAGATAAAGACTGAGATTAGCGATGTTCTGGTTATACTGGACAAGTCAATGTTCTAAATATTGGCATCTCATTTTGTTCGAATCCAAGCTAGGCAAGTCATAGAAGAGCAAGCCCTGAGCCGAGTAAAGCGGCTAAAACGCTGGTTGTTTTATTTTTCCCCGCTACCCACGGAACCCGACGTATAATGACTGAGCATGCATAATAATTTAGACTACATTTGATTCGGCCACAGAGACCTTGTAAAAAAGCTTCACCATATATCTATAATTCCGCCGCAGAATCTCTAATTTTTTTAAGAAGGCTAGTGAGCAAACCGTAGTGAAAGTTTTTGCTGCGAGGATTCTAGAATTGGTTTTCATGTGTCAAGTTACGAGGCGTATTGCCAAAAGCGGCACCTGAAATATTTTGAGATGAGCATCGAGCAGCATGGAACCCCAATACATACCAATGCGAATTTGGCCATCTTAGCGATCGGTCTCATAATAGCTTCAGTAATAGAACCCAACTTTAAATAACCATATTCCGGCGAGATTTTAGTTTGGCTATTGTGACATTGTCTGGACGGCCAAAAATTACAAGATGATCTTCCATGGACCTGTTGAGCGTTTTTGGCAAGCTTAGTGTGAGGCGACGGATGCCCTCACCTCAAGGGGTTTGTTTAAACGTACCATCCCTGACACAAGATCGACAAAATGACTCAACATTTCAAATGGCGAATTTCAAGTCTAAATTGGACAAGGCCCGATGTTGCCTATCACTCTTCTGTACTAAAATGTTTTAACTTATCTCCTAGATCACAAGTAGTCGACGCTCTGTGAGATCACCAACCCAGCTTTGCGGTGGACACAATAAGCTGGCATATAATGTAATAGTTGCCAACGACTTTGCCGACCATTATCAAGGCGCCTGCCGAGTTGACACAGAATATACACACCTGGGCATTATGATATTTCCGTGTCTTTGATTTTTAATCCGTCTTGACTGGCCCTATCCTTAGAAATCTTCATACAGACCCTTGCCTTATCGATTTCTGTATCATAGACAATTAGGTTTCCCGGCCGGACTTTGTTCCAGAACCCGCCGTTAAAAACTTAGCTTTACTGAAAATAGGCTCGATGGAGTCTTAGTAAGCCAACTTAGCGATTGATTCGAATAGCTGTTACTCCAAGTAGATATGTTCAGGGGTGACTATGACAGTTTGACAGAGACGTACGTTCACTTCTATATAATAGCAAGTGTGTGATCACGACGTCCGTAATCAAGTTTGGAGTGCAAAAAACCCCAGACTATTTCCACAATATATCTGTGAAAATATTAGCAATATCAGTAGCTAGTTTTCTGCTTTGTTGAATTAGGTGAATTTTGTTCATATTCTTTCCGTTTTGTTGCCGGATGTGACATGCTCATGACATTCTAGAATTCTGGAGATGCTAGGCTTCAACGGGAGTTCCGTAACCAGTGCTTTGCTAGACTCCGACAATTCCAGTAAGATTTTCTCCTGACGTCAACACTCAAATGCTCGCAAGTCCAGTTCAGGGTATATCGGGAGTTTACCTGAGAAATTAATATTTTACCCCATGCGATGAGCCCCGCCCTCAGGGAGCGAATATCAGGGAAATTTGTCACTTGGAGCCTGGGCGTGGGGGTACATCTTCTTGGACCCTGCCATTAGGTTTCACCTACTGTTTCCAAGCCTTTGACCGGTCCGCAGCGCAACAGCTGGAATTAATTCATTCTAATATACTGGCATATATGGCCATAAAGCTCATTATTGCGGTCAAAGAGCTGGGTAACCTATTACGATGACATGACACCTGCTGGATTTCAGGTAACATTTATCGAATGTTCCACTCGCATTTGATAACAGGTACCATATGTTCTCAGTACCCGCGTCTCGGAGTTTGGGGTTTCGATGGTTTCCCAAAGAGTAGTCCGGGGTAGTATATGGGCTGAGTTGATCAACTGATCGGGTTGGCTCCGACCGGTTTCCCCAGCGTATTAGATATCCACAGCTCTTATTCGCTGGAGAGTCTCGGGAAAACTCCAGAGTATTCATTTCCCCTCTAGGAATCTGGGGAAACTTCTCAAAATGGCAGTGGTCCCTGGTCACGTGATAACGGTCCAAAAACCCGAGATGCCGTTTTGGGTAACACGATAAAAAACGCCGCCGATGTAGCCCAAAGATGAGATGATATAAAGAGAGTACGAGAGAAGGGTTTTCACCGTTATAGCATTCAGAGACTCCTCTTGATATCTATATATTTACTAGCGACATTATGACTGCAGTACTTTCCAATACACACTCCGCCAAGCTACTCGATCAAATTGACGAGCAAGTTCTTGAGGTCAATCAGCTCAAGCACAACACGGCTGATTCTGACTGGCAGCAAGAAAGCAAGTTTGATGAGCAGAAGGACAAGACTCAGTTCCGGCAATACGAAGACGCCTGCGAACGGGTAAAGTTGTTTTACAAGGAGCAGCATGAGAAGCAGACAGTTGCTTACAATTTGCATGCTCGAGTGTTGTTCAAGTCCCAGACCAGAGAGAGTATGACCATCTGGGGAGCTCTTGAGCGGCTCAACACGTTGATCGACGAGAGCGACCCTGACACTGATCTTTCTCAGATCGAACATGCCTTGCAGACTGCAGAAGCAATTCGACGAGATGGCAAGCCTCGATGGATGCAACTTACTGGTCTGATTCATGATTTGGGAAAACTCTTATACTTCTACGGAGCTCAGGGCCAGTGGGACGTTGTTGGTGATACGTTCGCCGTAGGTTGTCGATTTGACGACCGTAATATTTATCCTGACACCTTCAAAAACAATCCTGACTACGACCATCCAATTTATTCTACAGAGCTGGGTATTTATTCTGAAGGCTGTGGAATGGATAATGTCATGTTGTCTTGGGGCCACGACGAGTATTTGTACCATGTTGTAAAGGATCAGTCTACCCTTCCTGCCGAAGCATTGGCTATGATCAGATACCACTCGTTCTACCCCTGGCATAGAGAAGGTGCCTACAGCAAATTTATGAATGCCGAGGACAAGAAGATGTTGGAAGCCGTACGAGCATTCAACCCGTACGATTTGTACTCCAAGTCTGACGATTCATGCACTGTGGAGAAACTCAAACCGTACTACCTAGATCTCATTAACGAGTTCTTCCCCAACCCCAAAGTCCAGTTTTAATCTGAGTTTGATTGGGAATTTTTTTTTTTTATATTTCATAGTAATTTTTAGCAGAAACATATCGTATCATAGACGATGTCCGGGTATTATGGCAGTCTCACGCAGGTTCTGAATTATTTTCTACTTGTGGAGATGGTGCTGGGCAGAGGTGGCATTCAAGGTTGTATAAACTGGAACACGCAGAATGACGAGGTAGTCGTATCAATGGACTGTACTACATACATCTTAATATAAGACTCGTTTGATCTAACTTCTCCTCTATTAGTACACATTAGTACTCTAGTTTGCCAAAAAATGTAATGAGAGAAATTCCGTATACCCTGTTGGGGTTGCTGCCTGTTAGATGGTGTTTCTTGGATCGATCATTTAAGGGGAATCCCAACGTTTCCTTCCTCTCACTCGATCACTACTTACTGCGACAAACGCGACTTTCTAGCTAAGCAAAGCAGGAGGCAAACAGAATCTGTCGTCCCACTTTTTCTATACTGCTGGATATCTTATAGGGCGCTTGCATTCTTTTCATCTAGGAGTTTGTACACTTTTGACCCGATTTGTCTCGCACTTTGTCCCCCTTAGTAGTAGTAGAGTAGTTTTGCATTCTTTGCACTGGTTTCTCCTATCTTTAGCCGAGGACACCACTTTACTGCAATATATCACGAAAACAAAGACAACTGTTGTCAACTAGTATTGCTAATAAGTCCCAGGAGTTTCCCGAGGCGGACAATTTTGTGTTATTGCTACATTTTCCTACGGATCATAAGCTACTCGATATAAAAAACTGTCAGCTTCTACATTCTAACCAACCTTTGCTAACGCCCCTCTTGTGCTGGCCATTTTTTTTGCATTGGTGCCATCTGCGAAGCTGCGTTCCGAGCAAGTCATCTTACTGATCTATATCGATTTGATTAACTTGATTTCAGGTCTTATTTTGCTTGTCGTATCGAAACTACTGCATATTCCACTTGGCTAGGTATCGTTTCATGTACTCCAATCAGACTCTACCCCCTGGTGCTACCAATTCATCCAACTTGTTGTATCAACAGCAACAGTCTCAGCAACCTCAACCACCTCCACAGGCTATGGACTACAATCGCTTTTACAAGCAGCCTACGGGTCAGATATCAGCTCAATCGCTGGTGTCTAACTCATCAGGCAATGCCTATGCGCAGCCTCAACAACACCAACAGCAGCAACATCAACAACTACAACATCAGCAATTGCAGCAGCAGCAGCAGCAGCAGCAGTCTAATCAACATGTTCAGCCGCAGTTCCAATCACCCTACTTGCAAATGCCAAGTCCCAGTCAAACTTCACTGCTAGCTCAGAGAACTGGTGGTTACTCAGCCCAGCAGCAGCAGTTTTATGGAACACCCCAGCAACTGCCTCAGCAGCTGGCTCAGCAGCAACCGCAACAGTTTGAGCAGGGTGCATATCAACAGCATCAGACGTATCAGCAGTATCAACAGCAGGCACATCAACAGACTCAGCATCAGCAGCCCCAGCAGCAGCAACAGCAGCAACAGCATGCTTTCCAGTCTCAGGTCCAGCCCCAGGCTCTAGCATATCAACAACCTATTTCTGCTCCTCAGCTCCAGCATCAGCAGATACAAAAGCCTCAGCAACAGGATAGTGAATATGTGGTTTTTGCTAGACATCCGGAAAAATTTTCGCGATCTTCTCAAGAAAAGGCTGCTGCAGTAAAACTCCGGATTGAGCATTTTTTCAACGTTAATGTCAACCATGCCAAGGAGCGAAGTCAACGTCGAGCCGAGACTGAAACAAAGCTGCAAAATGAGCGAGGATCTGATGAACGAAAAATCCGTACTCTAGCTTCTCTTGGCAAGAAAGAGTCTAACTTTCTGCGTCTTCGTCGAACCAAGCTGTCTTTGGATGATTTTAAGACTGTCAAGGTTATTGGAAAGGGTGCATTCGGTGAAGTACGGCTGGTGCAGAAGAAGGATACTGGCAAGATATATGCCATGAAGACACTTCTCAAGAGCGAGATGTATGCCAAAGATCAATTGGCGCATGTACGTGCTGAAAGGGATGTATTGGCGGGCTCTGATTCCCCGTGGGTCGTCTCTTTATACTACTCCTTTCAAGATGCTCAATACCTGTATCTGATTATGGAATTCCTCCCTGGTGGAGATTTGATGACAATGTTGATCAAATATGATGTATTCTCGGAAGATATCACTCGGTTCTACGTTGCAGAATGTGTTCTTGCAATTGAAGCAATTCACAAGCTGGGATTCATCCATCGTGATATCAAGCCGGATAATATTCTGATTGATAAAAGTGGACACATAAAACTCTCTGATTTTGGACTGTCAACTGGATTCCACAAGACGCATGACTCTTCATATTATAGGAAGTTACTGGATAACACTGCAGACAATAACAAGTCTGAAATGAACTCACATTTAAATGTTAACAGCTTGGGCGCCGGAGCTGGGGCTCGAAATAGTGTCAATGTGGAGGCTATTCACTTGACAATTTCGAACCGACAGCAGATATCTACTTGGAGAAAGAGTAGGAGAGTGATGGCATATTCCACTGTTGGTACGCCAGACTACATTGCGCCTGAGATCTTTGTACACCAGGGCTATGGCCAGGAGTGCGACTGGTGGTCATTGGGTGCCATTATGTTTGAGTGCTTGGTAGGATGGCCGCCATTTTGCTCTGAGACACCTCAGGAGACTTATAGAAAGATCCTCAACTGGCAGGAGAGCTTGAATTTCCCGGATGATATTCATTTATCTCCTGAAAGTGAGGATTTGATCCGAAGACTGTTGACCAGTGCGGAGACACGTCTTGGACGAGTTGGAGCAGATGAGATTAAAGCCCATCCGTTTTTCAGAGGGGTTGATTGGAATTCTATCAGGGATTTCAGTGCTCCGTTTATTCCTAAGTTGAGTTCCATTACCGATACCTCATACTTCCCAATTGAGGACTTGGAGCAGCTTCCAGAGAACCCTGCCATGGCCAAGGCCCAGCAGCAATTGCAGCAGAATCCACAACAAGGCGACATACGGGAGGATCTGCCATTTATTGGATATACTTTCAGCCGGTTTGACTACCTCACGCGCAAAAATGCCCTGTAGCGTAGCATGTTTCTATTACTGTGCACTGGTGGTGGTATCAAATCACGTTGATCTCCTTTATTGAACTTTGTATAAAAAATATTATGAGGACTGGGGATTTATTTTGGTTTGGTTGGATCTACAGTGGTGGGGATCTGAGGCGACCGAAGTATTTCATTTGTTGATATTTACTTACTATGGGTTAGCCTCTGTAGTCCCATCGCGCCACACAACACTCCCATATCATATAAAAGGCAGCACTAACCGCAGTTGACTAAATTTTGTTTGTACCTGTGACTGCTTGCCATGGGTCTATTTGGTATGTCTCAAAAGACATATCTCAAGAACCAGAGAGATAATTACCTGCATGAAATTGAGCGATGGGAGCGAGACCGTCGTGTCCGCATAGACATGTTACCTAGTAAGTATTTAGTTTATTTGTTTATGAAAGAAAACACACAAGAGGTAGCAAAAAAGCGCGACTCCAGCTGGGTCTTTCAGGGGTGGGTTAGTGACTAACTGATAACCAGACTCCAAGCTCAAGACTGCACATCTTGAATGGAATGCTCAGAAAATCAGAGAGTGTCAGATAGAGATCAGGAAAATAGAGGGAGAGCTCGAGTATATGAAGGAGGAGAAGCTAGAACGTCAGGCCAACAAAAAAGGCATGTTCAACAGAGGAGGGTGAATTGGAATGCGGCCACCACCAGTACCGGTGGGGAGAGAGGTGAGAAGGTCAGGACAGGGAGGACAGGATTGCGATCTGTGTGCGCGGAAACAACCCCAGGCAATTTGTACTGGTTTTGGTTCTCGTTCGTTTTCATTTACATTTCATATTAATTTTGCATGAGTAGAAAATATTATATAGGGCTACCTTCACTAGTCCTTAAGTTGCCACCAAGGTTGCTTTAGTTTGGTTTGATTTGAATTTTGTTAGTTCAAGTGGCTTAATCGGTTTATTTTCCCTGTACCTCGTCGATCCGAGATAGCCTCATCCCAGTTTAGTGCTTGTTTGACAAATGACAACTCACACGCGCGCGCATTCCATAGTTTTATATGTCATTTTGAGGCCATCTTTCGGATTCTTATTTGTTTCTTCTCCTTCGTACCTTCCTCGTTATCATTGCTCAATTCTGTGTCAACGTCACAATTCTTGCAGTCTGTCTGCCGCTACAACCGATATGGATAGAGATACAGCATTGTACCTCAGCAAACACCGTGATATCCTGTATAACTTCGAACACAGAATGCTGATCTCTATAACTTCTTTGAAAAAAACATATAAAAGTACGTATTCTGAACTCTTATTTTGGGGCAGATTTTTCCGGCACTCTTGGCTCAACAGTTTGTATTCGCTAACCCATAGCCACTTATTCCGCAGAGGCTCGAAAACGAATTGAGATCAAACTCCGAGAGATGGAGTCGGATTTAGTAAATGTCAGACGCGACATAGACCGATTAAGTCTACAGCTGGCTTGTATTTAATCTATCTATCTAAAAAAAACCAATGGTCTTATACTTATTTTTGTCGACACGATTCGGACCCTCGTACTTGCATATCAGACTACAAATATGATTGATAGGTTATGCAGGTTTCTATTGTGCGCGGCTGAACAAAAAATACGGGGTAGTTTGTGGTCAGACAGTCGCATGACATGTAGAAATTCCACCATGGTCCTGCTTAGGGGAACCTAGCTTTAACAAAATAATAAATCTACTATTAAAAACATATCATTTGAAAATTCTCTTCATCTCCTATCACAATCTTACAATATGCAGTACCTTCTTAGTGGTGTTACTTAGGGCCGCAGCCAGACAACATATCAATGTCGGGCACCTAAGTGAATAGTGTTATTTCCTGTCGGTTCTTGGTCATAAGTTGTTGCACAGCCTGCCAAATTTCTCGGGCAACCTGATCTTGAGTTCCATCGGCGATAATCACCTTCCACTCAGGTAGTGCCAGTTTGTAGAACACGTCTCTCACCTTTTGCTGAAAGTCTAGTTTCTCATATCTTTCCTCGCCGTATCCACCCCTAGTTTGAGCTACATTTTCGGAAACATCCAGGAATACAGTAAGGTCTGGTGCTGGAAGTCCCAGGTCTGGTGACTTGCACCAGTCTAATGTCATGTTACGCGCATGCTTAGCTGCAGTGAAAGCGATTCCAGAATAATAGTATCTATCGAGAACCACATTAGTACCCGACTTCAGAGTTTCCACTAACTTAGATGCCAATTCCCAACGATTGGCAGAAAATAGCAAATGGATGGCCTCGTCGCTCAGATCATTCTCACTGTTGGTCAGGTAATTATTGATCATCTGGCCAATTGCTGTTGTACGATCAGGAAACTTCCACAGTTCAGTAGAGCCCCAATTCTCCTTTAGTTTTTCAACCAGAAGACCGCACTGTGTGCTTTTCCCGGCTCTGTCTAGTCCTTCGATTAAGATGAACGCGCCTCTGGGCATTTGACGAAGATGGGTGGTGACGCGGCTCTGGTAGGATTTCCCACTATAAAAGGTAGCTTGGGAAGATTTTTCCCTCTTCATCACACACTCAGCTCGCTAGCGACGTGAGAGTCCAAGATTTTGACGGAGTTAGAAATGCTGCGGAGATTGATTATAGATCATTGCTGGGCGCCCAGGGCGGAATATTAGTGATGCTCCGGGAATCAGTACGAACTACATGCATTGAAGCAGAATATTTACCATAGCAGATCAAGAAGATATTCCTTTTGGCGGCGATTACGACTATAAACGAAGCATAAGGAATGAGAAAAAATCTAAATAATAATAACTTAATATAATTGTTCTATTACTATGCATTGGGTCATAATAATATGTTTCATTAAAAATGGGAGAGGGGAGGTAGCATAGCATTAGTTCGTTACTGCACTACTGTAGCACTAATCTTTTCCATCTTGTTTTCATGCACCAGGTACTTTGCACCATCCTTGACGATTTTCTTGTTCAACCAAGGAGTATCCTCAGGAAGCTGTGCAAGACATCTGCGGGCATACTTGATTAGCGCAGCTTGAGTAGGCAGCAGTTTTGCAGGATTCCATTTATAGCCAAAGGTGAAGGTCATAGAGGTTGTTGTAGCCTGAGTATTGATCTGACGGAGGGCATTTTGATCGGCTTCATCGTCATCCTCCGTATCTTGATCGTCATCATCAGGTTCTTGAATACTGGAAGAGGTAGATGTTAAAGCGCTGCCGCCTGCAGAGGCCGAAGTATTATCTTCAACATCTTCGCTCTCAGCATTCTCTGTGTTATCGTCATCATCCTCTGACGAAGGAGTGACCTCGGCAGTAGGTGGCGTAGTAGTTATAGTAGGAGTCGTTATTGAGCTTCGATTAGTGCTATGACGACTGATATCCACCTCTTCATCACTAAAATCATCGTCATACATCCACGATGATCTAGCGGACATTGGCGAAAGCGCACTACTAGGGTTTGATGAATTCATGTGAGAGTTAGCAGGCTGAGAGTAACGTCTAGGATGAGCAGGAGTATGGAAATGCACAGATGATCTGCGATTTGCACTTGAGTTGAAATGGGCCGCGCCGGTCTCAGTTCCAGACGAAGAACCACGGGGCCGCGAAGGAGTACGGTTGGGTCTGGAGAATGTGGAAGATACAGACGCAGCCGACATTCGAGACGAGTAGGGTCGTAACATAAGATCTCTACTCATTCTTGCCTCTTCAAGCTGCTCTCTTCTTCTTCTTCCATGTCTTCTTCTGGGGATAGACCTGAGTTTGGGCAATTTGCGCTCTTCCAAGGGGAGTGCTATCTCAGCGCCCATCTGGAGGTTTCGAACCCATTCGACGCAATCCAGTTCAGTAGCAGTAGAAAGAATGAACTGTTCACCCTCAGCTCTGATTCTTATGCAATTTGGTTTCTTTGAATAATCCGGGGCAAGACCGATGTCAGCATACTGGAGAGAGTATGTTTTGATGAGATTCTTCACCTTATAGCTCTTCTCAGTGAGACTGTCAGTGACCCTCTTGTTGTTTCGCCCTATTCGACTAGACACAGAATAAATAGAAAGTTTAGTATTATTGAGTTCGACATGGACGTGAGCCCATTTGCGGTTTGCAGCTTCGTCAAAAGGCGAGTTCAATTCTGCCTTACGCTCCAAAAGGCCCTCCCGATATATGACAGAGCGATAACCAGGAAGTTTCTCATGACCTTCTTCCTCTCGGGGTACGATGCGGTAGCGGGGAGCCAAAGGAGCAAGAGAGTTGTAGCGTGGAGGAGCGCCTGCAAGACGTTGAACTTGTTTGACGAGTTTTTTCTGGGCTCGTTTGGAAGCTTTGGTGGCTTCATCGTCGTCCGAGTCAGAATCGGAGTCAGACCCTCCTGAACCTTCGTCTTCGACTTTGTCTACAATATTGACCAGTTCATCGTCATCGCCCAGGAAATCAGCTCTGTCGAGCATCAGATATGTTAGGACCTGTTTCTGGTCGGCATCCAACTTATCTAGCCCCAGATTTGACGAAGACGCAACACCAGTTCGATTGGACTGGGAGAGGGTCTTTGCCAGCAAGTTATCATCAGGGGCGGGCCGTGACGGTTGTTTCTTGGTTTCTCGTCGTGAGAACAGTCCCATAATCGGTATACCTGACCCGTGTTCGTAATATGATTTTGCGGGCGTAACCACCTGGAGATTTGCGATTGTGGTGGGTGGGTGGGTGGTGTGTAGGTAGAGAGAAGGTGAAGAATTACACACTAGCCGTCTCTCAATAAGCCACAGGAAATATTATACTACTAGGGTTTGGTGGAGGAAGGTTTGAATAAAGTCCCAAGTGGCTGTCGCGTGACGAGCGGCGGCAATTCTGCCTGATATAACAATAAAGGGATTGTGGAGGGGGAAGGAAGTATATATTAACTTCGTGAGATTTTAAATCATGATATATTTAGAGTGTGATTCTATGAGTCTATGCCAGTAGTTTTCCGGGGAGAGAAGAATTCCCTGACCATCCAGGTCCTATTGGTTTGGGTATTGATATTCCCTTTCCCCCTATGTTAATGTTAACTTAGTGTTAAATGTTTTTCCAGTTTATTTACTGGTGTGCAATTCAAAAACCTGGGGCAAACGCAACCAAAGCAGCAGAGCAAAGCCCCACGGTGATTGGTTTTTGTAGACATGTTTATTTCGCCCCGTCGTCCCCCGACAACATTCCTAGTTGAGCCAGGTTATTCACCAAATGGGCAGGTGGACGGGGATTTTTTCCATCTACAAAGTCCAGTTTAATGGTGGCTTCCTGGCGCAACTCGCCTACCGATGACTGTAGTGACTGCATATTCAACGCATTTCGGTAATATGTCTTAGAATTGCGTACCAGCACCTCCCTATTCTTGATCGCCGCTTCGTAGTCCACCTTAGATCGCAGATACTCAATGTCGCCACGCAATATCCACATTTGCATGGTTGCTGGTGCACTCAGCCCCAGACTGAGACCGCCGTCCAAGCATTTACTGGCACGACTCAGTCCCTGCCAAGCCTGTAGCCCGTTGGTTTGATCTGCTGCAAAGTCCATGTAAACATTGGCCTCGGTTATATACCGGGCCACCGATTGGACTTCTGTTAGACTAGAATCACTCCAAATGCCTGCTAATGCATCCAGAACTCCTGTTTGTACCCCTTGTTGAGGGGTACCAATGTTGAAACCTGCTAGAGCAACAATCTGGGCACTACGATAGTGTGCGACTGCAACCAGAGCCTCGGCAACTTGCTCCGCCTCTATCTGCAGGTTGTCCGGCAGGCTTGCTGAACCAGTTAGCAATCGATCGATTTCTGGCAATATGTGGTCTCCAACCCCTATAAACATCTCAACCTGCGCCAGATCGTCCGATGCCTCGTAGATAGCGGCCATTGTATTAACTAATGAGACAAGGGTGTCCAGTATGGTAGCCGGCACTACTGCTTCTGATTGTGTGGCATATTTGCCAATCACTGCTGAGTCATGGGGCTCCTCATCGAGCTCCTCATCTTCGTCGATTGCCATATCTGTACCTTCATCAGGTTCTGCTCCGTCATATCCTGGGTTTTCATTCTCGTTCTGGTGGTTGTGCTGATCGATTTGCTGCCCCAATGATTTGATGGTTCCTTCCAGCTGGGGTCTCTGTCTCTGGAGAACATGCTGAAATATGTCACAAGCCTCTATCAACCAGTCCATGTTATCCTCCTCCTCACCAGCCTCTGTCAGAACCTGTGCAAAATTAAATAGAACGTCAATATTAATGTCTTCCAGGCGTGTTGCTCCCATCTCGCCGATCAATTGGCGATGCTGCTGCACTATCTGCCCAATATCCTCCAACACAACCCATCTCCTGTCTCCAAGAACTGATTGAATATTTTCCCATATTTCTGGTAGATATCCTGTCTTAATCACCCGGTTATACACTACAAATTGCATTCTTGCAATGTTGTATAGCGCATCAGATCGGATTTCTCCCGTTCGATCCAGCCCTGTACTCTTGTCGTACAACTCCAGGGCTCTTTGATAAAACCGCACTCCTTTAGCCAAATCGGCTACTATCCATCGATCGCCCTGGTCTTCCTCTTCAATTGCCGCATCTAGATAATCTTCTGCTGTTGAAAGCTCTCTTTTCTTCTTGTCCTTCTTGGCCATGTTTTCAGACAGTGATT
This sequence comes from Zygoascus bituminiphila, assembly GCA_030705125.1. Classification (NCBI taxonomy): domain Eukaryota; kingdom Fungi; phylum Ascomycota; class Dipodascomycetes; order Dipodascales; family Trichomonascaceae; genus Zygoascus; species Zygoascus bituminiphila. The sequence continues at coordinate 217,689 of JANIWT010000002.1, read as the reverse complement.
TTTGACAAACCCAGTCCAGTCGGTTAGTCAACAACTTTTCAGTACCCCACGTTGAATACTTTACTCAGCAATGGGCAACAGGCCATGATCACTTTTTGGGCTGATAATAAATAACAATACCATTGATTATATCTTTATTCACCCAGAAATAATACCGCATCTCTGCTCATACCCGGTTTGTAGTTGCTGATTTAATTGACTCCCTGTGAACTAAACAACATCTTGATACCCTCAGTTTGCTGCCGTTGATTTCATATCTGGACTACTCATTTATCTGCCTAGCATCTCACACCTCTAGACTAGTAAGAAATGTCTCGAATTATATCATAACTCAATGCTGATGGAACCATATATCGTGTTTTATTTCCCAAAATTCTGGCAGGCTGTTTTGCTGTTAACAAAACTTCAATATACAAACTACTGTCGATACCTTTGCAATTCTGAAATTGGAGAGCAGTTAATGAAGCTAGATTCTCCTATCTTAACCTGGAGCAGGTAGATATGGTAGCCATTTTAAATATATTATAGCACGAGCATTATAGAGCCCAAATTAAGTGTTATTTTTATAGACACTATATTTGTTAAGTTCTTGCGGGCCGAGGCTGATCTGCTATCTACTGCCTTGGTGCAAGCCATCTAGAGTGATTTACTTTCTCTTTCCACCTTTCTTTCCCTTCTTCTTATTGTTATTCTTCTTCTTGGGTGCACCATGGGCCTGTACTGAATCTTGAACAGATTCGGGCTCAGGGGTACTATCAGGTGCAGAGACTTCAGAGATTTCACCTTCAGCGGATTCTCCATCTGCAGATTCCTTCGGTGCGGAAGTCACGTCAACAGTAGAGGTGTCCGCAGGGGTTGAAACCTTATTTATTTCCTCTTCTAAAGCCTCAGTTTCCTTAGAAACAGGTTCAATAGTATCTGTTTCAACTGCCTTCTCAACTTCCTGTTGGTTTTCAGGCACAGCAACAGCATCATTTGTTGTGCTCACATTACCCACGTCACTAGGTTCTTGAGTTGTGTTATCTTTGATTTCTTTAGCGTCATCAGATACCTCCGCCTCACCATCCACCTGTTCGACATCAACCTTCTCCTCAGTAGTAAAAGGCTCCTCAGTAGCTATAGTAGCAGACTCCTCAGGACTAGGGTCGACAGTGCCAGATTCCTCAATGGCAGAGTCATCGTTGGTGATGGATGGTTCTGTCTCCAATTTCTCAGGTGGGGCCACAGATGTGGAGTTCTGTTCCTCTTCAGCTGGTAACACTTCAGATTTTGGTGTCACTTGTTCAATTGGGGCATCTTCGGTTTCATCAATGGACGTCGGTACTTGCTGAGAAGTCTCATCAACAGCAACTGGAGCCTCCTCAGGTGTCTGCTCCGGTACCTTCTCGTCAGGCTTTGGAGTGAATTCAACGTAAGCAGATTCGCCTTCGGATTTTTTGTTCAACCATTCGAGAATGTCGTCTCTGTACTCCTCACGCTCTTCCTTGACCTGGTTGTAGGGCTGGTGCAGATACTTGTCCAAAGTTAGCATCTGTTTATCCTCAACCTTTAAAAGATCAAAAAAGTGTTGCGCTCCAGCAATAGGAAAAACCGAGTCATCTGTTCCGTGAAGAAGCAAAATAGGACGGTCGACAAACTTAGATACGAAAAGAGAATTGTGTAGTCGTTGGGCACGGTCAAGGCAACCTTCAATTTGGCCAGCTGAGAATGTATATCGAATGATAGGGTCGTTTCTGAGTTTGGCAATTCGCTCCTCATCATTGGACATCTTCTCCCATCGGAATTTCTTAGTGAATTGGCTCTTTGGTTTCACCTTAGCCATAAGAGGGAGTTGAACCTTGAGGGTCCAGGCGGAGAAGATATCGCTACCGAGCGTAACCCAGGACCCACCAGCAATATAGCCATCAATACGTTCTCGGTACAAGCCTTTAACAGCGTAATTGAGCGCAATTGTAGCACCCATTCCATGACCCAAGAGGAAAAACTTACCGGAGTACGGCTCTTCATTCTCCGAGGTCCAAGAAGTGAAAAGCTGTCGAATGATCCGGTTCAGATCATCAAATACAAAGTGCTCGTTGGTGATACCAGCAGTTCTTCCATCCTTGACACTCTTTCCACTGCCTCTCTGATCGTAGGAAATGATCCGGTAACCAGCAGCGGCGAAGTCGGGGAAAATCTCGTCGTAGCATCCGGAGTACTCAGTCAAGTCATGCAAGAACAAGACTCTACCCTTTTCGGTGATTTCTGCGGGGACATTCCAAATCTTGCTAGCCAAGAGAATGCCATCATCGACAGAGAATTGGCCGTCAGTCATGTTGGTTTCGATTATTATTTTTAATTAATAGAAAAGAGTGTCTTGTTTTGCTAATGGACTTTAGACGTTGTAAAAGGAAGTTAAGACAAGAGAGGGAGGAAAGTGTGCCATTTTCAATATGGGTCCAGACCAAAACGGGAAGTAGTCACAAGGCTGTGGGAGCTGTGAGTTGGCATAAATGCCGTTTACAGTGAGATATTTTGAACGATAAGAACCTAGGCGAACAGTGGGATGGCCTTTTCAACCGATAAAACTATGAAAAACATAATAGCAGATGGAAATAAAATGAATGGCATTAAACACGTAGCTAATTAAATGGCAGGATAATGTAGTTTCTTCATCGCTTAAGTTTTGGTTGTTGTCGACTTGGCAGACGATACAGGGCCCGATGTATGCCGATCCAGCCACTCCAAAATCTCATCGCGAAACTTATCTCGCTCATCTTTGACATGGCGGAACACCTCGTGCTTTCCTTCGTTGATCAGAATTGTCTTATCCTTTGAAGGATTGGCATCGTAAGCCTGTTGGACGCTTTTGTAGTCAACGACCTTATCATCCTTTCCCGCCAGGAACAAAATAGGCTTACTGGGATCATACTGAGAAGCAAATGACTTGTCGAGCACCTTAGAAGCTCGGGTGAACGAACCAAATAACTGGCCAATAGATACCCATTTCATGACAAGCTTATCAGCTTTGTTCTGCGCAATGAGCTCCTCATCATTGCACATGTCCTCGGCATCGAGAGCAAGTGGGATTTTGAGCCAAGGAGCAAACTTCGCCAAGAAGCCGACCAGCCAGATCAGCACTCCTGCAGGACGAGCCTTAGGGTGAAGAGGACCCACCCAGGGATGGATGCAAAAAAAAGATGTGAAATCCTTTCGATATTTACCGGCAATTGAGTAGTAGAGCGTGAGACCACCGCCATTGGAATGGCCACCCAGGATATAGTCAATGCGGTCGTCGGCATTTTCCTCGAAAAGAAATTCAATAATCTTGTCCAAGTCCTCGAATACTCGCTTGTTGTCCGTGGCGCCAGTATCAAACCACCTTTTTACTGATTTGCCTTGTCCGCGCTGATCGTATGAGGTGACTTCGTAACCCGACTTTGCAAAGTCCCCGAAAAAATGATCATATCTGCCTACATGGTCGTTGAGACCATGGTTGAACAGAATCTTGGCTCTAATAGGAGTACCATCCGGTACTTTCCATCTCTGAGCAAAAAGTTTTCTATCTCCAACGTCAAATTCGAATTCCATTCCGTTGTATATATGAAAGAAAAAGAGATGAGTGCGGGGAGAGGGAGTGGGAAAACAAAGATTGGGTGTGCCTCGTATTTGTATGTGTTAACCAACCGTCGGTGGAGATGGAGTTTTTTAACCGTTTAAAAGAGAGAGTTGCATATATATAATATATATTAATATTCCGCGGGGAGAGTTATATATTTATACATTAGTAATCGGCGGAGAGCGCTATATATTTATATATTATTAATCGCGGGGATTGTTGTATAATACTCTGACGGTTGGCGGAGAACCCAATCTTTCCCTCATTGTCAGCGGAGAGATGCGTTATGACAGTAATATCAAGCCCAGGGATTTATCAATACTCCGCAACAGGGAACGGCTCCCAGTTAATGGGGCAAATTCAATATATCAGAGTTAATAATAATGAACCGGAGAATCTCGGTTAGTTTATATTTGCTAGACTATGATGGTTTAAGATAAATACACTCGTTTGTGGAAATGCACACTTGAGCTTTAGTTAGTTTCAACTCTGACTGGAGCTTCTACGGCATCATCGTCTTGGGCTGCATCCTCATCGCGGCGCTCCTCTACAGCCTCATCAACTCCGCTAAGGGCCCTGATCATCTCCACCATCTTCAGAGGAGCTACTCTCAGAAGCGGTAAAAACTTGCCATAAAAGGGTAAATTCATTTCTCCTATTCGGCCTTCAAGCATTGACTGGACTATCGCAGTTGCCGCCTGATACGGTTCGGTTACCGGAGCAAACATAACAGACGGTGTACTCACGTCATGGAACATCTGGGTGCGGAGTTGCCCTGGAAGCACCAGCAACGTCTGAACTCCACTCTTGGGATTGGATGGTGGTCCAAGCTCGTATGTCAGCGACTCATGAAAAGCAGAGACTCCCGATTTAGAGGCTGCATAGATAGACAGCTTGGCGGGGCTTATGTGCGATAGCACCGATCCGATGGTTACAATGTACCCCCGGTGTCGTTCCACCATCAAAGGAAGAAATGTCTGAGCCATCCAATATTGAGAAGCAATATTCACCGAAAGGCTTCGTTCTATTTCATCTCTGCTCAACTCTCTGACAGTCTTGCCTTTGCCAATTGCCGTAGCTGCATTATTTATCAGAGTGGTCACTGTGCCAAATCGCTGGCCAATCTCACCAGCTGTAGCTTCGACCTGTGCTCTATCTGAAATATCACACTTGTAGTACGCCGAAACCAAAGAAATCTGCTTCTCCGGAGGAGGAATATCTACATCAAGTATAATGGTGGCTACGTTTGACTGAACAAGTTTCTTGGCTATGGCTTTACCGAGGCCATTGGAGCCGCCCGTAACAACCACTAAATCCAAGCCTGGGCTTAATGGCCGTCCTCGACCTGATAGATGATTCTGAAATATCTCGGGTACCAGAAGCACTGGGCCCAATAGATCTCTCAGACCAGACAAATTGAAGAAGTGGTTGTTGGTTTTTTGTGTATAAAAAAAAATATAGGAGGTAGGTTGGCAACTCTGGAAATCGGCTGATAGTCCAAAGCTTCGCCAAACGGGAATAGCCCGAGCCGCCTTATTATCTTATAAGGTGGAAGCTTTGCTTGCATACAATTTTCGGTTGTGACAACAATGAGCTCCAAAGCAGATAAAATTCCACCACAGGCGGTGCGCATAAAACGAAAGAGAACAGAAGACCCTTTGAAAGGACTGTGTATGTATCAAATGATTTGCTTGGACTCCGCAGTTTGGTGAAATGTTAGTTGAGTTATTAACAAGCGCAACCAGTTCTCAATCCTGCCCATCCCAAGAGAACAAGAACAGACTCTTTTGTTTTCAAACTCGCAGGAACATTTGATCAGGAACCAGCATATGGGGCTAATATACTACTTAGCGAAGATAGCACTGCCTCGCAGACTGGGGAAAAACGCAAGCGTGTTTTCCATTTCCCGAAATCAAAGAAGTCAAAGCAAACAGAACATATTCCCGAAGAACCGGTATCTGAAAAACCTGCTTCGCCAGATGAACCCATCCCCGATCAAATCAATGATATGGTGAAATCTTATTTTGAAGGCACAGGTCCTGCTGATCCGTACAGCGAGGATCATGATGTCGAAGACTATGTATATGATATTTATTACCGAGAGCCTTACAATTCGATGAAATGGGAGGGCGCCTTGTCCAATGTTGGAGTAATGTGAGTTACTCGGCAATAATTCAATTATTATTTATTGTTTTTCCATTTATTAATTCTAAGTCTTTTCGACTCCGACGATGAACTATTTTTTGATGATGACGAAGATGACGATAGTTTGGTCGGTTCGGATGACGACGACTCCAATGGTAAGTTCTACAGTCTTCAGGCCCTGCTAAATTCATGTAATCTGGTTTTGCTAACATTACAGCTGAGGACTTTTACCGAAATGACTATCCTGATGATGAAGATGCTCACTCTTTACTCGATGAAGACTCTGGAGCTCTACGAGAAGGGTTGGAATATCTAGGCATCGACGATGATGTGCAAGGTAGACATGATGCAGATGAAACTGCCGACGGTGAGTGGAGTGAAGATGAGAATTTCGAGCAATATAGAGATCGCATCATGGGTGACTTGGAGAATCGAATCTCGGAGCAGCAATCCGGGCAAGATTAACGGCAACACCTTGTCCATATAATATAACCAAAATTCATGTCCATATTAGAAACTAAAATTAACCTGAAATGGGGCCGTCTATCGGCCGGCTCGCAGCATTTGTATAGTTAACGGGAAACAAACCCAATCTGCCATCTGAAGTTTCGCCAAACCACCACAACTTGTCAACTTCATCGCCATGATCCAAAACTCTAATCTTATCACCCTGTCTGAAACTTACATCGCCAGGCTGATCTCCCTGGAATGTGAACGCTGCCTCTACATATTCATCATTTTCCGACTTCGGAGGGATGACGTACTCTTGACCACCACCAGGTGACAAGGCTCTAGCAGATGATGACGAAAATGCTCTGACCCTATAGTTAGTAGCCCCACCTGCTACGCCTCCGAATGTACTGTGATTTTCATCATTCAGGCTAAGGGGAGATCGCAATTGAGAGGGACCATGAGACAGACTTGGCGAAGGAGGCCCCGAGAAACTTCGGATAGAGCTGTTTGAAGATATACGCCGACTACTAGTAGCAGTAGGAGATCCAGCAGCAGGAGCAGCCAGAATATCAGCTTCCGATCTAAACATGCCCTGGCTCGGAGACGAAAACTGGATTGTTGAAGTTGAGTGGGTAATGTGTTTGGATCTCAGCAAAGCCCTATGGGCCAAATCGCCAGTAGCGTCAATAGATTTCACCCAAGCATTCTCTGCTTTCTGTTTAGTAGTATTAGAAGGCATATTCATGGGCCTTTGTACTGCTTTTCCCTCCCGGATAGATTTAATTCCCTGCTCCGCCTGAGGCTGGATATTGATATATCTAGTTTCCCAGTCTTCAGCAATGCGAGCGTAATCATAGGGCGTATCATGATTAACAGATAAGCCTTGCGACTGAGCGTAGATGAAAAGATGATGTTTGAATATATCCACAATTTTCAGCTCCGTAAGATATATATTGGCCGAGAAGGGATTGAGAAACTCCGAGATGGAATTAAGAATATGGGGGACAGTAGATTTCACCTTCTCAGCCTGAGCATGGAACACTTCCATGGATTGCTCGAGTTCGGATTCCAGTTTCTGGAGATTCTGCTCCTCCTTCTCGCTGAGCGGAGTAGTCTTCCGAATCAGCTTTTCAACGGAATTGGAATAACGATCGAAATCCACCTTCTTGTGTTCTCTCTTCTTAAGAGCCTTCTGGACTCCATCAATGCACTCCTTGACCTGCTTGGTCTGATATTTGACGGTGGTTTCAAGCGTCTTCAAGATGGGCTCGATTTCCACCTCCAGGGTCTCCAATAGCTTTTCAAACCCATTAATAGAGTCTAAGCTGCTCTGAGGGGTGGTCTGAGTGGCACGGTATGCATTCTCCTCCTGGATATCTCCATACAGTTCCTGCAAGATTGAAACAAGTGTTATCTGGTTCTTCAATAGATCCCGCCATGAGCCGACAAATTTGTGGGTTTCATCTACAAGGACATCAAGAGCGACATCTGCCGTGGTAAAATCCTTGGTCCACTCAATGATGACTCTGTCCTCTACGGACTTGGAGCCAATTAGCCGGTGTGGAGCTCGGACAATCGCTTTTTTGGCGCCTTTGATCATGGAGTTATCGAAACGTCAATGGATACAAGGGTGGGTAAGTGGTGATATCGTCGGTCGGGTTTAGGACCCAATGAAGAGGACATCACGGAAGGCTGAGGCCCACGTATAAGTGGCGCAGACGGTACAGGCGAGTGAAACATACGGCAATAAATCGGCATATGCTGGAATCAGTTTGGGCAAGCAAGCCTATCCGATCATATCACTATGTTTCTACTCGGTTTTTCCGATACGTCAAGTCTGTAACATTGGAGCATTTCCGGTTTACATCGATCTGTTTCGTTATTGTAGGGTTCTGCACTCCTTGCTTTCCACACAAACTCTCACCTTTTCACATTTCACACACTAAATTATTTTATTCAATTTTTCTGTTATAAACAACAACCGACACTTACACCAGCTTCCCCTTCTACATTTGATCATTCAACCACATCTATACGCACCTAATCCATTCAGCATGGAGCACGCAAACATAGACGAGCAACTGCTGTCGGAGTTCAAAAATGCTGCAAACTCCGTCACAAGGTTGTTCAAGTTGGCCAGGGAGGCCAAATCAACTGACGAAGGCCTTAGAAAGCAGGGATACAAATCAGCATTACAAGACCTACTACTTCTTCTTGAAGCCAACCCCAATCTAGATGTCCAAGGTTGGGCAATGCATATGTTGCTGGATATGAATGGCCCCAGTAGTGCAGATTCCCCACACTCCGCCAACGAGGACCAGCAACTGTTAACCATGCAGTCACCAGATGACGCTATGAATGACGAAGATGATGCATATTTACCTGGAGACAAACGACGCAGCGTATATCGTCAGGATACCACAGACAAGAGAATGAAGCCGTAGGAATGTCGAGCCTACTTGTTTTGATGATTTTTGGCCTGACCGCCTAGCATCCACTCCTCCTCTGCATAAACGAACCCCTCAAGCATTAAAGCAGATTCCCATATAGGCAGCACCGTTGCTGAGCAGACCAGACCGTGCAGGAATGAATATTTGCATTTGGTCGAACGTAATATTTTAAGGTTAGCACCTGAGTGCCATGCTATGATCTTGCTACGAATATAAGTTATTAGGTTTAAATTCCGATATTATTAAGGACGATTATTGATGAGTACTACACTTCGAACCGTAATTTTTTCAAGTCGCAAACTTGGATAGAAATAAAGTTAACGTTACGCTAGCAAACTGCTGGAAAGTCTTTAACAGCCAAATATAGTTATAACTTTTCGTACATGATTGTTGTACTCTCCCGCTGTACACGGGACTGAATATCATCGCCAGCTTAGTACGGAGTATACGCCGAAATCAAGTTTTTCTTCATTCCCATTACCATTATTCATTCATTACACGGAAAGACTATTCATACACTACATACCCGAGCTTGGTGTCATCATCACTATTGGTATCCTTTTGGTTGTTGTTGGTTCTGCAATTGCAGGTTGTCGTTGATGCCGCGAACTAACAGAGCGCATTGCTGCTCTCCGCCCAGGACGTGATAACTCAACCAGTCACCAGCGCTGAATCGCATTCCACAAATACATGTGCCCATATAGGGTAGCTTGGAGTGAAGGTCTCGGAAAGAGCGGACTATCTTTTGCTCGTCAAACACAAAGTGTCCATGGAGCAAATGCTTCTTGAAGTCATAAGGTCGGTTGAACTGGCCTCGCTTATGTGGACAAGTATCTTGTGGATAAGGGCAGACAAACCTAGCAACTTCCTGATGGGTTCTCAGATGTCTGGGTAGGTCTCGTCGGAAGTACTTGCCACAAATATGGCACTGAAACTTTTTGTTTTGACCCTCGGCCAATGAGCCAGAAACAACTCGACCCGACACGGAGTTGGCTCCTTCGTCATAAATAGCATCGGGGGAGTTTGTCGAGGAGTGTCCTCCGGGCGAATTATTATCTGAAGTGGTGTTCTGTGGGTAGTGTGGTGCGACGAAGCCTCGGTCATAATTCATTGTGTTGCCTGTCGACGGAGCAGAGGTGGCTGTAGCAAGAGCACTTGAGCTTCCGCCGGTAACATTGGCATTCCCTGCTCCATAATTGTCTCTAGTATAATACACTGCAGCTGTGGCAGCAGCGGCAGCAGCTGCAGATGCTGCTGACCCCGAAATATGATCTGGTGAAGGACTTCTTATTTGATGGCCAACCATACCAGGCATCATGCCGACAGCTGAGGCGGATGGTGACGACGAAATCATAATCGAAGATGCAGTATTTGGCTGGTCATAAATATACAACGGCTGCGCTGGTGATTCGCTGGCCGTGGTAGGAGACATTGTACCTCCTTGCATAGTGAAAGGGACTGTGGTATACATTGGCGAAGTTCTTGCCGGAGTAGGAGGGCCCATCACATTGGACCAGAGAAGATTAGAAGATGAAGCGGAGGCTGAGAGAGTACCAGATGTACTTGCAGTTGACGGTGTGCCAGTAGATATTGGTATATCACGAACTGTAGAAACACCACTCATATCGGCATGGTTTTCACCATGAAGAAAATCTCCAGAAAATGAAGAAAAGTGGTCATCTCCCGTAACATATGAATCGTGAGACGAGGTGTTTGATCCAAAGAATTGTGATTGCTGGGCAGGTGGTGTCTGTACGTTGTTCAAATTAGGTTGGAACAATAGAGGAGATGAAGTAGAAGGCGATGAGGGCTCCTGGAAACCATGCTGTTGAGGAGAGTAAGGCCCTGAGCCTACAAACATTCCTCCGAGCTGGTTCGAGAATATAAGAGTAGAACCGTCCATTCTTGAGCTATGAGGAGGTGGTAGGGAGCCCAGGTGATGCCTATGGGCTGCTGGGAAAGCTTGTGGGCGCTGTGGTGTCGGCCTTATAGGAAAAGGACGACTAGGTTGTATTCTTTCAGCGTAAGGCTGCTGAATAGTAGAAATTGCTGTTACCGGAGGGTGCTGTTGATTCACTGAAGCTATCGGTCCGGAACTAGACAGTGAGGATGAAGAAGTCGAAGCTATTGGCTCTTTTGCAAGACTGGACTTATTTTTTTTTCTTGACATGCGACCTATTATTTGTTGTTAATATCATATACTCTTTTTCAATAACAAGCTTTTGTTCGTTTAACTTTTGCTCATTGTTGTAGCCTGTCTCGCTGCGCTTTGTTCTCCAGCGATGGATTAGCGCATGCGGTGCATGGCCCCTTCCACATCCGTCACGGCAGGGCCAGTAAATAAGTCCGACTACTGGTCCGTGGGAGCCATAAAACTCCTTTGCTCGTAACCACAGTACTTCTCGACTAATTTTAAAGGTACAAAGGACAAAGAGTGGTAGCCGAGGTATTCATTGACCGCACGACCAACCTAACCGGACACAAACAAACCGCAGACCAAGGGAAAACAACAATAAGGGCCGAACAATGGAAAACCTAACTTACACCAGCCTGGCACTGGCAGGGTCGTAGAAATCGTAGGGGTTATACTCACTTCAAAGTCACATAAAATCAAAGGTCCTTTCTGTGTCTGGCGTATTTTTGTTATCAATCTTAATCGTGTCTTCTAATAGAATGAATATATTCTCAGAAGCAAGATTAAAATTATAAAAAACAAAAATTTTGCTGAGAGAAATACCAGATTGATAAATCAACGCTATCACGGGCCAAAATAAAATAAAACAAAATAAGTCCGGCACTAAGATATACGCAGCGTATTTGTATTACACGCAGCTCAATTATTCCGTCAGGTGTAAAGTTGCCTGTCGGAAGGAGCGTTTATATCTTAGTCGAATGAACTATCGTTTTCGTTTTGTGCTTCAGAGTGCCGATTATGAACCCTTTACTTTTTCTGGATTGTTAGTAGAATGTCCCAATTGTAACTCACCTCTCTTTGCTTCTTGCTTGTAAGTGTCTGCTATTGTCCGGCCCAATCCAGAGCGGGTAAATAATAGCATGCACAAATTTTGACAGAAAGAAGCAACCAAAGAGGAGGCAAGAGAGTTTTAGAAATTTTAACTTACCACGGAGGCAAACTGGGTAGAAAAAGTGGCTAAAGTTAACAATAGAGTATTAGGGTGTCCTGGGGTTGCAAGCAGATGGTCCTTTGAAACAGGAAAACGTGGTGATAGGCTCGCTCCGTTTTCTTTCTTCTGTGCCTTGCAAGTTTCTTATTCTCCGTTCTGTCCACAATAACAATGCGTTAGAAAGCGGTAATGAGACTATCGATCTTTGCAACAATAGCCTGGACGTAAGCAGAGTCAGGTGCGGACCAAAAAAAAAGTTTTCTTATCGAATAGGCAATGATTGACAGTCAAAGTGGTTGGCAACGGGATGCGGCACGGAATTCGAAGCTGAAATATTTCAGTTGCAAAACTGTACTGGATGGAGTGTCGAAAGCGCGATGTTGAACCTTGCCTTTGTAACCGATTTGCAAATAGAAGGTTAATATGATGGGCGTTCCTCTGTGTTGTATATGAGTGCTCAATCGACAGCACTTTATATGAACAATAGTAGAACAAGGAAGATAGCTAACCGGGGTGTGTTACGAGGTGTGATCCGATCGTGATCTTTGTTCTTCAAGCTAGGTAGAATCAATTACTCTGCTTCTAGTTATGTCCAGTCAAGAAAACAGGTCGGAATAATGGTCTGTTTGTCACAATTGGAAGTCTTGTCTTTGAGAAGCCAAGCTGATGGTCAAGTTGGCAGAAAGTCCGAAAGTAGGAGTTAACCAAAGACTGTGTCGAAGTGTGCAAAAGAGCCAAAAATGGTTTCGGCTTCAATTTCAAAGTTGTGTCGAAGAATAGCAAAAGTAGATCTGTTTATATAGATTCTTAAAATTTCTATTGTTTTGCTGATTTGCAGTGCGGAAGCTGTAAAAGATATTTTATTTTTCCGCCAGACATAATTTTTTGCGTATGCGAAGGAAACTTTGAACCGAAGAAGTTATTTTTCTCATCTAGGGCAAGTGGGCTATGGCTCGATCCAGCCAATCAAAACTTAGAATCAACCTCAAACAATCTGCCGCTCAAATTATTATATGCATGGAATAGTTCCTAATGTAGAATACAATGAAAAGTACTGCAAGAAAGCTTCTCGGGCAATTCCATATTTGGCTTGCTCAGCCGTTACTACTTTGCTTTTTCCATGTAATGACGTCTTATCCTGGGCCATACCAGAAACTCAAACTTCAACGGCAGATATGACTAGCCTACGGTGATTTCATTTACTAGGTATCTAGATATAGTCTAAGTAGTGAATAGCAAATAAACTCCAATTCTGGATCGACCGGTAATTCAACTTCTTCGGCTTGTCGCTCAGGCCATCTCTCGTTCGCCCTCTGTGACGAGTCAGCACTGCTATATTGCTAATCTGATCAATCTGTTAATAATTGAAATCTGGAAGCAATACTAATACTAGTTAATGACGGGGAAGCGTGGGGATCATGAAGATGACTCTCTTCTCTCTCTTTCCGATCACGAGAGATGTCAAAACATAATACTCCAAAAATATATGGGGAATGGGCTCTGTGTACAGAATAAGCCGGGGTGACCACCGAACTGCGGTTAACTCGAGAGCTATTTTTGTAGAAATACACATTATGTCTTAGCATTACGCATCTGCGGAAGGGCTTATCTTTTAGCAGTTCACGGCGAAGTTCGTAAAATGGAAATAATCATCTTCATTGACTGCATGTTGCTTTTGCCGTTTACTACTATGTTCTATTGTTACAAAAAGCAACGGGGTGGCTTTGACTTGTTCATACATACAGTTTCTGATCGTCTATGCTTTGCAGAACAACTCTGGGGCTATGAGAGCAAGGTTCAAGGTGGGCCGGGAGAATTTTAGAAAGTGCATTTAGTAGATGAATTATGTATGGATAATTCTCATCAAGTGCTAGGTAGTATAACAGGGGCATGGAAAGTAGCTAAGAGGTTCGTAAATTTCCCTTCAGGAGTCACCGACGCCTATTACCGAGTGAGGCTCAACTCCTAACTATCCACAAGCAGGCAAGCAAGATGAAGCTTTCCTGAAAATGTGGAGGAGAACAATGGGTCAGAGGGGAAGATCTAGCTTGATCAGCTGCACAATTGGCAAAAATATCTTGATTGAGCATAAAAGGTTTTAGATAAATTTAGCAACCAGGTGCTTCATGTTTAGTATTACTTTTGGGCATTCATTTTTTGGTGTGCGATTCAGAAACATGTTACTTTTTCTGTGGATGGTATCGCAAACATATTTCAACACCGGCCGAAGAAAGTCAATCTATTGTATGGTTCCACCTATTGGCAGTAAAGTTTCGCAATTTCTCTCCAAAATGGGCAGAGCCGGCGTTTTGATGCAGCAGGGCTGGGTTTGGCCCCTCTCTCTAACCTCACAAACTGCAGGAACCTCAGGAAGCAACGTTTTCGGGGTAATTTTTGAAAAATTTCTTGGTGATGGAATGCACCCATACTGCGGAATTTGGCCGTCGGGATCTACTGGTCAGTTAACCCAACTCCGCAAATGTCTCCTGCTAATCGTCGGACGGCTTTGAAAACGTAGCTTTTTCCCGATATGACACAGTTAGGTTAGCGCTTACTTAAGTGACCCCCTGGGCAATTCGGATCCAGCCCGGCAGCGAGGATCAAAATATCTAGAGGTGGGCGGGCCCTCTCGGTGGCTCTGAAGGCATACTTTGCTTCGATACATTTGAAGTTATGCCGCTCGCTTCCCAAAACTGAAAATGGAACCCGAAGAACTTTTGACGGAAGTCTTGGGGGTTATCTGGGGGTAGTAGATTAGGGGGGAGAAGTACAACTGTCCACTCAACATAGGCTCATTAGGAGTAAATTAATTTTAAGCCTAACCAGTAAATTCTAGTCGAGTGATAATTGTATTTCATTCAACTGGATTCACGATATTGTTGGAAATTGGTCGCGTGAAAAAGCCGGGTCTATTTTTCAGCCTAGTTCTTATTGGTGGACCACAGAGTTACATCGTTTTTTTAGAACAAGGGGATGATAGGCGACAGAAGTATGAAGGAGCAGGATCGCAGGGATGACATTACCATACGCGGCATATGAAGTATCTATACAAAAAATTCGTATATATTCCAATCAGTCAGCTCCACGCTGACTTTGAATTGAACAATCTCCGACTTTTCAGGGTTTGCGTCGTTCTGGGTTTTGCTTTCTTCTGATGTCTGGGGTGATACGACTACGCATTGGGCATCACCAGTTTCTGCCAGTATTGACCCATTTGGTAACCAGGCAAGGCTATGTAATGTCCAACTGAAATAAAACATGCAGCAACTAAGCTACAGCTCGACAAACAACTTGGACTTAACGCCTTGGTTCACAAACCATACGGAGATTGCCTTGCTCCGAGGTATTTCGTCATACAGTTTGAACCATTCCCCGATTTGTATGAGCAAACTTCAGCAATAACTTTTGCCGTCTGTTTCCCCAGCAACCTTGTTTTCCAGTGGTAAATTCCAGCACAGCAATGTAAATTGGGCCATTTTGTTTATTGTTGTTCGAATTGGTCGAGCCGCCCGACATAACGGGCCATCCACAGGAAAAGTAATGGGCCATATAACTATCTTTGTTTACCTCAGTACCACTACAAGTTTTTTGTTTGTTACGTTTTTCCAGTTGTACAATAGTTATCGAACGAACGAGACGAATCTGACGGCAAACTACTAGTTATTTATACCAGTCTTATTTAATTTACCGACACAATGGCTGCACGTCCTTTCTTCTCCTTAATCGCCCTTGTTTTTCATGCTGGGTATGTTTTTACTTGATATTGCTCCAACATGGCGATGGCTGGTTCGTTGTTGCTCCATAGTGGGTTGACACTGTTCGAAACCCATGATAGGTGCTATTCAAGAGAAATTGGTCAACTTTTTATCTTTTTTCTCGGTTCTAGTTGGCTATGACTTATGAATTATTATTTAACTAACTCCATGTAGTGCTTTGTTGCTGCTTTTCTTCATTGTGCTGGCGGGCACACAAGATGCTTTCCCCTTGAACGACTTCTACTTCTTCCAGGCCGACACTTCGTCAATCAGTGGCGCCCCTTCAACTTCCAGATGGTCTCTCTACGGCGTCTGCGGTGTTGGCGACGACGGCAAGAATGTCGATTGTACCAAGAACAAGGCTGCTTATCCTTTTGACCCCACTCGTAACTTTGGTACGGAGGACGGAGTTCCTTCATCCATTGTCTCCAATCATCAACAGTACTACTTGATGACTCGATTTGCTTTCGCTTTCTACCTGATTGCCTTGTTTTTCGACTTCATTGCCTTTTTTTTCAGTTTCCTTGGTCTTGCCTCCCGACTTGGTTCCGGTCTTTCTTCTCTGTCATCTCTTGTGGCCTGGGTGTTCGTGTCTGCTGCTTCTGGTCTAATCACTGCCACTTATGTCAAGGCTAAGAATGCTTTCCATGACGACGGTAAGGATGCCAAGCTCGGAGTCAAGCTGTTTGCTTTCACCTGGACTGTTGTCTTCCTGTTGTTGGCTACCTTTATCCTGTCCTGCTGCGCCTGCGGCGGTCGAAAGAAGGGAGGCTTCGCTTCAGATGACGCATACTACAGCTCGTCCGCTGTAGGAGGCGGCTTTGGTTCTACTTCTCTCAGAAGAAACCGATCAGAAAAGGAAATCGGCGAGGCAACCCCTACTCAGAAGCGTGGATTCTTCCATGTGAAGAGAAAGGATGATAACTACGACTCTGAATCCCAGAACCCTGTCATCGCCAGCAACACCAACAACAATAATAATGATGCTTCCTCTTTTGAACGACAATCACCTTTGTAAGCTTTTTTTTGCGTAGTTTGAAATCTGCGCAAACTGTTAGTGTCCTCAAATGTCCCGCGACCCTCTATGACCCTCTATGGTTTCACTCAAAAAGTGCGCGAATATTCTCTATTCAGTGTAACGCTTTACCCGAGTGTGGAGAATTATCGTCTTACCCCAACTCTTGGAAGAGATAACCACATACCTTTTTCTTGCAACTACAATCCTTCTTAATAAACTTTTAATAATAATCTTATATGTGTGTCTGTCATATATTATAATAATAATATTATTAAGTTCATCAACTTATTTCATATAACCCTGAGTAGCGGCTTCAGCATAGTTAACTGATCCATGGTATCGATTGTTGTTACTGTATCGTCCATTGCCAGAACTAGTATTGTTGCTACTGATATTGTTTCCGCCATTGCTGCTAGTAGTATTACTGCTGCCGCCATTACCGCTGCCACCGCTGCCGCCGCTGTTTCCTCGTACACCAAGGGGATTCTTGGAGAATGACAATCGAATTCCACCCTTGACGGAATTTGATAGCCCAAATCCATACAATTCTTCTAAGGCTCGGGCAGCGTAAGCAACATCCTCGAACTCGACAAAGCACATTGGGCCATTCGCCTTAGTTCTGAAACAAAGGCGTTTGTATCCCCGTCGCGATGCAAACAGGTCCTTCAACTCATCTTCACTAGTATCAGGAGGCAAGTTTCCAACGTACAATGTGTTGCAAGGCGGGTTCTGGTCAGCAGGGTTAGCCGGGGGTAGTACTCGGCCACCATTTTGCATAATCTGAATAGCCTGGCTATTGTTTGTAGGAGAGTAAGGAACAACAACCTTGCTAGGGTCTCCCCCGCCATTACTCACGGCGGGCATACTAGGAGGACTCTTATCGGTAGAGATAGAGAGCTGAGAAAATTGCCTTACAGCACTACCAGGCTGAGCTGGTGGAGTTGCAGCAGAGGTGCTAGGGGGGCCTGGAGCAACAACTGCAGCGGCAGAACGTCTCTTATCCCACTGGTTCTGTGTAGGTACAGGTGCAGGTGTCAATTGAGTTTGTCCATTTCGCGCAGGAGGTGAAGTTGATGCAGTAGATGAAGCAGAAGATGATGACGATGCAGAAGATGCTTGTGTGCTTAATCCTTGAGATGCAATTGATGCTAAAGTTGGTCGTGAAGATGCAGAAGATGGGGGCGAATTGCTAGATGCATGTTTTTGCTGCTGGATTGCATGTGGAGGTCCAGGAGGTCCCAAAACACCTTGATGAGGAGGAGAAGTGGCAGTGCTGGCGGATATAGGAGGTCCAGGTGCAGCCGTAGCAGAAGCAGGGCCGCCATTGCCATTAGAGCTGGGTGTGAAACCCATAAAGCCCGAATCCCTAGCAAAGAATCTCACAGGGTCATTGACAAGATTATTGAACTCGTCTTCATCCCTAGACTCAAGCAACAAACTCTTGCCAGAGGGAGGAACACCAGGTCCCTGTTGAGCATGAGTAGGCATGTTATACTGTCCATTGCCACTGACATTTCCATTGCTTGTGCCGCCATTACTGTGGTACAAGCTGAAGTCGTCATTTCCAGCAACAGCGCCGTCGATGGAACCAATAGGGAAGAGGCTTCTAGGAGACGATGCATTTTTTGCCTGTTCTGGCGTTTCGTATCCACCACCATTCTTAGAGCCTGCGGCGTTTGCATCAGCAAAGACAAATCTTGATGATCCCTTCTTTCGTAGAGATTCGTAAGAGGATGAATGATTCACAGAGTTCTCAGTGTCGGAGCTGCCAGAAGTTGGAGCAGTGCTAATCACGTCTCGAACGATTTCACATTTCAGAGGGCCCATAAAAAAGATGTCACTTCTCATGTCCAAGGCAGATTGGGCAGCTGATGCACTAGCAAAACTCTTGAAATATGCATAGCCAAAAATACTGAGAGGAAGGCCATCATCTCCAACAGACGAGCTCTTGTGAAGCTCCGCATACATGAACTCATGAGCAAAGGTAAACAGAACTTTGAACTCTCGATCAGTGATATCTCTGGGCAAATTCGAAATCTTCAAAGGAAGTGGACCGCTACCGGGAGTGGTAGCAGTTGGAGCCTTCTCTTCAATGGCAGTTGGAACTATAGGGCCAGCACCAAAAAAACCTTGAGCAGAGGAAAACAGCTGGGAGGGACCACTCAGTCCACCTCCTAGAAAACGAGAACTGCCTCCATTATCCAAAGTAGAAGTGATGTTGTCAATAGACGAACTCATCGGGTCTCTGGGGCCAGTTGTCGGGGAAAGAATCATGTTTGGGATGTCCGCAGTTACTGGAGGGTAAATGTGGTGCGGAGGAAGAAAAATTTTCGGGGGTCGGGAGGAGCGAGCAGGTTAGCGTGGCAACAGTCCCGAAGTTATTGTAAACTGAAAAAGCTCAGAGACAATAATAAAATAAGTAGAAACCGAAAAAGATTCCCCGATTCAAAAGTTTCACGATAGGCTAGTGCTGTTTGACTAGTTTCGCAAAATCGGTATGGCAGTGAGCTCCTTAATGTAATAAAAGCTGTTAATAAGGCGGCTGGTTCACGCTCTTGAGCTTCAGGTCGAGCAGTAGAGAAAAGTAGTTTTTCTCAACAAGTTCGATAGCAGAGAAGAAGAAACTCCTTGATGTAATGCAACTAATGCCAAATGCAAATAAATCGAATGTCGATAGTGTGAAATGCGCGTACAGTTGAATAATGTAGAATAACCCTAGTCAGCCGTATAGAGTGATGGGATCTCCAATAAATAGAATGGTCGCAAATTAACGCGTGAACGTCCTGCAGACAATACCTATCGAGTAAACGCTGTATTCAACTGTAAAAAGATGAAGGAGAATTGGTAAAATATTCTCAAGTGAGTTGAATGATAGCCCAGGGTGGTACGGATGCGCGGCGACGGATGATGAAAAATTTCAACTAGCGCGTCAAACAAAACTGCAAATCAATCAAATCACAACTGCAACAAAACAGAAGTGCTCGGTGATTATAAATGAATAAATCAAGTTGTCTTGAAGATCTTGACGAATTCGCGTTCGTTCTAGAAGAGTACTTTGCTAGTCTCAGGGCACGTGTTGAACAGCTAAATGGCAATAAAAGCAAACACCAAATATGACGGTCGACTAAACGCAGACTGGTAGAAGTAATATAGCTTCTCTACCGTCCTATCAGGGCTCGTATCTTGTTGTTAAGTATATTCAGAGCCTTGAAAGGTCCAAAATGCTTGATGTCGTTCGAGTTACTTTCCTGGTGAGGAAAAAGAAAAAAAGAGAGTGAGTGGGATGTAGGAGGGAAAGGGAAATGATACGTGTGTCGCCATAGGAACCAACTACCGCAACCCGCCACAAATTCAATTTCACAGTACATTTCAGCACAGCAAGTGGAGTCAAATTATCCTATATAATGAGTAAAAAGAGGAAAAGAGTTATTGCCTGGGATATTATATCGGGTCAATAATCCAGGATTGATTAATTGTTCAGTACTTCTTGGTCCATCTCGGGCTGCAAGAACCTAGTAGGAGATTGTAATCGTGACTGCATGTACTTAGCGTGACTGGATATGTGAGTTACCCTGCAAGTTCCATATTGAGTACTGTAACAAATATTGCCTTATCGGGTTATCGCAGATATACGCGGCTATCCTAAGATAGTAGAAGATAGCGCATCCGGGAGCCAGGAGGGATCGATGGGGCAAAAGAGTTTAAATTAAGGCAATATGAGAAGTCACGATTTTACCCCACAATCTGTATAATCTCCGTTAGTGCCTGTAAGTCAAATAATTCTTCTCTTATCCGTACAAATCTCTTTATTTTAATGTTCGCCCGCATGAGGTCTAGTTTCAGTTTGGTCCTATGATAGTGGCCGAGAAGTGGCCGAGTACGCTCAAGCGAAGTACGTTATTTAAAGTCCCCTGACGATATTGCAGGATATACCAGAAGTTTTGTGAATTCACATCTAATTGTATTGTGTTGGTTCTCGTGTTATCGCCTGCCTCCGTTGTTCCGTCTTTTTTGCGGGGTGCGGTTTTCCATCGGTATAGATAGTGGGGTAGAGGAGGGGTGCTATTGATTTTCACACCATATGAACCACCGGTTGAACTCCGTCGCTATATTGTGGTGAAGTTGTATAAAGGACGGCCATATATCGTCATGACAAAGTTTCACTCCCCAGAAGAACTTAACATGACCTCCGCTACTGCTACCAGACGCCTTAGCACTCTCTTGTCACACCTGTCTACAAGGCAATTGTCTACCACCTCTACCAGCTACAAGCCGGTGTTTAATCAATTGGACCATTCTCCTAGTAACTCATCTGCATCTTTGGCCTTTCAGGTGCCTCCGTCTCAGGCCCAGACCCAGACTGCTAAACCTACACATTATCATGATCTGAACCCCACATATTTCTTGCAGAGAGCCGCCCTGATTGAGCCAAATGCTCGAGCTGTTGTTCATCTATCTCGAACAGGGCAACAAGTGAGTTTTACTTACAGCGCTTTTGAGCAAAGAGTCGCTGCTCTAGCCAATTTCTTCAAACAGAACAATTATAAGCGAGTGGCTATCCTGGGTCCTAATACACCTGCACACTTGGAAACCATGTATGCTGGCGTTGCTGCCGGCGGCATTATTATGGGTCTCAACTATAGACTCAAGAAGCGAGAAATTGAGTACATGCTAGACTTAGGTCAGGCAGATATCGTGATCGCAGATGTGGAGTTCCAGGATTTGGTTGACAAGAATAAGAGGACTGTCATCGTCGACAATGATTCGGGCATTGAGGATCCCACTTGTGAGTATCAAGCAGCATTAAAATGGGGTAGAACCCACGATCTGGATAAGTTTGTGTTTGCAGAGCATGAAGAAGACGACTTGCTCGGCTTGTTTTTCACCAGTGGTACGACTGGAAATCCAAAAGCCGTGGAGTATTCCCACAGGGGTGTATACCTGGCAGCACTCTCAAATGTCATTGAGTCTGGTATGAATTCTCAGGATATCTTCGGTAAAAATCGATGCAGATATCTTTGGACTTTACCTATGTTCCATGCTGCTGGATGGACTTGTCCCTATGCAGTAACAGCTGCTCGAGGCACACACTTCTGCCTTCGAAAGATCGATCCTGATTACATCTGGGATCTCCTGAAGAACGAGCATATTAGCCACTACAATGCTGCGCCTACTGTCAATACGATGCTTCTGAACTCACCAAAAGCTACGAAGTTGGAACAACCCGTCAGAGTTATCGTCGCAGCTTCGCCTCCAAGTCCCAAACTCTTTGAAGAGATGTTGGCTCATAATCTGCATCCTGTTCATATGTACGGGCTTACAGAAACATATGGTCCTTTCACTCGTGCCTATTTCCAGGAGGAATGGCAACATCTGCCCAAAGAAGAAATCGCTTCCAAACTTGCAAGACAGGGACACTCGTTCCTAACTTCTCAAGAGCTTCGAGTGGTAGACAGTAAGCTTAATGATGTTGAGAAAAATGGTCAGGTCATCGGTGAAATTGTTATTAAGGGCAATGCAGTTACCAAGGGTTATCATCGAAACGAAGAGGAAACTGAGAAAGCATTTGACAAGTGGTTCAGATCAGGCGACCTTGCAGTCTGGCACTCGGATGGAGCTATTCAAGTACTCGACAGAAAGAAGGATATCATCATTTCTGGCGGTGAAAATATTTCCTCAGTCACTGTTGAGTCTGAAATCGTCAAGTTCCCCAATGTCTATGAAGCAGCTGTCGTGGGTGCTCCAGATGAAATGTATGGAGAAGTTCCAATTGCATTCGTAACTCTCAAGAATACTTCTATTCCAAAGCCCAATATGGAGGAAATGATCACATTTCTAAGAGCCAATATGGGTCACTACCAGGTTCCCAAAAAGCTGTTCTTTGTCAACGAGTTACCCAAAACGTCTACAGGAAAGGTTAAAAAGAATGTGTTGAGAGACATGTACAACAAAAACCCTGAAAATCCCTGTTAGTGGAGAGTAGTTTTCGTATTCTGCAAATTAATGTGATATTTTTTAATAACTCATTGGATTTTTAAAAAAATTTTTGCGTGATCATAAGTCCTGAGAATTGCATATAGGTTCTTCACAAATAAAGTCCACATATATTCAAATAAATGTTAGAATAACTAGTTCTAAATATCTCAGTAAATTTATTCTCGAACAAAAAACCTAAGCACCGGGGGCGGGAGAAGCACCGGGAACAGAGCCATCAATGACCTGGACGTTTGAGCTAGAAGAATCCCAAGAGGACTGAGCCAAAGACACTTGCAAGTTATCGAGATCATAGACAACATAGGCAGAACGCAAGAAGGTATCACCCAAAAGTGTGTATCCAGAGGACTCAGAGTTGGAAAACACTGCGAGACCATAAAGGCCAGATACACCGGTGAGTTCTTCAAGCAGGATTTCTTTGGCAGGAACATTGATAATCGCACCATTAAAGCTGTACACAACGTTAGTATCAGGAACTGAGGACGTAGTGTAAACCCCATATTGTGCATTATAGGTAGCACCCAGAGCAGATGCAATACCTGAGGCAGCATCTGAAGGAAGATAAGTGAAAGAGGTTCCAGAATCCAGAATTCCCGGGAAAGAAGAGCTAACAGTCTCACCATTAACTGTGATGGAGCTGACAGTAGTCTCAAAGGTGCTGCTGCTAAGCAAGTCGACGGTATAAAGATTACCGGTATACTTGGCGGAGTCCACAGCACCAAAGAGAATACTTCCAGTGGAAGATTCCTCATCGTCCAAATACAGAGAGTAGACGTTGCTCGAAATATAACCCTGATCTACAAGATTCTGAGGAATATTGATGTAGTCAGCATCTGACTCTCCAGAGATGAATCCGATACCGAACACACCGGTGTCTTCCGTATAGGTATCAACATCGCCGAAGCTTTGAGATTTGATACTAGCACTACCGAGAACGATAGTGTCAGTCACCCAGTCACCTGAAGCAGATCCCGAGACATACTGAATAGAGAAGTCAGAGTTGTTATAGTGATAAGAAGAAGACGAAGAACTGTCATAAGATGTATGGGCTTGTGAGACCGAGGAAGAGTAAACCCACAGATCAGAAGATCCGGTATCAATTGCGACAGTGTTCTTCTGGGCATTGCTTCCAATACCAAGATCGGCATTATAAGAGGTAAATTCGTTCGCTAAAGAGACAATATCACTTCCATCTCGCTTAATGAGATCCTTGAACGGCTTGATGTTTCTTGTGTGAGAAATAGGGAGAGCCAGAAAGCCGCCACTACTTCGCTCCTCGAGAGGAACAGCTAGAGCAACAGAAGCAGCAGCCAAAGAGGTAGCAATAAGAGAGTATTTCATTGTTTAAAAGTTTCTGTGAGAATGAGATAGTTCGTTTGCGTTGTCAGAGAAGTGTGATCAAGAGAGCTGGCCATTAGATCTGGTCCCGTTCAAGACCTTAAATAGTTTTTTTCAACTACATAAACGAATGATCAATCTCTAAATATGGTCGCTATCTCATCCAGCTCTGTCGTGACGTCGTGCCTTGGTCCATCTCAGCTACAATCGCCATGACTGCTTTTGGATAGTTTTGCTGACGATCAATCGAGCACTCCCCAAAATATTTGGAAGATCGGTGTTTAAGCAAACCTCGCATGAAGTTAAACATGAAAAATTGCGAACATTGCGACAGTTCTTGTTAGATTTTGGAGCCGCGAACGGCACAATTTCTTGTTTCGCTAAGCTTCTTTTCCTCCCCTGCAAGTTCAGCAAGGATGATCAGCAGATTTTCCTCAACGTGAGCAGCTCAGATTACTGGGGGATGTTCAGCCCCGATCAGCCATCTTTGTTGAAACTCGGCTAATTATCGCACCATATCAGTATGGTTTTTTATATCGGCTTGAAACAACTTCGATCTTAGTCCGAATCTGTTTCATCGTGGCGACGGTTCAAGATTCGAGGCTAGCTAGGTCTAAATCGCTCGGGTTTTTACCGCCTGAGCCTTGTAGAGATTAAATTAGCTCATCCTACCCTTCCCTTTCGCCGTTTAGGAGCGAGTGCCGTGTAGAACGGGTTACCGTAGGTGTCCGGTTCACTGTGAAATGAATATACATACTTACCGCCTCAGCCTAAGCATACCCGTCCCTGCCAAGGTGTTGATGCCGAAGGGACCGATGAACCTACCCCCGCGCTTTCGTGGCTGACCCTGGGCACATGCAGGGGTCCTAGCTCTGCCCCCGCTGAGACTGGAAAGGTAGTAAGGAACAAGGTCCTTGAACATAGGGTTGTTCAACGCTCATTTCTACAAAGTATTCTAGAATCCAATTTCGGGGTCATAAGTCTTGAGGTACAAGCTGTTGCATACAATTGGCCCTGTTACACAAAATATAGACAGAATGCTTCAATTATTGCTTGTTTGGCATTGTAGGGTGAGGTGTGTGGACTTGCTGCTCGGGTAAATATGCAATCAAAACGTCTCATGCATGGTTTATCACGGTAAACTTGTCTGCCCGAGTGAATTTCTGTCGTGCTTTTGCTCTTGTCATTGAAAATCAGATCTGTATTGGTTCATAGTTCTGATAAACCTTTATCAGAATGCGCCTTACCATCCAGATTCAGTCTGATAGAGCAATAATAAGCAAGTCTGTACAATCCAGAGGTTTCTATAAACGCCTTGTTGGTTTTAAATATACTTTCTGATATTAATTATCGCTGTATATGTCCGATGATAGCAGCCGCTAGCCTTATAAGACGAGGCTAGGACACAATAAACGATACCCAGCTTGGTATTTCTGATGCCGTGTGCCGATGGATCTACCAAAGCCAAATTTTTCAAAGAACTATCAATGCGGCGTGAGGCCTTACCCGCTATGCTCATAACTTTATCCAATTCTTAACCTAGCCTGGATTGGTCGTCATGGCGTAGCCTGTGCCTTCTCCTTGAAGAACCATGAGGTGCTATTATTTCATATTAATAGCGTAAGACGGCAGAACCATCATGTTCCACGTTAACTAACAGACATATCGTCATAACGAAGCTATTAATGTCATTATTATGCATTGGAATGCAAAATTGATATATTCTTCTGCCCCTTACGAACTGAACTTGCCCGGATTGGATTTAAAAGGTGATATTTGTCAAGAATGACGTAGTGCTGCTATCTCGTCAAGTCAACTGACCTAATAACATTGCTCGCGCTTGAAATTAAATGGAGAATGGATGAATACCTCATGACAACTTCTTGAAAGACATTTCGCAGTCTTCAAGCGCTCTACTGGTACGAATCATTAACTACGGAAGAAAACACTACCCCTGGCACTAGGCTCATCCTTGCAACTAGGGCTCGTAGTTCTTTCTCAAAAACGATCTCAATAATCAAATCAAGTCAATCTAATTCAGATAGAGCGTATGACAGGCTGATAACCTTTTTTCAGCATCTGATGTATAGTTACACTAGTAAACAAACAACAAAGTAAACTGTTATCACGTGATTGCAAGAGGTCACGTGATTCATTTTTAGTGTCGTATAAAATTACTCTTCGAAATAAATTGTCAGCTACGGCCATATCCAGATGAAAATAAGACTTCCCGTCCGATCAGTCCTATTCAAGCATCTGAGAGCCTTACACAGTACTATAGTGGGTGACCATATGGGAACAGAAGGTGCTGTAGTTTTTTTTTGAAACACGTTGTCATCGAACTATACAAGTCAAACGCTTATATTTATGCCTCTCTATATTTACTTACTTGAAATCATTATTTCCAAGGAGTAGTTATTTAATGATTCATGCAATGATTTTTGTTCAGACCTGCAGTTGAGCTGAGAAAGATACTCTAAAAATTATAGAAGTAAGTGCGGCTTGATTTTTTTTCTTCACTACTCCAAATTTCTTCGTCAATTTATACAAATGCCAAAAGCTGCCAGAGGTCGACGAATTAAGAAAAGAGGAATTGAGGGTGAAGCTGATAATATAGATCTTGACACTGTTGATGACCTCAAAGTTTTCGATGGTGAAAATAATACTGAGCATGAGCCCAGCAAGACAGAGAAAGAGGATGAATCAGATGCTAACCAGTTTTTTGGTTTAGTAAATCGAGACGAGTTGGAATATTTCAAGCAGGCTGAAAGTACTCTGAACTCGAATGCATTTGGCTCCGATGAAGAGAGGCTAGGTTTTATTTCTAGTGTCGTTGAAGAAATGTCCGGGAAAGAACTCAAGGTTGTTACCAGTCAGATATGCTCTAAACTGGTCGAGAGAATAATTTTGTCAGGGACTGAAGCACACGCGCGAAAGATATTCAAGTCGTTTAATGGCCACTTTGTGTCATTGTCTCTTCATAAATACGCTTCTCATTGTATTGAGACTCTGATAGTGCGATGTGCGCCAATGGTTGAGAAGGAGATTCTGGAAGGTGCTAACATCGACGAAGATGAAGACGCGTTTGTAACTGCTGAGAGTATGGTTCTGTATATCTTGGGTGAACTTAACCTCCGAGCTCTGGACCTACTCGCCGCTCATCAGTATGGTTCTCATGTACTTCGGATGCTTTTAGTTGTTCTCGGTGGATCGGAGATCCCATCAAACCGAACCAAATCGGCCCTTCGAAGCAAGAAGAGTAAATTTGCTCGAAAAATGATATCCATTGGCGATCGAGAGGGGTCTGGCGAAGAGTATTACGGTAAGTCATTCCAAGTACCTGCTTCATTCAAACAAAGCCTTGGTGAGCTTGTTAGAGACATCACCGCCGGGCTTGATTCCAAAAGTGCAAGAGAACTGTCTATAAATAAGGTTTCTAGTCCGGTGATGCAACTTTTAATGAAAAGTGAAGCTGATAGCAAACGGAGAAAGAATAAGGAGCTTCGGCTTTCGTCAATGGTCTTTACAGAGGAAGAAGGTGAAGAGGCATATGTGGAATTCTTATTGTCTGATGCTGTAGGTTCTCATTTTTTTGAATCGGTCATTGAGAATAGTCTTCCTATGGACACTATTGAGCGATTGTATAAGTCATACATGGAATCCAGAATAGCCAAACTAGCCCGACGAGAATTTGGTTGTTTCCCTATTGGAGCAATCTTGAAAAAATTCAAATCTTCCCGAGCTATAAAGATTATTGATCTTCTTGTCGACGACAAGGATGGAGATTATCCCGATGCATTAATTAAAGCTGTTGTCGAAGTTTCGGTGAAATATTCACACCGGCCTGCAGAAGTAGCTGATAGTGTCAGCTCGAGGAAATACGGCAAAAATGTTCTATCAACTCTGAATATCGATGAGACATTGACAAACTATAAGCATGGACGTGTCCATACCAATCCTGAAGATATGCAGAAATCAACATTTATTCAGACCTTGATCGGCGCATCTCCCAGAATAAAATCTTCAGTTATCGACTCTCTTACCGAGATGGATAAAGATAAACTCCTGCAATTCTCCAAGCATCCGGTGTTCTCCCATATTATTGAAGGCTGTCTAGACCCTGCTGTTGACACCATTCGAAGAAGGAAGCTTCTGAATCAACTAACCACCCCAGGCTTCACCATGGAGCTATCATGTAATGCTTACGGTTCTCACTTGGTGGACAAATGCTGGAGATTCACTTATAGACTGAAGCATTTCAGAGAACGAATAGCTGAAGAATTAGTATCGTCAGAGACTAAGGTTAAAGAATCGCGATATGGCAAGCAGGTATGGAGGAACTGGAGTTTGGACAAGTACGTGAGAAAGAGATTTGAATGGTGGAAAATTGTTAAGCAAGAGGAAGATATTATTGGTGAACAGCTAGGTGAAGAGCGATCGGCCGTCGAGAAAAGACAAGCCCCTCTGCAAGGTAAGAATGAAAGGTTTATCAAGTTCAATAAGCCTGATAAGCTGAGCAAACCGTATGCACGAACATAGTAAAGAATATAGACAGTTATGAGTAATTCGGTGTATTGGCTATACAGTGAACTCTCGAATACTTGAACAAGCAATAAAACAAAGTGGAAGAGCGGGTCAACAAATTATCTACCACACTCTAGGGGTCCTTCTGTTTCTCAAACCCAAGTATCTTGCTAAAGTATCATATCGCCCATCGATATCTTCACCCGACAGTTCGACCTTTTCAGGCTTATCTGCTCCTATTTCGTTGATAGATGTACCCATGCTACTCAGAATCTGTTCCAACTCTGCCTCATCTGGAGGCAGCAGCTCGTACCATCTCAGCCAATACTCTAGTGATTGTGCATCTAAGTCCTTGAACTCTCTCAGGGTCTTGGGGAAATTTTCGGAGTCAGCGGGGAACTGTCCATCTCTTGAAGGAAGTGGGGCAATCGCGTCGGTGTCGTCAGCTACAAATGCATTAGCAGTCCTTCGCACGGATTTCTCGTCCAAAGTGTCCAGTTGTCCCTGCAGCTCGTTTACAAGTTCAACAATGTCGTCCTGTGTAACAACCTCAGACTGTAGCACATCCTTGGGGTTCTGAAAAGAGTTGCTCAAACCAGAATCCCGCTGAAGCTCTTGATCTTTGAGACTGAGATTTTCAATTTCCTTTCTTTGGCCCTGAATCTGGATGTCCAAGACTAATTGTCCAGTCTGGGCTATTGCCTTTGTGTTTTTATGGACCTGTGCTGCAAGTTTTGCTACAGCTTCTCTGATTTCTGATTCCATGTCTACAATTGATACCAAATGACCGATTGTTTGTATGTGTTTTATTCAAAACACATATAAACAATCTGGTGATAACATGAGCCGTATTCTAGTAAAGAACCTGCAAAAGAGTTGCAGCTCAACAGTATGTAAAAGTAAACAGTAAGGAGATTGAAGATTTTATTTATAAGATATTTTGTAATATGAAATGCATTTGTTAGAAATGTTTTAAAAGCGGAGGTTATAATGTCAGCTATCCGAGTGCGGCTGGCTCAACCTATTGCCAAAGGCTCTCTTAGACCCCGATCAAACTTCATCATGATCAACAAGGTTCTCAAACAACTCGGAGTATCCGGCACCAACATGATCACTGACATCGGTAGTTAAAGTAGCCCTTCCCTTTGCTTTAAATGCTTCCTTGGACGCGAGTCTTGTCACCGATGACGCTCCGTATGCAGCTAGCAAAGTAAGATCTGAGGGGGACAGGGATCCATCGTGATCCCATAATTTGTTCAGATATGCCTGCTTCCATGCAAGGAATGTCGCAATACATCCACTAAGAGTGTCGCCCTGTCCACTGACACGTTTCAAACCGCCTACAATACTGTTTGTAAGTGTTTCCTTTCCATTAGATATTATATCGTCAGCTCCTTTCTGCAGTATAACTACTCCGTCGAGGCTCGACGAGAGATCGGCAGCTGTGCCCCCATTAGATGACCCCACAGATTTGCGAAGTCTCTGGAACTCCACAACGTTCGGAGTGAGAACTGCTTGGCTGTATCCCTTTATAATATTAATATTGTTCTGAACTAGATAAAGCCCATCAGCATCAATCACTATGGGTAGACTTCTTCGCTTAGCTTCTTCGATGATGCTCCTAACCAGATCATGCAATACATCGTCCCGACCCAGACCGGGACCGACTACCAAAACGTGGATTCTGTCAAGAATTCCAGAAACCTTATCCAGAGCCTTCTTCTTGTCTTGTGATGATGAAGAAGAATCGTACAGGTACGGGTGAACCATCAGATTAGGTGAGTATGTCTTGATGATATTTCCAGCATTCTTTTCGCAAATTATATGCGACATATCTGCACCGAGAAGTGTCGCAGCAATTGCTGAGAAGTATGGCGCCCCCGTGTAATCCTCACATCCTCCTACGACGGCTACTCTACCGGCTATAATATTAGTGTCTGAATACTTTCTGTTTTGCTGTTGTAGTTGAATAGATTATGAACAGACCAAATTGCTCAGATTTAACTTAAACCAACTGGTGATCTCATTCACTCACCTTGTCCCTTGTGAAAGCTCTTGAGAAGTGGAGGAATGAATTTCGATATCAACGAAACCAGTTCCTTGTGTGATTTACTTGAGAGTGACATTGTTGAATTAATTGAATCCAAAATAGATTAATTACGGTACTGCTTAGATCCAAAGTTGCCTGATTACTCCAAGGCTAAATCGTTTGCTGTTTCTTATCCAATCCATTTTCGGCTTGGGTAACTCTCGATTGTCCTTTCCGGGTAAACCCCGCGCGCGGACAAATAATTAGAAATCACAGATCCCCAATAGTATTGCATCATTCTACGCAACCTTCCTTCTTCCTTTACCATACAAAGTGAAAATGCTCTTCAATTCTCTTGCTCGAAGAACAATTGCTCGTCAATTGATTAACCAGGTGAGCTTCTCCTGTTCGAGGACCTCTAGGGCCTCTTTTTATCGTTGCCTAGCTAATTTTCAGACCCGAACCATCTCGTCGGCTGCTTCCCTCCCCAAGCGGAACCTTGCCAGTCAGTTTCTTCCTGCTGTGGGTGCAATTGGAGGAGCCATTGGTTTCTATGCCTATTCTACCCAGACCAAGCTCCAAGCTGAGTCCAAGCGACTCTTGACAGGAGATGACCAGTGGGTTGACATTAAGGTGAAGGATTCCAAGGATCTCTCTGAGAATGTGAGTTTAACGTACCTGTTCATCTTTTCTCAACCTTATTCCCTCAACATGCTAACTTCCACTACAGACCAAGCTTATTACTTTTGAGCTCCCCAAGGATTATGTTCTTGGCCTCCATACTGCCTCTGCTTTGCTGACCAAGTTCCTGAATGATAATGGCAAGAACGTCCTCCGACCCTACACTCCCGTCAGTGATCCGGACCAGACCGACTATTTTGAATTGGTAATCAAGAAGTACCCAGGCGGTGCCATGTCTACTCACATTCATGGCTTGAAGCCTGGTGATACTCTTGCTTTCAAGGGTCCTCTTCCCAAGTACAAGATTACTCCTAACCTCCACAGTGAGATTGCTCTTTTGGGTGGTGGAACTGGTATCACTCCCTTGTACCAAGTGCTCCATGAGATTGTCAAGAGCCCCGAAGACAAGACCAAGGTCACCCTCTTTTACGCTTCTACTAGTCCCAATGACATTTTGTTGAAGAAGGAAATCGATGATCTTATTGCTAAGAAACCCGATCAGTTGAAGGTCCACTACTTTGTTGACAAGCCCGATAAGAACTGGAAGGGTGAAACTGGTTTCATCTCTAAGGAGTTCCTCGAGAAGAACTTGTTCCCTGCTTCCAAAGAAAATGTCAAGGTGTTTGTTTGTGGCCCCCCTCCTTTCTACGGTGCTCTTTCTGGCAACAAGGTTTCTCCTACTGACCAGGGCGAGCTTACTGGTGCCTTGAAGGATTTGGGTTTCGACAAGTCCCAGGTGTTCAAGTTCTAATTTAGAAAAACCATAGAAACTTAGGTTAGATAGGTATAGATAGTTAGGTTGTGAATCTGATAAATCGTTTTCACACAGTGAAATAAACGCACAATACGCCATACCAGAGTATATTTTCAACCGTTGTTGACCTCGATCTGCCTTAGTCCTATCGGCCTATATATTTTTCAACCCCATTTCAAGGTGAGCCACAGCACCCTAGCACGAGAGACACATATTGTTGATAGCTTAGATAGACATTAGGTACTTTTCTTCCTATTGATTATTGGTTGGAAATATTTGAAAGATCATATTATAATAAGTGTTCGGTTCAGTTACATTATTTTTCATGAATAAGTCGGGGGTTCTCTTTTCTTGATACTAGTGTGATCATGCAACTCCACATCGATCCTTTCCCACCACCATGAAAAAAACGTTCAAGATTGTGGCAGTAGGCTGCTGCCATGGCAAGCTGGATATTATTTACGACAGTATTCAGCAAAGCTATGGAGCAGATGTCGATGCAGTTCTTATATCTGGGGATTTCGAGGCCATGCGGAATGAGCAGGATTTAAACTGCATGGCATGTCCGGAGAAGTATAGATCTATGGAAGACTTCTCCGGTT
Organism: Zygoascus bituminiphila; assembly: GCA_030705125.1. Classification (NCBI taxonomy): domain Eukaryota; kingdom Fungi; phylum Ascomycota; class Dipodascomycetes; order Dipodascales; family Trichomonascaceae; genus Zygoascus; species Zygoascus bituminiphila. The sequence goes on along the minus strand of JANIWT010000002.1, from coordinate 185,223 downwards.
ATTACCATGGTCATAAACAGGCGCCTTATTTGACTATCGTCGTAGGAGGCAATCATGAAGCAAGTAACTACTTTTATGAATTGAGATATGGTGGTTGGCTAGCTCCTAATATCTATTTCCTGGGTGACGCTGGGGTAGTGAATATTGGCCCTGGACTACGCATCGCTGGACTATCAGGAATCTATGATCCTTCTCACTACAAGCTTGGACGATTTGAGAAGCCTCCTTATAATATCAAAACTATACGATCCACTTATCATATTCGAGAGAGCGATGTTCGAAAGCTTAGTTTGCTGCAAGGGAAACGGTTGGACATATTCATGTCTCACGATTGGCCCACGGGTATAACTAAGTATGGTAACGAGGCCCAACTTCTTAAGAGAAAGCCTTTTTTCAGACAAGACATAGATTCCGGTAGACTAGGATCTCTTCCTGCTCGACAGCTATTGTCTGGCTTGAGGCCAGCTCATTGGTTTAGTGCTCATCTTCATGTTCGATTCACTGCTGAAGTCAAGCATGTTCAGGAATCTCACAACCCAGATGAGATTGATCTCGACGACGACTTTGAATCTTCTGAAGAACCAGCTGATGACTTACCGAAAAGTACGCATTTTTTGGCCTTAGACAAACCGTTGCCTAAAAGAAGATTTATGGAAATGGTCAAAATCGAAACTGATGTTCCTTCTAAACGATCGTTCGATCAAGTCTCTGCCAATGAACTGTCAAACTCCGAAGAGACACAAGACGGCCAAGAGAATAATTCCAAGGTACAACTCTACTATGATCCAGACTGGCTAGCAATTACTCGAGTCTTTAACAAAAATTCCGACACTTCGATATCGGATCTTGAAAAGAAATTCAAACAGGAGCTAGAATGGGTAAATAAAAATATTTGTACTGATAGGGATAAACTCAAGATACCCATAAACTTCAGAGCTGCTGTACCCGAGCTTGATAAAACCAATCCTGATTTCGATAGGTTACGTCGCATGCAACCTAAGCTGGCCGACAACGAACAAACCATTGAGTTTCTTAGGTTGGTTGGTGTCTCTTAATTAACTATAGGTGTGACAAGTTGCTGAAGTTGTTACTAACACCAAAAGTACTAATTTTATTATATATCTTTGCACTATGTATCTATTAATCACCAATGTAATGCCAAATCACGATGAATCGCTCATTGCAAAACAAAAACATGGATGCGCTTAATAGACTCGTTTTCCAGGAGGAACCGTCTTACAATCATTCTCATCTAGGGTCTCGCTGATGACCTTTCTGTACTTGAGTTCAATCTCATCGCCAGGCTTATTCTGCCAAGACAAGGTGTGCTTCATCCATTCAACATCATCTCGCTCGGGGTAGTCCTCTCGGGCATGAGCACCTCGAGATTCCTTTCGGGCGACAGCAGAGTAAGCAGTCTGCATGGCACAAGTCAACAAGTTCTGCAACTCTAGAGATTCAACCAAATCACTGTTCCAGATCATAGATCTATCAGTAGTGCCCAACTCAGGAAGAGATCGGTCAACAGCAGTGATGCCTTTGACACCGTCCTCCAGAGATTCTTGTGTTCGGAAAACTGACACATCTTTCTGCATAACCTGCTGCATATTGGCTCGAATTTCAGCAGTAGACTTAGGACCAGTGGCGGTTCGAACAGCATCCAAATTGGCAATGGATTCGTGACCAATGTCGGCAGAAACTTCTTTTAGGGGAGTGCCAGGCTCCAACTGGTCAGCGATAGTGTGGGCAACAGCTCGGCCGAAAACCACCAGATCCAAGAGCGAGTTAGCACCTAATCGGTTAGCACCGTGGACAGAGACACATGCAGCTTCACCACAAGCAAAAAGACCAGGAACAACCTTGTCGTTTCCATTTTCATCCAAGGTCAAAGCTTCACCAGTCCACTTGGTGGGAATACCACCCATATTGTAGTGGACAGTGGGGATAACAGGAATAGGTTCCTTAGTCACATCGACACCGGCGAAAATAGCAGCGGTCTCTGAAATACCAGGCAATCGCTCCTTGAGAACAGATGCAGGCAAGTGAGACAGTTGCAAGTAAATGTGGTCACCAAGAGGACCGACACCTCGGCCTTCTCGAATCTCCATAGTCATGGATCGGGAAACAACATCTCGAGAAGCCAAATCCTTGGCAGTGGGGGCATATCTTTCCATAAACCGTTCACCGTTCTTGTTCAACAAGTATCCACCTTCGCCTCTGGATCCTTCAGTGATAAGACAACCAGAACCGTAGATACCGGTAGGGTGGAATTGGACGAATTCCAAATCCTGAAGAGGCAAGCCAGCTCGAGTGACCATGGCAAGTCCATCACCAGTACAGGTATGGGCAGAGGTACAGGAGAAATAAGCTCGACCGAATCCACCGGTAGCCAAGACAGTCTTGTGAGCTCTGAATCGATGCAAAGTACCATCCTCCTGGTTATAGGCAATGACACCCACACACTCTCCATTCTCCATCAGCAAGTCCATGGCAAAGTATTCGATAAAGAATTGAGTGTTGTGTCGCAAAGATTGACCATACAGCGTGTGAAGAAGAGCGTGGCCTGTTCTATCGGCCACAGCACAAGTTCGATATGCCTGACCCAGCTTACCGTAGTCTCTGGACTGACCACCAAATGCACGCTGGTAAATTCGCCCTTCATCAGTTCGAGAGAAGGGTACACCAAAGTGCTCCAATTCGATAATGGATTGTGGGGCCTCCTTGGTCATGTAGTGGATGGCATCCTGGTCACCTAGCCAGTCAGATCCCTTGACAGTATCGTACATATGCCAGTGCCAATCATCGGGATGCATATTACCAAGAGCAGCATTAATACCACCCTGAGCTGCGACAGTATGGGATCGGGTAGGGAAGAGTTTGGAAATGCAAGCAGTGTTGAAACCAGCTTCAGCTAGACCAAAAGCAGCTCGTAGACCTGCACCACCGGCCCCGACCACAATGGCATCGTATTCGTGGTCAATGACAGGGTATTTTGAGCTGACATGTGACGGAGCATCCTTAGCACGAACATACTATGTAATTAGTAACAGAAAGGAGGTGATTCAAAAGAGTTGGGTTTTCAGTTCTCATGCCGAATTTCCGGGGGTTGTTGGCCGCCGACTGGCGCCGAATAACCCCACGTTCGTAAACAACAATGGAATAAAAAACCAACCTTATAAAAGTAACAATATACCTACCTGCTGGGAAAAAACCTTAGCAACGCTTCGCGACGAATGGAAAGATCGAACACTAGCCTTATTCTGTGAATCAGTTAGCTTCTGCCTGTGGATTCAGGTCGTAGCGACCCCAGTGCAACTCAGGGAACACCAATATAAATCCTCGCGTTTACGTACCAGACCAGATCGCTTGACAGCACCGAGCATTTTAGATAACTATTAGCAATGGCAACAAAACTATTCAGAAAAGGGGCCTTGTTGGGGAATTATCAAAATCAATAGCTTGACCGGGCTCAATGAGTTGTAGAGAAGAAGACTGGAACACTTCAAAAAAACCGTCTTTTCTGGGGGAATTCCAAATGGTCCAATCAGCGATCTCTCATTTCTGGTTGGACCAGATGATCCGTTTACCCTGTTCCGTTAAACTCCCGACTCACCCAATCCACCGCAACAGCACACAACCTCTAAACTGAAAATTGACATGTTGAAGCTGCTTAACGAAAAAAAATTGGAACATAGAGCGATAGTGTGAGGCTACCATACAAAACTGGGCACAAAATCATATATTTTCTATACACCCAAACGAAGAGTGCCAGACGGACGGACGTATCTGCCAATATCTGACAAGTAATCAGTGCCAACCGAAGCCATGTTCTTGCTCAGCAGGATCTCGGACGTAATAAGACTCGAGCCCAATTCGTTTTCTCGTGGATCTAAAGAAGCTTTGGAAGACGAGATTAATAAAAAGTATTCCAACAAGATCATAAATGGTGTAGGGCTTTGCATCTGTCTGTACGATCTTCTATCGTTTGGGGATGGCCTAATGCAACCGGGTGATGGCTCTGCATATGTTGCAAGTGAGTATTCTTTCTAATTCAGTGAGGTTATTCGAGCCTTATTAGCTAACTAATGTTAGCCGAGTTTAGGCTCATAGTATTCCGTCCCTTTGTAGGAGAGGTCCTAGTAGGCTGGGTGTCTTCTTGTACACCAGAAGGTCTACATGTCAAAATGGAATTTTTCGACGATATTTATATACCAAAGTCGTTTCTCTTTGAAGAATGTGTCTTTGTGGCTAAAGAGCAGGCCTGGGTTTGGCAGTCGGCGGGGCATGAATTGTTCATCGACACCAATGAGAAGATCCGATTTAGAGTCGAACAGGAATTTTTCACCGAAGCTAACCCTCGAACAAACCCGTCGATCATGGAAAATGACGAATCAAAGAATACCAAGCAAATCCCTCCCTATAGTATTCTGGGATCTTGTCAAGCAGATGGCCTAGGATTGGTTTCATGGTGGGAAATGGGCGAGGAAGACATGGAGAAATAGACATTACTCACTTCGATCTATAAACTCGGCAATGTACAATAACTCCTCCTTCATGAGAAAAGTATTTTTATTATATAGAGTGCATAACACATAGACACATATTTAATTGTATTGCATATACTGAGATGTACTGCTGAACTTGAGATTGCCCTTGATGACCTTGTCAACTGCTGCAAGAAAGTCCTTCTCAGTTGCAACCTTTCTTCGGGCCCGGATTGCAAACATGCCTGCTTCAGTGCAGACCGATCTCAGCTCGGCTCCAGTACTGTTAGGGCACAGACGAGAAATCAGTTCCCATCTTATATCTCTGTCTACAGACATACTCTTGGAATGGATTCGGAAAATATTGGCCCGGCCCTCCAAGTCAGGCAAACTGAATTCCACCTTTCGATCAATTCGTCCTGGTCGAAGAAGTGCAGGATCCAAAGTATTGGGTCTGTTGGTTGCAAACATGACCTTGATGTTACCTCGAGGATCGAAACCATCCAGCTGCGTAATAAGTTCTAACATGGTTCGCTGCACTTCATTATCACCACCAGCACCATCATCGAATCGAGCACCTCCAATAGCGTCGACTTCATCAAAGAAGATGATACATGCTTTCTTGGTACGAGCCATCTCGAACAACTCTCTAACCATTCGAGCGCCTTCACCTACATACTTCTGAACCAGTTCCGAACCAATGACTCGGATAAAAGTCGCATCGGTTCGGTTGGCCACTGCTCTAGCACACAATGTCTTACCCGTACCAGGAGGACCATATAATAATATACCTTTAGGAGGGTCGATACCCAGATTGACAAATCTCTCGGGCGAAAGCAACGGCAGCTCAACAACCTCTCGAAGCTTTTCAATCTGCTCCTTGCAGCCACCAACATCACCATACGTGACATCCGGCTTCTCCTCGACAGTCATCATCGTGACGGAAGGATCAATTCTAGGAGGCAATGGCAACATAATCTGGTACTTGTTTCGTTCGACGCCAACTCGCATACCTTCTTCGATATCAGTAGGGCTGACTCGCTCGCCTAAACTCACCACAAACTTGGCAATCTGCTTGACATTGATCACATACTTTGACTTATCGGGATCATTGTCAGACTGAATAATCTTAGTGCATCTAGCAACCTGTAAAGGTTGTTCCTGCGACATGGTCTGCTTGTCAGCCATGATGTCCCACAGGTGAGGTGGCGCCAATCCGGTGTCTGATTCCTTCACTCCAATCTTCTCATTTATCCTTGTCTGAAGATCCTTTATATCCTGCTCGATTTTCTTCAATGCACCGCCATATGGAGCTGCTCCCTGTCATCAGTTAGATTTTCTACCGCGAAACATTGTATCAGTAATCACGCTGCACTTACATATGTCTTCAACACCTGGATATCGCCCTCGGACAATGGCACAATGTTTTCAGGCTTCTCCGTGTCATCCTCTGCAGGGGGCTTGTACTTTTCCCAGTCGGCCTTAGGTGGCATGCTCGCGTTAGTTTACTTCTGTCGATGGAATCTGTTAAGAAGGTTACTTGTGGTGTTGAGTGCCACTCTGATTGATCCCACCACGACGATACCAGAGCATAATCGGGGCACGTGACCAACATTCAACAAACCGCAATAAATTCACCCCTTTTCGTTGGTAATTCGACTTCTCTATAATATATGCTATAACATACTAAATTATAACCTTGCATTAACTGCCGGCATATTATTATAGCTTTAGCGATTTCTTTTATGTGTATTTTGTCTCTGAAACTCTCTTTTGCAACCCCAGTTCTTCCAACACACACGAAATCATCTTAACTTGAACAGCTAGGTCTGTTTTCGCATCATCAAGGTATGAAGATGCCATGCAAGGCTATAATAAATATTATCCACCTGAATACGATGGTAAAACTTCCTTGAACAAATTGTCGGGGAAAAGCTCCCATGCCAAGCAAGTTGTACGGTTTGAAGCCCCGTTTGACTTCCTCTGCGAATCATGTCGGAAACGAATAGGACAGGGCTCTCGTTACAATGCGGAAAAGAAAAAGGTTGGAATGTACTATACTAGTCCAATCTATTCATTTTCTTTCAAATGTCACCATTGTGACAATAGCATTGTTATCGAAACTGATCCCGAAAATACCCAGTTTGTCATCACATCTGGGGCACAGTTAGCTGCAAAACAACCTGGTTCTCTGGCAGATCCACAAAAGGAAGCACAGGAAACAGATATATTTGCCAAGGTTGAGCGTGATAATACTGCCAAAGCTTATAGGAATGCGGAAGAGAAGGACATAATACGGGTTTATCATGATAACACCAAAAAGTGGTCAGATACATATGGTGTTTCGCAGAAGCTCCGCAGTTCATTCCGAATAGAAAAGAAGCGGCTGAAAGAACTGGCTCGAGATGAGAAAAGAATTCAGGATAAACTTTCTCTTTCAATACCGATAGCTGAAGGCACTCATGCGGACACTGTGATTGCCAAACAAACTTCTTTCAAGTTGAAACCATCAGATACTCTTCAGGCACTCGTTAGGAACGAACTTGACCAGTTTTCAAACCTGTCTATTCCCCATCCAAGAGAGGTTAAGAATGTATCTATGAATTGGGTGAAGTCTGTACAACCTCCTCAATCGTCTCAGTCAAGCAACTTAATAGATTACTCGGACTCGGATTAGGTCTTATTCGTCTCATTTGTTTATTGGGAATATTCAATACTGTATATGCTAATTATTAACCGAAAATGGCAAGGCCGTCATTTTCAATTTCACTGTCTTCATTGTCAGACTCCTCTGGTTCATTTTCATCCACCTTCAGCTTTTGTCCTAAGAGCGACGAAAAGAGTTCGTCTGCTTGGTCATCGGTCCATGAGAATATATTTCGAGGAGCGTCAAATCCTTGTATCTTCTCTTGAACATGGTATCGAAGCTTTCTACCCTTTGACGCTCTGGTATCGACATTTTTCTTGACCTTTGACTGAGTTACAGTCCACTTCATACCTGAACTCAATTGAGAGTCCGCCATTCGACGATCTACCAGCTCACGAAGCAGAGACTGGTAAAAGTCTGTATCATCAAAAATATGCGTTCCCTCTGCCTTAAGGCTGGAGTCCACTTGATTGTCCTTGTCAACGGCTCTCTGCTCTTTTTCCTCCTCTGTAGCTTCTTTACCTAGTTCAACGTAGTTTGATCTATTGAGCTTGGTTCGCTTAACTAGACGATCCATGTCTCCTAAAATACTGTTGACTTGTACATCAGCGGTCTGATTAAATGCTTTGAATTTTGATGACTGTAAGGAACTAGCGCCGGAGGAAGCTTGGACCTTTCTCGACCACTTACTCAATACAGATTTTCTGTAAGAAAGCAATTTCGAATCCAGCAAAGATGCGTTGCTGAGTGCAGCGGAGTATGTCCTCTTCTTACTCATATCCAAATCAGTGTCTTGTGATATAACCCCATCAGATCTCATCATTTCGATTCTGAGATCACAGATGGTTCCCAGCAGGGAGTATAGAGATTTCTCTGTCGACGACCGAATCTCAGGAGTTTTGTCAGAGGAGTACCGTGCACTTTCTTTATGATCAGTAGGAAGTTTATTGGCAGCAGCTATAGCTTTCTGTGCCTTTATTCTTGAGTCCAGAATATACTCATAAACATTCATTTGATGCTGAACTGCCTCTCCTTTTGTGGCGTCCTGCTGAGCAGTAACAGCCAACTGACTGACGATGTTCTTCTGCTCTTTGGCCATCAGTGCTTTAAATATTTCTCTCTTATGAGAGTCATTACCAGCTGGTTCATCATCGTCTTTAGAGATATCACTTTGACTGTTTCCAAGCTCCTGCTCAATATCGTCATCATTTTCACTTTCTTCGTCACTGTCCGAACCGAAATCATTCTCTAGTATATCACTTCCTTCATCTTCATTGTCATCTTCATCGTCGTCGTCAACCTCATCTTCATGCTCGATCTCTTCTTCACTAGAACTATCGTTGTCTTCCTGTAAACTTTTTCGACTGACTCTTGAACCCCGGTATTTTTTGGAATCAATATCAATATCGTCGTTTCTCATTTTACTCTTGGCAACTGGCACATAATGCTCTCTCGAGAGAGAGTCGTCTTGAACATTTTCATCGTCCAGGTTTGTTCGTTCATAATCCTCGGGATCGATATCTAGCCGTTAATATATAAAAATTTTTTCCAACTGTGCAGAATTACTCACCCACTGGCTTCGGATTAGATAGAGCAGCAATTTGCTCTGCCAAACTGGTCATACTGTGTAGATAAAAGCTAGAAGCTTAAGAGTGCCAAATTTTTTTTTTCGATTTCTACACAGAATCTTTCAGCCGTGCACACTATACTGAACTACACTACATACTGATTTGATACAAACAAGGACACTTATTTACCACTAATGCATTCAGGGAAACAAATAAAAACTAAAAGAGCTACTCAGATGAGTATTTATTCTGTAGAAAGAACATCGGGAACCTCCGTCTTCTCAGACTCGTCTCCAAAGATCTCGTAAGATCTGAAATTCTTGGCCTTAATCTTCCTCTCGAACATAACGTCGAGTTCCTGGAATGTTCGACCCTTGGTTTCAGGCAATCTGAAGTAGGACCAGACGAGACAGAGAGCACTCAATGCTCCAAAGAAAAAGCCAATCTTACCTCTCAAATTGGCATTTTGCTCATTAAACATATATGGAACTGCAACAGTCATGACGATTGCGCAAACCGCCTGAACAGCAGTAGCCACACCAATTGTTCGAGATCTCAGCTTGGTGGATGAGACTTCAGAAATGATAATAAAGGTCAAAGGACCAATTGTAAGCTGGTAGATGAATGTCCATATAATGAGCAGACTGGCCTGGGCCCATGCTAGATTCTTATTATCCGAGTAGCTTGGAGGGCAATCGAGAATACCAATCAAAAACAATATAACTGTCATAACTGCCAATCCATAATTATACAACCTTCGGCGGCCACAGTAACTGATAGCAAAGAAACATAGCAGTGTTCCCACAAACCCAATAGCATTAATGCCAACACCCAAGTTGAAAGACTCATCTGTGCTAAGGCCGGCTAGAGTAAAGAAGTAGGTAGCATAACCGATCAAATAGTTACCGCAAAGAACCTGGGTCGAATATACAAGAACACAGATCTCTGTTCGGAAAGCATTAGCTTTCTTGAAACAATCTCTGAAGGATGTCTTTGTCTGGAGTTCACGCTCAAGCAGATCAGTCTGTTCAATAACATACATAGCCTTGTCTAGATCCATGCCTCTGTCCCACTGCAATTTTCTAAGAGACTCTCGAGCCTCTGCGCTTCTGCCGCGTCTCACCAAGTACCAGGGTGATTCAGGAGCAAACGGAAAGAGGGCCAATAATATAACACACCACATCCACTGAAGAGCAAATGGGATTCGGTAACCCCATTGATCTGATCTCACGTCGCAACCGGCAACAACACCCTGACCAATCAACTGACCAATAACAAAAGCCATATTAATGAAACCGGTAAGAATACCTCGCAGAGCAAATGGTGCTACCTCTGACGCATAGGTAGGGCAGAGTGTGATAAAGGCACCCCACATAAGACCTGCTAGGATTTCGCCGACAGTCAAAACTTCAACAGATGGTGCAAAGAACTGAATAAAAAGGATACCAATGAGGATCACGGTACAGACAATACCAGTCTTTTTTCGTCCGTACCGATCACTAGGGTATGAAACAATAAGAGATCCAAGAACCTGACCAATAGGGCTTCCCATACCAAGACTAGTCTGCCATGCAGCAGAAACTTCTTTTTCACCATCATATTCTTGACCATACTTTGCGATGAAGGAAGGCAAAGCGTAAAAAGAAGCAATAACTTGGGCATCATAACCGGTCATAATAATACCGACGGCAAAAAAGAATGACCAGAACATGGCCTTAGGATATAGTTTGATAGCCTGCCAAACACCAGTACTATGTTCCATAATAGCGATGTCCTTAGTGGAATCCAGGAAAAAATCAACGATAGCATCGGGATCATCGATCTTGCCATCTTCGATATCATGGAGAACTTTTTCGGTAGCGTCACGCTTCGCATCGAAGATTTCGGCGGTAACCTCATTTCGGGCTTCTACAGCCGACACGTTAAGGGCGTTACTCATGATTAATGGATGGATACTGGCAGCAAATCATTTCGGAGGTGTAAACTATTATATACATTTTCGAGGTGGAGTGCAAAGTGTGGAGAAAGATAAGACTATCTTCGTGTTACTTCCTGATTCGGCCATCTTACACCTATCTAGCACAAACAGAAAATGTCGTATCTCAGACTTGATGCAACATGGTTTGATGCCATGCTACTTGCTATGGGTAGCATGGGGGCTGGACCGACCCCCACCAGATTCCATCACATGTGCAAAAGCAAACAAGCAAGGTTTAACGACTTGAGAGCTTAAGCATTAAAAGGTTAGATTGCGATAATTTACGAGATTTACGAACTTGATTATACTGTTCCTTCACTAATAATCTGTAGAGATGTATCTTGAGAAGATCATCTCATAGCCCACAGTTTAAGGATCAGACGGCATAAATACCACATTCAAATGTTGCTAACGTATGGTATAGTTATTTCTCGGAACATTTTCTGCCACGACGCTTACAGGCGGAGCAACATTTTCGGCGATACGGGAAATCTTGCTTCGCAGAGTCTGGGGAATCTTGGCCCAAAGAAATTAAATCGGGGTATTATCCCACTGTTGCATTCATTTCCTTGGAGCGGAACATCGTGGAGTACTTATACCACTCTGTCGTATTTCTCTATTATACTACTTGATACACGACTTGAATTATTGCTTTTTCTTCACCATTTTCCTACCTTCCATTGTAAAGTTATCCAGAAAATCATCCATTATGCTATCAAGATCAGGCCTCTCTTTGGTCATATCGAATGCCCCGGGGTCCTCTTCTCGATCTTCGTCGTATTCCTCCTCTATCTTATCGAATCGATCATCTAGAAGTGTCAGTCCTTCGTTCCTGAAGATAGCCGAAGAAGACATGGAGAAACCAGATAGTTCCGTCATAGCACTTCCTTTCTTCTTTTTCTTGTTCTGTTTCACCTGAGCCCTTCTACCCATTGTGGTAGCTGTAAATCCCCCCAACGAGGCTACCTGATCTTCCTCTTCGGACTCTCCGTCGAACTCAGTCTGTTTCTTGACAGACTCCTGATCTATCTTGAACTGGCGGAATGCAGTCTCCCATTCTTCTTCTCCATCTTTCTTGCTGATTGCTGCTGCAAGGGCAGGTGGTTCAATGGAGGCGTTCGTAGCTGTTGCTGCTGCTTCAGGCTCATCATCGGACACAAATCCGTCGAGGTCATCACCCTCTTCGTCCCAAAAATCTTCCTCATCGCCAGAGTATTCAGGAGCCTTTCCACTGGCCACCAGCTCCTCAAAGTAACCCTTTTCGTCGTTTTCCACGTACTCGTCGTCCTCCAATGCTTCTAGAATCTCTCTAAGATGAGGATCCATATCTGGCTGGAATCCGGCGATTTCATCGGGTACATTCTGCTGATCTTGATATGTTAAATGCAGTTTTTCCTTTGAAGGCAGAATATCCTCGGGCAGTAAATTATTTGATCCACCACCATTAGCATAAGAAGACCGGATCATTAAATCTCCTCCCTTTTGCCGTTGATTTATTTTATCCAGGTCTTTCTTTGCAATAAATACCGCTGTGGGGTCTGAACCCATGGGCTTTAAATGCTGCATGTAGTCATAACCACTGTCATCATATGTGATACCGTAAAGAGCAGCTTCTCCTTCATTTTCTCGTCTGCCCTCCTCTTTGAATTTTTCGGCATCTTCTTCGGTCAATACTGTTGAACTGCCGCCAGGACCCCTATTCCATTTCTGCTTTCGCTGAGCTTTGCTGTCTTTCGAGTTCAAGTTGCCCTTTTTCACCAACACACTTTCTGACGCTTCGGGGTCATATGCAAGAGGATCATCACGAGGTCGAAACACAAGATTATAAGTGTCCGCCTTCTTTTTGTCAATCCATTTCTTGGTAGACATATTGACGATGCTAATTGAAAAAGTATGGTGTCGAATAATTTTTTTATCATTTGGATCTTTATTTACCCTTCAGTGACGTTAATATAGTAACTCCGCAAATCCGCAAATTTCTGCGCTCTACTACTGTTTGGGTGGTTCTTGGCTGGGGAAAATTCATAACATCACCAACTTACCTACGTCATATTGTTTTGACAACCTCTAACATTAGAGTACTGCTGTCTATGGAAACTGACAAAAAGCGATTTATTTGGGAGTAATTACTGTGTTGCATTTTCCACGACTTTCGAAGCAAAGAGCCTTTTGACTTTTGAGAGCACCCGTCCAGCGTTAATCATATGGACGTGGAGAAGAGCATAGGTGTCCCGAGAGGCACCTCCGTGCAAGGTGGAGCTTATATCATAAGCGAACTGGACGGCAACGGAAAATTAGATGCAATCTATGAAGGAACAGATAGTACTGATGTCAGTGTGAGGCGGTCAACCAGTTCGGGGTCGGGGTCGTCATATAACTCGTCAATGGATGTTATCCGAAAACTAGTGGAGATATTCTTACCAACTGGCTACCCCAATAGCGTGTCGGCAGATTATCTTGACTATCAGATATATGATTCCATTCAGGCGTTTTCCTCATCTATAGCATCCCTGTTTGCCAACCGATGTGTACTTTCAGCAGTTGGTGTTGGCGACGAGTCAGCCACATCTACATCTGCACTATTTATGAAGATTATTCAAGAGACTGTTGGAAGAATGGGCACCATTGTGTTTGCTTGGCGATTTGGAAGTACATTAGAACCAGAATGCAAGAAGTATCGATATTGTGCGGATTTAGTAAACGATAGTGCAACTGTGTTTGACTGTTTATCCCCGCTGTTCCCTGGTTCCAAGAACACCAAGGTGTTTTTGCTGTGTATCTCAGGACTGTTGAGAAGTATATGCGGAGTTATGGCAGGAGGTAGTCGAGCAGCATTGACTCAGCATTTCACTGATCCTAACAAAGGAAGTATTGCCGATGTCAATGCTAAGGACCAATCGCAGGAGACTGTTATCACTCTTTTTGGAATGCTCACGGGATCAATTGTGGTCGGTATGGTTCAGGGAGAAGGAATTGAGATGTGGATGACTTTATTTTTGCTGCTATCCGTACATTTATGGACCAATTATCAAGCAGTGGCTCATGTTATCATCAGAACGTTGAACAGACAGCGTACCAATCTTGTGTTTTGTGATGTGATCAATTCCCTTCCGGAGCTGGAGAGGGCTGCTACCAAGGATGTTGAAACACATCTGAGCTTGTCTAAACTAGTCATGTCCCCAAAACAGACATCGTTGCGGGAGAGGATTTTGGAAAGAGATGGTGCCTTACGGTGGTATTCTGGTCTAGGAACTAGGGGAGCTAGGACCGACGAATTGATTGGATACGGACGGTTTTGCGGGTTTACTCAGCTGGTGAGCCACGTTCCCAAGCATGTGAATTTCAGTCAATTGCTGGAGGTAACAGGGTCGCGGGGATATCTAATATCGTTCGATATACTGCGCACAGGTCATGTCATTGTTTATATGGTTCTATTTGGGGGACAATCTGTGGTGCCCCGAGCAGATGTACGAGCATGGGTTCATGCTTTAATAATAGCCAGGCACGTGCAACTGAATCAAGCGTCGATCCAAGCTGGCGATCTGGAGGTTATCAAGAACACTGAAAAGGAGGTTGCTCACTTATTCGATGGTCTTCAGATCGAAAAGAGCCTGGCATTGGCAGGATGGGAAATTGATCGACCAGCCATTCAGAGCCAGCCTATTCCGACTGTAATTATTAGCGATCACACTGAAGAGGCTGACTTGATAAAGCATTAGGTATTGCTGATTAATACGGGGCAGGAACGAACGATAAATAAAATAAATATATAATAAAACTCAGGATACGTCCCGGTCTCTCGTGTATTCAATTTCCTCGCACGATATACGGCACATTTTTACCCATTGACCTTGGTCGAAATGCTGCTGAGATATTACGCTCTTTCTCGATTCTGTTCGACGGACCCCGCGAGTCGAGTTTTGGAGGGCGCGGCGCCAAATTGTAGGTAGGCAAACTGCACACTACTTGTCGTGGCGGCCACCAGGAAGTGTCGAGAAAAACTTTGCTTAAAAAAAATACAAGTAATCGAAACATTTCATTACCAATTTGTCAGACTTCGTTGTAGACATCTCCAATTACTACCCCGGACATTTCAAGCGGACGTTTCTTATCAATTACTCTCTCTGACATTGGCGTATTGGTTGTTCTGTATTGCAAATACATAGGGCATCATTTACCCAGCCCAGCTGTTCATCTGTCCATCTCTCCAACTACCAACATGGGCTCTTCTCCCCAAAATGTGGTGAATACGCGACCGTTACTGTCGAAACATCTGGAAGACTCGAAAGATCGTTCTCCATGTACATCTCCTTATAGACAGGCTTCAATAAAGCTGGCATCTTCTGTTCCTTCGCGCCAGGGCTCGTTCAGTGCAGCTCGGCCAGTGGGTGATGGAATCGCATCACAGCATCGATCCAGTTCTGGTTCAGGCGCCTCGTCTCCGCTGGTACAAAAAGGAGGCTTTGATTCTGAATCTGCCATTGTGGATGAAAATGAAAATGGCTCTGCTCCTACTCAGAAGGTTCTTGATCAGGATGTTGACGCTCTGATCAAGCGGGGCAGTAGGAGCCATCGAGCCAGTGCCCTGAGTAATTTCTCCAAGGCTCTGGCAAGTGAGGATGCCGCCCCCATTGCCGGGTCTTCTGGCACTCCTACTTCTGAAGCCGAGAGCTCGGCGCTGTCGATCCATTCCATCGATATTGACAACCCAGAACCGCATATCCTTAAGACCGTCGGCCGGCATTTGGTCCGAGACTCCGAGTCTGAAGGCTCTGGACCTGATGGCGACGATAAGTTTGCTTCTCTCAAGCTGCAGGGAGGTGATATTACTAGACAACTGTATAACTGGCAGCAACAGCATGAGGATGCTGGAACCTCAAGGGGCAGATCTAGATCCTTCGACTTACCGCGAGATGCTGAGAACCGGGTCAAAGACATTAAAGCACCGGGTGGTTTCCGAAGGAACTATATTGCTCATAATATTCTTGGACAGGATCATGAATCATTGGCACAGGGTCCTTCGCCATTTTTGACGAGGAACTTCATTGAGTTTCTTTCTCTTTATGGTCATTTTGCTGGTGAAGAACTGGAAGAAGATGAAGAGGAGGAAGATGAAGATGTATATGGCCATACGGACGAAGTCACTGAGAGAACTGCATTATTGCGACGTCATCCTTCTTATAAAACTAAACCCCATGGTGTTTCAGCCACAAAAGCTGTCATGTTGCTCCTCAAGAGCTTTGTGGGCACCGGAGTATTGTTTCTGCCTAAGGCTTTTAGCAATGGTGGTCTTTTGTTTTCTAGTGGACTTTTGATTTTCGTGTCGATTGTGTCTTATTGGTGTTTCCTGTTACTCATCTGGACTAAGACTGCCGTTGGTGTGAGCAGTTTCGGTGATATTGGTGGAGTATTGTATGGCCCCAAGATGAGACACACCATTTTGGCATCTATTGTGCTTTCGCAAATCGGTTTTGCTGCTGCCTACATTGTATTTGTGTCAGAGAACCTTCAGGCTTTTGTGTCTGCCATAACGAACGGAAACACGGTCTGGCCCGTCGAAGCATTCATTTGGGCACAGATGATCTTTTTCCTACCGTTCTCCATGATTCGTGACATTGCCAAGCTTTCTGGAACCGCACTGATTGCCGATTTCTTTATTTTCCTGGGACTTATTTATTTGTTTGGATACTCGTTTGATATTCTTGCTGTCGAAGGTCCTGCGGATATTGTTTATTTCAACAGCGACAGCTGGACCCTGTTCATTGGAACTGCAATATTCACGTTTGAAGGTATTGGTTTGATTATTCCTATTCAGGAATCCATGAAGAAACCCGAGCAATTCGGACCAATCTTGGCAGGTGTTATGATCGGTATCACTATACTATTTGTCAGTGCTGGCGGCTTTCTTTATGCCTCATTTGGTTCTAAGGTTCAGACGGTGGTATTGCTCAACCTGCCTCAGGATTCACGGGCTGTCAACACTATTCAAGTGTTGTATTCTATAGCGATTCTTTTGAGTATTCCCTTGCAGTTGTTTCCTGCAATTCGAATTCTAGAAAACGGTCTGTTCGTTCGAAGCGGCAAGTACAATAAGAAGGTCAAGTGGCAGAAGAATATTTTTAGATTTGCCTTGGTGATCACAACGGCCTTTATTGCCTGGGGAGGTGCCGACGATTTGGACAAGTTTGTTGCTCTAATCGGAAGCGTTGCCTGTATCCCTCTGGTGTATATCTATCCCGCCCTACTCCATATGAAGGTTGTTCGACATAATCTCAAATTTGTGATTGCCGATGTGGTTTTGGGTCTGGTTGGTGTTGGAGCAATGGTCTACACTACTGGAAAGACTGTCAACAGCTGGCTAAACACTGAATAAACAGAACGATGGTTAGTGAAGTCGTCTGAAATAATAATTATTTTGCATAGTAGATATAAAAAATAAGATAATTAATATTTTGAAGTCAACCTAGTTTTACTCCAAAAAAATATTGATGTGTTTTGAAATAACTAATCTGAAGAGTATGCATTTTGTGCCCAATACATTTTGTGATGTGGGATGCTGGGTAGGTCGATTGATCCTAGGTCACTAAACCTCAGATACAATGGCCTTGAACAAGACTGACATTGTGCTAAATCCAATACCAGTGTTTGTTATAAAAACATTACTGGCTCGATCGACAACGAGCCCCAAGCGACAGCAAGGAACTAAAGTATTTATAAATGTGTGTTCAGACGCACAGATTCCCGAACCGCAAGGTGCATATGGAGAAGAACTCATCATGAGGGTATCGCAAGGCGAGGACTGGATCGTGCCTATAGTGCCGTCCAAGGAAAAAACAGATATTGATAGAAAAGGGGTTATGTGTTTTGTCTGGGATTGTTGTATGCATCCTAGAGTTGTTACCGAAGGGTTGTCCAACCCGGCGATAAAGGTTCTGCTAGTTGAAACATGCATTGAGTTGATTGAAGACCGATCTTCAGTAGAATTATCCCGAGAATATGTACTTCCAAAACTCCAGGTGAAGGGTGTACTGGATAGAACCATTCTGCATAGTTCTCAACTAGGACATCAGGAACCGACGACTGGGCCATCGTTGGCTAGCGGAGTTGATTCCATGGTTAAGGATATATTAGTAGGACGAGAAGAAGGCGATGTAGGCATGGAGCTGGAATCTACTGGGGAGGATAAGGGAAAGAAAAAGAGCGGAAAGCTGCTGATACAAGAAATAAAATCATCGGGAGCGTCAAACACCGATTCAATAGAGGTGTATTCTGGACCAACGTTAAGTTATAGGGTGAAAAACGAGCCTGGGAATGGAGCCCGATTCGACTTTCAAATCAGAGGAGCAAATGAGGACTTTCTCACGTCGAACTCTGTTGGGCTGCTTTCCAATGGAAAATTGCTGATTGGAGATCTGTTCATACCAGCACCCAACGCCAACAATATAGAAGCGATCTATACTAGAGACTCTGGTATTTTGCATATTTATATTTATTGAATACTCATGAGTATAGTTGTATAAGGCTTTTACGACGAACGAATGAACGACAGATGAAATAAATAGTTAAGCAGTCCTACATATAAAGTGGTGACAATTAAGTTAGTGCTCAAGTCACTTAGCAACCACAGACTTTTCATTAAAGAAAGCCAAATTGTCTCTATATGCAATATACTCTGAATCAACATAGCCAAGTTCCTTAGAAATGTTATCGCTCTGTAAGCCTTTGATTCTGTCGATCTCGGAAGAGGTGTAATTCACCAGGGCTCGTCCAATTAGTTTTGGTTCCTGTGAGGTATCAATTGAGGTAGGATCATTCTTGTCTCTAACCGCAGCAAACAGTGATACGCACTCAAGCATATGAAATACTCCTTCGACTTTAAGAACTCCTACAGGAAGTAGACCAGCTCTATTTGTCCTGGTGATAGCTGCACAGGCACCCTGGTCAATGTAGATACTGCCATGTGAAGCAAGTCCATGAAGCAGCCAAAACTGCCGATCTTTAATGGGGCTCTTTTTAGGCATGAATCTAGTATGAATAGGTATATCGTTTTGGGCAAGACTGTCAAGTTCCAGATCTTGGAGTCGGTCACTGAGCTCAGCTACACCCTTTGAATCCTTCTCTCGGCTCTGAATATATTTCACAATTGATCTGACATTGCCCGGAACAGAGCTTTTGCAGATGATTGTAGTAACACCAGTACTAGTAGCCAGCTCTGCTGCAATGAGTTTTGTGGTCATGCCACCTGTACCAAGCATGCTGCCAGGGGATGAAACGTCAACACGTAAATCAGCAACATTTTTAACAACCAGAATAGGTTTTGCATCAGGATTAGTTCTAGGATTCGCAGTGTACAAGCAGTCGACATCAGTCATCAGGAAAAGGTAATCTGCATTCACCATGCCAGCAGTAATAGCAGAAAGAGTATCATTATCGCCGAACCGGATTTCATGCATAGAGAGTGTATCGTTTTCATTTACAATAGGAATGACTCCCATATTCAAAAGTGCATGCATAGTGTTGACAGCATTGAGATACTGGGATCGGTCAGATAAATCGTTTCTGGTCAGTAGAATTTGACCAATCGGTTGATCCAGCTGTCTGAACAAGTCGTCCCATAGTCCAATAAGTCTTGCTTGGCCAATAGAGGCAATAGCTTGAACTTGAGGCAAAGTTTTGGGTCTTCGTGACTTTTTCATCCTTTTAAGTCCAACTGCTATACCGCCCGACGACACTATGACCACTTGATGCCCATCTCGCCGCAATGCTACGGCCAGCTCCACGATACTAGACATATTGGCAATTTTATGCTCTCTAGTCTTCTCATCACATAGTGACGAGGTTCCTAGCTTAATAACAATAGTATAATGTTTTTCGTGTTTTTCATTATGCCCGTCCTTTATTATGCTTGACATGCTGATGGATGTTGGTGACTCTTTTCAAGCGTAACTGAAATTCCTCAGGGTAAAAGTGTAGACCAAGAAAGTTGAAGTTGACGATAAGCCTCGATCTTATCTTCCTGCTCAAACTCAACAGGAACGCCGGAATGAGCCACTTAGTAACAGTTGCCACATGCAACCTAAATCAATGGGCTTTGGATTTTGAAGGGAATCGGGATCGAATCATCCAGTCAATTCGAATTGCCAAACAACGGGGGGCAAGTTTCCGAACTGGCCCGGAACTGGAGATCACCGGCTACGGGTGCTTAGACCATTTTCTCGAAGGTGATACCTACCTTGCATCGTGGGATATTTTTCAGGAGATTTTGATTCATGAAGATTGTCAGGATATTTTAATAGATGTTGGTATGCCAATTATCCACAAGAGCGTTAGGTATAACTGTCGAGTAGTGGCATATAACCAGAAGATCCTACTCATCCGCCCTAAGATTTGGTTGGCCAATGATGGAAATTATAGAGAAATGAGATACTTTACTCCCTGGGGTAGATACAAGTACGTGGAAGATCATATTCTACCTGCCTCTATTCAGAAGATCACCAAGACCAGATCCGTCATGTTCGGCGATGCCAAGCTCGATGTCCTGGACACTTCTTTAGGATTCGAAACATGCGAAGAGCTCTTTACACCTCAGAGTCCTCATATCACTCTTGCACTGGATGGTGTTGAGATCTTCACCAACTCCAGTGGTAGTCATCATGAGCTGAGAAAGCTCAACACTCGATTAGAGCTGATCACAGAAGCAACTAAGAAATGCGGAGGTGTTTACTTGTACGCCAATCAGAGAGGGTGTGATGGCGATAGACTTTACTATGATGGATGTGCTCTTATTGTGGTCAACGGTGCTGTCGTTGCCCAAGGAGCGCAGTTTTCCCTGGACGATGTTGAGGTTGTTACTGCAACTGTGGATCTCGACGAGGTTCGAACTTACCGACTAGCACCTTCTTTTGGCATGCAGGCTACTGCTCAAGAATCTTTGTATCCATGTGCTCAGTGCTATGAATTGGAAGGCACTCTAGTGGCATCATCCCGGGAGTTTGATCCCACGATTGTCCCCACTTCTCGACAGAAAATCAGGTATCACACGCCGGAAGAGGAAATTGCACTTGGCCCAGCCTGCTGGCTTTGGGATTACCTGCGAAGATGCCGTGCTGGGGGATTCTTTGTACCACTATCTGGAGGTATTGACAGCTGCGCTACTGCTGTAATTGTATACTCTATGTGTCGCTTGGTAGTTCAAGCAGCCGAAAATGGGAATAAGCAGGTGATTGAGGATGCCAAAAGACTAGCAGGAAAGAGCGAGGAGGATGAATGGATTCCTACGGATCCAAATGAGCTATGCAACATCATTTTTCACACCACTTACATGGGCACTGAGAATTCTTCCCAGGAAACCCGTGATAGAGCAAAGCAGCTAGCTCACGATATTGGATCATATCACCTGGATTTCAACATTGATAATGTTGTTTCGGCAGTAAAAACTCTTTTCACTACTGTGACAGGCAAAACCCCTCAGTATAAAGTCTACGGAGGCTCCCAGAGAGAAAACTTGGCATTACAAAACATCCAGGCGCGACTGAGAATGGTCCTTGCATATCTTTTTGCGCTGTTGCTTCCCTGGGTCAGAGGGTCTTCCGTTGGTGGCTTGCTTGTTCTAGGCAGTGCTAATGTGGATGAGTCGCTTCGGGGGTATCTGACTAAGTACGACTGCAGTAGTGCGGACATCAACCCAATTGGCGGTATATCTAAAACAGATTTGAAATCATTCATCGCATATGCAACAACTGCTTTTGATCTACCTGTTCTGGATACGTTTCTCAATGCCACTCCTACTGCTGAACTTGAACCCATAACGAAGGACTATGTTCAATCAGATGAGGCAGACATGGGATTCACGTACGATGAACTGTCTGTATTTGGAAGATTGCGGAAAGTCGACAAATGTGGGCCCTACAGTGCTTTCATCAAGTTATACCACTTGTGGACGCCTAGACTGACCCCAGCACAAATTGCTACCAAAGTGAAGAGTTTCTTTTACTTTTACGCCATTAACCGTCACAAAATGACAGTAATAACTCCTGCTTATCATGCAGAACAGTATTCGCCCGATGATAATAGATACGATCTACGTCCGTTCTTGATTCTGCCGTCATTTCCATGGGCATCTAAAAAAATCGACCATGTGGTTCGAGCATTTGAAAAGGGAGAAAAAAATAAATAGATTTGAGTTTATATAGACTAAAGAGAACATATTTATCTTTATTCCTTGCGGAACTGACCAAATTTTGGAGTGATATTTGCTGCCTTGCCATTCCTCTGCCAGAAGTCGATCAAAGTAAGAGCAGTCTTATCAGGCATATCTTCCTGGATGAAATGGCCCGATTCGGAGAACACCACCAATTGATACTTTCCTTGCATTTGACCAACCATCAATTCTTTATCGAGTCTATCGGTACCTGCAAGTATCAGAAGTCTTGCACCAGGGATCTTCAAGAAATTCGTTGACAGGCCAGTGAACCAGCCTTTCCAATAAGGTTCGGTACTGCGTAGATTAGTGATCCATGTCACTTCTCCATTGGGATCTGTAGGATCAACTGGTTTTAGAGTGCTTGGTACCGATACTGAAGCGGCCTCTCTATTCTGTAGAGACATTGATTTTAAATGCCAGTTTATTGCCAAAGACATGTTTCGGAATTTGGGGGGAAACTTCTCCAGAATCATATTCATGCTCGATAACGCTTCCAGAGCAGGTCCTTCGACTGCATCGACAACACAAGCACCTACCAGATGAGTGAATTGGCGTGACATTGAAGTGTATGAGGCAACAGCACCCCCTAGACTATGGCCAACCAGAATCAATGGTGGCGATATCCAGTTCTTATTTTCAGAAACATGCTTATAAACAGATAGCAGATCCTCGCTGAGAGTTTTTAAACTCATATCATCCTTTCCTGGGCCTTCCACCGTCGATAATCCATGGTTCCGCATGTCAAATGCAAGAATACCGGCCACCTCAGTACTACCGTGGGAGTTAGATAACGACCCATCTGCATTTCTTGTCATAATAGATTGGATCTTTGCAGCAGTAAGTGCAAAAGTCAATGCGCTAGAACCTGCTCCATGATGAAAGATGAATATAGGCGCTTCCGGATCACTAGGAGGACTGTAGTATACATTGAAAGAGATCCGATCATCGCCTCTTATTTCGGAGATGCGGAAATTCTCTGCAAAATAGCCATTCCAAGGAATTGCACTGAGAATTTTCTCCTTTGAAGGAATGACGTTAGGACGCGGCATACTGGGGAACCCAAGTGGGCTAACTAGATCCTCGAATTCTTCAGAATCATCATTTTCGGGAGCAATAAACGTATTTAGCCCAGAATTGGATTTAATCATCTTCGCCTCTTGATCCAGAATCTTCTTGCGGAACAAGTCTTTCTGTAATGACATGCTAGTAGGTGCTGTAGAAAATGTCAGATGTTCCCAAGTATCAAGTGTTAAAAGGGTCTTCCGGGGCCGCCGTTGATCCACCGTTTTAAACTAGTCCAAGTTCAAACTCGAGCGGACATCATCAGCCCATAACCCCGTGCTGATTTGAGACTTTTTATAATCTGGAGAATTACGTATCCAATTGTAACAACTATTTCTTTTCTAGATATTTCTACAAGAACGCTAGTTATCTCTCTCAGGGGCACAGGAGAAGATGCTCACATGGTTATCGTGCATATTACTGACTGCCATGGCCAATCGATGGGGGTGGAACGTGAGAGCAGATACGTATGGTGACTTGGTTGACGGCAACATGTAAGAACCTGTAGTTGACGGCGGTTTGACTGTCGAGAGTCTGTTTCCACTGGTAGACCAGGCTCCAACATTATGATAGCCTGCAATGATCACTGGAGCGTGCTCATGAACATCCATAGCTTTGATGCCACCCCGTAGTTCACTGTGAAACGAAATGATGGGATCATTCGCTCGAATATCCCACAAGTTGATCTTACCATCCGAGCTTCCTGTAACTAATTCTCGAGCTCCTCCTCGTTGCATTCGAGTATTTACAATCCACGATTCATGATCTTTCCACACCTTCACCAAGCAGTTTCTTGATTCTATTCGTCGATCATAGATCCTGACTGCACCGTCCCCAAATCCTGCTACAACGCAGTTTCCTGCAACTTGATCCGAAGTCAGTGATGTGACTGGGCTACCAGATCGACATGGAATATCTGCAACGCATATCTCTCTTGGAGCATCCCAGCATCGAATGACCTTGACATCTCCGCTAATAAGTAGAGTTCCTCGGCTTTGCTGCCACTCGGCAACAAGGCCACTGGCACGGTTCGAAGGCAATAAATCTGTCAGGACGCGCCAAGCACATGTCAACTTCACATTCTTGGCCGATTCATAGCCCCGGTAGATCTTCACTATACCATCGCTGCAGCCAGTTAATAACAATGGCTGATCATCCTCGTTCAGGAACTTGGCCTCTGTAATTCTCGAATTGGCAGGATTTCCATTGTTTATTCGATTGAGTCGAGTGTTTTCAGCCCAGTCCCATACTGTTACTCCATCTCGGTCGTTGCATATGACCAAATGGTTTTCAAACTGCGAAAATAGCAACTTACTAGGTTGCGACAAGTTATCCAGGAATCCTGTTTGAGTATTCCAGCATCCTTGTACAGCTAGTGACTTCTGCACCTGAGTCTCACTCATGATATGCTCGTTTCTACTCTTTCTCCACAGTCTCTTGATATATCGCTCACTGCCTGGTTCATCACTCTCGCTCGGCGTCATCTGAGGTTCTTGAAAATACTCACAGGACCAGTCGAAAAATTTACTTTTTAGAGGCAGTACTATCTGCTCGCTGTAGTTCTTTTGCTTGTATCTTACAGGTTTGGGCTTCTTCCCAGAGGAGCTCACGCTCTGAGCCTGTGAATCTCCGTATGGCTCTCCATAGGACTCCCCTGCTGTTCCAAACACGCCCTTAACTCCGTTTGTAGTTCTATGATTGTCAAATGATGCGTAACCATTTGAAGAATGTGATGTATTTGAAGATGAAGATGTGGTACCCCATGCAAAGTTTCGAAGCGAGTGAGCCAATGAAACCGATCGTTTAAAAGTATTTTCCAAGAATCTGCCATCGCCGTTCGTATTATGAGGCTGGGATGTGGTTCTAGTAGCTTGTGAAGAGAGCTGTCCGGGCCTGAATTGTGTGGATTTGCCGTTATTACTTAGTAAACTTTCAGATGCAAAGGTAGCGAAAGATCCTCCGCTAACATCACGTTGCACGGGCGATCCGTAGTTCTGAGGATTCGATTTTCCTGAAGCACTAGTTATTTGAGCAGTCTGAAGAAGCTCAGCCTCTAGTTTCGCGACTTCATCGGCCAAAGGAGTCTTGTCCAACTTCATCATGACATAGTCCACAACATCTTGAGCATACTCAGCAATTTCAATATATGGATCTTCGGAGAATATCAGAAGAGCTCTCCACACGATGACAAAAACCGTACCCCGAGCTGGCGATTCCATTCGAATAACATCCACTTGTTGTGGATCTTTGGTAAGGGCGAGCTCCTCTTCGAGAGACGAAAATGCTGCAACCAAGAAGTACGATAGATAGATCTTGACGAACTTCGACAAGAAAATCACCACTTCCCGTCGGACTACAGTCGATGCATCGTTTGTGAGTGACAAAACTGCCATAGCAAATCCAATCTCTCTCTGCTTCACCTCATCAGGAATGCCATCTCCTGTACCACTGCCAGTATATCCCAGGTGAGTTGTGAGCGCAATAATGCAAGACGTACGCACCTCAGGAACAGGATCATCTAATAGGGCACAAATGTCGTAACAGACTCTTTCCTTCGCAGCTAGCTGCTTTGCATCCGGGTAGTCGTTCCATAACTGCGACAATAATAAACAAGTCCATTGCCGGAGTAATGGACTCTCAGAGCAAGTGGAATGATCTATACAAGCATGCAAAAGTTTAGCGTCCAGACAGAGATGTTGGCCCTGAGGATACCCACGGCAGAACAATGAAGTAACAAAAGCACACATAGCTAGGTGCTCAAACACGTTGACAGTGTTAATCATTGCTGTCTCCTGTTGTGGCATGTATATTCCAGTAAAATATCGATAGCCATTTTCTTTGACAAGCTCATGTTGAATGTTCTTATAGTCTACAGCCATGACTCTAGCCCATATGAACACCAAAACAGGCTTGAGTTCAGGCGCTGGAGACTGAAGCAATTTAAGCACATATGGAAAGATGCCAATAGATAGTGCCTGGTGTACGGCCTTAGGACCCAGATCCAAGTACTTGCTCAGCAATATAAGAGCCCTGAGTCGATGGATCTGCGAAAGGAGTACTTGTAACAGAACCGGCAATTGTTCCGGAGGACTGTCTAGGTCTGAAGAACGATATTTCAGCCACATCTCAAAAGCAGTTAGCTGCTGTTCAAAAAAAGATGAATGCTGGTACTTAAATGGGCCCCCTGCCTTTTCTTGCGCCTGGAGAGTAGGCAATTGAGCCAAGCATTGGTCAACAGCCAAATCCCATGAATCCCACATTGTATGGGTAGATGTATCTGGTAGAGCTGGAGACGATATTGGATGGCAGTTATGAATTTTCATTATTCGAACTGCAAGGAGAAAGTTGCGGAACATGGCAGCGACAACTAGGTCTTGCCGAAAGAGTCGCTTAAATAGAGGGCTATCCAGAGTGGACCATGCAATAGTATCAGTTATAGCTGTAAATATCCAATTGAGTTCGCCTAGAGGAGTTCGTCTGTCGGTGATTTTTCCTGGAATAGCAAGGCTCTCAAACTTGCCTCTAAGGTAAGGAGACTGGAGAACAAACCACTTCACTGCAATTTCAATTGGCGAAGTTATGCAACAGGTGAACAAGTCAGCAGGCAAATCGGGATTCATCGGTAGAGTTTCGTCTTCTCTACATGCCGCTAACTGAATGCAGTTGTCAAAAGAGGCCGCAGGAGGCATAGAGGGATCCTTTCCATGCTGAAACTCGTCCTGTTTTCGTTTCTGGACAAACTTGTTGAAATTATCAACAATGTGACCTGCACCATTACAGTCGTAGCAAAATATGCAAGGAGCACCCAGCCAAGATTGAAGATCGTAGACTGACACTGGTATATACTGAGTGTAGCCACGATTGAACACCCAGATTTCACCGCTAGGAGTCGGTCGAGGAACACCATGACCATTATAATGAAAAAGTATTCGTTCATCTCGAGCACTTCGTCGGAGACTCATGCAGAATTTCTTGCAATCCTCAACATTGGGATCAAGACTCAGTTTATACTTTGTTCTGGTGCTCAGGACTTCATATTGAGCCTGGAGCTGCTTACCGATCTGCTCAATAGCTTTCTTAGGATCAGACACTGCCGAAGGATCAATCCATGCTTCTAGTCTTGCACAAGGTTGTGTTTTAATGACATCAGGCGGGTCAACGCCAATGTTGAGACAGAGTACAATGGCAGCATTCACAGTTCTTTGCCTATCTCTGATTCTCCACTCGGCGAAATTTTCCTTCTTGGCTTCATTCTTGGGATTGGCTCCTGTTTCATGACGTTTGTCTTCGAAATAAATATAAAATACCTCGGCTAGGAGAGACATGTACTGGTCCGAGTCGTAATGAGCAGCAAACCCATGGCGGATAGCTGTATTATACAGGCCATTGGGCGGCTTGATGGTATCGATGGTATCCGAAATGCTCGAAGACCCCAATTCTTCGGCAATTCTGTCAACTGAGGATGAATTTGACATAACGCTGAGTTGGCTGTGGTTAACTGTGCTTGTAGGCATGACATGCGCAGGTCTGACAGTCAGCCTATTCCTATTGTCTCACTGTGGTTAAGTAACAGTCTTAGTGTTTTTGACTTAACCAGAGCTTAGATCAATTCAAGTGAGTCGTGCGAGTCGTAGCTGTGTGATGCTCTACAAACAGGTACG
This sequence comes from Zygoascus bituminiphila, assembly GCA_030705125.1. Lineage (NCBI taxonomy): Eukaryota > Fungi > Ascomycota > Dipodascomycetes > Dipodascales > Trichomonascaceae > Zygoascus > Zygoascus bituminiphila. The sequence goes on along the minus strand of JANIWT010000002.1, from coordinate 157,620 downwards.
ATTCGACACGATATGGCTCAGAAAGAACTAAAATCAATCGTGGTGAGCTTGTTTGTAATATCGGAAACTTGCAAAGCTTCACAAAATGTCCCATCCCAAGTCCTCAAGTCCGGAGGGGTTGATATTGAACAAATCCCATATCACTACAACCGAACGACTAGATAACATAAGAACAAGAATAGCAGGATGATAATTTTAATTTGAAATTATAGAATTTATCATTCTGATAAACATTGAAATATACTTTGACGAGTCCTTTTTCTAGTATAGTCACATGACTCTCCCAAACCGTTTTTCAAACCCCCAACCTCATCTGATAAGCCGGAAACGAAAAAAACCTGACTTGGGCACATCACGAAATTTAAACATTCAAAGTCTTGCGGAGTCTGACGAACCAAATCATCAACTCAAGTCGACGGTAAAGGTCTACTGAAGAGCTTGGATTTGCACATATCGTGCTATTCTAGGTCTTGTAAGATCGTCATCTCCTCTCGAGTATTCTGTGATCCCCGTCCTATTTTATTTATCTCGAGCACAAGATCGATACCCGAGTCCCTTCTGCGAATCTCATTTGGTTTGCCCTCCTCATATACTCACAAAATGTCTACCTCTACGAACCTCGAGGGACCTGTTGTTGACGGTAAACTACATCACTCCATTACCATCACACAGAAAATGTTGGCTGCTTGCTCCGGCTCGGTCCTGACGTCTGTGGTCGTCACTCCGTTTGATGTTGTTAGAATCAGACTTCAGACCCAGTCGGCTTCAGCCTCGGGGGCGGCAGCACCAGTGCCGTTTCCCAAAATGCATCCTGTTTCAACAATCCCGTCTGGTGTGGGCGTTACGGCATGTTGCAGAGACGTCTTCTGGTTCCCGAGTACTATTGACTACTGCGTCGCTTCTTCGGAGGTGTCCGGGTGTGCAGTGGAGAGTCGCAAGTTCGTCGGCACATGGGATGGGCTTCGAAAAATCTCACAATTTGAAGGCCTTTCTACATTATGGAGGGGGCTTTCTATAACTTTACTTATGGCCATACCATCCAATGTGGTTTACTTTGTGTCCTACGAGCATCTGAGAGATAATTCGCCTATACGGTCTGAAGTTTTTAACCCTCTATTGTGTGGATCATTTGCTCGAGCTCTGGCAGCTACAGTGGTGTCGCCACTAGAATTGCTCAAAACTAGGATCCAGTCAGTTGGAGATTCCAAAAACGCTTTTTCCGTTGTGATGAAGGGTATGAAGGAAATGATACAAGCCCAGGGTATCACATCATTGTGGAGAGGTTTGATGCTCACTCTATGGAGGGACGTGCCATTCTCCGGCATCTACTGGGTTTCAGTAGAAGCTATACGTAAACAGTTGCGACGTTCCTCATATTATCAGGAAAAATTCGGAGACGGTGCATTTCAAGAATCATTTATTGCGGGATCCGTTGCCGGTGCTATTGCCGCAACTGCCACTACTCCGTTCGATGTAGGTAAGACCCGTCGCCAATTATGCCATCATTCTGCCACTTCGCAGGGAATGAAAATGCTTCCTTTCATGTATCATATTTTTAAAACTGAAGGCTTTGCTGCACTTAATGTCGGTGCCATACCCCGAATCTTGAAGGTAGCTCCTGCATGTGCAATCATGATCTCTTCTTACGAGGTCAGTAAAAAGCTGTTCCACGATCAAAATGATCGCCAACGTTTTAACAACGAAAATCGCATCTAGCATTAGATAGAAGACTTCTTCCTCACTCATCTCATCTAAATTATTTCTATGATAATAATTTTTTTTTCTCTCTTTTAGTAAAATTTATTGCAAAGCTAGTAATTTCTAATCTTTATGTTCAGAAGCAACTTTCGGCTTCCGAGCCACCCTTTGTTTCTTTGATAGAGCCCAGCGGTGCAGGAGATGTCTGAGCAAGAATTGCCGAGGTCTGATATCTATAGTAGAATGGATCATTGGCTAGCGGAGTTATAGTTCCATGTTGGTCTTCAAGGAATCGGAACGGTGAGGCTGCCGTGCTGCTGTCCAGTGGACTGGCAATCCCAATACTATCTCGTTCGTCAGTCATTGGTCGGCTGTTGAAGTGGGCTAGTATACTAGAATCTCTTTCATTCTCTTTGTCAATGTCACGCATCAGTGGACGGCAAATATCGTCATCGCTGAAAGAAGTTGCTGTGCATTCACTTTGGCAGTCGTCCATTGAGCTATCATCTCTTTCGCCCGCATCAAAAGATGCCAGCTGCTGATAAGCCGTACCACATAGTGCTTTCTTTGCTTCACATGAAGCAATCTCTCCCTGAATTAACGCGTCCAAGCATAGGCGCACAGTCTGTACTATTGAGCTTTTGTATACATGTTTTGCATTTTTGGCTCGTTCCTTAAGAGTACGGCATTCTCTCTCCAGACCGTCAGTTTCGTCTTTAGAGTTCCCCCTATATAAGGCCTTGTAGTAAGCACGCTCCATACTAAGAAGATCCTTTTCTATCCGTATCATATTTTGCTCCTCCTGCTTCAAAGATTCCAATCGAGCAATGTTTGTACTAATCATGACCGAAGTACCGGGATCCACATGTCGGAAAGACTCCGTGGTAGTCAGAACCTTATCTATGAGTTCTCTGGTTCCTTTATCTTTGATAGTAGCTCCCCAAGCTTGGATAGCATCAGCAGCCTGGTTTTGAGCGTTGAGTGCGCTTTCGTGCTGTCTGATAGCGGCGGTTAGGCATTTGACGACATATGGAAGTGTATCGCCATTTCCTCGTCGCCTTCTCAACCAGTTGGAAATCGAGTTAAAAGAGTGAATGCTTGCAGACGACGGTACCCTAGGTGAGCCTAATCCTGGAGATGACCTGGAGTTTTGTTAGTAGCTGCTTGCTAGTTTATAGATCAAGGAAGACAAACATAGAACTGTTTAGTGATAATGCGCAGGCCCGTATTCAGATAAAATAATAGAGAAAAAATAATTCACAAAGCTACAAGTTAAACGGTTGCAAGTCTATTCAGTTTTCTCTAGGTATGCAGTTGTATAGAAATATCTCAAGCTGTGCAAAAAAGGTGGAGAGACTGTAATTCGGGATAAATGTATAGTGTATTAATACCAGGATGCTAGGCGCCTAATTATTCTTCTTAGATGACGACGATGATGAATCTTCAGGCAACTGTAACCCAGTCCAATCGACCAAGATTTTTCTGGCCGAGTGAACAGCGCTAATGAGACCTTGTTCAGACACTTTGGCTGCCGACTCGGAGCTTTTTTTCACAGTCTCCAGCGTATCGAGCGTCTTAAGGTGGGCAGATGCAACAGCAGGAACCTTCTGCTCGTATTTCCACACAAACTCACTAGTGTTCTTGAAAGTTTCAGGCAAGAAATAGCTAAATGATGCAATTCCAACCAGAACAGGAGCGGCAGCTCTGAGAAGGAAGTTTCGTCTTCGGGCTAAAATGGACCCGGATAAGGTACCCACCAAGATATAGATGGAAGCAGGTAACAAATCCTCATTGGAAGACTTGAGACCAGATAGTGTGGACGATACAGAGTCCTCAACATCAAGGTACCGCTTGAACGATTCGTCCAACTTGGCATCAGCTTTGTCTACATTCTTAGCCAAAAACTTTCGAGCCTTCTCAATGTTTTTCTCCAAGAATGATGATGTCGTTACTTTGACACCATCAACTGTTTCGGACTTCAAAGTCAGCTCTCTTTCCAATTTGTCCAATTCAGTAGGAGTAGACGGTTCCTTAGCGATGGAGGTGAGTCCTGGGCCTGGTGCCTGGGAAATGGAGTCGTCGTTGTCATCATCATATATAGAGTTCTTCTTGGGTCCATCGGCAAGTGCCATGGGGACTGTCAGAAATGTAACTGCACTGGCGGTAAAAGCACCGATCAATGGCTTGGATCTCAAAAACAACATTCTGGCTGTTAGTATCTGTTGGAGCCAATCAATCCTTCCTCAGTGTCGAGCGGTGATTTGTGAAAAATGATTTGAAGGCTATTCTGCCGGGTAACAATCTGCTTGTCAGGGAAACACCCACTCAAAAAATATCCCAACGGCTAGGCTGACCAAAGATGCATGGAAAGCTTTGGGCCGTTCTTTTCCTCGGCATTATTTGAATAGGGTTATTGATCATCATCTGTTTATTTAGCTTTGCCACAAGTACTTGAACAACTCAAGAGCCAAGTCTGCCATGTTTTCTGGAGGAGATGCAAGCTGCGGACCGTCAAATCCTCTGCAGAATTTTAGTAAGCATGCAGATCGACAGACTACTGCTAATCAAGAGCGATTTATTCCTGGTCAACCGGTATGTATAACATGAGATGTCTTGGGTATCAGGGACCCTTGTTGAATCTGATCTGATTTGATTTGAACCCCAATGCGAGTTACTAACAGATAATTGTCAGGCTTTAGGAGATATTAGAAGTACCAGGGCACAGGGTCCTGCAAATGCCAATGCCAATGCAGAATTCAGCACCTTTGCTGGAGTATCCAGTGGTCCTAGCACGGCTACCCCGCATTTCCAGCAACAGCAACAGGTGTTCAACAATGTTGGAGCTCCACAGCACCATCTGTCGTCTAGAGGCATTGAAAGCCAAAACCAATGGGCTGGAGAGTTCTCCCGAATGTCATTAGGAGCTCCAGATATCGTTGTCAGAGAAGCCTTGCATCACCATCAGCATCAAAATTATCAACCAGCTCTGGCAGGAATTCATTATACATCTGCCGACGTTACTCAAATATATGGTAGTAATGGCGGTTACCAAATGCAGCAGCAGCAGCAGCAATTTGTTAATAGCATGTACCAGACTGCACCGCAGGTGGCATCCATGGATGAGCACAAGCAGGTTCATCATGAAGAAGCTATGAAGAAACAGTTTGATCAAGCATTTGAGGCAGTTGAATCATCTTTAAATGAACCTACAGTAGTAGAGGAAGTCCAGCAAGTAGCTGTGGAGAATGATACCCAATTAAACGAAGTACAGTCAGATGACTTATCTGAGATTGCCCGAGGAATTATCAATAATATGGGAGCGAATGAAGAACGGTCATCGACCACCGCGCAGAAGATGAAAAATAGTAAGTTTATGGACTTGATGAGCAAATTGTCGAATCGAAGTGTAGTTATCAAGGAGGATCAGTTTGTGGAGGAAAGGACCGGAAAAAAGGTGGAAATGATCAACGAGGTCCCCCAGGAACCGGCAGTATTAGAGGAAAGTATACAGCAAGATATATCTTACAGTGGGAGTACAACTAGCAAACTCCAGGACCCATTTGAAGCACTTGAAGAAGCCGGAGTGTCGTTTGATGACCCAGACCGACTGGACGTGAACGAATTCACTCCGTTTACTATTGGTAAACGCATCATACCAGAAATGACGAGTACCAGTGCGTGGGAAGAGAAGTACGATGAGGATGGGCCAGACTTGGGGGATCTCTAGAGTGTGATATAGAAATGCATGGATAGAATACGATTGTGAAGGATTGATACTGAGAGCATACAGAAGGCTACGAGTACCCGAAATAAATAACAGTAGAATTTGTTTTATGGCGTGTCATGGTATATTTCGTATAATTTCCAAAGCTTTCGCTAAATAAATATGTGAGAGTTGTTATCATATGGCATGGTGAGAGCAGGTCTGTCTGATTTAGTAAGCTGGGTTGATTTTAGTAGATCGATGATATCGAGTGTCATTGCCATAATGATCCATTTCATAATCGTCCTGTTTAGTATTGACATGAGAATAGTTGCCTTCTACACTTGTCCATGGACTACTGTGATTCTTGTCGTCGCCGGAATAGGCTACTTCGCCGTAGCCCGTAGTGAATTCGTTCATTCCCCGGTTGCCCTGATAAGGGTGATTGGCAGGGGTAAATTGGGGTGGAGGAGCATTGTACTGCTGAGGGTATGAAATATCTCCTCCATACTGGTTGCGGTTGCGGGAACGGGGACTTCCGCAGCAGAAGCAACAGGATAAGAGACAATCGGCACCTAGGCAGATACATCTCACTATAGATATGAGGATCCATAAAACTGGGGGTGTTAGTGGAGAGAATTGAGTTGGAATTTCTAAGTCTCACATTCACACTTACGTATCAGCGAAGCGAGAACAATGCCTACAATGGCAACGATTTTGCAAACATAATTATCCATGCAGGTATTCCATGATTTAAAGGCTTTATTAGTTAGCGTGGGTCTAGCGAGCGACTAGTCGGGCCTTTGTTTTGTTATGGCGCGCTATACTTACATTCTGCTGTAGAAATGACGTCTCGCTTGGAAAGGGTGGATAACACGCAAGACGCATCTCGACGAACATTGTGTACGTCAGGTATGAACATCTTGATATATAACAAAAACTGAATAGTAGGAGGATCAGAACAGATCTAGACTTTTAGAAAAAGAATAGGAAAAAGGTGCCTGGATTTTCGTGGATATAAAAGGAAGTTATCACGGGGCTGTGGAATGTAAAAATAGCCCTGGCGGGCTGGGTTATTACAATTACGTATGGTGGAGGAGACGTTATTTTCGGCTGTCTGAAACATACAATTAACTTCAACTCTGGCAGGCAGGCAAGGAAGGAATTTCGTAAGGAATTTTGGGGAAGTTTACGCAGGGAAAATATGTAGTGACAGATAATAAGAGAGTGAAGGACTTAGATAACGGGAATGGAGATAATAAAAAGCGATATAGGACGCAATTCACCGAAAACAAAGATATAAATAGTAGAATTATGCAAATGATTTACAAGCACACTCAGTAGCTTCATGTATAGAAGCACAGCTTGTATGTTGATCTTGGGCAGTGTAGGATATGTGGTGTATGTATGATCAGCCTAGGTACATCTCAGCCTTGGTACATCTCAGTAACAATAGCATTTAAGTAACAACCAGAGACCGAGAAACCAGTGGACATTGATGTATAGGAATTTGATGCTATATATATGTACAAATGAAGACAAAAATTGATCTTAATTTGACGTGTTATGCTATTAATCATACGAATCACCTGTTTTTTCTGCTTCTGTCTAGCCTTCAAATCCATTCCAGAAAGTGGTGTTCTGTTAGCGGATTCGCTAGACTCCAGGCTTTAAAATGGCCCGGTCCAGACCTGATGTCAGAACACGCTTGGAATATAACAGTAATCGAATGACAATAGGCAAATAGGTGGGCAAGTAGCGGGGATAGTCTGTTGGACTGCCTAAGAAATAAGAATAACCTAGCTGTAAAATGCACAGTAGTAGAGGAATGGGAACGTCTTTTTTTGGCGGCATTTTGCATTTTGCATGTGCACTATTTTCCCTCAACTGCGAGGTTTTGTGATCTCGTATTCGTCCCCTGTCAACCCAAACCGAGCCTGGAAGATCAGCACAGTGTGACATTTTAGATATTACCGCATATAGCCACATCGCCGACCGACAGATAACAGGAAGAAGAAGAGCATCAAGGCAAAAGAGAAATGCCGCAATGATCGACACTACGAGTAGGAATATCGCTCGATAATCGTGGATTTGCGCAGGTTATGCGATTCAGATTGGGAAAACAGTATCTCGGTGAGTTTCAACGGCCGATTCCATGCTAAGCTTTTGCCCTGTTCTTGGCTGGAACTGGCGGTCGGTACCAATCGACAATCTGACCCTGACAAGAGGGAAATTTTTCACATGCTTTTTTTGTTTCTACAATAATCTCATCTTTGGAATCACATTTGTGTGTTTTGCGAAAGGGTTGTCTTACCATTTTTTTCAATTCGAAATATTCCTTGAGATGAGTTCGTTTCTGCATTGCTTTTTGTCTAAGTAAGAGTGCATAAAATTTCAAGCAGGAAAGCAGAGCAGTTGTAGATTATCTACCGAGAACATCAAGTTTCACACAATTAACAACAAAAACATACATCTTGTGACGCTGTGTCGTTTACATCACATGCTGGAAATAAACTCCCGCGGTGCTTCTTGCGTATCTCCGTATAAACCTGCCGTTAGATGCAAAATAAACATTCGCGTTCGCTCCTTTATGTGCCGCAACCCAACGTCTACCCCGGTATCATCCCCTCCTCCCATTTGTTTCCGTTTCGTTATATTTGCAGGTATTTCGCTGTTGGAATTTCACTCATCTGCTTGCGTAACCCCCCACTCCTAGGGCTTTCTTCAAGTTCCGAAACTTCCTTTCTATAGGTTCTTTTCGTCTTACTCGGTGTTTCAGAGCTGCAATTTCATTCGATTCGACTTGCCCCGCTCGAAACTTATCCGTTTGGTCTCCCGCCTCGTTCCTCTATTCTCGCACTTACGCAGCGCCATAGCACACAGTCCCTCCCACCTAGCCTTGTGCGCGGATATCCTTGTAAGGGCCGCACCACATACAAAAGACACCCTAACCAACCGCACATCACCAACCAACCAACCTTCCAATACCCACTTGTTTATACCGACCCGACTCGTTCTCTCAAATTTTTCGAAATAAACTTCTAGTTAAGTCACTGATATAGGCATATGCATGGCTCGCCTTCCTTCTGACGCAACACCTCCTTTTTAATTTGTCTCACAAGTAATGAAGAGAGTCCTGTTCAAGTTGCGGCCTATGCTTCAGGGCACCATCCAGAGGAACAACCCCGATGACTTCTTCATAGAACTCAGCGACCCCCACAAAGTCTTTGCTCCTGGCGACTTGGTGCATGGAAATGTCATTCTTGTTTTGCCGAAGAACCAGAAAATCAACTTGATATCCTGCCAGCTACGTGGTGAAGTTACTATTCGTAATCAACTGGTCAAAGGCATGTCTTCCAAATATACCCTGTTCCAGGACGAAGTCGACCTCTGGGGACAGCCTCTAGAAGATGTCGAATATGATAGCAATCTCAAGCGTGGTGAGGAAGGTGCTCTCCCATCTGTACAGCAGCAGGCTACACCTTCCAACTCTTCCTCGTCGAATAACTCATCGTCCATGAGTACAAGTAGCAGAACTCAGTCGTGTGATTCGGATCGCCCTCCTCCTGCCGAAATAGGCGTTTCAGTTGTTGCAGACGACGACGACAAATACCTACTCCAACGTGGAGAACACAATTTTGCATTTGAATTCCAGCTCCCCAAAAAAGGCCTGTTCAATTCCCTCGAGTTTGAGCGAGGTTCCATCTCATACGTTATCACAGCTGTCTGTAGACGTCCCGGTCCTCTTTCTGATATTTCGTGCAAGAGAAGCCTGTCTATTGTGGTGCCAATAGACGTGGCGAACCTACCGCCTTCTAAAATTACCTCTCTGGCTGTCGATGTTCGCAAAAAGCGCAAGGAACAAGGCTCCATTGTGGTGTCGGTCGCCATCGGGCAACGCGGTTATCTTCGAGGGGAAACTTTCCCCGTCAAAATCTCTGTACAACATATTAGATCCTTGAAATGCCTGGCCGGCGTTGTCACCACTCTTTCGCGCATATCCCGGATGTCTGGCGAAGGACTGGAAGCTCAATCCTTCAGAAAGGATCTTTATCAGACAGTATCGCCGCTTTATACTGATCCCGCCACATTTGCATCTACCATCACCAGCAACGTCCGAATTCCCCCAGATACATTTCCAACTACCAAGGGCCACAAAGTGGTTTCGTTCCAGTACTGTATCGAAGTGGTGATTGATCTGGAAGGCAAGTGCGGTCTGCAGTCCAGGGATAGTGAAGGCGGTGGCTTTAATGCGTCTAAAAATGGCCATATTGATACCGACAAGCTCAAGCGGTCCCGAGGTGTTGTCAGTCTATGGACCGAGATTGTCATTGGCACTTACCGGTCCAGTGGAGCGTATCCTGATGCCAGTATCAGTTCATCCAACACTATGATCACCCTTGGTGGCCATCGTCCACTATCTTTGGGCCCCAAATCATACTCTACTGCTTCCCCTACGAATGCTATCAATAGTCTGGGACGAACCATTTCCAATTCTTCTAGTGCTGCCGGCGGAGAATCGTCATCCCACTCTGCGTGTTCATCAGTACACTATCGCATTTCGAATGCTCATTACGAAGAACCCGTGGGTAGTCAGGGCAATGGAGTTTCAGAGAAGGAACGAATGCGAAAAATGGAAAATGCCCTGCTGCCTTCCTTACCGCCAGATATCTATTCGGACCTGCCATTCTACCCGTCTGCTCCTCCACATCCTGAACACTACTCCGTTAACCCACCTGCTCACCATGTCGTGAGCCAAGGCCAAACCGATCCCCCAATTCCATATCGTGCTACTGATGATAAACATGAACTTGAGCGACAACGACTTGAAGGGCTTTCAAGTGTTCCATGCACTTCGTCACCTATAGAAGATAGTTGGCCCTCTGCTCCATCCGCTCCATCCGCTCCTTTGGACTATTCTGTGAGCACTGGAGTGCCATCTGAACCTGCAAGTTCGTCGTCTGCTCCTTCTCTTCCCTCTGCTCCTCCTCTTCCTTCTGCCCCTCCTCCTACACCATCTGCTCCACCAGCACCAGAATCGAATACTGTCGCTGAACAGAGCATATCAGCTGAATCCACGACTTCAGCTGGGACCAACGCCTCTAACGAATCTAATGACGATTAATTATCTTTATGAGTAGCTCAATAGTGACTAGTAGTAGTCAACGTCTAATTACAGAGTTATATTATGCCTTTATTCTGCCGATAAAAGTCTTTTTTGTTCCAAGCAAGCAGCATAGCTGTGTCTCCTCTACTAACCAATTCCATTTACTCTCTAATGTCTTAATTTGCTTTTATTGCAACCATTCCTATATCATATTAGACGAAAAAAAGACTTCTCATTTTTTTGAACTGCGATGAACTGAGCTTATCGGGTAGCGAAAGCCTTGGTGACAACTCGCTTGAGGTTAAGCTCAGCCTTTCGAAGATCGTCAGCAGAGGCATCCTTGATCTCCAAAGTTGCCATGGCCTCAGAAAGAGCAGCCTCGACTCGGTCTCGGTTGCCTCGCTTCATCTTGGCAGTCACACCGGGGTCGGTGACTGTGGCCTCAATGTTGGAAACATAAGACTCAAGATGCTGCTTAGCCTCGTGTCGCTTGGAGAAAGCTTCGTCAGCGTTCTTGAACTTCTCGGCATCGGAAATCATCTTTTCAATGTCGTCAGAAGTAAGCTTACCAACAGCGTTGGAGATGGTGATGTTGGAAGTTCGACCAGTGGACTTCTCAAGGGCAGTGACCTTCAAGATACCATTGGCATCAACTTCGAAAATGGCTTCCAAGACGGGCTCACCAGCCTTCATGGGGGGAATGCCGTTCAAGTCGAACTCACCCAACAGGGTGTTCTCCTGGCAGTTGACTCGCTCACCCTGATAAACGGGGAATTGCACAGTGGTCTGATGGTCACCAACAGTAGTGAAAGTTCGTCGCTTCAAGGTAGGAACAGTGGTGTTTCGGGGAACAACAGGAGCGAAAATGTTGCCTTCCATGGCGACACCAAGGGTCAAGGGGACAACATCGAGGAGGAGCAAGTCCTGGGCCTCGGCAGAGGTGGCCTGGCCAGTCAAAATGGCACCCTGGACGGCAGCACCGTAAGCAACAGCCTCATCGGGGTTAATGGACTTCTCGAGCTGCTTACCATCAAAGAAATCAGAAAGGAGCTTCTGGATCTTGGGAATTCGGGTGGATCCACCAACCAACACAACTTCGTCAACCTTAGACTTGTCAATCTTGGCATCAGACAAAACCTGCTGAACGGGGTCCAAAGTAGACTTGAACATGACGTCGTTAATGGCCTCGAATCGGGCTCGGGTGATGTTGACACTGAAGTCCTCACCCTGGAACAAGGAGTCAACCTCAGCCTGGGTCTGGGTAACTGAAGACAAAGATCGCTTGGCTCGCTCAGCGGCAGTTCGCAATCGTCGCAAGGCTCGGGCATCGTCTGAAATGTCCAAACCAGTCTTCTTCTTGAACTCGGTCTTGAAATGCTCCAACAAGTTGGTATCGAAATCTTGACCACCCAAGTGAGTATCACCAGCAGTAGCCTTCACAGTAAAAATACCACCCTTGATCTCCAAAAGAGAAACATCAAAAGTTCCTCCACCCAAGTCGAAAATGAGAATATTCTTCTCCTCCTCGGACTTACCAGCACCAAGACCGTAGGCAATAGCTGCAGCGGTGGGCTCGTTAATGATTCGCAAAACGTTCAAACCAGCAATGGCACCGGCATCCTTGGTAGCCTGTCGCTGAGAGTCATTGAAGTAAGCGGGGACAGTGACGACAGCCTTCTCAACGGGTTTGCCAATTTTGGCCTCAGCAATCTCCTTCATTTTGGTCAAAACCATAGCGGAAATTTCCTGAGGAGAGAAAACCTTGGTCTCGTTAAGGTACTGGACCTCGATAAAGGGGTTTCCACCCTGATCAAGGACCTTGAAGGGCCAGGTCTTGATGTCCTTCTGGACAGAGGCCTCGTCGAATCGTCGACCAATCAATCGCTTGGCGTCGAAAACGGTGTTTTTGGGATTCAAAGCAGCCTGATTCTTAGCAGCATCACCAATCAATCGCTCCTTGTCAGTGAAAGCAACGAAAGAGGGAGTAACTCGGTTACCTTGCTCATTGGCAATAATCTCAACGGCGCTATCGTAGGTAGCGACACAAGAGTAGGTAGTACCCAAATCGATACCGATGGCACCAGGGTAAGTACCTTCACCAGCAGTAGACATGATGAATGTTTTTGTGTGGTTTTTTGAAGTTTTTAGGGGTTGATACTGAAAAACTGTTGTTCAGGTGGTGAAGAGAAAGAAGAGTTGATGGGTGTGCGAAAAAATTTTTATTTTTCAAATTTTTCAGCATGGTGTAACGAGGTTGTCGGGGCAAACGCAAGAAGGTAAATTGAGGTAGGGCGAGGTGGGGCGAAGCGAAGTGAAGTGAGGAGGAGTAGAATAAACCGCGGGGAACGGTTGGAACGGTAAATGATGGTACAATTGGTGTGGTTTAGTTTTGTTTAGACTAGGTTAGATTATATTAGCTTGGTTTAAGAGGACAAAATGTCAAGTGTGTTCAAACAAATTATGCATTGGCTTTTTTGAATATGGAAGTAAATGGCATAGTTAATTTCGATCCACCCCAACTCAGCTATTCACATTTGCTATGCTATATATGTTATATATGCTATAAATGTTTGTTCGAAAAACATTGAATAAATATACATAAAGAACGAGACAATTATGATTTCTCATCAGTAAAAGAACCCCCATGCCGGGCTCTCCGCCAGCGTAATATTGAGATTATGCTTATCAATGTACCGCAACACCAAGCCCATTGTATGGAGCTCCGGCTCATATGCTTTGGACTCAGGCTTGAGCAATTCAGCAAACGTACAGGGAGCACTAGGATTCGAGTCATGGTACTTCTGTAATTCCAGGATATAGTCTGTAAATCCATATTTAACGCATAATAATAGTATTTCCTCATGTCCTGCACTCTGTGCTGCAGCATGTAGAATTTTGATAGTTCGTCGTCGATGAACTGCAGCCTTGGGCAAGTGAGCAACGTCTGGTTCCAGACTCTCAAATAATCCGTACATAATGGCTGCAATGAACTGTTTTATATCAAACAGCGAGAATTGGTCCTCGGATTTCTGCAGAACAAGTCCTGCCAGTACATTGATGGCCTCCCAGCGCTCATCCAGATCATAGGATGCCAACCTATGCTTGAGCAGGTTCAGACTTTCGGGACTGCACAGAAAAAAAGTCCGCATCAAAGTCTCAGAACTGGCCCGCAAACCCTGCTCGGTGTTGTCGTAGAATGTTTCTAGTGCATCAATTGGTATGCCTTTCTTCTTTTGAGCTCCCTCACTATCCAGTTCATGTGGTGATCTATAGTGAGGATGTCTTTGAGATTCACGAACAATTGATCTTAGAGACCAACTAATGTAAGCCGTAGTAAGGGCAATTAATATTCCCGATAATAGCGGTCCATTAGTATCGATCTGTAGAATGCCCATGTCAAGATTTGATACTGTGATCCAAATGACTGATGTACTTGATACAATGAATCAGTTCTTCTTCCCATCCACTAACTTTTATCGATAACTACCCAGATTGCTGTAGTATTTTATACTTATCCACCAAGAACTCTAAGTGCGATATCGAGCTGATGCAAGTTCTACTGAAAATTCAGTTTTATTTTAGATTGTAAATAACTCGACCAACCGGGCTTCTTTAGTGTAAAGCCTTACGTCGTCTTGTCTCGTCCCTCAGTATTCTAGTTTTTAGTTTACCTAATGCGGATATCTAACGCCTTATTTCTTCGCGCGTAAATGAATCGCGTTTTCTGTGTCCTATCAACCTCTCCGATCAAGTCAAGCAAAAAAGTATCAAAATATCATACAATGAGTCAAGAAGCCCTTCAGGTCCGTTTTCTGAACGAAGAGTCTAATGCAAAAGCTCCTACTCGAGGTTCCGAATTTGCTGCTGGTTACGATATGTACTCGTCTGAAGAAACAGTCATCAAGGCCAAGGATCGAGCGTTAATCAAGACCGGTATTTCAATTGCCATTCCTAGGGGAACTTATGCACGAGTTGCTGCTCGTAGTGGTCTTGCTGTCAAACATGGCATCGATGTTGGTGCTGGCGTTGTCGACTACGACTACCGGGGAGAAGTTCGCGTTCTACTGTTCAATCATAGCTCAGACGATTTTAAAAGTACGTTCAATCGTTTATGACATCAACATTATTCTCTTTACTAACATTCTAGTCAATCCTGGTGATCGAATTGCTCAGCTTATTCTAGAGAGAATCGAGAACCCTCCCGTGGTTGTTGTTGAGCAGCTTGGTGAAACCGTCCGAGGAGCGGGTGGATTTGGATCTACAGGAGGATTTGGGGTTCCTGCTGAAAAGAAGCAGAAGACCGAAAGCTGATGCTGATTGTTTTACGGATACTATTTTTATGCTCTACATAATGTGATATTTTTTGTAAGTATTTACAGGCGAAAATAATAAGTTATCATGATGAACTGTCTATAGGGTATATGCCCTTTATAGTTTGGGGCTGGTTGTAGATGCAAATTCTTTAGACTTGGTTTCGCCAAACACTTGGGGTCCAACATTGACATTATTGAGTTTCGAAGATCCCGCCCTATGAACCTCATCTCGCTTCTTCAGATCTTCCGTAGTAGGTTCACTCTCAGTGCTGTCTTGAGGTTGAGGAGCGGGTTTGTGAGCTTCGTCCCTCTTTTTCAATTCTTCTGGAGTAGGATCTGTTTCAAGAGAATCCTGGGGATGAATAGGAGGTCTATGAGCTTCATCCCGCTTCTCCAACTCTTCAGGAGTAGGATCAGTCTCAAGAGAGTCCTGAGGGTGGAGAGGTGCTCGGAAAGCTTCCTCTCTCTTTTCTAACTCTGCAGGAGTAGGATCTGTTTCAAGAGAATCCTGGGGATGAACAGGCGGTCTATGAGCTTCATCCCTCTTCTCCAGCTCTTCAGGAGTAGGATCAGTCTCAAGAGAATCCTGGGGATGAAGCGGTGCTCGGAAAGCCTCCTCTCTCTTTTCTAACTCTGCAGGAGTAGGATCTGTTTCAAGAGAATCCTGGGGATGAAGCGGTGCTCGGAAAGCCTCCTCTCTCTTTTCTAACTCTGCAGGAGTAGGATCTGTTTCAAGAGAATCCTGGGGATGAACAGGCGGTCTATGAGCTTCATCCCTCTTCTCCAGCTCTTCAGGAGTAGGATCAGTCTCAAGAGAATCCTGGGGATGAAGCGGTGCTCGGAAAGCCTCCTCTCTCTTTTCTAACTCTGCAGGAGTAGGATCTGTTTCAAGAGAATCCTGGGGATGAACAGGCGGTCTATGAGCTTCATCCCTCTTCTCCAGCTCTTCAGGAGTAGGATCAGTCTCAAGAGAATCCTGGGGATGAAGCGGTGCTCGGAAAGCCTCCTCTCTCTTCTCTAACTCTGCAGGAGTAGGGTCTGTTTCAAGAGAATCCTGGGGATGAAGCGGTGCTCGGAAAGCCTCCTCTCTCTTCTCTAACTCTGCAGGAGTAGGTTCTATTTCAAGAGAATCCTGGGGATGAAGCGGTGCTCTGAAAGCTTCTTCTCTCTTCTCAAGTTCTTCAGGAGTTGGCTCGTACTCAGTGCTGTCCTGAGGAGCAATGGGCTGTCGAATACTTGTCTGCTTCTTTTCCAACTCATGAGACGTGAGAGAATCATTGACCTCCTGTGCATTTGCCCCTGCAGCAATAGCCTGGTTGGCGGCCTCCACATCAGCAGCCTCTTTCTTTGCCTCTTCAGAAGCTTCAGCATGATGCCCGTGATCATCGTCAATATTGATGTTATCCCTCACCTTGATAACGTGACCAGATTCAACTTCTTGCTCATTTTCGTCCTTGATAAGCTCTTCCTGTTCCTTGAGAACTTCCAGACGCTGTTTGTTGGTAGCTTCCTTGGGGGCCAGCTCCAATTCAGCCTCATGGTACAATTCTTCGGGGAGAGCAGAAAGCACAGCCAACAAGCCATCATAGTAGGAATCAGCACTATTCTCAACTTCACCGTAATTGTAGGCACTACTCAGCAAAAGTAAAGTAGAAGGAACCTTCTGTTGCAAACGCAATTCCAGCCAGGTGTTGAGGTCATCTCGCAGTTTGCCAGGGGAAACAGAGTACGTCTTGATACCTCGAGAAGAGCAGGCATTCTGGAGCTCAGGCACTGACAAGCTTTCAACACCTTCATATTCAATAGCTGCATCGTCGCGCTTTACCTGTCGCAGCTTGTATCTGATACTGTATCGCAGCATTACATTGGTACCAAAAGGCTGCAGGTTTAAGTACTTAGCCATAGCAACCAATTGAGGACGAGACAAGTTATCTAAAACAATATCATCCTTAAACAATCGAGCAACAGAGACCAAAAGACTTTGAGAAGGATGCTCTCCCGAAGTTCTGACCTGACGGAAAAACTTTGTGAATTGCTCACGTTGCTCAGGCTTGACAATCACAGGGAAAACCATTCCTGATTCATCGACAGTTTGTCTCAAAAAGGTCGAAACATTGCCACGAGTTTTTCGTAGCTTTTTATTCTTCTTTTCTTTGTCGGTCCGGCTTTCGTAAGTAGACGGTAAGAAATTGGGGAAGATTCGCATCACTACGGGGATCAGCAACTCAGCAAATGGGACAATGACGAACATGGAGAACGGGATCAGACGAATAATATCCTGGGTTGTTCTTCGCAGCTGTCTATCTTCTCGTCGTGTCAGGTCATATCCGGCAGCCATTTTAGCAGCAAGCTTGGTCGATACTTTGATTTCGTAGCCCAACAGCTTGGTTCCATCCCAGTAGTGTTGGGCTTCGTGCTTGACCTTCTGCCACAATGTCAGCTTTTTCTGATCTTCGGCGGGGGCAACTACCCCGGATTTGTTTGATTCCTCTTTAATCTCCTTATTGTCCTTTTCATCTTTTGCTGACGTCGATTTAAACCGCAGGTGTTGCATCTGACCGTAAGTTCCGGAAGGCATCATTGCCATGCCGGAACCTTGCCATTGCGGTCGGGTAGACAAAAACCCACCATGGATCAGCGATCTGGTATATAAGCTGCGAGTAGAAACTCGAGCCAATTGAATGGAAGTACTTCTGATGCCTGATGATTAGTGGGTTAGTATTAAAACGTGAAAAAGACCCGCGGAGTTTAGTAGTTTGCTACAAATCAATCAAGAAGGCAACAACCCCAGCGTTGCCGGAATAGCCTGATAGCTCAATTCAAATGCCCCCCAATAGAAGCAGCAAAAAGTACAAACCCCCCATCACTCAATTGATTCATTCTTACCAAATCGTAGCATATTGCTTCCGGGTGTGTTTATTGTTACTGTTGCTTTGTGGTGTCAAACAAAGAACCAACAATCAATAAATGTGAAAGGAAAGAAATGGCAAATGTCGAGCTCCCCTTTAGTAAAGCGATGGCTGACATTACGCTGGGGCAAAAACGAGAAGTACAGCAGGACTAAGGGTAAAGCTCATCACGATGCTTTCGGACCGTCTCAAAAACCCACACCAAAACCAAAAAAAATCGAATCGTCTCTTTAAAAGATTTCGGCTGGTCTATAACATGGTTAAACGACAGCTGAAAGCGACCGAGGTGAGCGTCAAGAAAAAGAAGAAGCAGGTCACTAGTCTGGCCGACTTATCGGAGGAAGGCGGTTATTCTAATGGCAGCGAAAGTGGTCTTGCCAGTTCAGATCACTCGGATCAGCTGGAGGAAGATAGTCAGGACGAAATTTCAGATGAATATGAGGAGGATGAGGATGATGAGGATGAGGATGAGGATGAGGAAAACGAACGCGTAAATGGAAATGGACAGATAGCAGTTAGTGGCTCCAAACCTCATAAGCAGGGTCTTTCTGCTGAAGATATTCAAATTGCTCGGGAAACTTCCGAACTCTTCAAGTCCAACATCTTCAAAATGCAGATAGACGAACTGCTCAAGGAAATCAAACTGGAGGAGAAATATACTCGACGTTTGGATCATATTCTTTTCAAGGTCAATGAGATTATCAAGCACGGTCAACCTATTCGAGATCTAAGTCTCAAGGAAGCTGAGAGATCTGTTGGTCAAATCGTTATTCCATTTGCCGAGCCAAAACCTCGCGATATCAAGTATAAATTCGGCTGGGATATCCCTGAAAAAATCAATGTTGTCGGCAGCTATTCTCTCAAGACGGCAAACAAACAGCCTGAAGGTGTTGGAATTGATCTGGTGGTTATCATGCCTGAATCACTCTACCAAGAAAAGGATTACCTCAACTTCCGATATTTCCACAAGCGAGCCTTTTACATTGCTTATCTGGCAAAACTTCTCGATGAATCTAACAACGGCCTCTTCACTGTCAAATATGCATACCAGTCTGATGACCCGTTAAAACCTATGGTACAGCTGAGACTTACCGATAGCAAACTCGGCAAGCGATTCCACATAAACGTCTTGGCAGGCCTTCCAATTGATTCCTTCGACTTAAAGAAGCTGGACGTCGATAGAAACTGCATTCGATTGGCTGGTGATCATTCTGTGGCCACCACCCTTTACAATTCTTCTCTCATCACTGATCTTTCACACCAAAGATATCTCAAAAAACTTCACTCTGTCAAACTCAAATGCGCGGCTTTCTCCGAAGCATGCCAGCTGGGAAGATTGTGGCTCCGACAACGGGGAATATCAGCGAGTCCTAAGCAAGGTGGTTTCGGACACTTTGAATGGGCCATGGTTATGGCTTCTCTTCTTCAAGGAGGACCCAGCGGCAGCAAGGTCCTTTCTTACGGATATAGCAGCTACCAGCTGTTTAAAGGTACCCTGAATTTCCTTGCTATACACGATTTAAGCTCGCATAAGGGCGGGCTTGCTTTTGATGACACTACCACGAATAAATTTACCAATAATTTGAGCAACGAAGGCTTCCCTCTATTTTACGACAAGATTACTCGTCTTAACATTCTTTACAAAATGTCCCGGTGGGGCTATAGCCTACTGAAGCACGAGGCTGCTATCACTAGTGACCTACTGAGCGATGTGGTGAAGGATCGATTCGACCAGATCTTCCTCCACCCTGTCAAGGATCACTTCAGATATGACCTTACCTTTACTCTCACTGTTCCTACAGATGATCGAGCATATAGTGGGTTGACGAAGATCCAGTACCTTTCGCCTGTCCGATTCTGGGTCAATCGACTCTATAGGGTATTTGACCGTGGCTTTGGCAACCGTGTCAGGCAAATGGCATTCTTGAATCTTCCTTCCTCTACAGAGTCGGACGCTATTACCATATCTCCTGTCTCTCTGTCAAGAAATTCAAAACTGGAGTTAGTGATTGGTCTGACTCTAAATTCGGATGAGTGTAACAAACTCATCACTTTTGGTCCTTCCGCGGAAGACGAAGGTGCAGTCAAGAAGTTTCAAGGGTTCTGGGGGAAAAGATCCGAATTGCGAAGGTTCCAGGATGGTTCTATTCGGGAAGCGGTTGTGTGGAGTTCTCCTTTTGAAGGTAAAAACTCCCCCGTTACTCTTCAAATTGTGGACTATTTGGTCAAAACCCACATGCCGGAGGTCAAAATCACTCATCAAATTAGCTCGTCTCCTTTCACATCATTTGTATGGAAGGGTGCCATGCAATATCACCAGGCAAAATACTCGGCATTCCAGAAGGCTGCAAATATGCTGCAAGCACTAGACGGTCTGCCATTACGTGTGCGAGCTGTCCACCCCACTTCATCTTCGTTACGCTACACAAGTATTGATCTTCCTGAGCCATATAATATTCAGTCTGACGATGGGGTCGCTTCTGGATTGATCTCGTTTGAATCATCAAACAAGTGGCCCAGTGAAATGGATGCCCTAGAAAAGACAAAAACTGCATTTTTATTACGAATGGCTAAGGAGCTCGTCAAGAATGACTCCTATGATGCTCTAGTAGGCGTGGAGAAGGATTTCCTTCCTGGTGTTGAAGTAGGCTTCTTGCAGCTTCAAACTCCAGAAGGCTATTCGTTCAAACTCAGAGCTGTCACTGATTTTGATCTAGTCCTTCTCGATCGATTGGTCTCGGAAGACCCTAAGAATGAGAAAACAAAGGACTTGGTGGAAATCTACAAAGAAAAGTATCAGTACACCGTGTCTCATACCCGAATGATCCAGACAATGGCCTTACGATATTCATATTATTCAGCTTCCTGCCGACTTGTGAAACTCTGGTTCAGAGAGCATTTGCTTCTGGGATTGTTCAAGGAAGAGGCTGTTGAACTACTGGCGTTAAAACCATTTGTTGACTCCGGACCATATCTTCCACCTTCTAGCCCTGCAACAGCACTGCTCAGGGTGTTAAATTTCCTATCAACCTGGGACTGGAGAGGCAGTCCGGTAGTTTTGGACGTTGCAAACCATGTGACCGGCCAAGGAGCTCGAATGAATAATCGACTCACTCCATTGACGGGAACTGAAATGGAACTTGGGTTATACCAAAGACTTAATGATGGGTTCGCCAAGCTAAGGGAAGAATCCGATCCTGCTTTAACACTGGCTCCGATGGTTATCTCAACTGTCACTGATTCAAGCGGTATTGCGTGGACACGTCAAATACCTCGATCTGAGGTTGGAAGAGTTGTAGCTGCTCGAGTTTCGGGCCTGGCCAGAGCTGCTATGATGCTCACTTCGATCGACTATAGAAAGATCTTCACTCCGTCGTATCAGGAGTATGATATCGTCATTGATCTCAATGAAATCAAGGGCGACTCAGACACAGAGAAACGATACAAAAACTTGCATATTCAAAAGAACCATCAGTTTGCTGACGCTGAAGAGCTTATTGACGACAGCGTTGACATTTTGAAGCAATTTTATACTGACATTCAAACTCGATTCTCCCATACACTGGTTCTGTTCTTTGGACGCTCCAAAATCTGCGGCCTGTGGCACAGAGATATTGTGAATCCGAGAAAGTTCAAAGTCAATCTGGAATATTCTACTATTCCGGTTGATAGCCAGAATGTCGAACTCAACAGGGCCGCTGTTGTGCACGAAATACAGCGAATTGGTGGTGATTTGATAAGTAATATAACTGTACAGTAGACGATAATAATGATATAATAGTTAGAATTTTTCACTTTTTAACTTAACTCCTACTTTCGTACTACGTGCTCATTCTTCACTAATATCCAGAAGCTCTCGAACTGGCCGTGGCATTGGATAAGTAGGCGCTCCAGTTAAGAATTTCCGCGTAGTAACGTTATACTTATCACGGCATTCTATAGCCTGTGGTACTGACATACTGGTTGTATAACAGTAGTTTTCGTAACGACACTGGTTAGATTGGCATTTAGGCACGTGAGGCGACCTTCGGTAAGCATTGTTCATATACATCTGAGCAAAGGTGCTGTTATCTCTAATATTTTCGGCAACTTTATGCCAGAATTTGCCATTTAATGGTTTATCCTGTGGCCATGAGTTGTCAATGTCGTACTCTTTTCTTGCCGAGTACTCCATAGACCACTTCAGCGGTCGGCTACCATTGTATCCAAACTCCTCGAAAGTATCGTTCAGTCGAGCATAGTAAGTGTAAGAGTTCATGATTTCAAAAGACTCCGTATCGACTTCATAGTATCTCCAACTAGGATTGTAATTTGATAGTGGGGTGACGGAGGGCCCAATCCATGCTACTGCAAGGGCGTCGGTGATGGAGCGCTTGTCATTACCTGCGTACAATATGGTGAATTCATCTTGGTGCGTATGTCCAAAGAATAAAGCAGCAATTGTATTAGGGGAAAACCGTTCAAATATCTGTACCAATGCTTGTGAAGAAATCGGCATGGCTTCGTCTGTTATTCCTCCTGGAGGAACATGGGCGATTATCCAAGCCCGCTGGCCACGCTTCTCACACATGACAAGCTCGTCCTTCAAGAACTTCAATGTTCCTGAAGTATCTGGATTTTCCATATCCCAGTAGTTGTAAAAGTTCCAGCGATACCAAAAATTGGAGTTCAATGAGATAACGCGAAGTCCTCTTCTGGTTGTTACCGCATAACCGCCATAGTTGGTTCTAACGTCCTGGGCTGTATGGCTGTCAATCCATCCATACTCCTGCCATAGATGAGCCATCAAATCAGGATTAAATGAAAACAGGTTTCCAAATCCTGACTTTTTCTGAGCTACTTGACTGAATGGGTAGGTATCATGATTGCCTAGGGCCGAGTAAACCGGGACATTTCCGAGATATTTCTTCATGTATTTCATAACAGCTTCCTCTTCTCTAACACTCTGATTATAGCTGATCCAAACTGGATTGTGATCAACCATATCTCCAGTAAAAATTGCGAATTCGTAATCGTACTTCAATTCCTTAGCGACGGACTGGACGCTAGCCAGAGATGATTCGACGAGCGACCGAGGGGCGTCACATTTATAATGGCCAAATACGGGTGCTGGAATAGATCTTTCATCGAAGGGGTCAAGACTTGACTCTTTTGTACAGCACATAAAGCCTTGACAGTTCGCCTCGCTACCTACCAGGTACTCTTCCGACAAATGAATATCACTTAGATGCAATACTTTAAAAGTTTTCCCCGACTGTTTGACCGCGGGAGTATTGTGATATCTTTTCGGAGTATTTATTGGTGGCGGAATAAAAAATTCAAGTGTTTCCGACGGGGTTTCAGGCATTGGACATAGTCCTTGTAGCAAATAATGGCAAAAGTATTCCGCGTCCGAACTTCTAGGATTCATCAGAGTCAAAGCGTTTGATAAATCGTTCACAAAACTAGAATGATCGCTATCAATTGGCTGTAAGTAAAAATCAAGTTTACAGGCCTTGTTATTCTCCAACTGCTTTGATGCACACAACTGTTGCAGAATGTCAGGGAGTTGGTGTTTTGCATGGGTTGATACCTTCCTCATCAAAATAAGAGTCTTCCGGCAAGCATTGCATCTGTTTCCCGGCTCTGATTGCTCAAATAGAGATATCAAATCTTGAGCTATGGAGCCATTATGGATGGCTTCCTGTAAATGATGGTTGGCATCGCGTCGTCTTGAGAAATGCTCCAGTTTCCTACTAATATCTTCTTCGGTCCTTCTCAAATCAAGCCACCAAGCCGATACTAGAGTGAGAGATGTAAATAAAATAATGACGATTTTTCCCAAAATATTCTGCATTGTGGTAGGCAGTAGAGAGACAAAGATTAATTGAGGAGTCCTCATATGCTAGGACCATAAGGATAGATTTTATATGTTAACCAATTGAAATCACTTTTATTAGCAAAATGCTAGTTACGTCTATATACGTCAAAGATTAGTATAACAAATTAAATACAAAAATATGAAGCACTTAGAAAGTGGTCTTTTTTCCCTGGAAGTCAGCACCACCTCGTCGGGGGCTGCCGAATCCTCCTCGAGAGCTGTTGAAGCCACCTCGTCCTCCTCCACGTCCACCAAAGTCACCACCACGTCCACCGCCTCGGCCACCGCCAAATCCACCTCGTCCACCACCGTTGCCTCCTCGGGGAGTGGTGTCTCGTGGGGTAGAGAAGTCGAGTCTCATAGGTCGGCCAGCAACAGACTCGCCATGCAAGTTATTCAATGCATTTTGGGCTTCTTCGACGCTACCAAACTGAACGTAGCCAAAACCCTTGGGCTGTTCGGTTTCAGGATGCGTGGGCAATCGGACGCTGATAACGGAACCGTGGCTGGCAAACAACTCAAAAATCTCGTCTCTATCAGCGTTGAAAGAGAGGTTTCCAACGAACAAAGTATCGGAAGGAGCAGACTGTTGGTCACCAAACTGACCAGCTCGGTTGAAAGCTCGGTCAGAGGGTGCTTGGGTGGCAGGCTTGGCGTTAGACAAGTCCAAGTTGATGGGTCGTCCATCAATTTCATGGCCTTGCATATCTTTCAGGGCCTTCTCGGCGTCAGTCTTAGACTTGAAGTCAACGTAACCGTAACCCTTAGATCTTTGAGTAGCTCTATCGCTGATAACTCGGGCACCAAGAATATCAAAGGAATCGGCAAACTCTCGTCGGAGCCAGTCATCATCGACATTCCAAGAAAGTCGACCTACAAAAAGAGTAGCAGGTTCTGCGGTACTGGATTCGGATTCAGTCTCTTCAGTCTTGTGCTTCTTCTTAGAGCTCTCTTTGTCATCAGAAGACTTTCGCTTCTTTGAAGACTCGTCGTCAGAACTGGTATCAGAACCACTCTCTGAGTCACTATCAGAATCAGAGTCAGAATCAGAATCAGAGTCACTGTCACTGTCAGAGTCACTGTCAGAATCGGAATCGGATTCAGCCTTCTTCTCAACCTTTTTCTCTTCTTTTTCCTCTTCTTCGTCAGAATCAGAGTCAGAGTCGGAGTCAGAATCAGAATCAGAATCAGAATCAGAATCAGAGTCAGAGTCAGAGTCACTGTCGGATTCAGCCTTATTCTCAACCTTCTTCTCAACCTTCTTCTCAACCTTCTTCTCTACCTTCTTTTCAACCTTTTTGTCTTCTTCTTCTTCTTCCTCAGATTCGGAATCGGAGTCAGAGTCGGAATCAGAGTCAGAGCCAGAGTCGGAATCAGAGCCAGAGTCAGAATCAGAGTCAGAATCAGAGTCGGAGTCAGAGTCAGAATCAGAGTCAGAGTCCGACTCTGAACTGGATGAAGTCTCGGGCTTCTTAGAAGACTTCTTCTCTTCCTTCTCTTTCAGCTTAAGAGCAAGAGCCTTTTCGGCAGACTTGCTAAGCTTAGTTTTGGGTTGACTAGACTTGCCAACCTTAGATCCAGTGGTCTTAGGCTCAGTGGCAGCAGTCTTCTTTGAAGTTTTGGTCGTTGATTTTGCCATCTTGTTATTAGTATGTGCAGTTGGAAAGAAAGATTTGCAAACGAAATAATTTTCAGATATTTCAAATTTTTTTTTTTTTCACAGCTGAAATTTTCCAAACTAGATCAGATAATCGTCACCTAAGCATACGTTGCTATAGCAACTAGCAACACCAAAAACTCCAGCAAGTAATAGAAGGAAAGAAAGAAAGAAAGAAATTAATTTGTATTACGAATTTACTATGCTAATGATATACCCAAACCTATTATGAATTGTATATGTAAATGCCTTTCATATCATGCCGATATTTTGGTTTTTTTTTTAATTTCTATTGTTTCAACGTTCAAGTTCGCTCATCTGACGCTGTATTTGCGGTGAAACTGGTTCGCGGCCACTATCGATCTTCTTCCTCAGAACTGTTAGGCGATGAGATATTTGAGCAATAAAATTGTCCACAATCGCCTTGTCTTCATCATTAAGTATATCCTCTGGTTTATCGGTATCTAGAATCGCTTCCAACATCCAAACTGCCGTACCGTACGACACTTCGCACACAGGAAGGTCTTGGTTCAAAAGCTCATCAACTGCCGCTTGTCGTGACATTTCCATTGCTCGATCAAAAATAAGCTTCTCAGCCGAAATTGGTCCACGGTTCATAGTATTCACCGCTTGCACTTCTCCGCTTTCCGGACTTCGACTTCGGGCATCATGGCGAGACTTTGCTGCTCTTATCTGGTCAAGCTTGAGTTGCGCATATTCGGCTCTTTCCAAAGAGTCGTTGAACCTTTCTCGAATCCATTGGACAATGTCATTCAGTCGATTAGATGCGCCCCTCTCGTCGTTTGTCTTCCACCAAGTGGCAGTCTTTTCCATAGCCTTTGCCAAAAGTGACAGTGTCTTAAGGTAGAGAACAAGTGCTTCCTCTGCCACAACCTGAGATTCCTCAATTGTTAAGCCATTGTCATCCAAAACACCAGCGAGTGGAGAAGAAGCGGATGATCCTCCCGATGAGGATGAGTCAGTTCTTTGTCTAACAAGCGGTGCTTGTCCGATATAGTTCTGCTTCTGTAATGGGCACAGTTGAGAAAACTTTACCTCTGCAAAAATGTCTACAACTTTCCCTTTCGTAGCTAGACCCTCCAGTTCTTTGATGAGTTTTCTCTCATCACCCTCAATAGCTACAGAGATAGACTTTTGTGTAAACTGAGGTGGTGCCATTGCTGTAGTAGATCCACTAGACTCTACTCGTGTTCCAAATAGTCGTGCGCTGGCCATGGTAAGAGCGCGTGACAGAGCATTGGTAGGAGAAGTACCATATCCAATAGACATACGTCGCTCTCTCTGCAACGAATTTGGTAGCACTGCTCTGATAGGGGAAGTGGATGGTAGAGGTGTCTTTCCGCCGGGAGAATAAGCCAGCTCATCTGCCAGAGCGTTTACTTCAACTGTGCGCTTTTCGACAACAACGTATTCTTCTTGATCAAGAACCTTAGAGCCCTGAGAGGATGTCTGTCTCGATAAATTATTCTTGGCTGAAGATACATGTAGTAGAAGAGAAGCACCTGGAGAAGGAGTGTTGTTATGCGGGGAGGTGGCAGGAGCCGTTGCAGAGTTCCTAATACAAGTAGACTGGGTAGTAGTAGGAGACACAGAAGTGGAAGAGTTACTTGAGCCACGTCTCGCAGTTGAAACATGGGAAGACTGGCCAGTGGCCTGATGACGCCTGTTATTAGAAGCTTGTTGATGCAATAGAGTAGCTTCTACAGAAACAGACGGCTTTGCTGGTATAGCCTGAATATACTCAGAAATAAATAAATTCTCGTCCAACTTGGACTGATCTAGAGGTTGAGATTCAGTAAGAATGGGACCGGTGACCAGAGGATGATTGAAGAGTTCGGGGTAACTCATTCTCTCGGCAGCATTCTGTTTGAGTAGGCCCCTAATAAAAGCCCTCATTTCAGGAGAAGCATGATTATCACGTGGAAATTCAATAACGTCATCAGCAGCCTTGATTTTCTCCAGTAGAACTTTCTGGCTAGCTGTCTTGGTAGAAAACGGAGGTCTGCCAGTCATCATTTCATATACAACGGCACCTACGGACCATAAGTCAGCCTTGGCATCATACTTCTCCATTTTAAGGATTTCAGGTGCCATGTACAGAGGAGAACCGCATAGAGTTTCGGCCAAAGATGTGTTTGGTAGAAACCGTGCAAAGCCGAAGTCAGCGACTTTAAGAATGGGCAGTTCCCACTGTCCACGATAACCGGCATCAATAAACTCCTGTTGCGATTTTCGGGGCGGGCACAACAACAAGTTCTGCGGTTTGATATCTCGGTGGATTAGATTGCGCTCTCTCATGAACTGGAGAGCAGACAGAAGTTGCTTTATGAAGTGGCGCGCTACAATCTCGTTGAGTCCGCGACCAGACGGCGATGGATATCGTTCAAACAAAGATGCCACGAGCGGCAAGGTATTGCATATCTCGTCCTTCCTACGAACAAAGTACGAAAGATCTCCCAAAGAGCAATACTCCATGATAATGTAGAAATTCGACGAAGTCTCTTTGTAATCCAAAAGAGACACGACATGGGGATGCTTCATTGTTTTGAGAATAGTAATCTCTGACTCCAGGTTCTCCAGTAGTCGCTTATCAAGTTTGGCCCTCAACACACTCTTTATCGCCACAGGAGACCCGGTTCTTACCATTACTCCCTTGTATACAGTTGCAAAGGAACCCCGTCCTATTTCAATACCCATCCTGTAGTCACCCAGGTCATAGGAATACTGACTAGCCTGGCCACTCAACATTGTAAGTGATGATGGGCCGTGTTAGTAGCTGGTAGGAGGAAAAGGTTATGGGGAGGTTCCGAACCAAACAGGTAGAATTCGCTGTGATAAGCCTAGAAACCTAACCTAACTTGACTCAGCTATACAAATCCAAATCCCCCAACCACAAATCGAGCAAAACGGAATGCCACAAGATAACAGGAAATATGATGGCAAAGAAGAGATAAGAATATTTGACAAGGATATTCTAGCTAGATTATTTGCAGTTCAGTAGTGCGATTCTAAAGTCGCTAACAAATATCCTTCGCGACAGATGGGGTGGCAATGTCCTAATTCCAGTATGGTAGTCCTACAACAGGGAATCAACGCAATCAGCAGGCTGACTGGAGTGATGATGATGACCAAGCTGCTGTTTCAGGACGATCAACCAGCAAATACAGAACAAGACACGGCGGACCCACTCGGGTTGCTAGGGAAATGCCCCCGTGACTTGTCGTGTATAGTTGGATCAACAAGGCGATGGTCTTCCCACAAATAGTCATTATGCGTCCTCGTGATCCTTTACTGAATAGGCCCAAATCCCGTTATGCTCATCTCCTATATTTATCCAGCCGGATAACCTGGTGGGGCACCAAAAAGTGAGTACCCCCCCCTCGCTTATGTCATCGTTCCTCTTTTCTTATCGACAAACTGAAATGAGGTGGTGAAGAGAAGTAGAGTTTCCCCACCCCACATAATGATAGCACGGGTTGGACAAATTGGCATGAAGCGAAAATAATGGTATAGCGGGGATGTGGGGTTTGATTTGACCACCCATATGTCGTCATAAAATATTTTGATACCTGGCCGAGCGGAGTCTTGATGATATGTGGCCAGAGATTTTTTGAGGAGAAGCCATTCTGTTGCAACATTCTGGTGCAACAGCACACAAGGACCAATGGGGTACGTTCGATGAGTTGGACTGTGATAATACTACAAATATGGTACTACGGGGGGTAATACTACGGATGTGATACTACATAGTATCGCAGATATAGTACTACTGATATTTGCTACCTATATAGTACCACAGATATAATCATACTGGTATAATACTACATACGACAAGGTAATAGTTCCATCATAGCCAGAGGGATATAGCAGCAGACATGTGGAGATCTATTCCTTCACAGCTACAATAAATGCACTGCACCATCCAGGAACGCAGAACTAATAACTGGGCTCCCTCATATAACCGCTTACATAGCTTACAATGATAGGCGTAATATCCGAAAAGCACAGTTATAATGTATATCATATTGATTATAAGATTTGATATGGAATGCGCAAGTTAAAACTTTCTGCTGGCTGGATCAACGAGTAGCCCAGTTCAATTCTTGCGTGCCCCTTGCAGCAAGATCATCAACATGTGAAAGGCTACGCAAACACTCTATATGCGATATTTCAGTGCAGCTGTCACTCTTTATCTTGTGTGTTTCTGTCTAGCAAACCTTCGATGGAACTACACTGTGGACGGTTGAGCCGTATGGAGGTGAGAAGTATCGACACTATATGAATCGCCAGATCTAAGTTCCAACAGAGAAATAATCGGCAAAACAGGGGTATATGGAAGTACATGGGCATTTATTTATCGATCTGCCATGCTAGGAGCGCCCTTGACCAGTCACCCTTCCTTCTACAGTGCGACAGCTGAACCCGCATACATTAGACGTTTGCGGCTCATATCAATATTCTAATCTGGCAGGTACTTTGAGTAGCGCGACTGAGATATCCTTTTTTGGCTAGCGAAATGCCACCAATCCGGGATAGCACTATCAAGTGTTCCTATCCTAGCGGGTATTCTTCTATGTCTGGAACATCGAATAGATGCGGTCTAGCGTTATTGTTAGCACAAACTGTCAGTTGAGCAACCGTCAGCAAACAGTCCTGAACTCCGAGAACTAAGTTTAGCGTGGTTCACCGTTATATCTTGGTGAAAAGAAACCCCCCTCTAAAGTAATTAACTATCACATGGTTTAATTAGTGGAGCAGCTAATGGTAGGTCACTTAGTCTTCATTGCTGGTGCTGTTGCACAATTGATTACGATATTTTGGCCATACGATAACAAACTATCACGAACTATAAAAAAATACGTGGAATTTTACCACTGCGTCAGGTTCAAAGCTCAGAATAGATTCTGATTGTATGAGTCCAATATATGCGCGCGTGCGAATGACGTGCTTCCGTACAATGGTTAATAGCAGAGTTTAAAGTTTACTGTCTATCATAGTTCGCTCCCAAGCTGAATACTCTTTCTCACTGTGAAAAGTAACGTACCTGAAACCCTCCTAGAAATATCAAAAAATTTACCAACTAGGAAATTAGAATTTGGAAGTTGAGAAGAAGCACCTGCATGTATTGCTATAATTGCTTTGCAGTAGAACAGAATTAAGGTTTACGGATTTCATGCTGTTTGCTCAACGCATTTACGCAGACTCCATGCAACACAATTAAGATCCCCCCCTCCGATCATTTAACAAGAGCTGGAGCTTTCTGGCATTACTGACCAAAAAATATTTTACAAAAGATCGAGCTCTTGCTCATTTCTGTGTTCGGCAAATTAAAATAAAATTAGAATAAAAAAAATTTACATATCAAGCTACCATAAACCAATAAAAATGTCAAATCTGCGGCGCATCCTTACCAGAATTTGTGCATAAACATGGCTGGCCTAAGCACTTCCAGAAACATGAAGGTTTCCTGCTCGGGAAATAGCCCGAGATGATAATAGTAGTAATAATAAAAAGATGGCGACAACAGTGACGTAAATGTAAATGAATTTTTCAACTCGCCCGGCTCCAAAACAAATGGAAATTTTTTAGACGAGTGTGTCCTTATCGTGCAGATTTTCGAGCTCTCTTGGGAGGAGCAGGGGTGGGGGGCATTAAAATGGGTGTTGGCGACAGGGCATCAGATGAAGTATCTGATTCGGCCCCGCTACCTGATGCTGAATGACTGCCTCGACTGTGCGTTCGGGCATGTTGGGTTAGATTGTCAGATCGCGAAAAGCGCTTTCCACATTCATCACATTCAAAGGGCTTTTCCCTAGTGTGCAAGGATCTGTAGTGACGTTTTAAGTGCTCTTGACGTCTGAATCGTCGGTTGCACTCCTCACATACAAAAGTCTTGGTGGAATCGTCTTCGGCGGTAGGCCGTCGTCCTCGTCGATAAGTTACGGACTCGGAAGAAGTATGAGAGTCATTGCTGTCCTTAGTAGCATCCTTGGAAGATGCAGATGAAGAGGATCGCTTTTTAGAGGCAGGTCCATTAGATCGTCGGCTCTTGGGAACGGGAGTGCTCTCGCCGGAAATATCCTCAGCTTGATAATCATTGATTTCCGTTTTCTCGTCGTCATCATCTTCCTCGTCATCAGGAGTGACAATGGTAACAGACTTCTTCTTTTCTTCCAAATTGCCAAGACTTTTGGCCTTTCTTGCTCGAGCGTTTCTGGTGCTAGGAACAGAAGAGACTCGCCTTGAAGTTACAGAGTCTTCGGTAGGGGCAGACTTTCTCTTCCGAGGGTTGGCCGAAATAGGGCTGTCCATAGAAAGAGTCTCGACCTTACCGCCGAAAATTGCATGCGAGGTCTCTTCGAGGTAAATGGGGTTGAACTGGGATGCAGCAACAGCGGCAATCAGGTTCTCCTTATTGTGTTCATCAAATGTAGTATGATGGGGAGTGTGCAGATGCGAAGACATAGCAGAAGCTTCGCCGTCTAAGTCAGAGTCCAACGTAGTGGTTGTAGTGCATGAAGTGAGAGCAAGGGCCTTGGGATCACAGAATGACGACGAGGTAGACGAGGTTGGCGTGGCAGCGATAGGCGATCCAACGCGAGAAGAAGAATTGTGACCAATAGGCGAAGAGACACCACCGCTGGAAGGTATGATACAAGACACTGACTGAGCGGATTGGTAACGGGGATGATGATGATGATGATAATTGTGATGATGCTGGTCCAAAAATGAGTGGGTATCGGACGTGTCAGCGTGAGCGGACAGTGTATTGTTGTTGTGTTGGTGATACAGGTGTTGATGTTTTTGTTGATGTTGCTGCTTTTGCAGGGGACTGTCACCCTGCTCAAAGTGCGGCTCAACCACCATGGGAGAAACGGTCATGGCAGCCGTGCAAAAGTCGGATTGATCCTGGCCCACATCATGACCAGAATGGTGATGGTGTAGATCCTTATTCTCTGGATGGGAGGATGCGTCGCCGGATAGCTGTCTTGAAGCGTACAAAATCTCCTCTGTGGTCATGCTACCAGTGCTTGATTGGTAGAACATGAGGTTCTGGTCCATCATGGCACCTGGGGCAACATTGGTGGCCGTCGTAGGCGTATGTATAAATGAGTATCCCGAGGTTGAGGCCGGTGTCATAGGGGACGTAATGGCAGAAGAAATGGGAGATTCTGCTGTGGAAATCATCCCTGTCAGGTTGTTGGTATTGATCGACGAGCCTATTGACGAAACCGAATCAAACCGAGTATATGGGTAAGGAACCCCACTGCCGTGGTAGGAGGTCTGAGGCACAGCACCCAGAAAATCATGGTGGTCATGACCTAATTCTTGAGGATCTAGCAGCAAAATACTGCCCAACTCTCCGCCATTGGCCATTAATCCTAGTCCGTATTGATCAATCTGCTGCTGGGACAACTGTCCCTGTTGCTGTTGTTGGTGGTCCAGCTTGTTACCCATTGAATAATAGCCTGTGGTGTAAAGTATTGAAGACGACATGGGTAGTGTAGTGAGTGAGCAAAAATAAATAGTCCAGTCCACTGTCTATCCAAAAAAGAAGTTGTCGCCAAACAACAATTAAATGTCTTTAGTAATAAAAGTCCACTAAATTCAATTCTAGTGCAAAACTCTGCTCAGTTATATATATAGAAATATCGTGAGCTTAATTTTGAGGGTCCACTGGGGGTCGGCAGCTGTAGGTTTTTTTGGTTTGCCGTCAATTGATTAGACTAAACAGTGCGACAACAAATCAGACACGTACTGCTGATATTTCTGGCCAGCAGGCAAAGTGAGAGTTTAAAGGGCAATTTTTTGCGGCTCTTTAGTGACTGAGTGAGTGATTGCTGGGTGAGATTGAGGTAGGTCTCACTTGTTATCAGCGATATAATAGAGCAGAATTAAGACAGGCAAGGTGTGCTTCTCCTAGCAGAGTAGTAGTCAGTGAAAAATTTAGGAGGGTTCGTAAGAATAAAAGGAGCGAAGAAACAAAATGAGAAGGAGTATAGTCGCTGGCAGCCGGTGCTAGTACAAACGCCAAAGTTTCTATTAAGAAGGGCCCGCTGTGATATATAAATATATATGGGCCAGTGGTGTGTTTTTGTAGTCTGTAATGCTAAGGACCTTGCCTCTGGAGTGAAAATACTATGGATCCTCAAAAAAAGCAAAGAGCGGAGTTTATAGATCTAAAAAGCAACTATATTCGCAGCAGCAAAAGCAACCCACGGCTTTTAAGTGAGTTCCTGTGTATTAAAAGCAATATCAAATATTGGTTTTTCTGTGCATGATTTGTTTTTCTACTACAAATATTTTTCACCCTCCCAGTTTATTGCAATTGTCCAAAATATAGCGCTGCCAACTTTGTCCTTTGCGGATCAAAACCAAATTCCTCAAATTTTACATGCTTATCAAGATAGGCTCGCTCAATTTTTGGGGCTTTGGAGTGCCGGATCGCAAGATGTTGTAGGGCAATAATTGTCTGATATGCCGTATTGCGGTGCTGACTGGGAATGAAAGATTAAATTTGCATTTAACTGAATTGGTTTGATTGGATATGAGACTATTTACCATGTAACCATAGTGGTAGTTAATTTGCCTATTCTATTTATGCCGCCAATCTGCATTACAGCAGAAATTCGGGTAGCTGGTCTTCGCACGGCCGTTAGGAGCAAACCACACCTAAATCTAGTCGCGGCGAGCTATATCTGATGCAATTTGGCAGATGCGAGATGCACGTTCGTCCAAATTTCTATTCTGGTCAATTATGATACATGAATATATGCACCTTGGATCAAAAGTGGTCGGTGTGTTGTCCAGCCGTTCAATTTTCTAAATAAGCGATATACCCTGTTGTTCGAAGGGCCGTACTTTGGGATGGGTCAATTTGGTGGTACTATATCACTATTGAGCCATTCCCATGTTTGAGGTACCAATCCAGACCAGTGCGCAAGAGTGAAACACACTTTTGCTGTCCCAGGTCCAACCAACGTACATTGAGTTCCGGCTACAGAGAAGAGACGAACGAGAACAATACCATATGCGACATGCAGAGGAATCATGGATGCATTTATAATGAGACCCCTAGTATCTTCATTGTGGCCCTTTAAATTTCTTGTCGACGATGTCCCCAGCTTTTTGACCGCGCGCTATAGATAGGGATCACACTAAAATATTTTTCTATCTGAGATCCAGATCTAACTATTTTGGTGTGAAAAATAAACTATGCTGCAAAAAAAGGATCTGAGG
Organism: Zygoascus bituminiphila; assembly: GCA_030705125.1. NCBI lineage: Eukaryota > Fungi > Ascomycota > Dipodascomycetes > Dipodascales > Trichomonascaceae > Zygoascus > Zygoascus bituminiphila. Next base: position 123,112 of record JANIWT010000002.1, on the reverse strand, counting down.
CCGGGTAAATTCATTAGAGTCTGTAGTATAGTTTTGGGTAACCTAGACAAAATTCAAATTTTGAACAACACTCGATGAATAATTCGGCACGGCCATTACTGGTTAATCAGTCGATTAAGTGGAGAAAGGCTAAGAAATGCTTGGCAGCGGAAGGTGCTTTTCCGATGTGTTCTTTTATCAACAGTGAAAAGTGATATTGCCCTGCCGATCTAAATACGAGCTAATTGTTCATGTTCTGGGAAGAAAGAAGCTTCTAGCCAGGAGCAGCAGTTGTCATTTTGAAGGCGTTCATTGAGATTACTAGAATGGAGTGCACACAAGTCATTCCACACCCCATAGTTGCTCTCCACAGCCGTACCAGGGAAATCGTTGCGTATTTTTCTGGAAGTTAGTAGTATGCCAAGCGAAATTGATTAAGTATGTTCGGGTGCTCCGTGCCAATGGCGAACCGAGGGAGTTAGCGATGAGGTAATGTATCACCCGTCGCAGAACAAGATTTCGTGTGCTGAGCAACTAGCGATCGGACGAAGCACAACAAGAACAATAATGGCGTGAACGATGGCCAGGTTCAATTCGATGCAGAAAGTCGGAGACCGCAAGTTCTAGTGTCTAGCTAGTAAGTACCAGAAGATCGAAAGTAACTGTTCCTTCCTAGATGCATAGAATGCCAGGCCATTGAACTTTAAATATCAACTTCCCAAACCGGATAGCCAAGGCGCGTACCTTTTTTCGTTATTACTCGATTGAACATGGGTCAAATATATTGCGGTTAGATTCATTGGCACTGTCAATATTTATTACTGACTTGTGAAATATATGATCTGAAGTGGTTCGCCCATGATGAAAACAAGATGGGGTGCCTTTTTTTTCATCTTGGAGTTGCAGAAAGCTTAACATAAAATTCCTGGCCCATGCTCGCAACCTTATTATAACTGACGAGAACGTCGTGTAAAGTTCTAACTACCGCGCGTCACTTGATTGATTTGATATAAATAGCTGTAGATATTGATATATATTGGCATCTAGAAATTTAAATGTAGTAGCAGCGTTATAGAGCGAATTACTCTTTGCATAGTACACTGTAGCATTTAAACCCGACCAGCATCACAAACTGTTAAAGCAATGATAGCCATTAGCCGGTCCGCCGTGCAATATCTGGACGATCTTGACCAGCTACGGTTCCCGCACCCTCTTAGTTTCGCAAAGCCTACCTATCAAACCCAAGATCTTCAAATGATTGACTGATGGGTTCGCAGTGGAAAACCCTATACTTTTTCAAAACGAGCGATTGCATGCTTATCTTTTGCAGTCCTCGCACCTGTAGGAGTGGCGGGCTTAGCCTGCAAACCTAATTGGTGTATGATACTGCTTTTTCTGGATTAGTTTGGATCGGTTCCTGTAATCCATTCCCCATTTGGGACATGGGGATTTTTTCAACGTTGCTTTTTCACGATTCAAATGGGCTGACCCAGAGATTCAGCATCGAACCCCGGGCAAATCTGAAACATGTATAGTCAATGAGCAGCATAGGCGAAATCATGGCAAAGCGGCTCACTGTAGACCCCACAAGTATTGCAAGTTTGGGGGGAGACCTCGGGTCTGGAAAGCTCGGCAGATCCACAAACACTGCATTGACCAATTTATGTCTCATGTGCAACGTGTTGAACCCGGCAATTGTGGGTGTTAGCTCCACCACTAGTTGGCCTGTGACGATCATGTCCATGCTAGGGTGCATTAGACTTGTTATAAGTAGCTAAGGATATTGTTCATGGCACTAGTACCCATGAATCTACGTAGCTGGTTGGTGGAGAAAAAAAGATGTTCGTCTCGGCAAGCGCAGTTGACAAATAAATCTCCATTGTTAACTGGGGTGTCTAGTCTAAGCTGCAAGTACTAAAATTAGGATGCTGAAAAGATAATCTAACATCTCTAGGCGGGGGCCCAGGAAGAATACAGGTATTAGGTCCTATGGAATAATTAGGTTCTGTCTAGCATAGAATGCTTAGATACGAGTACAACGAAAGTTTGCCAGGTACGTCACAACCAGTGCCCCTCAATACATTTTTTTCGTAAGACGGAGAAACCTAGTCTACACTGCATGCAGCCCAACCTTCATACAAGTATGGCTATATCCCGGTCAGTTTTTATTTTGTTTTGATCTTCCAGTGCCTTGAAACCACAGATTGTCGGTCTGTACATGCAGTAGCCCGTTCCCATTACAATTCTGCTCGTAAAGTTTAGAGTTTGAAAACCAATATGCTACTACCCGAGAAGCTGGTGTTATTTGGCAGGCAAAAAGGCGAATGTCCCACAAAGCTGACAGGACCATAGCGCAGTCAGCAAATCACATAACATCACAACATTACCAGGTCGATACAAGGCAATACCAGTCGGAGCTCGTTGGTGTTAATTATTTAGCGTGAAGCACGGCAACCTCATGTTTTCTTTCTGCCGCAAAAAAGGCCCGTATAATCGGCGCCGTTATCTTTTCAATCTCCATTTTTCGGCTCAAACTGGTTAACGGTTTCTAGATTTCATGCACGATAGGCAAGGACTAGCATGAGGCTCAGTCCAACTACTTGCGTCGCAATGCAGTATCATTTGGGCCACCATGCACATTATTGTGTACATGCAGAGTCTCCAATAGCAGCAGCCTCATGGTGAAATTTTTTTTGGTCGATCAACCAAGAAGTGGTTCCCTATTGGATATGCGGGCTGCCGAGAGCCTGGGATATTTGATCTACAACCACAAAGGCATTCAGTCTACTGGCGCTTTCTCGCTTAAGCACAGATTTGTGGAGCAGAGCGAGCAACAGTGCTGTTCGGTGCAACTAATTTCCCGAGGTAAAAAAAAAGGTGTTGCCTAGCATTTTCAATGGCAACGACAACTGGTAGCAAATCGCTACTCTCCGACCCAATTGAAAATGGCTCAGTTACACGTGGAACTTTTAGTTTGCCGGAATAGTAAATAAACCCTAACAAGTTCGCGAAGTTTTGACTAAGTTACAAATGAGTCTGTGAAATTGGCTCTGTATTTTTATTGTGTTTCGTGCTATCCGAATGCGCACCTCCCCTGTACGAATTGAAAATGTCCCACCCTTGCTTGGTCGGAGGCCTTTTTTTTCATTTCACCGCTATGCGACTTAAGCGAATCTCCCTGCGTTACTTTGCGAATCCTTGCCTATCAAGAGCACAAATGCCGTCAATCTCTTGTTGCCAATACTTCTCTTTCCAAAATAGGTTGTCTGGACCGTGGCAATGCCACATCTCGGTCGAGTCGAGTCTACCATGATTTTGAAATGATGAGCGCTGTGATGGGCTTTTGCGGTACCCAATCCATGCAAGAAACAGACGTTTTTACACAAAATTCCGCACACCGACCCTAATGAGATGTATAGAATGGCTCAGCTGTGCAGGACACTCCATAACACAGGCGATTCAAGATGACTATCAGCGAAGAGAGTGCATCTAATTGACCCTGTCCCACTCCAAAATTGCTATAACGGCTTAGCCTGTAGGGTTTAACTAGTGCTTAGCGTGCCCGCACTGTGCGTCGATATTTCCAGGTATGCAGCATTACATGATGATGGAACAAATTGTTATTATTTCTCACCCATGCACTTACCATGCCCTTTCTCAGATAGACTTTTATGTTATATGGTAAGATATGGCCAAAGTATCTTATTGAACTCAGATGCCGCAGATGATTTCAGGACAAGCTAAGGGCCGTGCTATTTCTTGTTTGTTTTCATCTTTGCGCTGGTATAACCTGATGTCGATCCCCAGCTAAACGCAAATCTGCAACAAACTCCGACGATCAATCCCAAGATCTACATGCAAACGCTGCACGTTCTTGTGTTTATTAGGCAGGTTTGGTGGTCCAAGTGAATCGAGTCCCGGTTATCCCGGTCAATAGTGCATAGAAATAAATAAATATATTCATTCGAGAAACAAAGTTATTCCATCTCAACCCATAAGCGCACTAATCTTAATACAAACTTAACTATGGAAATACTACAGTCAATTGTCGTAAGGTAGTACAAAATTCCCGGTCCATCCACCCTCAGCGGGACGGCCCGATTCCACCATGTGCATCAACATCACACCACATGCTGGTTACTCTCGACGCTCGAAAATGCCCGGGACCGCCACCAGATACGCCAGTAGGACACGCGCAGATACCCGTAACTACGTCTGACCTGCTGTTATATGTATGGCCGACGATGATGTGGTTGTAGGATTGTGCGTTACACATCCATAGCACTGGCACGAATCATCACATTCACATTGGCCCGGCAGAACACACGTAGCTGCAAAGTAAATATCATATATGTCGCCTCCTTCTCGATTAGTTGCTCCAGCCTCGTTTACATTGACGTTGCCGCTACCTGATCCAGTTGAAGTATTGCCATTCTCACTGTCAGGTCTGGTTACCGCACTGGAACCGCCCATAGCTGGGCTGCGGTCATCGATCCATCCATGTAGTCCACCCTCGCCAAGTTGTTCACTTAAGGCAACAATCTCTTGGATCGCGTTGTCGGTCCCACTTTCCGAAAAAGCAGATTCACCTTGTCTACGCGATTCCTCGTTTTTAGTCGGAGACACGGAAGATCGGTCTCCATTGTTAGTAACTGCATGAGATTTGGGAGTACTAGGCTCAGGCGTGGCCCACTCAGCCTCCAGCGAGTTTATATCTGAAAATACCAATCCATTCATATGCATTGGTGCTATAACCATCGGCGCATTCATAGATGTCATGCCTCGACCAAATGCAATAGATGTCCCATCGTATTGCCGCAATGTTCCTGCACATACATGGTGATCCTGATCGGGTATAGTTGAATGAAAATCTGACATGAATTCTTGTTTGGTCTTCTGCTCGTTCTTGTCTTCCAGACTCTGGCCCGAGCATCCGCATGTACAACCGTCTAGGCATTTGTCCCCAGTTAGGGCACATACCAGCCTGCCTCTCAGGAAGTTCTGAGATCCAAATACAGAGCTCAAAGGTTCCCTCCTATATAATCCATTTCCTGCTGGTACAAACACATACTCTTCATCAGGCACCGGGGAAGGTATAGGTGCAAAAGAAGAATTTTGACAGGCCGGCCATTGACCGGCATTTGATAGGGTCTTCAACTTCAGCCTTGCAGTTCGAGCACTAGCAACTGGGGGTTTTTGAATTCGGTTCAAATTGTTAATACCAGAACCGTTCACTTTCTCCGTTCTACGAAGGCTCTTAGTTTCCTGATGATGTTTATTCGCCTCGGCGGCAAGGTCAGTAGGTATTACAGGAGGGTCTAGCACTTTGACTGTCTTCCCCTCCTGATCTACCAACTGCATGGTATAGCTATCTGGATCCACTGTGATTGCCTTGGCTCCTCCAGTCGCTTCCATTTCATCATACTCGACCTTGATAACCTCCGAACTCGTACTGTTTCTCTTGCTGCAGCATGAGTTCCTGTTTTTTCCTGCCGGTTCGGGTCCCGGTACTATAGCAACTCTCAGATTGTCATTTGTTTGCGGTCTTCCTCTCTTCCTTACTAAAAAAAGCGTCCTGCTCTTGTGTCCGCAGCTGGAGGAACGGTGTCCGCGTATACATTGGTTACTATACGTTAGCCTCAAGAGTTCAATAATCTACAATGTCTGTCTGGTTGAACTCACCATGCGTATTTCTCCCCTAAAAACGTTATCATGACTGGGTATTCGTCTTAAGGTCTTTGAAATGGGTTTATATTTTATCTTGGTTTATCATGAGGAGAAATTCTGATGTCAATTAAACTTCAGTGGTCGGAAGATACAATTCTCGGCCGTTTGGGAGATGGCAGGGTAAGTAATCTGATAAAGTGCTCAATGGGGGGTGATTAGATCTACTAGTTAAATTGCAGAACTTGGCAGAGAACATTAATATTACTAGTTTGAATTATTATGTATATTACGGGTGATTATGAGTAGAATGTTCGAGCTAATAATGTTTTCTTGTATCTGCAGCGGCGGCTTTAAATTAGCCTCACAGAAGACCCACTATCCGTAAGCATGGCTACTGGACTTGGGGGAGCAATTTAGCCATTATATAACTAAATGTATCTAATATTAGTATAATGGTTGAACAGAACTCATGAATATGGATCAATCAACACAGAAGGAGGTCATGCGCGTTTAAAGAACCGCATATAGTATCGTTGACTCGTATTAAGGTTTCAGATGCGGATGTTAGATGATTATTTCGGCGATCTAAGATATTACCGATCCAATGGGGAGAGCTATTACTACTACCAACTAATTTCCAAACAACCCTCAGGCTCCAAAGTAATTACTCTACAAAATATAAGTTGAGGCCGTTAAATCTCGACGTGGAAGCGTAGTTTAGAGATAATATCTGTCCCATAGAGTTGACGATTAGATATACTATATACCAGAGAGTCTGATCTCGGGAGAAACGACCTACATAGCTATCAATAAACCGACTGCATACTGAATATAGAAAGTATAGTACTGATTTTATCTTTTGCACAATTCTAGTACGATTCATGCGATAAGATGCAGTTGATTGTTTGATGCATCTCTGAGGCTGAAATATGGCCCATAGATAACGTAACTTCTTCCTACAAACATCCCCATCTCTGACACACAATGAGTAGATCTGCCGCCAAATCGTCGACAGCGCTCAAGCGTTTGATGAACGAATATAAGCAGCTCTTGAGAGATCCGCCGGATGGAATCTCTGCAGGTCCTGCCAATGAAGATGACTTTTTCACCTGGGACTGTCTGATCGAGGGACCTGCCGATACGCCATACGACGGCGGGCTGTTTCCGGCTACGTTGACATTTCCTCCAGACTATCCGTTGAGTCCACCAGTCATGAAATTTACATGCCCTTTATTCCATCCCAATGGTGAGTAACCCGATAAAACACGGAATATAGCCTATTATATACTAACAGCCTAGTCTATAAGGATGGTGTAGTGTGCATTTCCATTTTGCATGCTCCAGGCGACGACCCCAACATGTATGAAAGTGCATCTGAGCGATGGAGCCCCATTCAAAGCGTGGAGAAAATTCTACTGTCTGTCATGAGTATGTTAGCCGAGCCTAATGATGAAAGTGGAGCTGATGTAGACGCAAGTGTAAGTTTCTACGAGATAAATGAGAATCAAAATGGTTAATATGATGCTAACCAAACCAACAGAAATTGTGGAGAGAAGACAAGGAAGCGTTCAACAGAATTGTTCGCAAACAAGTTAGAGAGAACCTAGGACTATAGTGAGCTGTTTTAGTATTAATGCTTATGTGTACATGAGTCTGCCCAGAATCATTATACTACTACTTCTTGTCGTCGAGGTGTAGCTCATTGACATTTTTCGAAAGGTGGCTGTCGTCAGACGGGGAAGTTTCATTAGACTCATCAGCACCATCTTGCTCAGAACCTCCCAGATCGAAACTGTATTTCTCCAATAAATAGTCAATAACCGGTTCCTGTTGGTTATTATCAGCTTCATAGAAAGCATCATGGTTGTTGCTGTTTTTGGCAAACGGATCAGCCTGACCTTCTTCGCACAGTATTTTGACACTCTCCAGCTGACCGTTTAGAGCTGCCCAATGCAACGCAGTATTTCCACTGTCATTCTTAGCATCTATTATATTCTTTCGCTGCTTTTCGTTGGCTTTGTTGATAAACTGGACTAGATATTTGACCAGCTCCACATGTCCGTTTCCTGCTGCCATATGCAGAGGAGTATTCTGCGTAGAACTATCTCGGATATTCTCCAAAACACTCAAACTGTCGTCTCCGCACTGGTCAAAGAATCCCTGAATGGCCTCCAAGTCGCCAACTCTCGAGCAGTATATGATATCGTCGATTTCCTCTGCGCTGATGCTCATGGTCGATATCTGTAAAGCAAAAAGAATTTTTTTTCCACTGCAGTCTACGAGCATGATAAAGCTCCCACAACCCAAATCATTATCTCCACTCTTTAACCATCCATTCACCTCTAACTTCATGTCCATCGACACTTTGTTTGAAGACACTGAGAAATGGCTGAAACAGGGAATTCATGCCAAGGGTATCGAGATTGATAAACTTGGCGGCTCAAGAATAGACGTGGTGAAGAAATGCTTAGCTACAATTGAACAGATCGAAGCTCTGGTGCTGAATAATGAAGCACCTGATGATAGTTATGCTAAAGTGGATCCTCAGCACCTCCTGATACGTATTTCCCTGCATGATATGAAGACTTTTAATGCCTTGCTACGAATTATAGTTATTTTTGGTATTCATCCATGTCTGGATCAAGGTGTCGGAATACCTTACGCCCTGCGTTTCAAGGGGCAAAAGATCCCGGTTATTCAGGAAACCCAATCGCCGGAAGATGCACACAACCAGCTGTTATTCATACTGAAGAAGCTGACGGAAATAATACAAAAAGGTGGAGATGTTGCCGATTTGATTTTGCTCGGGAATTACGCCTCTGATCTGCTGTGCGGATCAATGCAACTGGCTTTTGGTCCTTCGTTTCCCGCCTACAATGAACCTTTCGCCTTTATCAAACACAAGATAGATACTTATACATTAATAGGGTGCTACACAGCGCTTTTACTGCGAACAGCTCCTAAATGGTTTGCCGCAGCTCTTTCACGGGAGCTTGCAATGATTCCAATCCACTACCCCAATGGTGTTCGAAGCCTGATTGAGTTCACTTCTGGATTTCGAGAAAAAGAAGGTATCTCCCCCACCGACCTCGATAAGGCTGTCAAAATACTCAAGGCTGTTCCAAGAGGGATGAGCCTGACTGACTATGCTTCGACTATAGGTAGTCAGCTTCTAGAAGTTTTAAGTTTGGACCCATCTAACCCACTTGTACCCGCTACCGCCTATATTATCGATAATATCTACCAACAGCGTCAAGAAATCGTAACTGAAGGTGTACAGAACTTAATAGTTGAAACTCTAATTCCCAATCCTGGTAGTCTGAGTGGAGATGTCCAGGTGGAAAAGTGCCTCTTCGCTAGTTCCGCGATACTCAAAGGGTCCCACCCAGTGGGTCTCATATCGCAACTATGCAGCTCTCTGCTGACAAGATTGTGGATATTGTTTGCTTTTATGGTTGAAACTCATCGCCCGGCCCAAATAATCAAGGGCATTCTTGTTTCTTTTGTTAACATTGCTGCTTCAGATCAGGATTTGGAAAGTCTGAGCCAAGCTCTTTTGGGAACAACTGATATGTTCGCTGCAGGAGAGAACGGTGGTGTTTCTATTAAGGGACAAGAAGAAGAAGAACAAGTAACTGCGCCCACTCTGGATCCACTGGTTAAACTCTCCAAGTTAGACGAGCGTGTGGAATTATTCTCTGGACTAGTTTCTCAATTCTCCGAGTCGGCAGTGAGCAAGCTATTTACAATTGTTCTCAAAAGGTGGATAGCAGCGGATCAACCCTCTCTGTTTAAGGAAAACGATCCGTTCTTGAGCTTGGCCGACTCCAAACTGCTGCAGAAGTTAAGCCAGAGCGAAAAAGGGAAGCTGATGAAAAGCTCGAGCGAAATAATTCAGGTCATATGCACGTTGATTAATGAGTATGTCTTACAATTGGAAGGTCTTGGGAGATCTGCGAAGTCCGTTTTTGCTATAGTTGTGGACCCTGGAAATCAGGGCCGAGATTCAGATGATGAGGCTGATTCCGACGACGAAGAAGATGAAGCTGCGGAGCAGAGTGAGCGAATATTTATTTGTCTGAATTTGATAGAAACATTTTTGAGCGAGAGAGATGTGCTGTCAGATGAAGAGATCAAACAGCTTATACTCATACAATCATCTGTCCAGTACCTTGCAGAACGTGGTACGACTCAATTGCAAACTTATGCTGTCAAGGTTGTGGAGCTTCTAAGACTGGCAGCTATTCATCTAGGTGAAAATGAGAACAATAGCAAGTCAAAGAGCTTCGAAATCTACGAAAACGCTCTCACGTCGCTAGGTGATCCAATGATTCCAATTCGAGCACATGGCATATATCTACTGAGGACTTTGGTTGAAGCCAAAGATGTGGTACTTGGAACGTCGAAAGTGCGAATTCTAAGATTATTTCTTGACCAATTGAAGGATAATGATTCTTTCATCTATCTCAACTCAATCAAAGGCATCGAGGCAGTAGTAGATGTATATGGATTATCAACCGATAATCCCAATGATGACATACTAGCAGTATTACTAGGATACTATAGTGATTCTCAGGTACCTTTGGATGAACGATTACGAAGTGGTGAGGCTATCTTACGTGTCGTTCAGAAAAATGCCAAGGTACTGAAGCGTGCAGCGCTAGGGGAGATTGTAGATTGCCTGATATTGGTTGTCAGTCGACGGCAAACTTCATCTCCGGGACAAGATGAGCGACTACGAATGTCGGCCATGAGCATTATGGGCCTTTTATGCGAATTGAACCCTCTAGGTCTCACACCTTGGTTGTTTGATATTGTCGACTGTGCTTTGGGAATTCTGACATTTGAAACATCAGAAGACCTGGCGGTACTTCGAAGGGCATCAGTAGTCCTAGTACACTCGCTAGCTTCTGGTGTTGAAACCTTGAGCCAGTTTCCAAGCAGTCAGATGAATCTAGTTAAGAATCGATTGCAAACAACCTATGAAAATGATACTGATGCTCTAGTTAGAGAGCAAGCACTAGTTACCATTGAGCTCCTACAAGAATCAAAATACCCATGAGATTCATCTGAAAGATGAAGACTATTTATTACATTTGTATATATAATTGACAACAATTACCAGACCAAGCCAATGATTAGGACCTTATGTATGAGATTTACCTCCACACTTCTCCACACTTGAACACCGCAAGTGTAATTACGAGGCTTAAAACTGTATAACAATGAGAGTCACTTTACCTGTTATTTCTAGCATATTGATTTCGCCTCTACAGTTAACTTCTACGAACCATCGGTTATCTTTGCGAACCTCAGCCGCACGACTAAACAGGTAGTTACCTCAGCAGATCCCAAACCAGAAAAAAATGGAACTCCTACGAAGGTCATGGAAAGTCCCAGAAGATCACCCCGCCTAGTAATATAAATACAACTGAAATTTTCCTTTGGGCCGTCCAACTCTACTTTACACCAAGAGACAACACTTATTTATCTCTACTAGAAAAAAACACAATTCAAAATGGGTTCTGAATCATTTGAATTCCAGGCTGAGATCTCTCAGTTGATGAGTTTGATCATCAACACAGTCTATTCTAACAAGGAGATTTTCTTGCGAGAATTGATTTCTAACGCCTCCGATGCCATCGACAAGATCAGATACGAGGCATTGGCTGATCCCAAGAAGTTGGAGAGCGAGCCTGAGCTGTTTATTCGAATCACCCCCAAGAAGGAAGAAAAGATTCTCGAAATCCGGGACTCTGGTATCGGTATGACCAAGGCTGATCTGGTTAACAACTTGGGTACCATTGCTAAGTCTGGCACCAAATCCTTCTTGATGGAGGCCCTGTCTGCTGGTGCCGATGTTTCTATGATCGGCCAATTCGGTGTTGGTTTCTACTCTCTTTTCTTGGTTGCCGACTCTGTCCAGGTTATCTCTAAACACAATGATGACGAGCAGTACATCTGGGAGTCGTCTGCAGGTGGTAAGTTCACAGTTACCAAGGATGAGGTCAACGAGCGAATCAGCCGAGGTAGTATCATTAGACTCTTCATGAAGGAGGATCAGTTGGAGTACCTTGAGGAGAAGCGAATCAAGGAAGTTGTCAAACGACACTCCGAGTTTGTTGCCTACCCTATTCAGTTGGTTGTCACGAAGGAAGTCGAAAAGGAAGTTCCTGAGGATGATGCTGAAGAAGAGAAGGTTGATGAAGATAAGAAGCCTAAGATCGAAGAGGTCGAAGATGAAGATAAGAAGGAGGAGAAGAAGGAAGTGAAGAAGATCAAGGAGACTGTCACCGAGAACGAAGAGCTCAACAAGATCAAGCCTTTGTGGACCCGAAACCCCAGCGAAATCAGCAAGGAAGAATACGCTGCTTTCTACAAGTCTATCTCCAACGATTGGGAAGATCACTTGGCTGTCAAGCACTTCTCTGTGGAGGGTCAGTTGGAATTCAAGGCTATCTTGTTCATTCCTGCCCGAGCTCCCTTTGACTTGTTCGAGTCTAAGAAGAAGAAGTCTAACATCAAGCTTTACGTCCGACGAGTTTTCATCACTGATGACGCTGAGGAGTTGATTCCTGAATGGCTCGGATTCGTTAAGGGTGTTGTAGACTCTGAGGAGTTGCCTCTTAACCTTTCGCGAGAGATGCTCCAGCAGAACAAGATTCTCAAGGTTATCAGAAAGAACATCGTTAAGAAGTTGATTGAAACTTTCAACGAGATCGCCGAGGACCGAGAGCAGTTTGACAAGTTCTACGCAGCTTTCTCCAAGAACATCAAGCTCGGTATCCACGAGGACTCCCAGAACCGAGTTGGATTGGCCAAGCTTTTGCGATACCAGTCTACCAAGTCTGGTGAAGAGCAGACTTCTTTTGCTGACTACATCACTCGAATGCCCGAGCACCAGAAGAATATTTACTACATCACTGGTGAGTCTGTCAAGGCAGTTGAGAAGTCTCCTTTCTTGGATGCCCTCAAGGCTAAGGACTTCGAAGTTTTGTTCTTGACTGATCCCATTGACGAGTATGCTATGACTCAGTTGAAGGAGTATGAAGACAAGAAGCTTGTCGATGTCACCAAGGAATACGAGCTCGAGGAGACCGACGAGGAGAAGAAGCAGCGAGAAGAGGAAGTCAAGGAATTTGAAGAGTTGACCAAGTCTCTTAAGGAGATTTTGGGCGAGGCTGTAGAGAAGGTTGTTGTTTCCCACAAGCTTGTCGACGCCCCTGCCGCTATTCGAACCGGTCAGTTTGGCTGGTCCGCTAATATGGAACGAATTATGAAGGCACAGGCTCTGCGAGATACTTCCATGTCTTCCTACATGGCTTCTAAGAAGACTTTCGAGATCTCTCCCCGATCTGCCATTATTCGAGAATTAAAGAAGAAGGTTGAGGCCGATGGTACCCAGGACCGAACTGTTCGAGACTTGACAACTTTGTTGTACGAAACTGCATTGATGACATCTGGTTTCACTCTTGAAGAGCCCAACTCCTTTGCTGCAAGAATTAACCGACTCATTTCTCTTGGTCTCAACATTGACGAAGACGCCGCTGTCGAAGAACCTGCCACTGCTGCTGCCACTGAAGAAGTCGCTGCTGAGAGTGTCATGGAAGAGGTCGACTAAACGCCATAGTCGAAAAACTGGGATAACTGAATAGCTGTACAGATCATAGTAGAAATATATTAATGATGCAATTTAGGATGATTTAAATTGTTCAATAGTTAGGAAAGTTTGTTGAGGTACGCGTGGTTATGCGAATTTGGGAGCGGTTGAGATTTCGTTTGTTCGTTGTGCACCAACCATCAAGTATTAAAGATAACAGAAGAAACCGAAACCGATTTACAAGATGTCTGCTTAAACGCAACTAGTGAGTATTGTTTGAAATACACTATTAAGTCAGAGATTGATGTTAACTCGTATTAGTCAAAGACGTCTTTCTTAATTCAAAATGCCTTTAGCTGATGAATTCCAAGAAATCCAAACAAATGAGGCGGAAGCCCTGCGTGCTATATATATGGATGACTTTGTCGACTCCACTAAACCTTCAGCATGGAATGTGAGTATTTTATTGATATTTAATGTCTTGAAATATTCTGTTTTCTAATTCGCAGAAAAACCCCACACCAGCATTTTCTATCACTTTGAGATCTTCTGGTGAAGATGCAATAGAGATTGCACTGCATATTGCCATGACGGCAACTTACCCTAAGAGTCCACCTATAATAAACATAGAAAGAACCAGGGGATTGAGTGTTAAACAAACTGAGGTCATAAAGCAACTTATCTTACGCATTTGTAAGGGTCAAAGAGACCAGGAGATGATCTTTGAAGTCACCTCTTCCGTACAAGATCAGATAGATGACTACCAGAGGATGGGAGAAGAGGCCAATTCTTTGGAACAGGAGAGGTTGAACAGATTACAAGCCGAGGAAGAAAAGCAGCAGAAAGAGCATGAGCAACAGAAAAAACAGGAGGCAGAGGAGCAGAAGGAAGATGAAAAAATGCTTGCCAAAATGGTACAGGACGAATTATCCAGAAGAAGACAAAAGGAAACCTCTTCTATACCGGTCGGTGAAATTGATTTTCCACTGCCTTCGGAGGGGTCGTCAGACACGGTTGTCTTTGATCGATCTATAACCATTCGTCATGCGAACGGAACATCACGATTCAGAGCAGTTACCGGTAAAATTCCCGCTCCAACCCAGTTTTTTGGCAGTAATTACATTGTTAAGCCATACTGTGGTCCTGAAACCCCTGTTGACGAAGACCTACAATTGCTACTGTGCGAAATTAACCTAACCGAGGAGTTCTGGGATGGAACGGAAGGTAGGAAAATTCTACACAATTTGGAAGCCGAATTGGACTCAATCCGAGATAAATTGAAGTATCCCAACGTGGTTGCTCTATATGAGTGGAAAATCGATAGGCGAGATAAGGGATATCAAATATGTCTGCTTATGGAGTATTCCCCTATGGGCGATCTAAGTGGATTACTAGATGCTATCGATAATGTTTCTCTCAAAGTAGCTAGAAATTGGGCTATTCAGATACTTGAAGCCCTTGATGCCATACACAAAGCAGGATTTTCTCATAGGCATCTCACTTTGGACAATATCTGGCTGTTTCGGAATAGAGAGCTGGGCGAAACGCTGGTTAAAACTGCTAATACTGCAATTGGATACAAGCTGGTTGAAATGAATGCAGCACATCCTTTTACATCTTCCACGGTATCGGGCTCTGTGTTGCCTTCTTCATGGCTTTCACCCGAGGTGACTACTTCACCTCCAACCAAGAAATCAGATATCTGGTACTTTGGCGTGCTATTTGCAAAGATGATTTCTGGTAAGTCGATTCTCAACGAGTTTGAGACTCCTAGTGACTACTGTCATGGTGACCATTTACCAGAAATCCTATGTGATTTCTTCTCTAGAATTTTCAAGGAGAACCCGAAGAAACGCCCTTCCGCTCTGGACCTGCTTACTTCTAAGTTTCTTAGAACTGATGCGGTTCTTCTTATTTCTGGCGATCAACTTGGGAAGTCATCTAGTGGTTTGTCTTCTAGCCAAACATCAACGGGCGATGCTTCTCGTCGTAGTAGATTACTAGCGTTGACATCGCCAACTAGCTCTATGACCAACATCAGGAGACAGCGATCAATATCGCGAGGCCGACAAAATAGCAGTGGACTGGACGAAATGCAGGGTGTTAAATATTCGAGATATATGCATGACTTTGATGAGGGCGTTGTTCTTGGCAGAGGCGGTTATGGCGAAGTGGTGAAGGTCAGAAACAAGCTTGATGGAAGACCTTATGCTATTAAGAAAGTGCGGTCAGACCCCGATAAACTCTCAGATATTTTGAATGAAGTCTGGTTACTTTCAAGATTGAATCATCAGTTTGTTGTTCGGTACTTTACTGCTTGGGTAGAAGAAGACTATCTTCCAATATCTGTGGAAGACTCCGAAGAAGAAGTTGACAGTACATCTGATGAGAACGAAACCAAGAGCAACAGTCAGTTGCATACACCAAACGTCAGTTCAAGTCGACCCATGTCGATATCTATGGACTTCAATGATCTATCCATGGATTACGTCTCGAACTCCAGAAACAGATACCCCGATATTCAGTTTGGATCTAGCTCGGACTCTGATAGTAGTGATGATGAAAGTGATAGCAGCTCAGGGGACGAAGAAGTCGATCTTCCAAAGACGCTCCAGAGAGGTATTGCTCGTCCAAAGGAAATCAGCACACTATTCATCCAAATGGAATACTGTGAAAAGCATACCCTCGCAGATCTGATCAAGGATGGGCTATTCCAAAAACCTGACGAATACTGGCGACTTACTAGACAAACAATAGAGGCACTCAGCTACATGCACAAAGAAGGAGTCATTCATAGAGACCTGAAACCTATGAACATTTTCATTGACAATGCTCAGAACGTCAAAATCGGCGACTTTGGCTTGGCCAAAAGTGTAGGAGGCGGATCAGGTTCTTCCGATAATAAACGTGGTAGTGCAGTTGGAGATGATGACATGACTGGAGATGTTGGCACGACCCTTTATGTTGCAGTTGAAATGACAAAACTTGGAGAAGTGAAATACGATAGCAAAGCCGACATGTATTCATTTGGAATTATCATGTTCGAAATGGTGTACCCAATGAAGACGGGCATGGAAAGAGTATCATTGATTAGAGATTTAAGGAAGAATCCTCATGCATTCCCAACTGATTTCAAAAAGCCCAAAGAAATACAGATTATTAGCTCTCTTTTATCACATTCTCCTAGCAAGAGACCCAGTGCAGAAGAGCTGTTACAAAGTGGGCTTCTGCCGCTTCCTGAGCAGGATGAGCGAGTGAAGGAGGTGTTGAAGACAATGGTCGACGATGATTCACCTTGGTTCTACCAGGTATGCAATGCTTTGTTTGATAGACGATTGCCAGCTGCTCGTGCAGTATTATATGATCGACATGTTTCTTCTACCGATAGCTTTGCGGGCCAGAAAATTTACGCTTCTACGAGAGGCCTATTACAGAAAGGCATTCTGGAAGCAATGGATAAGATTATGGGAGTTCATGCAGCAGTTCCAAATCCTGAAAGATCTTTTTTGTTTCCAAGGTCAGTGCTATATGACAATGAGAATGTTGTTGAGGTCATGGATCCCACAGGAAATATCCTTCAATTGCCTTATGATCTGACTCTGCCATTTGCTCGTCGATTGGCTCAGATTGTGCCGACGTTCTCAAAGTCGTATTATGTGGACGATGTTTATCGTGTAACCGAAACCCGCCATAAAGGATCACATCCTGGCATTTTTACGGAATTTGCATTCGACTTTGTCAGCACAGATTCTTCTGATTCAGCATTGAACGAGGCAGAGACTTTGGCTGTACTTGATTCAATAGGCAGCATATTCCCTTGTTATAAGCAGACCAATGTTGTACTGTACTTGAATCATGCAGATATTTTAAACGAAGTGCTGGATTATTGTTCATTGACTGTTCCGCAGAGGTCAGCTGCAGCTTTGTTGCTTGGTCCGACCGGCCAGGCACCAAGTGTACCGGCAGTTCGAAGCAAGATATTGGCTACCCGCAATATTTCGGCGAATTCTTTGAATGAGCTAGAGGTTTTCGGATTCAGGGAAGAAATTGATCGAGCAGAACAGAAGCTATACAAACTCATGGTGGGAGCACAACCGTCGAGAAGACTGAAAGAAGCAATATCTCGCTTGAAAATGACTGCAGCCTTACTGAGTAGATTGGGAGTGAGACATAGGGTTTATTTGGCACCTCTGAGTAATCATAATGTTTCGTTTTATAAGTCTGAAATGATGTTCCAGCTGGTTTACGAAGATGGAGGCAGCACCAATAAACTCACGCAACAAAAGCCCACTATTTTGGCCACGGGAGGAAGATACGATAAACTAGTTGACCATTTCAGGCATTCATCGCTGGATGGAACTGATTCAGTGCATGCGGTTGGTTTCACACTTTCGGTTAGTATAGTTACAGACCACATGATGCAGTTCTGGGAATCTCGCAAGAAACAAAAGAATAGCAAATCCAGCAGATCCCCGGCACTAGTGAAACCCCGATGTGACGTGCTGATTGGAAGTTTCAGTGCTACTCAGATAAAGAGTAGTGGACTGGAAATTGTGCGATTGTTGAGGGGTCATGGAATAGGTACTGATCTAGTCACTGAGTCGTTATCTTCGGAACGGTTGATGAGCATGGCAGTTGCAGACGGAGCCAATTGGCTGGTTCTCATCAAGCAAACAAATGCATACTCTACGCCAAGTAGTTTCAAGCTGATCCGAGTCAAGAATATTGCAACCAATACCGATACTGATCTCAGTATTGACGAGTTGGTTCCTCATATAATCCAGGAGATTCAGGAACGGGAGAAAGAAAAGGGGTACAGTCTACGAGATGGAAACATCAAAGACCTTCGTGACGGAGAATCATCTAATAGTTCTGGAAACTCACAAACCGGTTCAGGGACCGGTGGTGCAGGCACTGGAACAGTAGCAGCCGCCAACAAAGTCACAATCCTCACAGAGAAACTAAAAGGCGGCAAAAAGAATCGTTGGATGTTCGAAGAGAACTGTCGTGATGGTGTAGAAAAGTATATGCGAAGCTTGGCAACATGTCCAGTGTATTGCCTGGACGTCAAGGATGAAGTGTTGGATGCCATAGTAGGTACGAGCCCCGATCAGCCGGATGAGTGGAGGAGAAAGGTTGGAGGCCTTTCACCAAACCAGCGGGACTATCTAGTGAAGGTGCAAAATGCTATGGCCAAAGAGCTGGCAAGAGGTACGGAGAAGGTGATTTTGTTCTCTTCCAAAACCCAGTATCTATGTGTATATAATTTACAGTAGCTAATAGCTATCAGTATAGCTAATAAGTTCATGAACAGCTCAGATTAGTCTAATAAGTTTTACTCAATAACTAATAAGTTCCATTTGATGACTGGCTTTTAAGATTCAACACTTGTCATGTTGTACGCATTGAACGACACACAATTCTATTCAGCAACTGACTACTGGTATATATACATATAGACGTTAAATAAAGATTCTGATTAATTCAGCAATTGACATGTTATACTCAACACTAGAGTTCACATAAATAACATTAAAATGTTCAAGCTAATGAGCACAAAGCACTATTCAATAGTTTAAAAGGTTATATTCAATAACTAGTAAAAACAATAACTAGTAAATCAAACTAACATGTCACTTAACTTGAGTGGTGCTTTTGCATATCTCGGCGGTAAAACGTCCCAACGTGACCCGACACAACTCTCCTCAAGCCACCTCCAAGTACCCGTAGCTTTTGAGATCACCAGCAACGGTAACAGGAATTGCATTGCGGAAGCGCAAATAAACGGCAAAAATCCCCCGAAGTGACATTAGACCTATTCGGAACCGCAAATACTTCGTCTCTTAGTTGATTGCTTATTATACTAGACCAATTTGTACTGTCTACCTTTGCTATGGCTACACCGCCCCCACCGTTTACGGTCAGAGCGCTCTATCCCTACAGTTCCGAGCACCCGGACGATTTGAATTTTGAGGAGGGCCAAGTTATTGAAGTCACATCAGTCGAGGACGATGAATGGTTCGATGGGTCATATTCCGGTAAATCAGGCTTGTTTCCCCGCAACTTTGTGGAATTGATAGGTAAACCGTTGCCAGTAGCTGTGCCCAGCCGACCGGCTAAGAAGGCCCCGCAACCGCAGCCAATTGATGCAGAGGAACAAACTCAAGAGAAAGGAATAGAAGAAAAAGTGGAAAAACCTTCTCTTCACCTCCCGGCTTCCAAACTACAGCAAGATGACCCTGAGGACGAGGAACAAGATGAAGATGACGACTGGGACGACCCTGCACCCCCCGTTCCGGTTCCTGTATCATCAGCCCCGGAAACTTCTTCGGCATCCCATGACGTTAAGGTCAACTCTACTCAAAACGTCGGATCTACTGATGATAAAGTCAAAGATCTGAGCTCGAGTGGGTCTCCTCCTTCGGCTGCCGATTCTCCACCTCCCAAGCCTCGCAGCGCATTCAAGGACCGAATTGCTGCTTTTAATATCACCAAGGAGGCTCCTCCCCTTGTTCCCAAATCTGTCAAGACTTCTTCTTTTGTTCACAAACCGTATGTTGATCTGCCAACATCTTCCTATGTTCCTCCGTCGTTCCCGGCCCACAACCAGCCCAAGGACATCAAAGAACTCCCCGTCCATGAGGCTGATGATGATGAGGAAGAGGCGCAAAAGCCTAATGTCCTCTCTGCTGAGCCAGATACTGAGGACGAGCCTGAGGCCCCTAAAGTGAGTCTCAAGGAACGAATTGCTATGCTGCAGAAAGAGCAGGACAAAATGCAAGCCGAAGCTCAAGCTGCAGTAGAAAGAAAGAAGGCAAAGTCTAAGGCTAAGAAGGAGGCAGCGGCGAATGCATCTGTAAAATCGCCCGAGGTCAGACCTCTGGAACCTGCCCCTTCGGGAGGCTCATTCAAATTATTGGGCCGATCGGTTACTGGCGAATCCGACATAAATGGTGTATTATCAGCGAACTCGACTGGCCATGGTCCCCCAATTGTTTCTGGAGCACCCACAGGTATTGCTTCAGAACTAATTGTTGAGAAGGACGAGGAAGAACAACAGTCTCAGACTGCTGAAGAATATGAAGAGGATGGTGACGACGAGAAGGAAACCGCGGAGAAAGATGAAGAACCCGAAGAAGACGAAGAAGAAGACGAAGAGGACGAGGAGGATGAGGAAGAAGCGAAGCGAATTGCTCTGCGAGAGCGTATGGCTCGTCTTTCCGGAGGTGCTGGCATGAACCTTGGCATGATCATGACTGGTGGGTTGGGTGTGCCCATGCCTAGCTCTGGGAAGAAGAAGGCTCCTAAGACTAAGAGTAAGGTTATTGATGAGGAAAGCGATGAATCTTTTGTCGCTCCTCATCAAACGCCTTTGCCTATGCTGCCTTTTGCCGATCCTAGTGCTCTAACAGCCCTACAACAGAAGAAACAACAGAACCGGGAAGCGGAAAGGAAGCAGCAGGAAGAAGACGAAGCAGAACCGGTAGCTACTGCACAAAGTGCCTCCGTGCCTACGGTCCCCAGGGTCCCCAGTCGAATTCCTCCTGCTGTCCCAGTTCATAGCCAATCGAAGATTGATGATGATGAAATCTCTAGTGAAGAAGAGGACGAGAATGACGATTATTCTGAGGCTAGACGATCCAATGTGAACAGTGCTGTTACGTCTTTACAGCCTCCCCCTTCTGTTGAAAGCGAGGATGCAGATGAAGAAGTTACTACCACTCAGCACGAAGAGACTTCTGATGATGGATATCACAGCAGTAGCCGCCCTTTGAGCCAAGTATCTGAACCTGCTTCTCATTTGTCACGAAATGGCCCACCGATACTTCCGCCTCTGGACATCCCTCGCGGTGATGATATTATTGACGACGAACTTGGCGATGACGAGAAGACAGAACCGGAGGAGTCAGCCAGGTCACCTCTTGCACGTGCACCACCTGTTCCATTATCGGGTGCAAACAGGAGGCAATCGTACGTTGGAGGAAGTGGAGCAATCCCTCCCATTCCTCACTCTCCTACTTCTCCGGAAAATTCCCAGTTCGTTTCAATTGAGTCTCGAAGTATGAGCTTGCCTCAGGGCTCTTCTCCTACAGCGACTTCCGCGAAAAGAAGTAGCACGCTTGGAATTCGTCCACCGCCACCAATTCCCGGTAGTTCCTCTTCTCCTCTTTCAACTAGAGGACCCTCTCACCCTCCCCATCCTCCTCATCCTCCTCACCCGCCTCATCCTCCTCATCCACCTCACCCTCCTCATCCACCATCTGCGCCTCTTCCTCCGAGACATTTGGAACAAATTTCAGATGACGAGGACACTGGATATGAAGCGGATATTGATACTGATCGAACAGTTGGTGCTGTAGCACCATCTGCGACTTCTCGGCCACCTCCACCTCCACCTCCAGGTGTTCCGTCACCACCTGCTGTTAGAGTGCCCGCTTATGACGAGGACGACGATACTTATGAAGAGATTGTCCAGTCACCTGTACATGGATTAAGGAGAAGCAGCACTCTTCCCTCTGCTCCTCCACCTCCACCGCCTCCTGTCCAACCGAACTCACCGCCAGCACCTCGGTCGATTCCTCCACCTCCACCAGAGGTTCCTCAGACTTCTCGCACGGCGCCGGCACCAGCCTCATCACCTCCTGCTATTCAGCAGCAATTTAGTGGAAATTCAGCAGGCAGGAGATCAATAGATGCTGGCAGAGGAAGAAGCAGTCTTGACACGGCGGGCAGTTTTACTACAGCCAAGGATATTTCCAACCTGGAGCTTGAAAGGCAGTGGTACTTGCAACCCGATGCACCCCCGCCATCAATTGCTCGTGCTAAGGCAAATGGTGATGTTATTTATGAAGTGGAAGATAGTCAGTCTTCCAAGAGAGGAGGAAGGACTACCATCACTAGGGATGTCTATGTACTTTATAAGGACTATACTCAGACGATCTTAACTGTTCGATTCGATGCGCACGATTCAACGAATGTTCCAACGGTTGAACAGACGCATCAACCTACACCTGATGTTGACCAGGATCGTCTGGAACGGGAATGGGTGAAACATGGTAGGAAGGTTTTCGAGACAGCTTCCAGATCAGCTACCAGCAACATCCCCGCAGGAGAACTGGTCACGTATGTGCTCAGTCAGGTTCCCGGAGTTCTTCCTTCTATTGGAAGGCGAGTGCATGGAATTATCATTTATGATAATTTGTCGAATGCCACGGTCAAGCAGTCAGACGAAATCCGACAGGGCGATGTGATTGCTTTCAAGAATGCCAAATTCCAAGGACATAAGGGATCTCTACACCAGAAGTATACTAGCGAAGCCGGTCGACCAGACTATATTCATCTAGGAATTGTGTCTGAGTGGGATGGAACCAAGCTCAAGGTACGCGTGCTGGAACAGACCGATAATGGACGAGGTAAAGTTAAGCAGGAAAGCTACAAACTTGGAGATCTCAAGAGTGGGGAAGTGCGGGTTTTCCGAGTGGTTGGAAGGGATTTTGTAGGATGGGAGTAGATTGTTTTATTATATTGTTTACAGCAGAGAATTGCAATAAATTCAATCAATGTAAGTTTTATTCGATCTGCAGGTTAAGTTCGACCGGATTCGGAGGGGTGATCTTGGTGGTTTTCACGTTCTCTTTTTCGTGAGGATTTTCTTGGGGAATATCACGTGCAGCCATGTAATTCAGCGACACATTTTATTGGGATCAAATTCTTGTTTTTCTCCTTTAGATTTATCTATCTCTAGAACACTACAATACTCTCGATATAACTAAACATGACTGCTTCTGCCTCTGAACAGACTTTCTTATTCACTTCTGAGTATGTATGAAAACAGTGTGACATGATCAAAAGGAATACTCTCAAGAATTGATGCTTCTGGGGGGTTTTCTCTGGGTTCTGCTCGATATTTCACCGCGATTTCGCTGCACGTGGGATTGTTAGTGCATGTGAATTTCGCCGTCACCACAGAAAGCTTCAACGGGGAAAAAAACGTGAAAGAGCCACGAGAAACTTCAGCCGGAGGGATACAGTTCTGTTTCTGAGCTATTATCCTTGTAGTAATTCTTGTCTTCCTTTTTGTTTATTATTTGCTTGCTTTTTGCTAACATTTTCCAGATCCGTCGGTGAGGGTGTAAGTTTTTTTGGGATTTTTTCGTGAGAGGCTCGTATTTAAACGAGTCACATTGATAAGCCAACCGGGCGAACAAGATACTAACTGGTTATTTTAGCACCCCGATAAGATTTGCGATCAGATCTCTGATGCTATTTTGGATGCTTGCTTGAGGGAGGATCCCGCATCTAAGGTCGCCTGTGAGACCGCTGCCAAGACAGGTATGATTATGGTGTTTGGTGAAATCACTACTCGGGCTCAATTAGACTACCAGAAGATTATTCGAGACACCATCAAGCAGATTGGTTACGATGACTCTGCTAAGGGTTTTGATTATAAGACCTGCAATGTGTTGGTTGCCATTGAACAGCAGTCTCCCGAGATCGCTCAGGGTGTCCACTTGGAGCGACGACTCGAAGAACTCGGTGCTGGTGACCAGGGTATCATGTTTGGTTATGCTACTGATGAGACCGAGGAGCTTCTTCCTTTGACTGTTGTCTTGTCTCACAAGCTTAATAAAGCTTTGGCTGATGCTCGACGTGACGGCTCTCTTGGCTGGTTGCGACCTGACACCAAGACTCAGGTTACTGTCGAATACAAGTATGACAATGGTGCCACCATTCCCTTGCGAGTTGATACTGTTGTTGTGTCTGCCCAGCATGCTGAGGAGATTTCCACTGAGGATCTTCGAACTGAGATCTTGAACAAGATCATCAAGAAGGTTATCCCTGCCGATTTGATTGACGAGAAGACCAAGTACCACATTCAGCCGTCTGGTCGATTCGTTATTGGCGGTCCCCAGGGTGATGCAGGTTTGACTGGTCGAAAGATCATTGTCGACACTTACGGTGGATGGGGTGCTCACGGTGGTGGAGCTTTCTCCGGTAAGGATTACTCCAAGGTCGATCGATCTGCTGCTTATGCTGCTCGATGGGTTGCCAAGTCCTTGGTTCATGCCGGTCTTGCTCGACGAGCTCTTGTCCAGTGCTCTTATGCCATTGGTGTTGCTGAACCTCTGTCTATCTTTGTCGATACCTACGGCACTTCTAAGTACTCTTCTGCTGAGTTGGTTGATATTGTTCGAAAGAACTTTGATTTGCGACCCGGTGTGCTGGTACGAGAGTTGGATCTTGCTCGACCCATTTACCTCAAGACTGCGTCTTACGGTCACTTCACCAACCAGGAGAACCCCTGGGAGAAGGCCAAGACTCTCAAGTTGTAAGCTGGACGTGGTGGTGTCTTTTTAATGCGATTAATTTATGATCAACGCTCAACTCGTTGATTTTTTATGGTTTTTATTTAATGATGAAAAGGTCTCATGTACATATATGTTTGGGCCAGGACATGATGAATGGTAGAAACGCAAGAAAACAAAAACACCAAAAAAAGAGTCAAAATGTGGAGGAAAGATAGGTTTGAAACCATCGGTTAATTAATAGTCGTGCTTGTTTGCAGGTCTTCAACAACGACCAATTGCATATAGTTTTGTAGTAATAGAGTGTTTGAGCAAGATATATTTACACAAGTTTCAGAGGACTCGGGGTGTGTTATGCAGAGTGTTAGTGATTGAAAGATATTGAATCAGAAGGTATTTGATCAGAGGGCCAAACATAATCAGTACTAGGTTTTCTGAGATACATTCTTGTCATCTCTAAACAGAGACTTCAACCATTTATTCCTGGGTATCAATTCCACTGGACGATAAGCTCTTCGACTGAGCAAGATATTGAAGGCCTGTATACCGGCTTGCTTCTTAGCTTGGTCAACCCAGCTAAGTGCTGCTGGAGCAGAACTAGCAATAGCCGCCGCCTTACTAAGAACGGTTGAAACTTGCTTTTCCAACATATGCTGGTCGGTAGGAACTTTGTTCATGCGAAATAAATAGGTGCCATCTGGAGAAGTATGTTTGGCTTGAAAATGGTTCCAAAATGCACTGCGCAGACTCAGTTTGATGCGTTTTCTCCAAACCGCATAATCCATGGGATTCTTCGACCGGGAAAAACTATTAGGCTCTAACTGACCTTTGGCAGAGGATTCACCATTTTGATGCTGACCCATCGAGTACTGGCATACAATAGACGGCCTTGACTTTCTTCCGGCAGAAACAAAGTGCCATGGAGGGAAGTAGTAGGCAGTGAATAAATCACATCTGTGAACAACAGGAGTAGCATAGATGATTTTTGTCGTGAAAGCTCGCTCTAAGAAAATCCCATTTATGCCTTTGATTTGCTGTTGATTCGCCGCATATTCTGTAGATGGAGTAACATAAGCTGTAGATTGACTTGAGTAGTCTGGAATATCGGCATTGTGGACAATCTTATCAGGGAACACCCTAGATAGAATACTGGCATTCTTCCAAGTCTCGACTCGGGTTCTTTCTGTTTTGGGTTTCAAATATGATATGGATCTACAGAATACACGAGAACCCATTTCTCATTTCCCTCTGTGAACTTCCCTTGAACGATGTCCTTGTGATTCGCAAGTGTAGACGTTGGGTCAGACGGCGATCCGTGGAGTTTCGCTCTGTTCAAAAATGAAAATTTAAACCACAGCTTCAAAATTTTATTTTTTTCCCCCTTCTTTACTCGTCTGGACAACATCAATATGGCGTTACAGCGAGATTTTCTCAATACCCTGGAGAATAACCTCCAGCAGATCATCTCACCTAGTACTGAGGGTATAAAGGCTGCTTCTACCAGATTGGAAAAGGACATCTATACCAATGACAATGCTGTTCCTGCGTTGATCCATCTACTTCAGAATCATCCTGAACCCCAGCTGCGCCAGCTTGCCGGTGTAGAAGCCAGCAAACAGGTTTTGCGATCATGGGATGATAAGGTAAGTCCACAAATCAAACAGCAAATACATCAGAGTCTTTTGGAATCGACTTTTGGTGAGCAGAATGCGTTGGTACGACATACCTCTTCACGGGTTATTTCCAACATCGCCAAAATTGATATGGAAATCAACCAATGGCCTGATCTGCTTGACGTTCTTTTCAAGGCATGCGGATCTGATAACGCTGCTCATCGGGAAGTATCAGTCTATATTCTGTACACCCTGTTGGACTCTGGTTCCGACGAGATTTGGAATAAGAACATCGAGCTGCTCAAGTTGTTGGCCCAGACTCTGAATGATCCTTCTTCTAAACAAGCACGTGTTTCCTCGGTTTTGGCTCTTGGAAAAATCGCCGAGAACATCGATTCTAGCACTTTCCCTAAGAATATGCCTGATGATCGAAATGCTGTTGTCATATTTCGGGCTTTGCTTCCTGGAATGGTTGATGTGCTCAACTTCACCATTGCTGATGATGATGAGAAAAACGCCTCACAGATTTTCGAGGTTTTCAATAATTTGGTCTGCTACTGTGACACTGCACTGATTTCTCAGCATTTTTCCGATCTCATCAAGCTCTTCACCGAGCAAATTGCCGCTCAGGTCAACTTGTCTGAAGACTATAGAAACCCGGCCATTCAGTTCCTGTTCACTGCAGTCCGATTCAAGAAGTCCAAATTCAAGCAACTCAAGGTCGGTGCCTACGTCACGGAAAACATGCTTAAAATCGCTGCGGAGCCTTTTGACGACGAAGATGACGAAGACGATGAACAGGACGAAACCCGACCTGGCACCAAAGCTCTACGTCTCATTGATTCCCTGTCCACTACTTTGCCTCCTAGTCAGGTAATGGTTCCTCTTCTCCGTGCATTTCCTCATCTTGTGAACAGTGACGACAAGTTTCAGCGGTATGCAGGTTATACTGGCTTATCTGTAGCTATAGAAGGTGCCCCTGATACCGTTTCCAAGCACTTGGGCGAGATTTTGCCTTTGGTTATCAAAGGTTTGCAGGATGGTGATAAACTGGTTCAGAAAGGCGCTCTTTTGGCGCTTTGCCAGTTGGCTACCGAGTTACATAGCGAGGTCGGTGCTGAGCACGAAGTACTGCTTCCCCTGGTGTTCAACATTATCGACTCGGCCAGCTCTGTGAAGATGGCCAAGGCCGCTTGTGTGGCCCTTGATGCCATTTTGGAGACCATTGAGAGCGCTATAATTACCGAGAAGTATCTTCCAGTCCTGGTACCTCGACTTATTCACTTGTTTGGCCAGACTGACGACTTGTCTGTCAAGGGATCTATCGCTAATGCTATTGGATCTGCGGCCTTTTCTGCCGGAAAGAACTATATTCCTTATTTTGAACAAACCATCACTACGTTTGAGCCGTTTGTTCGAGCCAGTGCTTCCAATGCCGATGAGATGACCGAGGAACAGGCTTCTCTATGCTCTACCATTCTTGATAGTATGGGAACCATGGCTGGTGCTGTGGGAAATACTGCATTTGCACCTTACGTTAAGGCTATTGCTGAGGCTGTTTTAACTTGCCTCAAATCTAGCAAAGGAAGACTACGAGAGAGTGGCTTCATTTTGGTGGGAATCTTGAGTCGAATGTACGGCGAAGAGTTTTCTGGATTTTTGGACGCTATTCTTCAGCAGATTTGGCAGTGTCTTGCTCAGGAGGAGTTTGCCGGTGCTGAAGATGACGAGGACGACTTGGAGTTGGACCAAGTCGGTCTCGACGACGAGGAAATTACTGCCAAGATGATGGAGAAGTTCTCTGTTAACAGTGGTGTAGCTGTTGAAAAAGAAGTTGCTCTGGAGACGTTGGCTGAGATCATTGTTGGAACCAAGGCTAGCTTTGGTCCGTACTTGGAGACCACCATTGCCGAAACAGTTAAGCTTACAGACCACTTTTACGATGGTATCAAGAAGGCTGCTCTCACTGTCTTGTGGAAGGCATTCATTACTTTTTACAAGCTGGCCAATTTGCCCAAATGGCAGAAGGAGTTCCCACACTCTCAGCAAGTGCCTGATGTCGTTGCTAGCCTGGCTAACACTGTGCGAACTCAATCTATCGAGGCTCTATCAAATGAGGAAGAAATATCCACTGCAATTGAAATTTTCAACTTGTTTGGAGATGCCCTCACTGTCAGTGGATCTTATATCATTGGAACTATGGAAGATCTTGAGTCATGGTGTAGTGAGATCATTCTCGTTCTGAGCAAGCAGCATTGCTGCCAGGTCATGGATGAAGACTTTGACGAGGAGTTGGAGGCATATAAACAACAGGGTGGAGCAGCTGGTGCCGCGGAAGAAGACGAAAGCGCTGAATATGATAGCATATTGATCGATTCAGCATTCGAAGCCCTGATAAATCTTGCCAAGGCCATGGGACGAAAATTCATTCCAGTTCTTTCTTCAACCATGCCGGTCATCGAAAAGTACTGCACTAACAAGAAGAATGAAGCAGAACGAGCTTCAGGTATCGGCAGTCTTGCCGAGGTTCTTGGTGGTCTGGGAACAGATACTTCAAGCTTTGTTCCTGAGGTTTTACCCATGTTCATTAATGGCCTTGACGACAAGGACCTTGGAGTTCGAAGCAACGCAGCATTTGGTGTTGGATTGTTGTGCTACCACTCTAATGAACAGGGTGCTCTGTCTATTATCAAGGATAACTATCTTAATATTCTTACCAAGTTGCAGGGTTTGCTGAAGAAAGTCGACAAGAACCAGCGAAAGGCCAGTAAGAAGGCTAACAAGAAGGAGCTGGAGACTGACGCCGATTTGGCAGCAGCAGCAAACGAGACCAACTTGCGAGGTATTGCCAATGCATGTGGCTGCGTGGCCCGAATGGCCCTGCGACACCCCGATTGGATGCCTATACAGGAGGTTGTTCCTGTGTTGATAAACTTGCTACCTATTTATGAAGGATTCGAAGAGAACGAGCCTATTTTGAATTTGATCAGTAGTTTGTATGAACAGCAGTCGCCGGTTATTGCCAGTGTGACTCCACAGGTGGTTGAAATTCTGGAGGAGATGTTCGTCATGCAGAAAGAAGCAGAGGTCACGCAACAGACCAAGTCTTTCGAATGCTTTGAAGCAGATGCTTCTAATGAATACTACAGTCGAAAACCGTTCCAGGATACGAGCGACGTTGAACGAGCTAAGGGCCTACTACGATTCATTGAGTCAAAACAGCCAGGGCTGGTCAGCAATAATGCAGTTCTTAGCCAGATCATCAAGGGATAGAGTATGATAATTTGACACGGGTGTGTATTATTTATCACGGCCTGTTTGCTTGTTAAATATCTACGGAGTTTTTTTTGTGTATGGGGCTATACGGCTAACAGTCAGCCTTAGCCCTTGGTGGATCATGTAGAATAATATGGAAATTTGAAATATTTACCAGTACTAGTGTTCATTTTTCTCGGTTTGCCGATTTTATTACATCATTTGGCTACAGGTCTTCATTGTATTATCTACGACTTTTCTTCGTTCTTCTGCGCATTCGTTACCTATCGCCATGGGAAGTTAGTCATTTCCCGATTCTGTTTGTGATGGGCTACGAGGAGCTTTCAAACTCGTCAAGTTGCTTTTGGTGGGGAAGACATTTGTCAGAAATTGCGGCAAGCCGATGACGCTATTCATGGGCCTAAGAGGTTTATTACAAATGTGAGAACATGTATATAAACCTGGAGAAAGTAGATTATCATATTGACTGGTATCTATCGACTTCATTTCAACTTGTCTTCTATTACTTTTGTGTGGAATTGCAGGTATCTTTTGTTCAGGTTTTCATTAGCTTGAATCTCCTCTTTGCGAGTATCACTATCAGCGCCGCACATCAAGAGGCTCAAAATATTTAGAGTCAATCAACCCAAATCTGTGCTTTGTTGTTCCGGTAGGGTTGCAGTTAGTCACCAAAATACGGAAGTGTTTAACTATAAGAGGGGTATTATACATATATTTTTGGCGGGGCAGGTGTGTTGAACTAGTATTAATAGTGGGCCAGATCCTCATATTCTGATCACCTCAGAACAATCACTACATATCTATCAATCATGTTACCTCCTCAGTACGAAGAGACAGGTAGCGAGTACCAAATCCAGCTGCCGGGATATAATGACAACTTAGGTGGTTATACCGAGAAACTGGAACCCAAGGCTAAGCGAAGCTCTACTGTGCGAGTGGAGTTAGACAAGCCTGAAGAAAAGGAAATCGAGACCTGGTATACTCAAGGATCGGTAATATCGGGGAAAATTGCTGTTACTCCGTTCAAAAACATCGAATTCTCTAAGATTACTATCAAGCTGGTAGTTCGTGAAGTGGTCTACAAGAGATCCAGTGGTCTGGCTATTGGCCACAAGTATACCAAGACATCCACCCTGGGCAGTTACACCATCCATGAGAGCTTATATCCTGAGAATAATCAACTGGACCGGGATACTGCATATTTCTTCAATTTTTCTTTACAGTTTCCTCACATGCTTCCGGACAGACCAAGAATTGCTCTGCAGCAACTGTTACCGCCAACTCTAGGTGCCCAGACTGAGAGTGAGGATATCAAGGAAGGCTGGGATATTGCAGACGGCTCTGTGAGAATCAATTACAGACTAGAGGCGCAAATACATGACATAGATCCTACCTGTGATCATCCGATTGCTGCATCAGGCATCAGATATGTGAAATTCGCGCCCAGTGAGACAGCAGCTCTTCACCAAGAGTATCTACAGAACCAGGCGCCTTCTGAACATATCCAAGTGACGAAATGCCTGAAATCAGGTCTAATAAAGAAAAGCGAATATGGAGCTATTACAGTGAAAGCTGCCAGTAGTCAGCCTGTTTCTATTACTCGATGCAATAAATTGACCAAAGTTGATGTTGGATTCACCTTCACACCATCGTCGCCCGATCAACCACCGCCTCAGATCAAAAGGATCACCGTCAAACTAACGGCCCATACTATGTCCAACAAAACAATCCTACATTATGTGCCCACCATTGGCCATCCTGGTCCCATGGCCGATGTTTTGAAAGAACACACTCGAGTCCAGCAGCTGGATGGTCCCTATTTGTGCTAGTCAGCTGTATCGGATTCTGCCAGAGCTACCCCACCTGCCAGTCCGGTACTGGGAGCAGAAGAATATCCTTGCGATGCCAAGGAAAATGAGCTAGTGACCATATCCGATGAAGACAACGACAAACAAGTCATTCAATCTACTCCGCTTCTTATGAACCAAACTTCAGAGAATGTGACCTATCTCTTCCATGAAACTTACTCCTCGACTCTGACCATTCCTATTGTTCTCCCAGATATCCGAAACTTGGTCCCCACTTATTATGGTGGCCTTACGTCAAGACAGTACGAACTGCTTTTCCATGTGGAGTTTTGCAAGTTTCAATCTGTGGATCTCCGAGTACCTGTTATACTGGAGCGACGGTACGGCCACGATACGTCGCCCAGTTACTCTGAAAGCAATTGCCCATCTCTGTCCAGTATCTATTCCCGACAATCGTCCTATTCAAACACCATTTCTATTTAGCTATTCTAATATTTTTAACTTAACGGTCTATAATTTCTCAAGGAATTCATATTATTTATTCATTAACTTGTCTGCACCATGCTAAGTATCTGCTCATTATTCAGTCCCTCTGTAAAGATCTTGCGGAGTTACCTCATATATTGTGAAAATATACGTTTCCGCAATGGAAGAATGTAGAAAAACTTAGAGTGCACCGGCCAGCGATGTCCACCCAACTGCACTCGGTTCATTCAACCTCACCATTACGTTACTTACAGCATCATACAGCGGCAAAAAATGTCTGAAACGCCAGATACTATTGAGATAGTCGTAAAGTGAGTTTTCTTTTCCGGCGATGGATGACAGATAATAATCATGCTATTTACCGATCTATCATACTGCCCAATACAAAGTTGTTTCTAACAAGTCTAGGTCTTCGGCTGATAAGAAGTACAACCTGACAGTATCACCGTCTCTCAAGGTATCGGAATTGAAGGCAGATCTTGCCGGGAAGTGTGATATCCCTGCAGATAGACAGAGATTGATCTTCTCAGGTCGTGTGCTCAAAGATAATGATACTCTTGAATCATGTAAAATTACGAAATCCGGACAGACAATTCATTTAGTTCGAGGTGCTGCTCCTCCTGGATCAGGTAGTGCCACCACATCTAGCAGCAACACCCAGAGTGCTACTTCCCAAACTCCTAGCACCCCTCAAGCTCCTTCTAATATCAGTGCTGGAACTGGATCTGGCAACATGTTGGCTGACTTGACTGGGGCTCGTTATGCTGGATTTGCCAACCTTCCTTCAGCAAACATGTTTGGCCCGGACGGAGGAATGGGCCCGCCCCCCAACTCAGAGGATCTGATGAACATGATGGAGACTCCTGGATTCTCAGAAACAATGCAGCAGGCTCTCCAGAACCCAGCTGTGGTGGATATGATGATCAATTCCAATCCTCAGCTGCAAGGCATGGGACCGCAATTTAGACAAATGTTGCAGTCTGAGGAGTTCCGACAGATGCTGACCAATCCCCAAATGATGAGACAGATGATGCAAATGGAGAGAATGTTTGGAGGTGCTCGTGGAGAGTCGGGGGCTGCTACTTCTGCATTCCCTGCACCTGGTTCAGCTGCTGGCGACGCTACCGAATCGGCTGCTGGTGATGGCACTGCATCTCGATCCAACCCCACTTCAACGGCGAACAACGCAAACCCTTTTGCTGCATTGCTTCAGGGTGGCGCACCTTTTGGAAACACTACAGCTAACCCCAATGCGGGAAATCCCATGTTTAATCCCCAGCTTTTGCAGTCATTGTTTGGAGGTGCAGGTGCAGGGGCAGGTGCCGGTGCTGTTGCGGAGACCCAGGATACCAGACCCCCTGAAGAGCGATACGAGTCTCAACTGCAACAACTGAACGAACTGGGATTTGTCGACTTTGATAGAAATGTCCGAGCTCTGCGTCGTTCAGGTGGAAATGTCCAAGGTGCCGTAGAGGCCTTATTGGATGGCCAGGTTTAATCTATCTATCTATCTATCTATCTATGCCAGCCAGGTCCAGTTGAGTAGACATAAATGCCAATTGACACAAAAATGACCCCAACAATATTCATACCACCCCTCTTGTCTGTTATTTTTCTTTATTTAACTATTCTGACTTGGCTCTGTTGATAGCCAAATAGAATGTGCATTTCCCTAAGTGGGGGATATTGATCCGACCGTACGTGGGGTTATCATGTGGGATTACACAAAATTGCTGCTTGACTGCCTGATCGGGAAAATTATAGTGGGGGGACTAGCGCCAAAAGATTTCAT
This sequence comes from Zygoascus bituminiphila, assembly GCA_030705125.1. Taxonomy (NCBI): domain Eukaryota; kingdom Fungi; phylum Ascomycota; class Dipodascomycetes; order Dipodascales; family Trichomonascaceae; genus Zygoascus; species Zygoascus bituminiphila. The sequence goes on along the minus strand of JANIWT010000002.1, from coordinate 89,585 downwards.
CTTCGTAACCTATATTAACGATCTGTTGGGCCAATCCATTTCCCGGGTTGAAGGTATTTTTTGAAACATATATAATTTTGGGTGCAACCAATTGAATTGAATAGTTCAGTATGCTCAAGAGATCTCGTATTGCCAATGGTCTGTTAGCTCAGTCCAGCCGTACTTCTAAGACCTGGCGTGCCATTTCCCGCCGATTCGCCAGTTCAAGTACATCTCCTGCAAAAAAAAGCTTCAATTTTGGCTTACTTGCAGCCGTGGCTTTGGGTTCTGCTGGTGTATCGTTCTACTCTGCTAAGCAGTTTTACGGATCTCAACTCAGAAGTGCTTCAATCCAGAGCGAATGGATCAAACCCACTTACGGTGCAAGAAAGGAGTTTGATCAGGCGTGGGACGAGTTCGTCGCAGTCCTGGGAACATCTGGCATCTCGGTCGATGAAGAAGATCTCAAGGCTCATGGTTATTCGGACTGGTCAACGTATAACATTGAGACCAACCCTATTGCCGTTGCCTATCCTGCTAGCACTGAGGAGGTATCGGCAATAGCTAAGATCTGCCACAAGTACAAGCTTCCTATGATTGGTTTCTCGGGAGGATCATCTTTGGAAGGTAACTTCTGTGCGCCTTACGGAGGTATCTGTATTGACTTTATGAAAATGGACAGGGTGTTGGAGGTTCGACCCGACGATCTGGATGTTACAGTCCAGCCTGCTGTGGGGTGGGTCGATCTCAACAAGTATTTAGAGGAAAATGGTTACAAGGGCTTGTTTTTTGCTGTTGATCCTGGTCCAACTGCCAAGATTGGTGGAATGATTAATACCTGCTGTTCAGGTACCAATTGCGTTCGATATGGCCCTATGAGAGATCATATTGTCAATCTCACCATTGTGTTGGCTGACGGTACTGTTGTCAAGACTAAGCAACGCCCTCGAAAATCTTCTGCCGGATATAACTTGAATCATCTGTTTTGCGGAACTGAAGGAACTCTAGGTCTTGTAACTGAAGCTACTCTCAAGTTACAGGTTGTCCCAGAGCAGACTTCTGTCGCTATCTGCCCCTTCCCTACTGTTCACGCCGCTACTGCTGCTGGCATGGATATTCTCCGAAAGGGTATTCCTGTTCATGCAATGGAGCTTATGGATGACAGGCAAATGTGGGTTATAAATCGAGCGGGTTATACTGCCAGGAAATGGGAAGAGAAGCCTACACTGTTTTTCAAATTCTCTGGATCCAAGGCTTATGTGGCTGAGCAGATTGCACAGGCCAAGGAAATCACAAAGAAACATGACGGAACCAAGTTCACCTTTGCTACAGATGAAAAAGAGCAAAAGCAGCTGTGGTCTGCCCGAAAAGAAGTGCTGTGGAGTAACTTGGCTATGGGCCCTGCTGGTGGTAAGTCATACTCTACCGACGTAGCTGTACCAATATCTCGTCTAGCTGATCTTGTAATGGCAACTAAGAAGGACATTGAAGAATCCGGTTTATTCGGAACTACCTTGGGCCACATAGGAGACGGTAACTTCCATGCTGGTATCGTCTACACTGATGAAGATGAGGCAGTCTGCAGACAGGTTGCTGATAACATTGTTCATCGTGGACTTGCCCTGGAGGGTACGTGCACCGGTGAACATGGTATTGGGGCCGGTAAGATGAAGTACTTGGTGGAGGAGCTTGGCCCCGAAGCTGTTAACATCATGAAGACAGTTAAACTCTCGTTGGATCCTCACCAGCTGTTGAATCCTGGTAAGATCTTCACCGAAGAATCAATTGCATATGGACAGGCCCGTCAAGCTGCCGGAAACCCACCCCATGTAATCCATGACTTTTCGAACTTTAAGTCTGAAAAATCCCTTCAAACATAGATAGGCAGCATCTGATAGAGACAGCATCTGATAGAAATAGATAGTACTAATATCGATAGATAGTACTAAGGCACTAAACCCGAGCACCTCGCCGACCACCGCGACCCCTTCCTCTTCCACGAACAGGTGAAACCCTTGCTACTGGTTTTGATTTCACCGCTGGTGTTTCGGTGACCTTTACCGGCGGTTCGTCCTCTATGCTGATATCATCGCCGTTATATTCCTCCTCGCTAGACACAACCAACTCGCCTTCATCTGATAATTCCAATTCATCATCGGATACAAATAAAGAGGATGAATTGCCTCTTTTACGTTTTGTCGTAGCTGCCTTTCGTGCAGTCTTACGCGGGTTTGCAGAAACCGTCGGCGCAGGATCATCTTCCACTATAGGGCTGACATTCTTCTTACGGACTCTGGTCACCGCAGCCTTAACTTTTGTTGCTGCTCCTGTATCATCTAATTGTAACCGGCTTAAGAGTTCTTCAGTGGAAAGATCAGGTCGCATTTTCATTTGCTCAACATGCTTTTGCATGGACTGCGTTACAAATTCTTTGAGAACTGCTCGGTCGTCCTTTTCCACATATGAATTTATGGCCTCAGTCAAACCTAGTGAAGATAACAAATCTAGATTTTCCTTCTCCAACTCCTCTTGTACTAAGTCTTGCACCTTCACACCTCCCATGATGTCATCCTCACCGTCTGATAATAATATAGTTCCCTGTTCTCTGGCTCTCGTAGTAGTTTTGGTACCTGTTTTTCTCTGCAAGTACTGTACAACGTCACCAACATTTGCGACTCTGCCAGCAAAACGCCCCGAAAAACGCAAAGGATGCTCCAGGGGATACTGATTGGTATGCTCTATCCGCAATCTAATCAACGGCAGAGGAAACTCATCTTCAGCTAGATCAGGGTGGTCATGAATCCATTCATTCTTTGCACGAGTAATGAGACTCTCAACTTTGGACATCATCCATCTTGTTACTTGGCCTCTGACATCAGATCCAGTGGCTCTAATAGGAGCATCTGCTAGTTTGACATTCTCAAATACAAATGGACGAACAGTCATCAGACGCACTTTATCGACTCGCAGCTTTTTTTCAGTGATATTCAGAATGACAACATGTTTCGGCAACGATTCACCTTCAGCTAAGCTTGTGGCAACTGATGATCCAGGCTGAAGAACCTGGAATCCTTGAGTTGGGTTGGTGACTGGATCGGGATGACAGTCATGCTCATGGCCCCATACAACTAGATCCATAAAGTCAGGAATGAAATCTTCTCTAAGATATCCCGTTTCTGTATGAGCAGCATGATTCTGATGGACAGCGATGAGATTGAAATATTGGTCTTCGTCGCGTGCAGGTCTGGAGAACCGCACGTTACCAGCCCTAAATGTTCTAAACAGTCTCTCGTCACGAACACTATCAAACCCATACAATGCAAGTTTGGTTTCACCCTTCTTGAGGAGAATTGGCTCGACATTGATATTGTCATTCTCAGTCACTTTCCCGAAATAGTTCACATAGCCTGTAGCAGAAAGAATGTCCATAGCAGCCAGCATGGAAACACCACTCACATCGTCATGATTACCACTAATAGCAAAAAACGGCAAACCAACATTCATGTTGGGGTCTTCATAGTTAACAGAAGGTAGATCATGGTCGTGGCTACTATGCATCAGTGGTCCGTCATACAGCATTTCCAGCTCCACGGGACGGTCACTGAGACAATTTTTCCGAAGAGTGCGAATCACTTCATAGTAAGACTTTTTGGATGGTTTATTAACATGAAATAAATCGCCAGCACAAAGCACCATGTCTACTTGTTGCTCTTTAGCAATTCTCATGATCTCATCGAACGTCTTCCAGGCGTCGTCTCCTCGAACTGGATCATTCTCATAGAACCCAACATGATTGTCGGTTGTCACGAGAATTCGAATGGTATTTTCTCCATATTAGTAAGAAACAGAGATAAATCACAAGTTCCCACTTACCGTTATTCTCATAGTTCATACCAGTTATCATTCTCCTTCACAGTCTCCTTCTCCGCCACAGAAGTTGCAGGTGGAGATTTGGCGTTTCTCTCATGTTAACAGCCGCAGCGATATTCACCAGCCGGCTCTCAACTTCACTATGTTCATCCTTTTATATATATTTAATAATACTTTATAGATATCAGTGCAAATTTAAAATTGTAATTAAGATTTTTAGTATTTTTTTTGATTTCAATGCCTTGAACGCGATCTCAACAATCTTGGCGATCTCACCCAGTTAATGCCATTGCCGTTGCCGTTGCCCAGCATCCCAACCTACCAAACCAGTACACACTCTATCTCTCGTCAATATTGGAAGACAAGATGGCATCTCTTTCGTACCATCTCCATTCTCAAGGCAAGAAGCTGGTTGAACTGTACATATCTGACTGGGTAGCTATACTGGTATTGCTGATATGTTTGCTGTGCTTTGAACTGATGGCACCGTTTCACCGCCTATTCTATATCGATGACATGCGGATATCGTATCCTATGGCGGAGCAGGAGCAAATCCCCAACTGGCTATGTCTGGTATGTATACCTTGGCTACCAGCAAAGTATCCCTCTGAATCATACATTCTAACATTTCAACAGCTCATATCTCCTGTTTTAACTGGTGTAGTTATAGTAGCTGTACCCATACTGTACTCGCAATCTCGGCATAAGATCCAACTCATTCATATGTCCTTGCTAGGACTAGTCGTGAGCTTCGCAGTTAATGGTGTTATTACCGATCTACTAAAACTTTGGATAGGCAACCCGCGGCCTGACTTTCTTGCTCGGTGCATCCCAGCTGAAGGTACTCCAAAAGGAACTCTGGTAGGCATTGAGGTTTGCACAAACCCAAATATTGCCGTAGTGCAAGAAGGTTTCAAAAGCACGCCTTCAGGCCATAGTTCGAACAGTTTTTCCAGTTTACTCTATCTTTCATTTTGGCTTGCGGGACAATTCTCAGCTTTCCGTCCGGGAGCTCCATTATTCAAAGGGATCATTGCTTTTATTCCAACAGTACTTGCATTATTTGTGGCTGCCAGTAGAACCGCAGATTACAGACATCATTTCTCAGATGTCGTTAGTGGAACATTTCTAGGATGTCTTATTGGCTGGCTGAGCTACGTAAGTATATTTTGATTTCAACGATTCTGGTTCACTCCAGATGCTGTTCATCCAACTGTTCAGTTAGCTAACTTATCCTGCAGAGAAAGTACTTCCCGGGGCTCTCCACTTCTAAATCTTTCGAGCCTCATATTGTACAGAAAAACGAACAATTGCACCAGTTATCATCCCAAAATTTTTACTACGACTCGGAGAACTCGTCTGAAGATGCTGGTTCAATTGTATAGCATCATTGTTTGTAACAAGTAACTAAGTAACTAGTTCCGCAACTTGTCATGTTTCTATTCACGTGACCTAAATTACCCACAACTCCCAATAAATCCACCAATGAACGCATTTGCTTTGCACCATCCAACTTAGACAACTTCTACCACCATGGCTGCACCAATCAAGGACCCCTGGGCTCGAAGGTATGTACGATTGTTTTGAATGATTTGCTATAGAGACTATGATATATCGATTGCTTTTTTGCTTTCCGTGTTGATAGTGATAGTTCACGCAGCCTGTACTAGTGTTACTACCGATCCTGTTCCAATTCTAATGGTTACTAACTCAATCAGAGAAGCCTGGAGATATCAAGGACCATTTACGAGACTCCAGCGATACAAGGGAGCTTTGCCCGGATTCGGTTTGGGTGTTACTGCTTTCATTCTATTTAATGTGTACGAGCAGTTTGTGCAAGCACCAGCTGCAGCTCCAGCACACCACTAGAGGGCGAATTCTCGAAAGACGCGCTGAGAAATATCATTTATATAAAAAATAAAGCATGCATGAGTTCATCGTTGAAGAAATTTTTAGCATTCCAGCGATGCGATACCAGTAGGTATTTAGTTATTCGTTAATTCATGTTGGTGAGCCGCATCTGTAAGCTGGAGGTTTTAGGGCACAACCCTAACTAAGCTGTATGGCAAGAAGCAGCATTTTCGTATCAGACTATAATTCCTTTAATATTTGTTGCAACCGAGCATAACTAGTGTTTATTTCAGATAAATTCCCTTGTCATCCAACTTTTAGTGCATTTTATATATGAATTGGTGATGCATGGCTTGCTCATTGCCCTGTTTGTCGGTTGATTTTGCGCGTAGTTTTCAGAACCACTCAACTTTTGGTTAACTTACAACTCCAATTTTCATTTTCTTTCCATCTACCATCAACACTTACTAATGTCTACTCAAAAAGCTAGTGCCGCTGGTAACAAGTACAGAGTTTCCGTATGTATTCAACAATATTCTGCATGTTCTTATCGCTAGAAGAAACGAATTCTAACCATTAGCTCGGTCTACCCGTTGGTGCTATTGTCAACTGTGCTGACAACACTGGTGCTCGAAACCTCTACATCATCTCCGTCAAGGGATTCGGTGCTCGACTCAACCGATTGCCCGCCGCTGGTGTAGGTGACATGGTCATGGCTACCGTCAAGAAGGGTAAACCTGAACTGCGAAAGAAGGTCATGCCTGCTATTGTTATTCGACAGTCCAAGCCCTGGAGAAGAAAGGATGGTGTCTACCTCTACTTCGAAGATAACGCTGGTGTCATTGTCAACCCCAAGGGTGAAATGAAGGGTTCTGCTATTACTGGTCCTGTTGCCAAGGAGTGTGCTGATTTGTGGCCTCGAATTGCTTCCAACTCTGGTGTCGTCGTCTAATGGGCTGGTTCAACAACAAAAAAGTTTAAAGAAAATTATGTAATATCTTTATAACACGTTACGCATGATTCTAGAAATACGTTTAGGAGTCAAAGAGTCAGCTGCTGGTCGGTGAACACCTCGTCTTATTCTTTGAAGTGATTGGAGTCTTTACTGGTGAAGATTTTCAAGACTGAAATTTTGCCGGGAGGACACACAAACTTCATTGAACACAGAGAGAGCCATTAGTTGCGTAAGATTCGATTCACGATTGTAAAATACTCGTAAAATTCCAAATCCTTTTATCGAAAAGAAACAAAGAAACAAAGAAACAATGCTGTAGTCTCTTTATATAGATTTTCCGAAAGGATCAACAGCACTGCTCTATATGGAGAGTTTATCGATTGATAATAGCTAGCATCAACCACCGTCCAACACTTTCAACTCAACTCCATAATGGAGGCCTTCTTCGAGTCAGTTGCGGATTTCGCACCCGCTCCGCCAGCCAGCGTCATTGGCGAGTCATTCCTTACTTTTGATGGCCTACTGGGAGCTCCAGGCATTAAGGTTTATGAAGATGGTGGAGCTACAGGATGCGGTGGTAAGCTATGGCCGGCTGGCGAACTGCTGTCCAAGTACATGATCCGAAAAGGATTGCAAGGACATAAGAAGATTGTAGAGTTGGGAAGTGGTACAGGGCTGGTTGGGTAAGTACGATATACAAATTATACGGACGTGGGCCCTAACTAATATGGTGATAGTCTTGCAGTGGCTCATGAGCACAGAAATGACGTGAACCTGGATCTGACAATATACGTCACTGACCAACTCAACATGGTTCCTCTGATGCAGAAAAACATCGACTTGAACGATCTCAACAAACATGTGATATCTGAAGTCCTGGATTGGTAAGTGAAATGATGTCGGTTGTCCATTTACTAGCATTGCAAGTCTAACATGTAGGGGTCAGGAACTTCCATTCTATGCCCAAAATGTCGATCTGATTCTAGCAGCCGATTGTGTCTATCTTGAAGCAACATTTCCACTACTCGAGAGGACACTACTAGATCTCTCTGAAAATGGCACGCCTATTCTAATGGCCTATAAAAAGAGAAGAAAGGCAGATTCGCGATTCTTCAAAGTGAGTTGATTTGTGGAGGTGTTCTACGACCATGCTTTAACTGACTAACCCACGGTTCAGGCCATGAGAAAAAACTTCGATTTCAACGAGGTAAGATTTTTATTATTCAAAATTTTCCAATCATTTAGCTAACGTCTAGATCAAAGATCATGCTGATTACGATCACTATTTCCAGGAATCTGTCCATCTGTTTGAGATTGTTCGTAAGATGTAGAAACAAAAGCAAATACACATTATCCCGCTTCTCACCTCCATCACAATATACTCTAGCGATAGGTCATCCAACTGACACGCGACAAGATGTCACAATTGACTCTTGAGGATATCAGACGTACGTATGAACCTTTGCAATACCTGGAGGCTCCTAACTAACTGCAGAAATGCTTGGTTCCAACAAGATCAAGTTTCGCGTCGTAGGCTACGGGCAGATGCAGGCTTATCTTTCCAACTCGGACAATATCGCAAGCATGTCAGATAAGGACTGTCTAAGAGCAGCCAAGACAATTGGTACCGCTGTTATTCTCGAGCAGGAGGGCTGGTGGTCATCTGTGACCAAAGACTCTACTGGAGACCGGCTCGTGATATCAGGGGGACTCCTCAAGAAACTAGTTGATCTCACACAAGATATCATGAAATCTCAAACTTTGAGATATATCATACAGCATTTGCAGAGTATGTTGGCTCGGAGTAATGAGATATGCACCCCTTTATTAATCCCCTACTCTAAAATATGCCTGACCATCTGCCAACATCCTGCCCATCTAGAGCAACTTACCCACAATGAATGGTCGGAATTCGCCGAGTTCATAAGTGCGACACTCCAGCTGCTAATACAAGAGCAGTCTTCAAAACAGCCGCTACGTGTTTCCCCGTCAATGGTGGATATGCTATCTGCACTTGAACTTATTCTGCAGGGCCGATCTTCAGCTATACCGAAGATCTTTCGAAATATCCTTCCATCCTTGCATCTTTTTTTAGCTACGTTCAAGGAAGAAACCGCAGGTCATGCAATTGTTTTTGCAAGCTTAAATCATATATTGCTGGCGACATCTATTAACAAGATAGATATCACCCAAAAGATAGCCCTGCTTGGATTGGACCATGTGCAAAATCTTCTTGAGTGTAAATATCAAACTCTGCGCCAGAATATTTATCTATTTATTTGCCATTCTTACTATGCATTGTTCTATCTTCTCATGAAGCACACTCCTAGTCCCGATAATGGTTCAGGCGTCGAAGACATTTACAATCTGCTGGTCGGGATATTTAAACGCCTAGCAGCTCAACCAGTCTCGAACGCGATTTCGGTTGAAGATATTTATTTTGCTGATAGCAGTGAAGTCAGTTTATTAAAATTCGAGCTTTTCAAGATGAGCCCCCATGGAAATTTCACGAAATGGCTCTACACGCTTGCTAGTGCTAGATTGGCCATGCTATGTTCTTTCGCGAGCAGCATAGATTCAAATCCTAACAAAAGGAGGAAAACTTTAACAGAGAACAAATCCTACCAGGCAGTAGACGTTCTGACATTTTTGCTCTCCCAAGATACTCCTAAGCAGGCCCTCTATTTCCAGATATTGGCAATCAGTGCTCAAGAGTGGAATTCAGACCCCGACTCTTGTGTTCTATTACTGGAAAATTTGATTCCGTACTGCTCTTCTGTTGACAGCACGGTTGCATCGTGGGCAATGATATGCTGTGGATGTGTTTTGAACTCTTCTTCCGACGAATATTCAGTACATGGACTCCAAGATATATGTTCCAGTCTATGGGATAGAGCTGTCAAGAAGCTCTTCGAGGCTAGATCTTCAGCAGCTACTATATTTTTAGTGCAGAGGCTACTGGGTTCGTCTTTGTTGAGTAATGATAGTCAAGCTTCAGAATTGGAGGGATTCTTGAATCTATGGGATACTCACACACCAAGTCTCTCATATTCGTCTTTAAGCTTGTGCCAGACTGTTTTGGGTCTACAAAGTAGCTCGCCTTCTCTAATACGTCTAGCACATACCAAACTCCTGGAATGGCTGTTAGGAGCATGGCAACGGGATATATATTTGCCCAGAATTGCTGCTAACGATATGCATGTTTCCATCGGTATAGCACAAACACTTGCACTTCTGGCAGGCTACCAAACAAATTACCAGAATACGACTGACATATACTGGTACTCGGGAGTTGAGGCTTATAATGATCTGAAGTCGACGAAACTGATAGAAACTTGGCGATATTTGTCCATGGCTGCCACTCCAGTCGACAACAGGAGCAACACGAGCAGGACTTCGATTGTCACTGGACCAGTTTCTGCATCCAACCAGAAGTCCATAGTCAGTCATTGTTCTGGTCTGTTGAAATCTCTGCAAAACTCGACTGATGCCGTGGTACAGCATGGCCAGAAGGTTCACTGCCTGGTGACATGTTTGTTGCTACTGCATACACTCGAATCAAACGCTGAGTATTCTGAAAGCAGCCGACTAGCTGAACTGTTTCAAGAGGTCTGTAATCATCCTCCGGAGACTCAGATTGTACAATCTGATGAAGTAGCTATATCGGCTTTGCACGATGTCACTGCTGCGTTATCTAAATTGGAGACCAATATCGCTTTGAACCCGATTTCAACTGCCTGCTTTATTTCACTGGCAAATAGCATTATAAAAGACTTGGAAAATGTGTACAAATTGCCCGAGTCAGAAGATTTGTCAGAGGTTAAACTAATTACCGGCGACTGCCAGGTGATTTCTACCAGTTATCTTGCTAAATTACGTTCTCCAGACTCTCTGCGAGCAAGCAAAAAGATACAGAGAACCCAATGGCTTATCAATTTGCGTTTGGTACTACAGAGAGTTAACGAGTCCGATGATATGCGAGCCAATCTAACAGATTTAATATGCTCTCTTTCGACCGATGACTTAATTGCATGGCTCCCTGTATTGATAAAAGATGCCGATGAACACAAGGACATTTATGATTTTAATGAAGCTCAATACAGACCCATGCTGAGAGCAATTGGGCAGAAAATGTTCGGCTCATATACCTGGAAAAAGTCTGAAATAGCCATGGTGGTTGTTCTCCAGTTTGTAGCCAGGGCCTGGAAAATATGGGTGACCCCTCAATATATTGAAGAAGATGGAGATGCTAGAATAGATGGGTCGACTCAAACAGATGTGGAAGATCTAGTTGCCTATATATCACTGTATATGCGGCAGATAGAGATTTCGCCGTTCAGTGTGAAGATTGCTATGATCTCACTGATTGTTACCATACTGAAGAGGAACTTGATGTTCAAGTTCAAGATATTTGACGTTTCAGTTCGAGCACAGTTGATATCACTAGTCAGAGAAGATGATGATGTGTTTTATTACCATGCAACGCCTTTTGTTGCTGATTTACTGGTGAATATAGCTCCTCTCAGCCAACAGCCATTCTACCGAGACGTCTTTTCTATAAGTCAGAAGAACCTCACAGCCAACTCGATTGCCTTGAGAGTGAGATCAATATGGGTTCTTACTGAGAAAGGATTTACTATTTCTTTGCTCATATGCCATCTGGTGGAATATGCAACCTTTCCTGATGTACAGGGCTATGTCGCTGTTGAATTAACAAAGATTTTGCAGTATCTTAAAATACGAACAGCCCGCGATTTGTTCAAGAGACTTATGCCAGTATTGCTGAAAAATTGGTTTGAAATTCATTCGGATTTCTCTGGATTTCCCTTTCAACTATGTGGCTACGACAGTGAGACAGAGTTTCAACAAGAGAACTTTTCGGATGCGCTATCGCAACTTGTCAACAAACAGCCAAAAGGGCTTGATATTAATGTGATGTCGAATTCTATCGGCATTGTTGAATCGGATATTTACGAGGCGATATACGCCAGATGTTTTGCTTATGCCCTCACTTCTGATGATATTGCTGACGAGCCGATGCAAGATTTTCTCATCAACACGGTTAAAATCCCACTCTCAAAAGTTGATATAAACTTACCAGATATATTTGCTGAAATATTGATTTTAACTGATTTGTCGGAAATACCGGACAGGCTTCTTTCTTTAGAGCCATTCTCAAAAATTGGCAAACCGAGAAGACTTGGAGGGTGGTGGATGAAGTCTATCCCAGTAGATCTTTCACTTCGTGCTATTGATGAACTATGTGATCTGTATTCCGATGAAAACTATTTGAGCTACTTTCAAGACAAACCCGTCTTTTTGAGGGTATTAAGCCGCTTGCTGGACTTCGATTCATTTGTTATTGAGCCTGTGGAGAGATACTTGCGACTCCGCCAAGCAATGCTACTGCTCGCATTGAGTAGAAACTATGCTTTAAAGTCATATCCAGTTCTAGATATAACTATTCGTGGATTTTCTCCTTGGATCGAAGATCCCGAGGCTGGCGAAGAAGTTGCCGAGATTGTTGTATGGCTAATGCAAGCTGGAATTGAAGGATTCGCAGCTAATCTATTACAGTTTGTTAGATTGATAACCTGGATGCTTGGCCTATTTGATGATTCTTCAAAGGTACCCACTTCCAGGGTGGTGGAGTTTCTACAGGTCTCAGTGCTGCCCAAGGTGTTTGAACAACAGACAGAGATATTAAATGACAAAGATAGTAATCAGCTGTTAAGAATTCTGAACATTTTTGTGGAAAATAGTCTTTCGCGTTCAATGAAGCTTACATCTGAAGATATGATATTTATTGTGGACTCTCCACTGATTCAACTACGAGATTTGGCCCAGATGATCTCGAAAAGAATTGCAGTGCAACCCGATTTAATTTTGGAAAAAGTGGATCGCATTGATTTACCACTTGTTTATGTTGAAAAGTTGTACGATGATCTCGGATTCTATAATGGTGGAACTGTGGAATCAAGAGCATGGTTGGGTAGGGTTCTTGCTTCAGCATATATGCAATACGGCAGAATCCGAGGTGAACAACCTGAATGCAAAATCGAGCAGTACGAAAACAATGTAGTCGCCAAAATTGTTTCTTTGGTCATTGAACAGGTGGAAACCGGGAACATTCAGATGATTTCAGCTGGCCGTCAATCCCTTCAACAGCTGATTTTCTGTGGTCCGAGAGTCAGGAGAGATCGAAGGAACGAATCTGCACTACAAGCATTGTTTCCTGAAGCACTCTTCTATCTAGTTAATACTGAGCAGAGAGTTGTGTTTACACCATCTGATCGAGCATTGCATCCACTTCCTGAGCTGCCATATGAAGAATGGGTGAAAAACATCTGTATGAACTTTCTGCCATATGTTGCAGATCGTATTCCAGGTGCTCAAGCTCTGAATGACCTGGTGAAATTATCAGCAAGCTTTTCTGACAATTTGCTCCCGATCATGATGCAAGTGGAATGGGGAGCTACTGGAGAGGATATTCAGCTGATATGCTACCTCTTATCATTTTATTTGAAGCCATCTCGAAATTTCACGTCCATGCCTCGTGACTATAACCGGAAACGAGAGAAGATGCTTCAAGTGTTATGCAGTTTGAGACGTGTAGAGCTCAAGGTCGAGGGGCCTCTTTCATTGTTCGATGCTGCTACTACGGCTTATGAGATTGGAATGTACAAAACAGCCTTAATGCTGCTGGAATTGAGCCAATTCGAGTCTGTGTCAATTGAGCTCAGAGACGACTTGCTAGCAAGTATTTGTGGAGCTATTGTTGCAGATGACCCGGATCTAAAGTATCTCGCGACAACAACTCCTTCACTATCAAAGTCTATTAGTCTTAGAGAAGACGAAGGTAGTAGCTGGTACTCGTTGAGCTATCAGTCGGCACTTTTTGATGATCGACTTAGTTCCAAAATGACATCTAATAGCCTTGGCGAGCTTGCAACAGCTCTTGGCCATATTGGAATGCAGGGACTCTCAAAGGTCGTGAGCGAGTGGACTGATGGACTGCTGATATCAGGGGATATGAAGAACTCGTATGCATGGAAGGCACAGCAGTGGGATCTGCCCGTTGTCACTAATGGATCTCCTACTGAAAATGAAGTACTGTTCAGAATGTTCAAATCTCTGGAATCTTTAGCATCGTCTACAAAACTATACGATCAAGAATCGGACACAACTGTGTCGCTCTTCAATAGGCTATATGCTGACTTGTACCCGTTATCACCTTCATCTCTGTCAACAATGGGCATTATTAGGGATTGCGAACGGATCTTTAGCATGCAGCCAGCATACGGCGCAGACGAAGACCTGGTTGAGACTTTTGTCAGTCAGAAAAACAACAGCAGTGGTTGGATGAATAAGCTCCCTTACAAAGATATTGAGAATCTGTTACTGGCCAGGCAGGTTGCTTGGAAAATCAGATCTCAATATGCACCAACTGGTGAAAAGGACAGTAATAATTACTGTCTTGCCTTGAGTTTGGCTGATAATGCGAGACATGCATGGAAAGGAAAGCAATCTCACAAAGCTCTTGCATCTACCGTGCAATTGAGAACTCTTGCCAAGTTCTACATAGACCCCAGCCAACAGATGGTCGTTCGCACAGCAGCTACGGCCGCTGTTTCAAATGTCATATGGCATATGGGTAACCAGTCTCATTCAATTAATATGATGCGGTCTGCTATAGTCCCTGCAGTGCCATTCGATGAGCGCTCGTCTTATTGGTGGGAGTTCTATAATGACTTGGAGGGTCTTTGCCGATTAGCAGAATGGTCAAGCGTAGCCCGAAGTGAGACAAATGAAAAGATCCGCTCGGACTTTTTGGAACCAGCAGTGAACATGATTGAAGAATTGAAGTCGAAAGTACCTGATAGTACTCTGGAATTGTCTGCTGCTATTGTTCATCATTCATTTGCTGTGTTCTGTGATAGTCAGCTGGAAGATGGCACGCTACAGAATGAGCTGGACATACTTGAACGACAGTGCAGCCAGAAGGGACGTGAGATAGAAGCTTTTAAAGTCATTTACGATAAGAGTTCAGGAAGTGAAAAATCAGAGATACAGCGGTATCTTAAAAAGGTGACTAAACTATACGATATGGATAAACGGGAACTTGCTCATAGACAAAGGCTAAGAGCACAGCTGCTGAATAAAGCCATTGAAAGTTACCTTCAGTCCATCATACTTGGCGATAAATACTCTGAGGATACATCGAGATTTTTCGCTCTTTGGCTAGCTCATTTGAACGATCTCACAGTTAATGCCACTGTTGCCAAATATTTACCCAGCGTGGCTAGTACGAAGTTTGTGCCGTGGATAAACCAGCTTGCTTCTTTATTGACTTTCAATAAGTCCAAACGCGCTGGTTCTTCCCAGAAGGCAAACTTTGTGAGCAACGTTCATTCTCTGATCATTAGGCTATGCACAGATCATCCTCATCATTGTCTCTACCAGATCCTATCTCTTCGAATGGTTCCAGCAGATGATACAGACGAGTTGTCAATCCAGAGATCCAAGGCAGGCTCGGCTGTTTGGAAGCAGCTTGAACGGCAAAAAATCCCACATCTGACAAAAATACTTTCCGGAATAGAAGTTTTGGTTCTCAAGATTCTCAGATTGACAAAGCTGGCTAAAGAGGCTGAAAGTGCTACACAACAGGACCCTTCGGGCGGAACCCGGCGGAAACTCACTACTAAGAAGCAGAAGGTGAAAAGAACCGAGTTGAATTTCGACGAGTTGGCCGATGCCAAATGGTGGCTACAAACAGGTCTTGGTGATACTCATCTGCCCCCTCCGTCTTTTGAGATCCCATTACGGGCCGATTGTGATTATTCTTCTGTTCCCACGATGATCAAAGTGGACAATCAAATAAAGCTAGCCAGTGGACTCAGTCGTCCAATGATTGTCAAAAGCTATACGAGTGACGGGGAGTCTTCCACGATGGTTATGAAGAGTGGAATTGACGATTTGCGACAAGATGCTATCATGGAGCAGGTCTTTGAACATGTGAACAACTTTTTACGTCAAAATGAGAATACTCTAAGACGCAATTTGAAAATCCGCACCTATCGCGTTGTTCCTCTGAGTCCCCAAGTCGGAGTGATAGAATTCGTGGACAATGCTGTTGCTTTAGCGGATATTCTGGAACCTTTGCATACCAAGTATCGACCTCAGGATATCACAATTGATCAGGCGCGTCGAATGATGAGTGATGTACAACTTGGCCCGATACCGACCAGAATCAAGGTATATAACAAGATCGAGGAGAATCTCAAGCCTGTCCTCAGCAAGGTATTCTTGGAACGCTTTTTCAGTCCGGATGATTGGTTTCGAGCCAGAACTCGATATACTCGATCTAATGCTACAGCAAGTATTCTTGGCTTTGTCATTGGGCTTGGAGACAGACATTGTCGAAATATCATGCTTGACATAACCACAGGAGAAATCGTCCATATTGACTTGGGTATTGCTTTTGATCAGGCCAAAGTCTTGCGTATTCCAGAAACTGTGCCGTTTCGCCTGACTAGGGATATGGTGGACGGTATGGGTATTGTGAAAACTGCAGGAACGTTTCAAAGATGCTGTGAGTTGACTCTGGATGTACTCAGAGACGAAGTACGAAGTGTCACAACTATAGTCAATGTTCTAAAGTATGATCCGCTGTATTCCTGGACTCTAACACCTTTGAGAAAAAAGCTTCAACAAGAAATGCTGAGCTCACGAAACACTGTTCAGGAGGCCGCAGTTGCAGCAGCTGAAGAAGAAGGCGAAGGAGCTTTGGCGTCGTCTGTTTCAGAGGCAGATCAGGCTTTGGAGTCTGTGAGAAGGAAGCTGTCGCGAAATCTGAGTAGTGAGGCCATGACCAGGGAGCTCATTCAACAGGCTACTTCATCCAAGAATCTGGGATTAATTTATTATGGTGAGTATTCCAACAATGTTGAACAGGGAAGCAATGAAACTAACAAAACAGGATGGTGTCCATTTCTATAATGGTGTTTATATACAGGTAGTTATAATCTTTACATTCATGCAGCGATGATGGGGCCGTCAATAGCCTCGGAATCTTCGCCCTGGAATTCAGTAGGAGGTGCAAGTCGAGATCGCTTGAGCTTGGTAGCCTCAACAGCTTCAACGGTCCATTTCTCAATAACGGTTTGTTCCTCCTCAATGCCTTGATCTATGGCAGATTTACCATACACTCCACCAAACATACTGGCCTCTTCAGCAGCAACTTGAATCTCGGCTTCTTCTCGCATTCGAAGTCTGTAAAATTCCAGTCTAGCTTGATCGTACGAACCAAGCCAAGACTCGACGGAAGGATCCTGCTTCTGTGCTTCGGCAAACAGGAACAGAGTTCGCTGAACCACAGACTCACCATCGAGAGCCTTATTTGGTTGAACCATACTCGACCAGTCCTTGTTCATCAAATCCGTGCCGGTATTCTCAACCATAAGACGAGGCCGTGAAAGTTCCCAGGGATGCTGTGCGTAGAAGAGTTTCCTGATCTTGTCTTCGTGGTATTTTATGGGCCTAAATCGGTACAGATGCTTAGCATTGACGCGAAACTCTCCAAGATTCTTATTTCGTGTGATGAATTTCCCATTATGCAGAGACCCAAATGCCTGAGCGCTTTTCTGAGCAGAGTCTTGCTTCTTAGAAAACTCTTCGTAGTTTCGTGCTCGATGCACCAGATCATGAGTAGGAGGGTTGGCAGCAACTACTCTGAACCATGCAGGCTCTTGAATAGCCTTGACAGTTTTTCCTGCTCTGAAAACAGATTTCTCCAACAGATGCGCCGTTCTGGTGGCTATTTGCGTTGCTTCGGTCTGAAGTTTCATGTGAGGTAGTTGGTGATGAAGTGAAAGTCGGTGAGAAATTTATGTGGTTGGAAAATTTCAAGATTTCAACACTGCATTTCCCACCTCCACCATCTTCAGAGTAGAACGGAGCATGTTATGAGAATATTGCTTGGGTCGTCGCTAAAATGGGGGTCAGCATACAAATCGATAGGTAGCAGAATAAGGTGTGTGGAATTTGGTCGGGGCCTTAGGCATTCTTCGTCGTTCAACGTTAACAGCTTGGTCTATGTTGATCTGAATGACGAGTATTCTAAGACTCTATCTAAGATCATTCTGGATCACAAACCTGTTCTTCAGCACCACTTCAAGCTGGCCCCAATCACCCGGGAAATCGATTTCAATGCGTACAGTGGACTTGATACTGAAGATTCTGCAGGTCTAGACGATTGGAAACCGTCGAGTAAAGGTTGGCTGGAGGAAAGCACTTGGGCCGATAGCAATGAAGCGGAGGTTGAGATGATTCAGAAGAAAGCCAACTTCGTGATGAATCAAGAATACAATGATATTAAAAAATCTAGATCCACGCATGTCAAGTCTGATTGTCCAGTTAATATTTATGACAAGCTTTTGAGGATAATGTATCCTGATGACGAGAGAGTGTTCAAGCAGGCATCGTACTATTCGGACGTGTTCAAGGCATACAGTAGAATACCTGTGTATCCTCCGAAGCATATTCAAGCTTCTCATTTGGAGGATTTGATATCGCTATTCATGTCACCACAAAGCAGGAATCCGCATCATTTGCTAACAGTATTGTCAGACGTATCTGAATGCGACCTGCCAATATCAACTCGCGAACAAAGCATGGCAATATTCAAGCTAGGCAAGTCTTTGGGGAAAAACCTGACGTCTTGGCAGCTTCTGCAAGAAAGATACCAAAGATTACAGGGCAAACTCACAGATACCAGTAACGTATCGTCGGTCCTGACCTTGTCCAACACCACTAACCTCAATGTGTTATTATCAATCGCATTTACTACTGAAAGCTCGTCGATGATTTCTCAGGTTGTTACGGAGTTCCAAAAGTCCAATCTCACACCCGATAGAAACACATTGGTGACATATATGATGTACGAAGCTACAGTTACCAAGAATCAGAGCGCGGTGAAAACTCTGTACAAAGACATTTTAGGAGGATCATTTGTAGTAGATATGTCTCTGATGAACCTAGTCATGAGATGTTTACTGGCATGTGGCCTGGATTCTTTGGCAGAATCTATGCTTCAATCTTTGATGCGACACAAGATGGCGTCTCCTGTGGTATCCCTCAAGTCGCCATTTGTTTGGAGTTTGCATAGAAAGGTAGAGCTGATGGATTTTCTGCTTGGAATCATTAGGAAACAAGATCCTGATACGCCTAATTTATTTTATTCTTTGCCGCTGATTCCTGACTTGTTCACCTATGGCAACTTCATCAGTCACTACTGCGAGATGGGACAGGAACAGAAATGCCTTGGAGTCATGGATGCTATGATATCGCAAGGAATTCTTCCTGATCGATATTTTTTGTACAAAATTTACAGAGCATATTCTAAGCACAAGTCCAAATGGTCGCTGCAAGGACTGAATTATTTAACGGAAACGGTGTGCAATATACAAGGTATTACTACTGACTTCAACGTATGCACCCGTTCAATGGCCCAATGTGCAATCTCTGCTTACTCCAATGTTTTGTTGCCTTCCAAATTATCAAAAGTAGCTCTACTTGAGGAGGAGTTCAATCGTGGTCAATACCCTTTGCATTATAATGTTCATAGCCTGTTAGTTAAACTTCGTAAGCTGTGAGCGGCGCGAAATTGCATTTTTACTACTTGACATCACCATCATCGTTATCATCCACTCGACCAAGAAGGAGAATGGTAGGTATTTATAGACGATGCCTTCTACCATAGAGCTGTCAGAGTAACTCCACTACATTACTAACCAAAGTCGGCTATATTCAACTTCCAATCACTGCTGTTGGTGTTGTTGCTGGGGATCTGCACCAGCACATATGCTAGAGCATTGATTCCTAGTGTAGTGGATAAAAACAAGCATGGCTTACTGGGGGTTTTCTGGAAAGCTGCCCGTATAGGTGAGCGATTGAGTCCATACGTTTCAATATGTTGTGTGTTCATGGCGGTATGTATAGATCAGGTCGGTTTATCGACCAACGATTTTGATCCTGCAATAATCTCAACTAACTTTACTAGGTGACGCTCTTGATGCAGTGAAAACCTGAATATTCTATGAAATAAAATATTACTGGTAATTTGGGATTCTCATCGTTTTCAATATCATTAACTCTTTATATACCTTACCTCACCTAATGAAACTCATATACGTCATTGACTCCTTGGATCAATTGCCCCAGACGGCCTGTGCCAACTATTCGCTCGAGCTTTTGGTTATCCCACTTGGAGTACAAGACACGGGCTCGTAATAGATCGCTATGTACATTAAGCTCCACTTGGGTTCGTACCAAGAATCTTAGAACTTCCTTATAGAAAAGAGGGTTGTCGGGTAGTGTGTACATGATAACTTGTCTGACTCCTTTGAGGGAATATCGTCGAAAATGATGCAGTCTTTCTGTGTACAATAAGAAAGAGATTTTTTCAGATGCAAAGTAGCTTCGGGCCCTACTGGTTTCTGACTGAGACGAATATTCGGAAATACCGGCATAGCTGTAGTTGTTTTCATCCAGATAGTTTCTCAGTCGAACGTAGTCCAAATAAGACGAAGCAAATATTAGAGTGCCCGTTTGAGACGCACTCCTCATCAGAGAGGGAAGTGTAACTGAAGTGAAATGCTTGAATCTGGCATCGGGGTCGGATGCCGGGCTATTAGAGTTGATTCGAGAGAAGATCTGAGGAAGACGGCTGCCTACAGTAGCAATGGCACTGCTGTCTTCTCGGTATATCGGGCGAATTCTAATGGATCCTGCAAGATTATTACACGATCCAATCAACGAGTTCATCTCAGGTGTAGTGTACTGAGAAAGAATGACTGTTTGCCGTAGCTGACTGGCCTTGTCGTCCAAATACCAGTGCCGAACACGACTAAAGTCACATCCATGCGACTCCTTTGGAATCCTGTTCATGTGTCTAAAGATCTTATCGGTATTTTCCCAGGTCTGCATCTGCATAAGATCCGCATGATCCACAATTGCTAGTTCAATTGATGACAGAAAGTCGTAATCGCCTTTTTCGACAATTAATCTTAGCCCTAGCGGACTGGCGACAATCATATCACTGGTGTAAAAACTCGAATACAGCTTAATAGCAGAACGAGTGAATTTGACTCCTAGACAGAACATATCATTTGTGTTTCCCCGGAAAATCTCCTGAAAATCTTTAGGTTTTGATTCGGGCGGTTCTCCAGGCTGATCGAACGCTTGGCTGAATCGCTTCTTGTTCTCGACCTGATTCATTCCTGAAATGTCCGACATTCTATTAACAAACTGAAGAGCAAAATTTCGAGAAGCAGTTAACACCAAGACTTTGGGTCTAGTGAACCCCTGGTCCCGGTATTCATTTTCCGGGCTGGTCATGAGCTTGGCATTGTTCTTGATCACTCTGTCTCGAGTCTTAAATATATGGTTAAGAGCATGAAGCGTATATAAATCCTGTACCTGGGCCAAGCTGGATGCAGATGTCAAATCTTGACACGGGTAGAGGATATCCTGGTAGTTGAAGAGATAGTCAGCAAATTTGGCCTGGAAAGCAGTAAAATCTGGAGGACCATTTTTTCTATTTTTGAATGAATTTTCCAGCCGATATTTCAATTTCAGATCTTTGAACGATTTGACTGGCGAGCTGCCTAAAGACGGTCTAACTATGGTGGCCATTGACCGTTCGCCCTGGAGCAAAGGCAAGGAAACCTTGGCAGCGGTTCGAGAGAAGTCATGATCCAACTTTGGATTGGCAAAATGGAACTCGAATGGATCTTGGGCATCTTCTGAATCGTCGAGATCAATATCAGCCTCTTGATCACTGTCCTCTTTTTCCGTGGTATCAGTATTTTGCATGGAATCATCCTGTTCGGCACCTTCGATCTGATCCGATTCAATGGATTTCACAGGTCGCTTGGACTTGGCAGAAGAACGGGTTTCGACATCGGGTTTTTGCAGAAGCGTCATTAGAGCTCCATAAGCACTAATATCATTTTGATGTCCGTCCTCGTCCTCCTGCGGTCTCGAACGCTTTCGTCTGTGTGCCGTCATATTCGAATTCAAGGTTGATAAATAACTTTCTTGATTTTGCACTGCAAAAAAACAGCAGACTGAGAGCCCTGAATATTCTTTTTCATTTTTTATTTTGTTTATGTGCCTAGAGTTTCTGAATGGGACAAGTTGACCGTACAATAACGAGCTCCTCACCACCCACCCTGAGATAGTGAAGTTGCGACGTCAGAAGGCACAACGTACGGGGTTGGAGAAACGAGCTTTATATAGGTGGACATACACTGGATATTTGGAAGCTAAGTGAGGACTGAAACCTTACCTTGAACTTGAACTGAACTGAACCATCGTCGCGTGCGCCCTTCCCTGTCCCAGCCCCAGCATGGCGAGACTCATTCAAGGTGCGCTGTCCGCCTTGTATATGGCATTGATTATCACCACCATTCCTTTGGCATTTGACGTGGGTGGGATTGACTGCGGCATCGACTACACGTTCACGCTTGTTGTGTATTATCTGCTCATGTCTACGCTGAGAATTCTCAGTCGCAACACCAAGATATCCCTTGTCGGTTCTCTCCTGTACTACAGTCAACATATAGTGCTGCCTACTCTGTTGATAATCCACCTGGGGGTGTCTCAACAGCAACAGCAGTCTCCTAATGGAGAATACGTTCCTGCTATCATTCCCTATGAATGGATGATAGTCCCCTGGAGACTGTTTGTCAACTTCAGCACGCCGCTGTTCACAACCACCGAGGGTTTCTGTACCCTTCTCTGCATTCAGGCCACTGGCCAAATAACAAGATGGCTTATACGTAAGAACGACAGCTGGATGTTTGCGCAGTTGGCACTTTCAGGAGGCTTTCTGTCGGCGGCCCTGTACTTTCTGTATCGAATCTACAGTTTCCCCAAGGACATCGATCTAGCTTCGGCTACAATGATTGGTGTGGTGTTGACCATTTCGGTGGGTTTGGGCTTATATGGCATTTTATCTGGCAAGGGCTCTGCCATCGAATCTTCACTCCTGGTGTCATACGTCGTCTACTGTCTGTACATTATGTTTACAGATTTTGAATCTCCAAATGGTTGGTCTTTTTCCACCAGTTTCCTGACAGGGTCGTCCGACATTGTTCTACCTCCCCTGCCTCCCACCCTTATCAACGGGTACTCAAATGTAATGACGTCCATTGCCAGCATGATTCCTCAGAGCTTCGTCACTGTGGGAGAGTTCTTTGTCGCCGTCTGTGCAACAATATCTCCTAGTGTTTTGTTCTCGTTATCCTACCGCCTGACGGTGTTTTATGCAGCTACAAGAATAATACCTGCATTGGCATCTGGGGTCTCTACCGATCGCAAACCCACTCGAGCTTCCAAATCAAAACCAATTCTGTTTTTGGTCTACGCATATGCTCCTATCATTATAATAGCAGAGTATACTCACCTTCTCATGCAGCATATAGACCGGCAGAACACTGGCATGGCCACCATCGAAGCCATGTCTTTCACTCAGCTAGGGTTTCAGAAGTGGTTTAAGGAGAACGACATATGGGGCATTTCAGTTGCGTCCTGGCAACTCTGGGGGTGGATAAATGTCATTTTGTTTCTAGCTCTGTATGCATTGGAACTCATATACGGCGATACCAACAATCTTATAGACAACCATCAGCTGAAACAAGATTAGCCTCGACAAGCTAGCTAGCTAGCTAGATTGATGTTGTCACTTTTACGTCTACGATATCCTCATCGATGATAATATAATAATACTAAAGTAACGAGTAATATAACGAGTATAATAAACTATGCTATATTGTAGTGTATATACTGTACTCTGACATGCAATGCGCGTGCTAAACTGAGTAGATTGGACACCTATACAAGTCCGTGCTATAGTGAAATCAGTGAAATCAAAAGGTACGGTGAAAAAATGAATTCTGGGTACTAAATGATGAATGGTACGGTTATATGAAAGGGTACAAAGAATGATATTATGGGGTATAAATGTTATTATTTCACACCACGTCAAGGCATGCAAGGCAAAACACAGTACATCATCATCCAGTAGTAGTCAAATTTGATCAGATAAGTGCGTATCGTCTTCGATAGATCCTTGGATCCATCTTCGAGCTTGACTCTATAAAAAATGCATATCATCATGTAAAATTGACATTACTGAGTGAAACGTAACCTGCTATGGAAACAATGACCCCTTGCTGAACTTAACCTGGGCCAACCTAAATCCAATCCTTAGTCTGGCACCGATGAAAATGCAAAGAGCGCAGCAGGCTTTTCAAAACACTACTTCCTCTTCAGACTCTTAAAATAGTGGGATTTGGAGGAGAGTAAGCTCCATTGAGTTAGCTCTAGGTCAGAGCCAATTGCATAACTTTTTCACAAACTTGAACAGTTACCGTCAAATGGCGTGCCATCTATTTCACTGGTACTTGTCACTTGTATTGAAGCGATACGTTTCCATATTAAAAAACGACCGGAGACTTTCCCCAAAGCATATAGATGATAATAAATATCTTTAGTTAGCTTCGAAGCAATTATTCCTCCAACTCCAAGGAGAAGAAAGAAAACTTTTCCAGCATCTCGCCCACTTTATAACTATCCCGCCCGCTTAGTCAGCGGCACCGAAACAAACAAGACGCGTCTGTTCCCCCTTGAATAAATCAGGCCCCTCTGTCTATTGGTGTAGACCTGAAGATGACATTATCAATCGTTCTCTCATAATAGTAGCAGTATGGTTGAAATGAATATAATTAGACTGGTTGGTTGCAGCAGAACAGATTTCAACGTCATAACATGGCTAAACCTATAACATTGGTCGCAATCCGTATATCACAGCTACAACAACCATACAAATATTCCGTAAAAAAACGCTTTAAAGAGGGGGGGAATGTTTACCACTAAATCGATAACTCCTAACTAGTTATATAATTATATATAAACCATGAACGAGCATATGCATCATAAATTAAATCGTAAGAACAGCTGTCAGGTTGCTATTGAGGCCATGAGGCTGGTGAAACATGTCGCCAGGCATCAGGCCCATGCTTCTGCTGAGCTCGTTCTCGTCCTTCAAACTAGGTTGCGAGGCATTGTGTTGGTGCTGGTGCTGGTGCTGGTGCTGATGTTGAATAACTCCACTGCACATTTCAGATTGAATATGCTTCTCTACCCAATCTTCATTGCAGTCATAGTGCACTCCACAGCCCTGGCATTTACCACTAACCTTTCCTCGACTCTGACTTCGAGTGCCAGGAGGATATAGAAAATGTCTAGCCTTGAGATGGGTCTTGTAGGTGTCTCGTCGAGAAAATCCACCATTGGGATGGCAGGGGTGTTCCGACATGGGGTCGTAGAAGGGGCAAGTATATGCCTTGGTGGTAGCATGCTTCTTGATATGTCGGGTCAAATAGCCCTTGATTTTGAAAGCAGCGTCGCATTCAGGGCAAACGAACTTGCCTTCTCCGCCCTTTGAGATAGGTGCTGTCTTGACCTTCCTGCCTCTACTAGCAGACTTGGCAAGAGGCAGCGGAGTAGCATCCACGCTCTCGGGACTCTTAGAATAAGAGCTGCCAGAGAAGTTGGACTGCGGAGACATGGAGTATCCGTGGCCAGACGATGTACTGCCGCCTAGAGATTCGTACGAATTCGATTCATAATGCAGTTTCCAGAAATCGTCCGGCTGTGGGTCATTACTGGGGGCAGCCACAGTATGGATGGGCATTTCATATTCGTCAGAAGATCCGTCGCTGGCTCCAACAAAGTCATTAGCAGCACTGCCAAACCAGTTAGCACCATGCAATTGGCCATCATTCTGAACTGGTGCGGCCTGATGCTGCTGCTGCTGCATGTGCTGCAGGTTCTGCTGTGATTGTTGTTTCAGCTCCCCTGGGAAAATGGAAATAGGATCGAAAATGGAATAAATATCCTGTTGGCTTTGTTGAGTCACAGGGACCGATGTGATATGTTGTTGCTGTTGTTGTTGTTGCTGCTGCTGCTGTTGTTGTTGTTGTTGTTGCTGTTGCTGATAAATATAAGAAGGGGAACTCTCTTGCAACTCTGGAGTTTCAACCGTAGAAGAAGACTGGGAATCAGATCGCACAAATCCAGTCTTAGGTTGAGGAACACTCTGCGGCAGAGCATAAGGGTACGCAGTAGGTGAAAGTGCAGTAGCTGACATGGACCCTCGGCTGGAAGATGAAATGGAATTTCCACGTCGCATCACCAGCTTATTGTGGTTATTGGCACTATTCTGAGCACGATTATTAGGATAAACCGGGACAGAATCCATATCGATGGGAATATCCAGCAAGTTGGGCATACCTTCAAAAAGGCCAGTCAAGTCTTGTGACGCGGGCTGGTGCATGTGAGGCATACTGGAAGGGACAGGGGCCTGGTGAGCACTAAGCATGGCATCAGGAGCACCCTTTTGATAGTTTGGAACTTCAAAATAAGCGGCCTGGGCAGCGGAGGCATCGTCATCCAAAAAGCCCTGGTCTTGACGGAAATCCCATCCAATGACACCTCCGTTATTATTCCTGACAGGGAGAAGATTGAAATTGGCATCGGTAGCACAGGCCACGGGACACACTGCTGAGGACGACGAACTAAGGGATTCTACCAGTAGAGTGCCTGGAGGGAAAAGCTGACGTTTGCTGAACAAAGCATGTTTATGAATCTTTTTGGTGGTTGTGGTGGTGCTGGTAGTAATATCATCATTGTCCTGTTTAATGATTTCCTCGTTGGTATCGGTATTCTCCAAGACCAGGGCTCCTGATGTATTGGAAGTGGTGGTGGTGGAAGAGTCGGCTTGCTTAGTAGCAGTAGGCAGGAGCAAAGTAGTGGACCCATAAAGTAGAGTAGATAGCAGCGCCCATACTCTGGTGGCGCCTACTGCAGAAGAAAGCTGCACAATAATGTCCAGAACGCGGTCCAGCATGGTTAAGCTTCTTTAGAGAAAGAACCCCTGTACTTAGCAGTCTTGTTATATTGTCTTTTTGCAGGGGAATTACAGCAGGTTGAACGGAACGATGCGGTAGCACGGAGTGGTGGTTTTGTGCGTCAAATTCCCAACGAGGCGCGGGACACTGGAGTACTTTTATAAAGCGGTTGGGCACCAAGCAGAACAAGATAACGAGTGGGTCGATTGCACGATAGCACACAATAAGGTGTGGGCCAAAGATAAAGTCGGCAGTATGGTCGGGAAAAAATCCAAAGAGCTAGGCAGTAGTCAGCACAGAACCCAGATATGTCAAGAGACGAGGTTCAGGTGTTGGCAGGTTGCAAAAATCGCTGGATAAAGTCAGGTTTATAGGAGAGAGAGTGCAAGGAAGCGAACAAAAAGTATAAAAATTTGAGTGTTAACCACCCTGTAGGGCACCCAAGTTGTGAAACCTAACGTTAAAAAGACACCACAGCAGCAAACTGCAACGGGAGTTCTCAACAGCACACACAAGCAGAATAGGTGTCGGAACTGCGGGCAACAGCAGAGCGGAATAGATTAAGTAGTAAATTTCCAGAATATAATGACTGGTTCCAGGGGAAAAACTGACCAGGAAATCTATCTGATTATTGGCCGTACCGCGGTCAAATTGTACTGAGTTTCAACATATTTGAGGAGAAGCACGATTCAAAAGTCCGATGCCGTATGTTTTCTTTTTGGATGGAATTGGGCGGGCGGCTCATGAAGAAAAAAAGAACCTAACTCTGTTAGGTCTGCTGCCGGGTAAATAAGATAAGACCCATATTTTTGGCGCCGCGTATCTGTTGCTACAGTGATAAAACAGATCGTCACATGGAACTCTTGGTAAGGATTCTCCAGATAGAGAGATAGCGACATTAGACAGAGTAAAGCCCCATGCAAAGTTGAGGGGGTTTTCAGTAAAAAAAACCTGCAAAAACCAATTTTAGCCCAGTAGTCGCACCAATTGCATGAGTACTGTTGTGTAGTAGTATTATGAGTACACGCAAATATATCACTTTGATTCTCTCTCACTCAAACTTGCTCTCAGAGTCGTCCCACGTATTTGATGCCACTTTACAGAGAGACACAGCGATCCAAGCTTATGCGCAACGGAATAGATTGCAGTGTTGCTTGCTGACATTTGGTTGGTCCATTGTGCAGCCAGACCTTGTTCCGATAACAATTGATTGCTGAGCGAGATACTGTTGGTCTAGACCTGGACTGAGGCGTAGCTAATACCCAGGAATAAGGTTTCATCAGGTGGAGCATCGTAGTCCTGTGACACGCATGTTCAGGTCTTGAACAGGAAGGTCCGGGGATATCTTATGCGACAATGGAGTGATACTGGTTGGTGGTGATTAACACACGGGAATCAGGGGACCTCAGGATGACGAAATGTCCCTGACGTTCGATGATGAACCTCTACTATCATGACTCCAGCAGTATCTATACGAAGGAAGTCGGAACTCGTACGTTATACCCGAGAGTTTAAACGGATCTACCAAATATGTACAGGATATAATCCTCATGCATACTGCTTCCATTACAAGATGATCTGAAACGGTGGGTTCCCCCTTTACTGTACTGCTCCGTCCCCTACACCATCAGTTTACTGAGATATAGTGGTGAGTTCAGAGCCCATGCTCTGAAACAACACAACAACCTTTTCCCAAATCCAATTTGGCTGGGCGAGTCAACTGCACTGCCGCCATTTACATCGATTACTATGAATTGGTCCAGGCCCAGTTATTGGCCTACAAAAGCCTAGCTTTGTTCGGTGCGATGTGATGCGCTCGTCTTGATCTAGAACTCTAACCTGAGGATGCCGAGATGCCGAATGTGGGGCCCACCGGACTTGATTGGATCCGAGCTGTTTTATCTGCCGTGGATGCTCGCGATATACTTCGGGACTAATAATTCAAATGATGATCTACATTAGATTAATCGAAAATAGTGGCTTGGACTGTCTGGTTAAGAACGCCAACCCTGATGATTACCAACGGCTCTGTGGTCCCTGCCGGACTTTCCCACTATTCCCTTGCATTTTAGTGGGCCCTGGCTCATCATTTATTTATGACTGTCCTTCATAAACTGCCTTGAGCTGCAGCTCATTGAGTTTCTTTGGAAAATAAACTAAACACATGTTAGATTAGTTTGTATCTTGGCGAATAGCGTTGCGATAATCCCGTTGAACGGGTATTAAGCCTTTGTTTGTCGTAATTCCTGCGGCAATGTCTCGGTCCTTATTTACATCATTTTTCACGATTGAATCGACGTCGTCAATCACTTCCTACACCTCCTTCGTATCTTACCCTTAAATCCCCGCCTTCATCGCGCACTGTACTCTTCTCTAGATCTTCCTCTTGATCTTCACTTCTTTCCCTTCTTTCTTCCAGCTTCATGCTCGGAAATCGATCCAATCGTCTAAGTGTTTTTGTCATCTCGGGTATTACTCTGTTTCGAGCATGTAATTTCATCTGCCACCAACCCCATTGGGGAACTCCGGTTCCATTCACTTGTCAAAACTCATCAATCAATATTGCCCATGTTTTTTACCATCCGCTATATTCTTCTATTTTTATTATTTTTCAAAATTCATATTTGGCCTGCCGACCAAAGTGCCTTATTTCGAATATCCTTCTGAGTTCATTTTTGTTCGGCTGATGCTGTTGGATACTCACCTTAGGTTATCTCTGCACTGCTCCCAACGCTTTTTTTAGAATGTAAAATCTCAAAAAGTCCCTCGAACTTGCAGGGCAATTTTCCGCGTAAAATACCTGCACGATACTCTCTTCAACTTGTATCGAGTCACCTGGAGAAAAGCCCATCTAGATGATGCACTTTGACTCAATAGGTCGCTTGCAAGCCTATATTCTTGCCGCGGCCCTGCTATGGCTAGATCCAGTCCGGTGCTCCTCTGCACCGCGCGTGTTCCAGTCTGTACCAACCCGGTCTGCCGAACCGAATGTAAGGGTATCTGCAACTACAACAAATGATGATAAACATACTGATCCGCATCTGTTTCAGAGAGCCGATAGCACAAGTTCGGGCTCAAGAGCCAGTTCAAGCCCAAGCTCGATCTCGTCCTTAACCCCCGTAAAGGGTATGATACAGTTTTATGCAAATTACTCCTCATTTTACACTGTGAACATTACCCTCGGAGGTCAATCACTACACAACCTGATTCTCAACACTGCAGAGGACCTTGTTGCTGTGTTTGATGGAAACTATGTCAGTCAGTGCTCCCCGACTGTTGGCTATGTTGACTGCGCATATGGCGATGTGTACGATTCTTCGGACTCTAATACGTTTTGGTATTCTGACCAGATGTTCAAGCATCAACTGCTAGACAATAATGTTTTCAGCGGCGCTCTGGTAGAGGATACTCTTCATATAAATGGACAGGCAGATTGGAATTATCTGAATTTCACGTTTGGTTTGATAGAAAACACTACTGTCTCATTCCCTGGTCAGGTAGGAATTGGCAAAAACGACTACATGGAGGGTGCTGATCAGTTCGTAGCAACGGCGATTGAGTACTTGAACTCTTCTGTCTATTCCCTATACAGAGTCGATGCCGAGGGTTCCGCTATGCTTCTGCTTGGTGGGGTGGATACAGACTACTTTGACAATTTGTATATCTCGGATATGAATCCGGTTCAAAATGACGCAAATAACAGAACAACCAATCCGTGGATATTTATCACGCTTGTGGATATTACTGCTGCGAAAGACAGTGTTAGCCAGTCTATATTAGACTCAACACTCAGTCTATCGGTGATGCTGGATACTGGCAACTTGTTTTCATATTTGCCGTTTCAAGCTGTAGTCAACATTGCAGTTCAAATCGGGGCAGTTTATTATGAGCAGGAGGGTGCATGGTTGCAGGCCTGTAATTATAGAACCGCAAGTGGCATGATTATCATGGTATTTGAAAGCGGTGCAAAGATTCCAATTCCCATTGACAAGCTGTTGATCCCTATTTATGATCCATCTGGCGACGCAATCAAGTTCAGCGACGGCTCAGGCGTTTGCATGCTGACTTTCATGTCGTCAGATGACCTTGGTTACAGCAGTCTGGGTATGAATGTGCTCCAAGGAGTGTACATGGCCATTGATAGTTTTAATGGGCAAATTGGCCTCGCTCCTTTGCATTCTTCAATTACCAATATAACCTTGTCTGACATCACCACTACTCAGGATTTGGCTGAGAGAGAAACCTCCACTGCATCACAGTCTTCTACTGCATCAGCATCGATAGGTTTGACAACAGCTAGTCCTGCAAAGTCAAGAGGCATGTCATTTGTATCACATCTAACCGACGTCGAAGGCGCTATTTATTCCACCACTACTAGCTACAAGTACGTGACTGTTTCAAAAGCTGGTTTAAATTTCACTGATTGGGGTAACCGATTTCCACTTATGACATTCAGTAATGATGAGATATCTGGTCAGTACACTCGACCAACTGCAGCCAAGCCAAACCCAAATCCGACTTCTTCGATCGAAGGCGGTGGCGGAGTATTACCAGATGCTTCTACGCCGAAAACTTACTCTTCACCCGCAGCTGGAAGAGATCGTCCTCAATGTCTTTTTGCTGTGTTTGTGACTCTGACTGGGCTAATATCATATGTAATATAGGCGCATAATCCAGGGGGGTAGTGATCAACAAGTATTTAACGTACAAAATTGCGGAGATCTAACATGACAAAACGAAGCGATATGAAACGGAATACAATCCATTTCCCTGAATATTTATTATAAATAAAATACAAATAATGCGAGATTAAATAGTGGTGTACCTAGGGCAAAGTAGGCCAGCGCTCTAATGTCCTGTCCTAAAACTTCAATGCTTTGTTCTTCTTGGCTCGCTTCTTCTTGTATGCATCATTCCGAGAGCCCTTCCATCCGGATGTCGATACCTTCTTGCTTGTGATTTCGTCTTTCTGCTCCTCCTGCTCGCCAGTTTCATTGTCAACCTGCATGGATTCTTGCTGCTTGATAGAGCCCAGCTTCTTTGCCAGTCTTAAAGCTCGCTCCTTCTCATGAGGCTCGAACACATTCTTCCTCCGATCGGCCCTTGCCCGAGCAGGTTTCTTGGCTCTGAGTGACTTGGCCATAATAAATTCCAAAAGTGATGGCTGCAAATGACGAAGCTTTTGTCAAGACTACAATATCACTGGCAATCTGTTTGGAAATAAATTTTACTCTATCAAGGAAAAAAATTAGTTTTGAACCAGCCGTACCTCCCTTTCAAAACTTCCCTCGAACGTTTTACTTGTGGGAGGAAAGAAAACCCTGTAGTAGGGCTTGGCCCTAGTTTTGCACCGTCACCATGAGCCATACTGACATGTACGCGCGTAACAGAGGATTTGCGGTTCACTCAAAAGGAGTTCCTCTTCCCACAAACATTTTTTTAATACCTTACAAACAACAATGCCTAACCTCCGACTTCAGAAGCGACTGGCCGCCAGCGTCTTGGGCTGCGGTGAGCGAAAGATCTGGTGCGATCCTGCTGAGACCACTGAGATTTCTGCTGGCAACTCTCGACAGGCTGTTCGAAAGCTGATTGCTAATGGATTGATTATCCACAAGCCTGCCACTGGTCACTCTCGAGCTCGAACTAGAGCTTTGCACGAGGCCCGACGACTCGGTCGACACACCGGTTACGGTAAGAGAAAGGGTACTGCTGACGCCCGAATGTCTTCCCAGGTTGTGTGGATGCGACGACTGCGAGTTGTCCGACGACTTCTTGCCAAGTACAGAGCTTCCGGCAAGATCGACAAGCATTTGTATCACGAACTGTACAAGCTGGCCAAGGGTAACACTTTCAAGCACAAGCGACAGGTTGTCGAACACGTCATCAAGGCTAAGGCCCAGGCTGCTCGAGAAAAGGCCCTCAAGGACGAGGCCGAGGCTCGACGAGTCCGAAACAGAGCTGCTCGAGAACGAAAGGAACAGCGAGCTGCCGAGAAGAAGGAAGCTTTGCTCCGAGAAGAGTAGATTGTTACGATGACAAAATAGTGCAGAAAAAATAATTGATTCATGTAAGCAGAATTTCATTTGTATGCGTTCTCTGAGATGATGTGAGTGGAGGGATTGATTTGGTTTACCTTGTAATTGTGTGTTTATTGTTGAACGTAGATTAGATTGCCATATGTAAGCCTGAACTGTTGCGTGCTCAATCAATCATAATCTTTATTTAGCTTCTATATGTATATATATACCAGTAGACGGAGCGTTCTGATACCTGTCTGCTACAGACGTCCTGGTGTTCTAACCTGATGTTCTCTATCTTTTAAGTTAATTGATTTTTCAGTGTTCGGTAATCATTTTGTACTCTCGGTTGCGTGCTGTCAGGGTAGTCTTAAGTGAGTAATGAGGAGTCAAAGAAAGCCTGAGCGAATGACAGACATTGTATAGCGTTGGATAGGATAGGTTTCTTGGCATATAGTTTGGAATATGCATTTGCCAATTGGTAAAGATGCTGGTTTGAATATATGTCTTTCATATTCAACGTAATACGGGCATTATGCCAGAGGTATTGGATAGATGCCTCAGGCAACACTGTTAGCGTTACTGATATTGTTCTGAATAAAGGCATTTTCCAATATTGTTATTTATATTACCAATACTCTTATACTAGTATATGACAGAAATTAACCATATATCTATGAATAACGATAAAAAATTACTTTAAATATTCTAACATAATAATGGTTTTTTCACTACTAGATCGCTAAGTTCAATGAATAGGCTCTTCTAACAAACAGTCCAAGTAAAATCTTAGTCTTGGGGTTGAAACTCCCACCAAACTTCAGCGATATTCAAGACTCCATATTGGTTAGCAATCAGAATCGAGGACCCAAGTGATTCGAGTAGATTAGCAATCATTTTGTGCTACAACTTGTAAATATCTATTGCATCTATCTTGGATATTTTCCAATCAGTCCTGGCCGCATATATCAACATGTTTCGAATCCGCAGTAATACAGTGCTGTCTTGTGTCAGATTTGCTGGAACCAACCGTCCTGGCATGGTCTCAAGAGCGGCATATTCCACGGGCAACGATCCTTACGAGTCGCAGATTTATGACAAAATTACGGCACAACTGTCGCCTGAGTTTCTAACAGTTAAAGATGTCAGTGGTGGATGTGGGTCGATGTTTGCTATTACTGTAGTCAGCAAGCACTTTGAAGGGTTGACTACTATAAAGCAGCATCGGTTGGTCAACGAGATCTTGAAAGAGGACATTAGCAAATGGCACGGTCTACAGCTGCAAACAAGAATAAAGTAGGCAATACTATGTGTCCTTACAAGACTATAGTATGGCGATTTTCACCATAAGGAACGTACATGTATTGTATTGTAGAAGCATATGTAAATAGGCATGGAGTGCTTTTTGGTGGTTTAGTTTGCGGCAGTACATAGTATCAATTTACATCAATCCACTCAGTGATAAATATGTTTACGGTCATAAAAACCATGGATTGACGTTGTCGAATACCATCTGATTTGATCTAAATCAAAACAACGGTAAGTTACAACGCCGATAATTAGCAATGTTATGTGATATGATGTAATGTGGACTTGAGTTCAGTGGATTTGGGTTTGAGTTCAGTCAGTTAGTTGAGTTCAATAACTTGAGGTGAGTAGCCAGCATGGCCACGCACCAAAACCTTCAACAATAGGGTACAAGAAAACCTTAGTATTGGGGATGAAAAAAAAAATGTAATAAATAACAAGATAAACGAAAAACTTTAAGGCTTGGAGCAACAATGGGATCAGCCCATCCACACTCACTAGGCTACTTCGTAGAAACATGTCTTTGATATTCTGATGCATACGTAAATAAATAGATTGGTCAACCAGGACCTCGTTGGGCTGATTCTGGTGGACCCTCCACCGATTAGTTGAGAGATTTGTGGCTCCTGTGGCACATGCTGTGGTTCAGCTGAGATGCGGTCTGCATCCCAAACTATTAATAAATGGGTAGCATGATTAACAAATGAATGAGCATGCACGTGTTAAGACAGGGGGCCCGCCGAAGTTAGCCGTCCGACTCAGGGTAATGGACGGCTAGCATGCTTAATTTAATTCAGTTCAGTTCAGGGCTCCACTTCCAATGGAGAAGTCCGGCACCAGAGGGAAAGCCTGGTTGGTGAACTGAGTTGATGCTATGGGTGGAAACAAGGACGGTGCCGTGGGGTTGGACGGGAACAAGCCAGTGGGAGGAACAGAGGGGGATAGTGGCTTCTGGGGCGGATGGCCGTGAGACTCGATGCATTTGCGATGGGATTCTTCGAATATGACAATACTTTTGTCATCGTCCAGATCCGGGTACAATTCCGTACTGCTGTGGTGGTGGTGGAAACCTTGGTGTTTGTGCCGTGGTGATGAGGTGGGTTGCATAGTATATCCGTCGGGCATGGCGTGGGGTCCATCGCCTGAATCATTGTTGCGAGTCAAAGTCAAACCTGGCGAACTAGAAACCATTGCAAAACTAGGCGTCAAAGGGGCATCGGCATAGCTCTCGAGATCCAGTTGTTCTATATTGCTAAGTAAATTGGCCAGTAGTGGTCCAGACGTGGATGTCAATGCTGCTGATGAAGATGACGACGATGTTCTAGCAAAAGTCGCTGGAGAATTTGCTTGAGAACTAGCACCAGAGCTACACGAAGACGACAGATCGGGGGAGTCGCAGTCAGACATGGATGGGTCGGTTTGTATAGAGATTTGGTCAGGTTGCACAGAGGTTTCTCGCCCCAGTATATATAAATATTAGGCAAACTCGGTCTCCGTACCTAACCGTCGATACTTTGCGCGTTCCAAATGTTCCACACGGGGTTGATGCCGTTAAATACTAATCTGCGCTAATACAAGGCGCTATTTGCACGGCGTTCCTCACCGTTTTGTGTGAGGTGTAGAAACACCTTACCCAAAAATGCTTTCACGAGATGCTGCGGCACCACATTTGTGTTGTCCAACCGCTAAAACCCAAGCCGCGAATGGCGCGCCGAAACCCGATGGGAGGAAAGCAAACTGAAAGAAAATCACTCGAGTTTTGAGGTGAAATTTCCCATCCGCATAACGTCCGTTTATATTCCGGTTAGGATAGGATAGAATACGTTAGGATAGGTACCGTTAGATTAGATTAGGTTAAAGATCTGGTCGGTTCTGGTCGGTTGACTCCAGCTTGTTCTACTTAACTCTGTTCTACCTCACTGTTCTGGTCATGTCAGATTAACTCAGATCAAGCCGATTTAAGTCTTAAATCAGTTCATCTATCTACTGGACCCGCCTACCTACAACCCCATCTACTAGCACTACTAATCCTCCTCATAACCATGTCTGACTCTTCCAAGAGTCCCAGTCCATACCCGTCTACCGGCCCTGAGTCTGTCGATCTCTTCAAACCTTTGTACAAAACTTATCGACATGCGTCGTTTCGTGAAATCTGCCGCGATCCGTTGGTTCTCGACACCCAAAACCCTGCTGTATATGCAGGGCCCTATGATTTAGCCGTAGAAAGTACTCGCAGCTACCCTACCATCGCTTGCAAACAACTTCCGGGTCTTCTAATTCTACCGAATGCCGTTTCTGCACAGGAGCAGGCTCATCTTATCTCGTATACCCTTGATGTTTTGGTTCCTGACGTGCGTCATCGCTCCAACCTGACGCCGTTTGTTCGGCTTCCGGATCCCCTCGACTTGTTTGATGATTCCCAGTCTGCCATTAAACTAGCAGACGGCTCGCCCCTGTCCCTTGAAAAGATCCGCAACAAGCAGCTGCGCTGGATCACTCTTGGAGGCCAATATGACTGGACTCGCAAAGTCTATCCATCATGGCAGCCCAACAGCGCCAGTTGGCCGCCGTTCCCCCCACCCTTGGCCAACCTTATTGGTGAAAAATTCCCCATAATGACGCCCCAAGCTGCTATTGTGAACTTCTACTCTCCAGGGGATAATCTTTCTCCGCACCAGGATGTGGCTGAGCGTTCAGATGCGGGCCTTATCTCCATCTCCGTCGGTTGTGCATGTATCTTTCATGTAGGGAAAGATCGATCAACCAGTCCTCTCTCCATTCTTTTACGATCTGGGGATGTCATCATTATGTCGGGTGTCTCTCGCTCGGCTTTCCACGGCGTTTCCAAGGTTTTTGCCGACACATGCCCAGACTTCACAGGATTGGTGTCAGAACATCATCTGGAATGGAGCAAATCCAAGCGATTGAATATCAATGTCAGACAAATGGTCGATCAAAAACAGACTGACTCTTAGCGCCGATTTATTGCATTATTTTTTATTTTTTTTATGCATTTTTTCGTCAGATTTGATCTTGTGCTAGCTGATGCCGCGATATGGGATTTGTTTCGCCGACGGTATCTCTCAACCCAGACACATTAATGCACGAAACCTGCAGAGTATCGCCGTGGCATTTGTCTCTATATCTTATTAAGTGTCTGCTGCATTGGGTAGTATTGCATGCTCCTACCCGTGAAAAAACCCTTAATTGAGCAGGTTGCTCCCTATTACAGACCCGCTTTCTACTACTATAGTGAGTAAAAACTGCGATTTAATGAAGAAAAACGCCTTATCAGCAATATGTTAATGCATCTCCCTAGTCACCATAATCCTGATGACTGCCTATCCTACATCGTAACTCGCACGTTTATTGTATTCATTCGTTTCCCTAGATTGATCAATGCTCACATTTCAGTACCAAACTACAGTCGTCACTTACAAAGTCAGTCAATGCATTACCTTTCGGTCATACTTAATACTAAATAAATATCAATGCGCAACGTAGAAAGAAATCAAGATGAAAATTGGACAATTACACCCATCACTTGTCCCTGTACATTAGTAGTTGTACTTCTCAGGCTCGGTCTGGCTTCTCATCATCGAATTGCCATAGTACTCGGGCATCATGGGTTTGTACCAGTCAAACGCTTCAGCTGATGCTCCCTGAGGTGCAGAGCCCCATGAGTTCACACTGGAAGGAGAACCCTGTGGGTGTGAGTATACAGAGGATCCCATACCGACAGCTGCGGCACTGTTGGCCGCCGACATGTTGGCCGACCGGGCACTGGATTCAAACATGGAAATTGAACGCATCATAGCTTCGCCCTCCAGTTGGCCAGACATGTCATACGGCGATTGCGATAGGTCTCCAGTTGCTGGAGCGTGTCCAGACGGCATTGAAGAAGGATGAGCTCCTGCAGACAGAGGTGCCGAAGGAATTGCCTGTTTGTAGCCAATCGGAAGAGGAGCAGGAGGGGGAGGGCCAGCAACGGACAAAGATCTCTGCATTGGAACTGCAAAGTTTCCATTTCCACTCGTCGAGCTCTCTCCCTGAGAGGGTGCATACATTTGATTCATGCCAGTTTGACGTCTGGCAGCAAGAGGACTATCAAACATTGGAACCTCAGGTGAAAGACGAACAGTTCGGAATACAGTTCGAGCGGCAAAGGCATCGCTAGCCAATTCAAATTCGTAAAGAATAATGGCTCGCAACTCTGGCTCGGCTGCTGGAGACAGAGGGGATTCGCCGCCAGTAGAAGTAGCGGGACCGTCAGTGTGGTAAAGTCGCTGGGTAACTGTGATAGCAGCAATTGCAGCTTCGGGGTTTCTCTTTAAATGGCCCTTGTTCTTGGAACTTTTGAAGCCATCTATAA
This sequence comes from Zygoascus bituminiphila, assembly GCA_030705125.1. NCBI lineage: Eukaryota > Fungi > Ascomycota > Dipodascomycetes > Dipodascales > Trichomonascaceae > Zygoascus > Zygoascus bituminiphila. Next base: position 51,254 of record JANIWT010000002.1, on the reverse strand, counting down.
AGGGTGCCCAGAAGTCAGACGCAAATGGGATGAAAAGCTTCTCAGTTTGCTGAATAAAGTTGTCTTCGCATACAATAGGGTCCTTGAGCTCCAGTAGCTCTCGGCCCATGGTACAGACATTGGTGATACATTCCCATCTACCGGGAGGTGCTGATCTAGGAGCATAGTGGGGACGTGCAGATTTGGAGACAGTGAACTCAATGTCAGTTTGGAGCTGACCGGTAAACTTGTCCTCTTCGTCACCGTCAACATTGAAATTAATTCTACCGTAGATAAGCATAGGCTGTACCGTAGCAGGTTTGGCACGTCGTGGTGGTACAAGGAATTCCTCCACATGAGGAAATCGAGCTGCAATGCTATCAAAAGCTTTATGCTTGAGAGGAGACTCAAACTGGGCTCGAATTAAATGAGTGTACACCTTCTCAGGAGAAGCGTTATTAGGATTGCTATTTTTACGCCAGATGCAGAAATTGAGAGGCGTAATAGGATCCGAAGAAGAGTTGGGGGCAGTCATAGACGTGGGTAGAGTTGACATGACTCTGGTTGGGGTAGAATCAGTAAACAAATCACCACCATTGAAAGAAGAAGCCTCAGCAGAGAAGGTCCTAGGACGTTTTCTGCCAGGTTCTCCAATGTCGTCCTTGGAACCAGCAGAGTTTTTAGCAAAGATGGGGGAAATCAGAACATTGGTATTGGAAGAGGACCTGTCCGAAACCAGAGCCATAAATTCAGAATCTTCCTTAAGCAAGTGCTTCAAAACCTGGATATGAGAAGATACCTGCTTTCTAGTTCTGATTTTTCCAGTTTTCTTGAGAATGTACTCGGAAATAAGCTCGTTTCGCCCATAAGGACGTCCGCCATTGGGAATTTTTCGGCGGCCAACCGAAGGGATCTTGGTCAGAGCCTCCATAAAGGCAGCTTCAACATCGCGAGACCACACAGTTCCACTTCCATTGTCCTCCATGGTAGAAGAGTCCTTCTTCTGTCGCGATAGATAGCCCGTATAAGCCTCGACATTGGTAATAGGAGTTCTACCATCATTGAGGTTTTCATCCTGCTTAGGATGAGTGGGAGCAGCCGTATAATTAGCATCGGTCATCTTGGTGGCCGACATTGGAGTGTTGGGCTCCACCATCATAGGATGAACCAGGGGAACATACTGAGGATGGACAGCATTGTTCAGGTTTGGATGCTCGGCCAGAATGTTATTATTATTATGATTGCGATGGTGATTTTGCTGGTGACCAGGAGTGTATCCCCACTGTTGTTCAGATACAGTTGACAAAGGTTGCTGTGTCAAGTGTTGTTGGTGATGATTGTCATATTCCAGGGTATAAGAAGTCTTGCGATTGGAATCCGGTGGAGTGAGTTCCAGTGCCGAAGGAAGAAGCATACTAGGATCACGAGTCGACATTGGTGTGTAAGGAGCAAGCATGGATAAGCGAGGAAATGAATAAATAGAGCGCCAATGATGATCTATAGTATAAAGAAATAAATAGTTCGTGGTTTTGAAACGACCGCGAAGCTAGGAAGGCAGGAGAAGGGAGCTCGGATATGGGAAAAAAGAGTGACAGAGATGCGAGATCAACCCGATAAAAAGAGAGTGGATTAGGTCAAAACGCGCACGCAGGCTAAGCTGGAAAACACGCAGCGTCCGATTGCCTAGAGGATGGAAACAATCTCTAGTGGCGATATAGCTTATTGACCGCCTGGTAATATGCCGGATGGTGGTTGTGTAGTTAGGAGCGACCAGTGCCGGCAACACGAACTATATAAACTGCACCTAAAGCGAGGGGGGTGTTTGTGAAGGGGTAGAGCAAGATTATTATTTGACGGTGGGAAACGCCAACACCAACACCAACACGAAAAACAACACGGAGTTTTGGGCAAACAAGTAGAGCCAACAAGGGCCGATGGGAACAACGGCAAATGGGAACAACGGCAAATGGGAACAATACGGTTCGGTACCTGGCGGACGCAAAGCTACTCGTGGTCCTTGTTCTAAGGGCCCACGATCGGTCCTTCTCTGCTACTGTTGTAGGAACTGAAAAATGCACAGCGTGCATTCCAGGTATACACACATAGAGCACTACGCGTGGACGCGTCGAGCCGCAGTCAGGCAAGAGCACACTAAACCTAAAAACGATGGTTTTTATCAATCAAGTAGTACATCAAATCGAAATTTAAATCAAATCAAATTTGCTAGCTTAGACATGATCTAGCCGTAATGTCTTAGTGTAGAATGCAATTTGCCCAATTATCAGCATGTCTCGGTCCAACTGTTCTATATGGCAGGACCTTATTTTCTACCGTGGCCGGCCAGCCGGGTTTCTCCAACCGAAATCCCCGCCCGCCCCATCCATCTTTTCCACGGACTTTTCTGTTTTCTCTGCCTAAACAGCCAGTTGGCTCGGCGGGCCCCGACCCGTCGTCCGTCTTCCCCTGCAATATTGGTCTCTTACTACGTTGCCTATGTTTATCAGCACACTTTTATAATTGTGCCAAAGAAATTCCTTCCATCGAAACAAATCAAGCCACAGGGTACATCTGCTCACAATTTCTTCCTGTCTATATCTGATTACGTCATGAACTCGGCTGTCAACGACGTTCTGCTTGTTTCTTGCCCGTTTCCCGTAGCGAGCTGTAACGAGTCTCCACAAATGTCATGCATGTAAGATTAATGCCGCCTGGCAATCTCCAAAGTAGTATGACAACGCTTGTACCTTCCATAGATGGGTCAGGGGGATCATTGCAGTGTCAATGTTTCACCTGGTCAGAAGTCTCCAGACTATTGGAACTTCCCTGCTGAACCCACAAGCCAGGGTCCTTTCATCCATTCCGCACTCCTTCCATACAGCGCTCTCGCGGTAGGTGGCAGCAGCCGTACTAGGTGTCGGTGAGTCAAGCGGTGGGAACCCACACGTCCCACCAGCCTCCCCCTAAGTTTGTACTTCCCAAGTAACTGTTAATAAAAACAACACAAGGTATTTTATTCCAGTTCCTCACCTCACACAATTCATCATGACCGGTCGGTATCGCACCCGTCCAAAGGACCGGAACAGGCTGCCAAACCTGGCAGAAATCCTGAACAGGCGTACACAGTCTCCCGTAGACCTATGGTCGTTCTATGTGTATATGCGTGAACAGTATCGGGCAGTTGAGTACCTGGACTTTTGGCTTGACGTTGTCCAGCATCTGTCTCTTTGTAGACACTATGTAAGGGGGCTGAGACAATCGATTCTTGCAAATAGTGAGCACCACAGCTCCTCGCGGAACTCCTCACTGCTGCTCGATACTCTTATTCAGGAGGGGACATTAGATGACACCGATTCTCATCGGTTGTCAATGTTTCTGAGAGGTGAGGATGCTTCAGGCAGTGGTGCATTGTACCGCCTGTCGGCTCTGCTGGATGCCATGAGTCTCAAGGAGCAGGGCTTTGATGAACTGCATAATGCCATGGGCAGTTCTCGCCATGAAAAGTTTGAGGAAAAGGTCAACAAACCCAGTTCGCATTTATCCAGCCCCTCGTTGCACGGAGAAGAGGAGCTTGAAAAACAACTCCTGCCGCCTCCAACTGCCATCAGCTCCCATTTCACAGATAATAGAGCTTCGGTTGGTACCGCAAACTATGAACATGCATCCTATTACTCAACTTATGACCCCCAGAACCCCTATCAGGGATCCAGGCAACAGCAAGAATACTACCCTGCTTCCTCTGGGCCGCAGGCCGTCACCACCGCCGGAGCAAGTCAGGGGTATATTGCACCTACCTCCAATGAGTCCCAGGCTCCGTACACACAGGATACACTTCCTCGAGAAAGTGTTTCTACAAATGGCTTGGCTCTTACTACTGGTCCTGGAGGGATTGTGTTAGCTCCAACTGCTGCCGAGACTATTGAGCGATTGTTCCCCCGTCGAGAAAACGACTTGGACGATGGCACCAACTTTGTGAGCCGCCAGAATATCCGAGCGTCATCACATAGAATTCTCGTCACATACTTTATTCCTGGCGCTGAACGAGAGCTGCAGCTTCCGCCTAGCATTATCAAGGCAGTGAAAAATGCCATTGAGATTGACGGCCGAGACGATCCAGAGGTATTTGACGAAGCCCGAGAATACGTTTTCCAGGCCTTGGAGAGAGATGCTCTCCCTGGGTTTTTGGCTTCAAGAGCTTTGGGTAATACATCTCCTGGAGGCTCGCTAATCCGACTGGTGGTTGGCCTGGTGGCCCTTTTTGCTGCATTCTGGGTTGGTTTCATTCTCATTTTCTTGGACTGGAAACCTAAGGTTACACGATGCTGGTTGATTTTACCTTTTGGAGTTGGGGTGTATTTCATTCTAGCTTCTCTTTACAACCTGGACCCACTTATGGCCATTTTGGGCTTTACAGAAGCCCCGCAGAAGAATGGACTAGTTCTGCGCATCAAGGAACCTTACATCCGACGTTTGTTAATCAAACGATCGCTCTATGTGTTATGTGTGATTATTCTCTGTGCAGCTATTTTTGTTATAATATTTGCCTTGGTACCGGGAAAGCGTCTGTAGGGAAACATCAAGGCATTTCAAGGCTTGCATTCTTGTCTCGTAGTAATATATTAGTTTTAATGGATATTATGATATAAATGGACATATTCGTGATAAAATTGGAGACATGATAAAAAGGGATTTAATAGGTACCATAAATGTGATATCTAGAGAGTGGTTTAGACATACTTAGCATACCAACGGATACTAAGACGTACTAACTGATACTAAAATAATATAAACACAAAAACCAAGCTAAATCAAATCAAAATAAATCAAATTAAGTCACATAACTAATAAAAACTAACTGCCATTTGTCGCTACACAATGGCAGACCAACTAAGAGGTCTGCTTGACCTTGTTGGCAGATGCAGGGCGGGATGATACTCTAGGCGGAACCTTAGCTGTATGAGCCCATATTCGTTGCTTCCAGAGAGCCAATTTCTTGTGTAGAATCAGTAATCTTTGAACCTGGTCCTGCGAAGGGTGCGAGGAGACAGTAGTATATAACTTGGCGTATTCCGTATAGTGGTGCTTGAATTTACGAGCCAGTTCTAACATGTCTTCATCCTTCAATGGCCGTTTGACTCCAGATTGTGCAGGAGCTGCAACAAGTGGAGTAGTTGGTCTTTTGGGTGCTGGTTTGGATCGCAAAGTGGTCAACCAGGCCTTTGTGCCGAGCTGTACCAGAAGCCTCTCCTGGTCAGAATAACCCTTCCAGTTAAGATTAATGCAAGCGTAGGCAGGTTTGTTCAATGAATAAGTCTTTTCTTTGGCATCCGAAACCATTCCAAAGTCCTTGACCAGTTTCTCCACCTTGGCCGAGTCCAGCTTGGTGCGCTGGACCAGGGCTCTTATGCTAATTGGTTGTATTGCCAATACATGCATCACCAGCATCCGATCCTCAGAACTGATGTCGGTCTTGGAAGCAACATTCTGCATCAAAACCCGATGACTCAAACGTCCCACGTCCATAAATTGCTTTCCCTGGCCCTTATAAATATCTACATGCGAAGCTTCTTGGTTGAACGTTGCTTTATACAAGGCGTCGTTCACTTGAACATTCTATTTTGTCAGCCCAATTTTGGCAACCAAAAGTCCCCATCAAAATACCAACCACTTACCACTTCATCTGCCACCACCAGCGACAATTTATATTTTCCTTCTAGTACAGCCTGAAGAAGGTTCGAGTTGAGCTTCACATACATTGCCTGCGATGGCGGATGTTGTGGGTCGCTCTTCAATACTGCTGGAATGTCCATAGCGAATCGAACCTATTACTATGTAGGAGGAGAGAACAACCCCAAATGACATGATATGCTAATGATAGTAGTTTGTTCATGCATTCTCACAAAACCAGGGCACAACCAAGCTATACAAAGCCCCACGTGAACGTAACGTTATAGATGAAAAAAAAAAATTTATTCACTATATATATTTTACGTCTGTGACAATTGTTAAAACTGAAAATTTTTATTTCCTCGTATAAAACTAAAAGGTTTTGTAGTCACTAAATATAACTCCGTAAATGGCCCTCACTAAATTCCCGTCGAAAGGCTGACTGCTCTATCGAGCAACAACCTCCACCTCACCTTCAGCAGGTGCATCACCCAGCATGGAAATATCAAAGCCATTGTTGGCCAAGTACTCGGTGAATCGGACATCTTCCTCCTGGGTAGCTTCCTGAGACATCTTGGGCAAAAGGAAGAACGACACAAATGCCGACAAGATACAGAAACCAGATGAAACATAGAAAGGAACCTGCATACCTCTGACAGGATCAGCTCCGTGATGACTGGCATGCTTGATCATGATAGGGAATGTCTTGTTACCAACGTAGGCTCCAATCTTACCCATGGCAGCACAAACAGCGTAGTACTTTCCTCGGATAGGAGTGGCTGAAGTTCGAGCAGCCAACAGGATAGTCTGATCACCAGGACCGAATTCTCCAAGAGACAAGAAAATACCGAATGCAACAACAAATCCAGCAACAGAGTTCTGCAAATTGGCGTACTGCGAAGCAATGATGAATCCAATGATACCCTGGAGCAACAAACCAATGGTCAGACAAAGTCGAGCACCAATGTAGTCAGCTCCGTAGGCTCCAAGAACACAACCAGGAATGTAGAACAAGTTAAGAACAACGTTCCATCCGAAAGTCTTGTACATGTCATTGCTTCCATCCTTACCTAGAACGGCAGCGATCAAACTGGAAGAGTAGATACCGAAAGAGTATACTGAGTAATCATACAAGAACCAAATGAGAGAGATAACTGCCATTCGGAACCAGTAGTACTTGATGAAAAGCAACCAGGGGATTCGAGTTCGCTTCATGTGCATCTTGTTGAATCGTTTGCTCTCCTTGTACTTCAATCGAAGAACAAACAGGATCATAGGAGGAATGGCACCAAGACCAATGGTCAATCGCCAAACGGGAGTCAGATGCTTGTCGGAGCAGATCCACAAAAGAACCAAAGGCACAAAAGAGGACATGACGAATCCGAAATCAATCATAGTGTTGGTTGCCAACACCACGTATCGGTTTCGGGAACCAATCTTCAATGCAGAAGCTGCTTCAGCTGAGGCAGTAGAACCAGCGGGGTATTCACCACCAAGACCGACACCAATGAAGAATCGGTAAGCGGTGAGTGCAGCGAGCAATCCGTAGATGCTTCCGCCCTTTCCCCAGGCTCCAGCAGCAAGAATACAGAACAGAATCAAAATACCAGTAGAGATAAGCATACCAGCCTTTCGGGAATACGAATCGGCGACATATCCAAAGGTCAACTGACCAACAACAATACCAACAAAGGCAATAGAACCAATGTTAGAAGCAGCAGTCGAGTTACCATACTCAACGGGGTACAAGGTGCCCAAGATAGTGAGTACAGTTCCGATAGAGTTATTGACGTAACCATCAGCAAACAAACCAGCACCAGCAGTGATGATGGCCCAAATCTTACCGTATCCAACGGAGTCAACTTCTTGAATCTCAGCCTCTCGGATTATAGTCTGCTTCTTGGTATCATCTCCACCCTCTTCATTATTGCCAAATCGATGAGCCTGGACTTGCTCCTCGATCTCGTAGATCTTTTCATTTCCAGGGAGATAAATCTCTTCTCGGATATCCTTCAACAAAGAATTCATTGTAGGCGAGTAATGCTTTTCTTGTTAGAGATGGTGATAGTCTAATTAAGATCTCGTCAAACGACCAAGGATCTACCGGTGCTTTATATATGTATACGGGGTGACCGACTCGTATTCCTGAACAGTTCAAATTCCCTATTAAGTTCTCAGGTAACACGGTACCCATGCACCGGTTCGATTCATAGATAGGCTGCATCTCAACACGTTGTTATGTTCTCACTCTAAGGCAGATCTCTAGATGTGCGGCCTTTGCGCCGCGGATATCTAGAACATGGCCGAACACGAAACCACCATGGGCAGAATAATAATCCCGCCCTGAAAATGGTGTTCCATTCATTACCACAAATTACAAAAGTCTCAAGGAAGATAATATTTCTATCGTACCGGGGATTCTTCATCAAGATAGTTCTACCTGGAATCTGGAATCGACATGGTATAGGTTGCATGCCAACAAACAAACAATCGACGAGGCTTGCAGTATAGTTGTATGCAGACCCCTGGTCCAGAATATGCCTGGTGAAATTCATCTAGCCAATTATGGGCAAAAGATATGTAACATTCGAGCTGCGCGGATCAGTGATCGCTGGAGTGTGAGTTGTGGTCGGGGTTATAGGTGATGCACGTGGGGAAGATAGCGGATCAGACAGGCAGAATGGGTGCGGAATACGCTCCGCACCACCCTGAGCTGCAGGAATCATATCCCCAAGCGGGTTATAGTGAGAAATAAAATTGAAAAAGGTCCGAAGAAGTACAATAATCTTTACGATATGCCCGTTTTGGGCAAACAGAAGAGCAATCTATAGCCAAGACCTTTTGAACGTTGTGAACATCCGGCAAAACGTGCGGCGCGCACTGTGAGTATCTTACATGTATTCTACAGCTCGAATTCGATAGGTAGACCAGAGTCAAAAACGTGTGTCTTTTGTTTTTTCGTTAACCAGTAAACGTTATTCCAAATATGAAGGGACCTGAGTTAAGTAATAGCTGATGATCATCTGGGTGTTGACTCAGGACGTCCGAATCGGAACTCGGAACATATTACCTCCAGGGTTGCCCAGGGTATATCATTGTGGCCAAGTCAACCGTTTAAAACTGACCGACAAATCAAAGTAAGAATATAACTAATAAAAAATTGTGTAATGTGTAAAAAATAGAAAAATGTGTATATGTTGTGTGAAATAAAATGAAAGTGAATTGAGAAGGAAAGTAAAGTAAATTAGGTGTAGCAGTGAGATCAGATAGTAGATAGGAATGATGGAAATAGCTTAGCTTAGGTCTGTGCCCAATCTGCGGTGTAGTGGCTATCGTCAAATATCGTGGCCATCGTCAAATATAGTGGGTATCACCAGACATCATGGATATACAGGCATTATGGTTCTAAGATTAGCAGGAGTTATATTACTATCAATGCTGAAGATCGTCAATATTTGGTGCTTTCTAAGCTCGGGATCAGCAGTGTTGAATGATCGTCGGTGTAAAGGATCATCCCAGTTGGATGACTTCGTATTTGGGATCATCGGGTTGTTGGAGCTGTAACTTTAAGGAGATCACGGTTATGAATCAGTTAAGTTTAAGACTATCACCGTTCTTGGATCGCTAACATGAAAATCTTCAGTATTATTGTTAATGTTAATGCTATTGTTGTTGTTATTTTTATTGTCGTTGTATCGATAACTTTTAGGTTCTTGCCTGTTGTTGGATATCCCGCGCGTTGGGCTTGGCTTCGGCTTCTTCACTTCGGCCTTAGGGGTTTTCAATGCTATTGGACACCAGTAGGACCTGTCGTAGCTGCACTGTCTGTGGCAACATTTTAATTAGAAATAGTAACAATAACAACACGGGCAACAGCTACCAGTGCAAATACATTGAGGGACAAAAGTGACCACCCATTCGATTGCAAGAGACCACATGTGGGAAGCCCGTGCAAAAATAGTGCAAACTCAGTTCCGAGACCTTAGTTACTCAGCAGCATGAATGCTGGGGATACGTTGCGGTGTTGCATCCGCTTATCTGAAGGTCAATTGTCCGCGTGCATAGCCTGGTGGTCCGCGTACGTGGGTGTTCAGTATCCATTCCGTCCCGTTGATAGGGTTGTCGGCATCTATCCCGGTCTTTTGTAGCGGTCTAGGCTGGGCTGGACTGGGCTGGTCTGGGCTGCAGTGAGCGCCAGTAATACAATGCGAAGAACAAGCAAAAAAGATAATACTACTTAACAGCTTTAGTAATTAGGAAAACGAGATTTTTCTTTATGCACGTCTGTTGCACAATGCAATATATTCTAATCAGAAACGGAAGGGTTATATGATCATCCTGAGGAGGTTTAGAAGTAGTTTACCTCTAATCTCCCAATAAAAGCGATGTCTCTTTATCCATTTCAGCCGTGGGAATGGGGGCTTATAATTAGCTCGAGTAAGTCAAGCCAAGTCACGAAAAGTGCCGGAACTTTTATGCCTATTTTAACACAGTCGATAGCATTAGTCGCGGATACACCATATCGCACGCCATTCAACGTGGTGGAATACTCAGGAATTCAAATTCAAAGATACATCTAGATGGGGTAATGGGGTAAAGGTGCGCCATCAGAGACTAGAAGAACGCAAAAGTGGGGTTGTGGTGTAAGACCGGAAAAACTATGACGGCTCATATAACCGTGAGGTGCCCGAAAAGTCCCGTTGAAATTTGGGAATAATCACGATCATGTAACGCAATACTTCGGGTCCGAGGCACTGTTCGACATAACAAAACAGAAACTGCTCAGGATATTAATAACACCCATTATATTCTAGGTCCGGCTCTAATATCTAGCTCATGTCTCCCCACAATGTCTATCAATAACACTTTGACTATCCAGCCGCCGTTTTTCCCGCTAGCTACCTCGGAATGTGTGCTGTTCTGCGGCATAACTCCGAGTGAGGCGTTTTGCCCCACAGTTCACCAGCTGGAAATGCCGCACTGTCAGTGCCGACTGATTAGTGCCTCAAGATGGGCAAATGCCGACGTACGAATATTTGCCGGATAGCTAGTTCCCCGCGCTCAAACCATCCCGGCTATTTTGAGTTCGGCACTAAGTACCAAGTGGCAATCAAACACCCAGCATGTATGTACGTGCATACATTGAGTATACTGGTACCTACTCCTCGTTGATGCTGCTGGTGCGGGGATCATGTGGTGTGCACACTATCGTGCAACATTACTGGCCAAAGGTATGATTTTTTCTCACCCCATGCATGGGGGGAACACCCACCGGGAGTTCTCGTTTTGTTCCGTTTTTCGGGTCCAGGAAAAATACAAACTTCTACCCCACACCGTCATGACGCAAATATAAAACCAACCTTCACCGCCGCTTGCCCAGAGCCTCTTTTTCCCCACAACTTGTTGTATATCTTTCTGTTTGACCAAAAAAACTCGCACGCACTATAAATAAGGTGTTTCGCACTTGTTGCCTTCTACCACTAGGATCTCCTAATATACATTATATACCGCTTCGTCATGGCTGTGACTCTACATCAGCTCATTCCCACAGACTTCACTGAATGGTATCCCCCCGAGACTCTGTCTCCGGGCGAACTGACTCATATGGGAAGACCTAAATTTACTCAGCGGGACCTGGTAGATTGGTCTATGAACGACCTGCGTTCTCTACTCATTGTCGATCACTTGCCTGCCCAGTGGAACGGTCAGATTCCCCAGCTTTCAGAACCCGGCTTCAGAATAACATATATGCCGAGGGATATCAGCGACTATGAGCTAGCTACCATTTTGGCCAGTACAGACTTGTACCGGGAACACGAACTGGATAACAAGTTCCGAGTCCAGACTGCCCTGTATACTCTGCAGGCCACCAAGCAGCGTCGGCAAGACCCTTCCGATCCTGCCCATCTGACGGTCTCCGAGTGGAGAAACGTCATTGAAAACTATTTATTAAACATTGCATGTGAGGCCCAATGCCGTCTAGATTATAAGAGGTCGTGCGCGGTTCTCAAGAAGAAGAAGCGTCAGTCTGACGGTAGCTTTGAAGCTGGTGATAATCTTCCTCATTCGTCCCCTTCCACGTCTCCTCTGCTGCGACAGGCCATCATGACTTCCTTGTCCACATCACCAAATGTGCCGGAGTATCTGCGAGACCGACTACTTAATTCCCATAAGAAGAAGGCATCTTTGAGTCTTCAGGAAAAGCAGTTTCTCTGGATTCAGGTTCAGCGAGCCTTGTATCAACGGTTGGGTCTGGACTGGCAACCGGACCAGTTTGAGTAACTTGTTTCTTTTTTACTCTTATTTTTACTTAGCATTTCTATTTTTATTTATTTATCTACTTGTATATATGAATACTCACCATGTTGTCTCTAAATTGGTTTGGTTTTTCAAATATTCCCTGTTCTCTCTAATTGATTCTTCCCTTTTTCCTCTGCTGCGTTCTCCCTTTTTCATATTGTGGTGGTCTTCAGCTCACTCAAATTTTTTTGGTCTTCATACTTCAGTTTTCAGTTTGGGAACAACACAACATTGAAAAACACAATTTCTAACCTCCATCGCACAAAATGTCTGATTTGAAGAATAGATTTGCTCCACGATCTGATGAGGAAGTCGAACAGGCTATTGCAGACACCGTAGATAGCTCATCTCTAGATTTGGGAAATCTGAAGATTGATGATGCTGATAAAGCTGATAATGATAATGAAGCCTCTAGCGCCGATAAGGAGGAATCCAAACCTTTGGCGTCAGATCCTGCGAATGACGTAAAGACTCAAAAAGAGGAACCTGCAAAGGATTCTGAGGATAAAACCGATGCCGAGGGACCTGATGAAGAGGAGAAGAGGGCAGCCGAAGAGCTGCGATCTCAACTTATTGAATCCTCGTACGATGTTCAAGTCAAGCTAGCAGATTTACAAGCTGATCCCAACTCCCCGCTATTCTCGGCGAAATCCTTCAAAGAACTGGGTTTATCTGAAGAGTTACTCAAAGGTCTTAGCATGATGAAGTTTATGAAGCCTTCTAAGATCCAGGAACGTGCTCTGCCGTTGCTTCTGAGGGATCCTGCTCAGAACTTTATAGGCCAATCCCAATCTGGTACCGGTAAGACTGGTGCCTTCACACTCACCATGCTGTCTAGAGTCACAATCGCCGATAAATATCCTCAGGCAATTTGCTTGTGTCCTACTCGAGAATTGGCTATTCAGTCTGCTCAGGTGGCCAAAACCATGGCAAAATATACTGACATCTCTGTCCAAGTCGTTGTCCCTGAGGACGATGGCGATCGACGAGACCGAAGAAGAGGCCCCACAAGAAGAGCCAATGGATCGTCGGAGGATTCTGTTACATCACAAGTTTTGGTTGGAACTCCTGGCAAAATTCAGTCTCTTGCTAAGAGACATTTGCTTGATCTATCTAAAATCAAAGTCGTGGTGCTCGACGAAGCTGATACCATGCTGGAAACTAATCTGGGACCGCAGGTCACTGTTCTGAAGAACTCCATGCCCAAAAATGTCCAAATTGTATTGTTTAGTGCTACTTTCCCTGAAGAGGTTTACGAATTTGCAAAGGCATTTGTCCCCAGCCCCAACGAAATCAGACTGCAACAGAACGAACTCAATGTGAGTGGAATCAAGCAGCTGTTTATGGACTGTAATAATGAGGAGGATAAGATTAACAAGCTTGTTCATCTTTATAATATCATGACTATTGGTTCTTCTATTATATTTGTGCAGACCAAGCGCACTGCAGAACGACTATATCAGTCTATGACTAAAATGGGACACAAGGTATCTCTTCTCCATGGTGAACTGCGACCTCAGGAACGAGACCAGCTTATGGCTGACTACAGATCTGGCAAGAACAAGGTGCTGATCACCACAAATGTGCTTGCCAGAGGTGTCGATGTGGCATCAGTTTCGGTGGTTGTCAACTATGACCTGCCTCTCGACAAGGATGGCAAGCCCGATCCTTCTACTTATTTGCATAGAATCGGTCGAACTGGTCGATTTGGCCGATTGGGTGTTTCTATTTCGTTCGTTCATGATAAAGCTTCGCTAGATACCCTGCAAGCCATCGAGCAATACTTCAAGGGATCTATCACGCTGACACCGTTGCCCACCGACGATTGGGCCGAAGTGGAGGAGATTGTCAAGAAGGCAATCAAAAAGACTTAAATTAAATATGAATTGTGCATTATGCGCAATCAAGAAGGTTCTTGTATAGAATAGTGCCTGTTAGTGATCTATGCACACCAACCTTTCATGAAAATAGTTTGGGAAAACCTATTTCTCTCTCTAGAATGTCATCGAGTAATTTTTCTTTAGCTAGCAATTCAATGTTTTCTTCATGGAGAATCTGCTTGTAGTCAGAATCCAGTTTCTTTTTCAGCTCGGTGATCCATATCAGTCGTCTCTGTAAAGCCTTGTAGTCCAAGTCCTCTAGATCTTCGTCATCAGTGGCATCATCCTCTTCATTATCTGCACTTGAATGTTTTCCTTTCTCATTACCCTCAAGAAACTTAGCCAAGCTGCCTCCACCTACAATGATATCATAAGACCTGTTCTCGTCTGATTTGCCGGTAACAACATAGGACGACAACGTATCTAGACTTTGTTGGTTACTTTCCATTTCAGAGTCACTCTGACCGGTCTTCGCCAAAGTTTCCGTTTCATGGACAGTTCTCATATGTTTAGCTAACGCATCTGATCGAGTGAACGTTCGATCGCACTCTGGAACTGTGCAATAGAAGGGCTTTTCGCCAGTATGTGATCTCATATGCGAAACCAATGCAAATCGTGAAGGCTGTGCAATCCCCCTTCTCGGACAATCGACCCACTCGCAGGTATATTTGGATTTCCGCACGCCAAAATGTGCATCCTGAAGATGTTGCACAAATGCTCCGAGGTCTCGTTGTTCCTCGTTGCAGTCTGCCCATCGGCAAATCAAGGGACGCGGATTGTAGAACTCGTCGTCATCATGCGAACCGGGAGCTTCTCCGTATGAGTCTTCCGATATGGTATCAGAATCTGACTGTGACATGATAGTTGTATTGTTCACGGTGCAGTACTGTTTTTCAGTAGTGCAAAGGCTCGAGTGAACTGTTGGTTGTGTGATTTTGACTTTCTTACTTAGCGATATTGTGTCAAATCCCCCCAAGAACGCTTTTGAATCGCCCAGCCCTGCTTACAGCGCAAATTCTCATGACACATCCAAATTTCAGTTTGACAACCACCAACATTGTCATAAAGCATTCGCACCAACATGTCCGATCTACCGCTGACAATTTTGCAGAAGCTCCACGAGCATGGGAAAATCGCCGATAGTCGACAGACTTTTCCTGGAGTCGAGACCCAGCAAATCCAGGCTGCAGTTTTGTCTCTAGCAGCACGAAGCATGGTGGAATTCAAGGCCGTAGAGCAGGATATCTGGGCTCCTACTGAAGAAGGTGATGATATTATTGCCAACGGTTCACATGAGATTCGTCTTTATGAACTTGTAAATGAGCTGAGCGGGTTGAAGTTGTCGGAAGTCGCTTCCAAGCTGGGTCCCAGTGGAAAGGTAGGGCAGCAGCGGGCGTTTAAGAATGGATGGATTAAGAAGGACGGCGATACCTTAATAGTGTCTACGTCATCCAAGCCTGAAGATGAGACTCGGGAACAGTTGAAGGAAATTGCTAAGAGTGGGACCCTTGCATCAGCTGGCAATGACAAGGATCTGACGGAACTCAAGAAGCGAAAGCTTGTTACCAAGACGAAGCTGATTTATTTCACTATAGAAAAGGGACCGGAGTTCTCTTTGCAAATTGCCAAATACGAAACTGACATCACTAGTGACCTGATTGCCAGTGGCAATTGGAAGGACGCCAAGTTCAAGCCTTATAACTTCAAGGCTGAAGGTATTGACCCCAATGCTGGTGCATTCCACCCCTTGAACAAAGTGCGACAGGTTTTCCGAGACATTTTCTTCTCCATGGGTTTCACTGAGATGCCTACTAATCAGTATGTGGAAACTGGATTCTGGAACTTTGATACTTTGTTCGTACCCCAGCAGCATCCTGCTCGAGATCTCCAGGATACCTTTTACATCAAGGACCCCATCAGGGCCAAGGAGCCTGAGGACAAGACGTACTGGAATAATGTTAGAGAAGTGCATGAGAACGGCAAGTATGGTTCCCTTGGTTACCGTTACCCTTGGAAACCCGAGGAAGCTACCAAGCTGGTTCTACGAACCCATACTACTGCAGTGTCTGCGGCCATTCTTCACAAACTGGCGAAGAACCCAGGTCCTGCGCGATATTTCAGTATTGATCGGGTATTCCGAAATGAGGCTGTTGATGCTACACATCTTGCAGAGTTCCATCAGGTTGAAGGAGTGATTGCCGATTATGGCTTAACTTTGGGTGACTTGATTGGATTCTTGGAACGATATTTCGCCAACATGGGTGTCCACCAGTTGCGATTCAAGCCTGCCTATAATCCTTATACTGAGCCTTCTATGGAGATCTTTGGATATCATGAAGGTCTCAAGAAGTGGGTTGAGATTGGTAATTCGGGCATGTTCCGTCCCGAAATGCTGGAGTCTATGGGTCTTCCTAAGGATCTAAGAGTGCATGGATTTGGTCTTTCATTAGAGCGACCTACTATGATCAAGTATGGTGTTTCCAACATCAGAGAGTTGCTTGGTCACAAGGTCCGATTGGATTTCATTGAGAACAATCCTGCAGTTCGATTCGAGGATAATAACAGTTAGACTGGTTGAACGGCTTATTTTGGCTGGGCTGAATGTGCTTTGACTATTGGGCCGCAGCATTTTTCACTGTGGTGTAATGTAATGTGGTTGTAGCGTTTGAATGTTGACTAGCCGTGCATGATAACTTACATGGAAACGTATAGACGGCAGACGGCTGATAATAGACTCGTTTCAGACTTTTTTTTAAGAATGGCAATACTTTGCTGTGATTTGCGCTTGCTCTTATTTTGTTAAATTAATTTGTAATATTTCCGATGTGATACTCAGACATTGTATGGTTATCTTTCTGATTTATATGCCCATGTAATTTATATTTCTATCTCAATCATGCCAGTTCATTATCATGCACTCTTTGGTCTGGTCATGGTCGTGGCTACTATCTATACGCGTGCATCTGATCACTTCCCCGCTTCGACATGTCCTGAAAATAGACGAGATGAAAAATTCTCCGAAAACCCCCCAATGTTGCTATGAAACACTTGGTTTGCTTGCTCGTATGTTAGCTATTCATTACCCATACGTACTACGATATGCAGAGTATAGAGCAAACAATGCAGTATAAGGAGGGGGGACTACCCGGCAGTGGAGATCTGCGTGTTCTCGATACACATAGTTAAACACTTCAGCTCCAGACATTTATCACTTTCCACAACTTACTCTTGCCCCCTCCACTTTTCTTATAATCTAAGCATACTCAAGATGGGTCTCTCTTCTACTGACATCGTTGCTATTATCCTTGGTAAGTTTCCAATGTCCAACTGACTGGTTGTAGTACATTCGTGGAGACTTCAATTGCGTTTTGTACAAGTTATCTATCGTCGCTGCCTGCAGCCAGTCTAGTCGGTATCTCGGTGAACTACCGAAACACTAACGTTGCCCAGCTATCTTCCTCCCACCTCTTGCTGTATTCTTGGAGCGAGGTTGTGGAATGCAGCTACTTATCAATGTCATTCTGTGCTGCTTTGCCTGGTTCCCAGGGTATGTATTGAGAATATTTTGTCTAGATTGCTGTTCGGTGCTTTGCTCCAGAGTAGGGAGTCAGTTGGTCACCCAGACGCATGTTTGTGATAGAATTTCACTGCTGGTAGCAACCAATTAGACCTCGACAGATCAGACCGGACAGCTATTTTTATCCCGAAATTATTTACTAACCCTGTTAGCATGATTCATGCGTTGTATATTGTAAGTATCTGATAACTCACTGATCCCGCTGTATACCGAATGGGTTTCTTTGTATGGCATGCCTTGCCCAGTCCTAGAAACGCCCAGCCAAGCCTCTCTTTAATGGTTGGCAGGTTAGGGCGGAAACCCAACTGAAAATGTCCGGTTCGGGCCACGTGATCGTGGAGGTTCCACTGGACTGACCAGAACTGAACCAGGCCAGGCTTGATTGATGCGTTCGTCTTACTAACTATTTTAGACCTTTTCAAAGTAATTTTATACCGGACTGAAGTACTGTTCTTTTTGTGTTTTTCTGCTTTTGTCATTTAGGAGCGTACATATCAGGCAGCTGCTTATTTTTAGTTTTAGTCAAAAGCAGACATCAAATCAGTTTTATCAATAAATTACCAATTATAATGTAATGATTGTAAAACCAGTAAAAAATAATGTAGTCAATATCTGATTGTACTGTCGGGATGTTCGTTAAGTGTCATGAAGGCCCTCAGAGGTCCCATTTATGTAGTGGTTAATAGTTCTATCTGACTCTAAAACCAGCCTCACGATCTCACCGATATGAGGATCACCGATAATATGAGGATCACCGGGTGTAGAAGCCACCCCCACAAGGACATGAGGTCTTTCCCTCGATTGCACATAAGAAAAGCAGGCGACTGTCCACAAGACTTGAAGAACTTCCACCAGCCTGGGTCCTCTGGATAGTTGCACCGTGTTTGGAACGTACCAGGAAACGATTTAACGCAGATATATCTACTTGGTCTTATACCGTTCCTCTTCCTCAGGATATCCGTTGAAATGGGCTGCACGTCAAGTCGCCCTACCCAGAATAGTGGTTATGCTAATAGAGGT
This sequence comes from Zygoascus bituminiphila, assembly GCA_030705125.1. Classification (NCBI taxonomy): domain Eukaryota; kingdom Fungi; phylum Ascomycota; class Dipodascomycetes; order Dipodascales; family Trichomonascaceae; genus Zygoascus; species Zygoascus bituminiphila. The sequence goes on along the minus strand of JANIWT010000002.1, from coordinate 32,834 downwards.
GGGCCACGAAGCAGTTCGAGAAGAAATGCCGAGATCGAAGAGAGATTACTTAAGGTTCAGAAGGAAGAAAAGAACACTGTCAAGATCTTACTGCTTGGAGCTGGGGAATCCGGCAAGTCCACAGTTCTCAAGCAAATGAGACTGATACACGGCATAGGGTTTAGTGAGTTCGAGAGGATCCAATATACAAAAGTGATATGGAGCGACTGTATCAAAAGCATGAAGATTCTCATTACTCAGGCTCGCCGATTGCAGATTCCACTTGGAAGCGACAAAGAGCTGGTCCAGGCTCAGAAATTGACAATTGCCGCAAAAGATGGTTTCGATGACGATTCCAAGGAGGATAACGAGTTCCTGCAAGACTACGAGGTTGAGTTTGAAAGCGAAATACACAGAAAGGCTGCAGAGGCTGCCAGATCCGCAGCTCAGGCCAAGCGCGAAGTCGAAATGGAAGACGGCAACCTATTTTATGACGATACCAGATACGAGGAAGATAGTAAGGAAGATGAAGATTTAGTATCACAAAGAACAGGTCAAGCTCCCAGCAGGGAAGAGATTGCAGATGCAATTTCCAAGCTATGGCAGCATGATACCGGGATCAAGCAGACCTTGGCCAGAGCCAACGAGTTTCAGCTCGAGGTCAACGCAGAGTATTACTTCAACAACATCTACAGCTACTGCCAATCAGGATACATGGCTACAGACCAGGATATCCTTGTTGGTAGAATCAAGACAACGGGTATCACAGAAACGGTGTTTGATATTGGCAAATCTCATTGCAAGATGATCGATGTCGGTGGACAGAGAAGTGAACGGAAGAAATGGATCCACTGCTTTGATAATGCAACAGCAATTCTATTTGTGGCAGCAGTTAGTGAATATGACGAAGTGCTGTTTGAGGATCGTTCAGTCAACCGAATGACCGAAGCGATGCAGCTGTTTGACCAAGTCATCAATTCTCGATGGTTTGCACACACCCCAATCATATTATTCCTTAATAAGACGGATATCTTGCAGACTAAACTCAAGAAGCGGTCGTTCAAAAAGTACTTCAACGACTTCAATGGGGATCAGTCCAACGTTGATGAAGTCTGTGCTTACCTCAAACGGACTTTTCTAAGTATCAACCGAGTTCAATCGCGACCCATCTATGTTCACCGTACTTGCGCCACAGATACAAAATCAATGAAGTTCGTCATGTCCGCTGTGACAGACGTAGTATTTCAGAAGAACTTGTTGTATAGTGGAGTCATCTAGTGGTAGTGCCCAGCCGAAACAAGGTGTGGAGAAACCAATTGCATCGGATTATAATTAGCTCAGCCCAAACAACCAAGCTATATAGCAAGAAAATATAACTGCGGATACAATCAGGCCAGATCAATTGATCCATCCAGTCAATTCCAAGGAAGAATTTGTTGACAATGTTTAGCTCTAGATTTGCCATATCCCGTAATTCCGAGGTTATTCCTCAAGCCCAACCCCGGATGATGTGAGCCGGCTAGTGTGAGCCAGTTACCCGACAAGTCCTCCGACACCGCCCGAAACGGCATTTCATTGGCCCAACCAATATAAAGCAACCAACCGTTCAATTGTCACCACTTTTTTTCTTCTTTCATCATCAAATCAAAACCAAAATCAAAACCATAGCCAAAAACACAATGCTTACTCGAACCATTCGACAACAACAGCGACGATTATTTTCTTCCTCTGCTGCCAATGCCTACAAGGTCGCCGTTCTCGGTGCCAATGGTGGTATCGGACAGCCCCTGTCCCTGCTGTTGAAGCTTAACCAGGACGTTACCGCTCTGTCTCTGTATGATTTGCGAGGTACCCCTGGTGTCGCTGCCGATGTTTCTCACATCAACACCAAGTCTGTTGTCACCGGTTTCACTCCTGATGAAGATGGATTGGAGAAGACTTTGACTGGTGCTGACGTTGTTTTGATCCCTGCTGGTGTTCCTCGAAAGCCCGGCATGACTCGAGATGACCTGTTCAACACCAATGCCTCAATTGTCCGAGATTTGGCCAAGGCTGTTGCCGACTATGCCCCCAAAGCCCTTGTCGGTGTCATTGCCAACCCTGTCAACTCCACTGTCCCCATTGTTGCCGAGGTTTACAAGTCCAAGGGTGTTTATGATCCCAAGCGATTGTTCGGTGTCACTACCTTGGACGTTGTTCGAGCTTCTCGATTCATTTCTCAGATCAAGGCCACTGACCCTGCCAATGAGAGCGTCACTGTCGTTGGAGGCCACTCTGGTATTACCATTGTTCCTTTGGTCTCTCAATCCAATCACCCCGACATTTCGGGTGAGGATTTGGATAAGCTCACTCACCGAATCCAGTTTGGTGGTGACGAAGTCGTCAAGGCTAAGGACGGTGCTGGATCTGCCACTCTTTCCATGGCCTTTGCTGGTGCACGATTTGCCGAGTCTTTGCTTAAGGCTTTGAAGGGCGAGAAGAACGTTATCGAGCCTACTTTTGTTGACTCTCCCTTGTTCAAGTCTGAAGGTATTGAATTCTTCTCTTCCAAGGTCACTCTTGGCCCCAACGGTGTTGAGGAGATCCATCCTTTGGGCGAGCTTTCTGCTTATGAGCAGGAGTTGGTTGATGCTGCTAAGGCTGACTTGAAGAAGAACATTGCAAAGGGCGAGACTTTTGTTGCTCAGAACCCTTAAGTGGATGTTTTAGATAGTAGATCAAAGTATTATTGCAAGCATATTCATGTGTTCCAGTATATCCACGTAGATCTCCGATATGTTTGCGACATGTTTAGCAGGTACGGCAGGCGGTGGAGGAAAGTCGATAAGTGGAGAAGATAGTTTGGATCAACGGTGATTGAAGTAGAACGGCACCAAAACCAAAGCCAAAGCCAAAGCCAACCGGAGTGACCCTTTAGATCAGGAATCGAAAGCGGGCAGCGGTGAAAAGATAGGCCAAGACAATGGATCGTTACAGTACGAAATGCGGCACTAATACAATCGGGGTCTTTCTTTTGATATGGGGATCAGACATGGTTGAAAAGTAAGGTGCATATGAGAGATCAAAACCAGGAGTACAAGGTGGAGATCATCCGGAACCCTACCTCAAAATGGACAGGGCGATAGATAGACATGATTCATTATTTTCTCAGGTACCAAAACAGGAAGAAACAAGAGTAGCAATCGTATGGATAGCCGACGGTCTTGCTGGTGATGGAAGAATCGGGACGAAAATGGATCAGGGCCATTGAACCCGATCGGACAGGGACCCATTGACAGTGACAAGGACCCACAAGCAGGCGTGGATGGAGCCTTCGGTCCACTTAAACATCGCCAAGGATAGAGGACATGAATATCCCCATCGATATTTCGGGCATTAGGCATACTACTTTTAGATGGAAGAAAACCTGTCAACAGGAGACAGATGGAACGAGTAGTGGACGCACCAGAGCACTAAAACGCAGATGTCAAGCATGACGATCGATTGAGCAGGTCCAGTCAAGCCCCGAGCCATCCAGATGGATCAGATCTACACCACCATGCAGGTATCTTCTGTCTGAGACGATCAAATGCGTTGCTCTGGTTTGATTGCTACTGCCTGTCTAGGACTTTTAACGTAATGAGTTTGGTGGGTGCAGTACACCTGCAGAGAAGGCAGGCTCAGGGGTGACACAACTGGGGATTATAGCCTGAGCAGTTTCCTAGGATAGTAATAAGACGCACAGCACTGTGGTGCACTACGATCTATCAATACACGAGTGTGCGTTGGAGGCGGTATGCGACGCAAAGGCATGCGTTACTTTTCCGAGCACGAACAGACATGACATGGTGGGTGGTGGTGGGCTTCGAATATGGCCGAACGCAGCCAAATAGGCTTCTTCTACGCACAGCGGGGGTGGATGATTCCTTGCCCAGCACTGTGGTGAAAAAATATTATGAGACCGCACGATAAGGTGAGAGACCACAGGTAGGTGGATCAGAGAAAGGTGATCACTAAGTGAAAATTTTTATAGGTAGAAACCAATAGGACAGACTTTGGACCAAGGCATATGGATTTAGGGTTTTTGGTTTGAATATAGCGCTCATTTACGGTTAGTCGGCATATGTAACGGTGAATATGAGGCGTTAATGTATGTTGCACCAGGCAAGGAGAACAGAAGGGAGGGGAATCTGCCCGAGGACCACAAGGTGTGAAAAAAAGTTTTGGCATTGTGGAGATAGCGGGGCCAACCAGGCAAGTAAGGAAATGGTACCTGTCAAGCCGAGGAGCAATGAAAAAAGATGAAAATGAAAAGAATGGGTATCGTGTGGAGTCGACATGCTTCCCTTGTCGTCGGGATCAGCCCCTTGTCCCGGAGATCATATAAGTCTGCTTTTGATTCAAGATCGAGTGGGGCTTGGCAGGCTGGTTGATGCACCAAACTCCACTATGGTGGACCTCAAGTATTCGCCTAACACGGTGGGAGAGGCTCGAAAAAGTTTAGCAGGTCTACGCATGGCTACGCAACACTACGCGTGGGTTGACTGGGCGCAGCGCATCGGTGACGATCTGATAGAACCTTGTTAGGCACCAATCGGGATAAATTGGGGTGGACGGGCACAGCTAAGTTGGCAGGAACGGCATATGCTTAGGTATAGACGTATATAGGATAAAGAAATGACGTGATGAATAGTGAGAACAAGAGGAGGTAGGAGACACAGAAGTCGGTTTTGCTGATAAGGAAACCAATAGTGTACTTCTGTCTACTAGGACAACGCATATCATTGCCAATTGATATCGGGTACTTGTTGTATACATAAACTAACGTAACGTAACGCGTACTATATGTGGAGCCAAGACTATGAACTTGGATGAATCAGTATGATCTGGTGACCACACTGGGTCCAGTAGACAGACAAGATCGTTTGGGTTTCATACATGCTCGCAGCAAAACGCAGTAGGGTTATTTGAGTTTATGTTTTTTGGCCATTTGTAGGTTTTAACATTAGCAGGGCTGCTTTAACAAAGTAAAGAAAGTCGCCTAGTGGCAGGCGGAGTGATAGACTGCCACACATACAGGTACAGAAAGTAGTATCTAGGAAGGGAAATATCAACTAATGCGGAGATTCGCCCATTCGACTCGACCTGGATCGAAGATGCAGCAGATGCCAGCATTTGAAGCTGCAGCATACAAACGCTAGGTTTTGACTGTAAGACAACCGGTATAGAAGAATAGGCATTACTTGTATTGTCGCAAAGACTATAGCCCATGGAACAAGAATAGAATATAATAGTATAGAAATAACTATAGAGAAATAACATGGAAGCCGCTATTGTAAATGAGATTGGCCACAACAAGTCTGATTTTATGGTTTACACCGCGATCTACTCTGGTGGTGCGGGAGATCGATAGAGATCAAATGAAAAACCTGAATGGGTCAAAATGAGGTGTCCGGTGATTGGCACCAATTGTACGAGGGGTTTGACAACGGTCAATTGTGATTACAGCAGCCACCGACAAATCTCTCACTATCATATCTTCTGTTTGCCAATCTGGGCAAATTTGTAGAATATTACCAAGGTGCTCTATGACCAGGGTACGGCAGCAACCCTGGGCCGGCAGGCGGACGAAATCGATGCCACATTCTATAGGGAAGAAACCCGATCAGATTGGATATTATGAGGTGACGATTTATTCACTATAATAAAATATTTCACATTTCATTTTTTGATCCCTAAATCCTAGACCTGTAGATACCTAATGAACGTATATCATACTCCTGGCCTTGAGCCCGTTGGTACACTCAAGTCTGTAAGGCCCTTTCCTGTATACACAAATCCGGTGGAGCCTTACTAGTTACTGTTCAGTTCAGTTCAGTTTAGTTTGGTTTAGTTTAGTACGTTGCAGTTCAGATCAGACAGGTAAAAGTAACGCAAAGCCAATTAGAAGGGCGACTGAAAAACTCCTCCGTCCGACGGAACTTAACCTAACCTAACCAAACCACACCGAATGACATCAAATCAAAACCAACAAAACCCGAACGAACAAAATCTTAAGGTTCTCGGACTCAGTAGTTTCTTTTCGGCGGTCAATTGATATGCCTGAACCCCGGTGGTAACCGCAACTCGATTGACTGGACCTGGAGCTGGATAGTTCGTGTGAAGCAGAAATTGTAGATAGATATCTCTAGTCCATTTTGATTAGATGTAACTTCTGCCTTGTACTATCTATCGGCCGGTATCCTATTAAGAGGAGACTGCATAATCATCTTCCGCCATTTAGCAGGTGCGGTGGTGTGCGGTGCAGTCAGTGTACGGGAGGAGGGTAACGCGTGCGACGCGTCTTCTCAGCACCATCAAGTTGGACGCGTCAAAAAGTAACTAGACTACCCAATTTAGGTAAATTGGCAGGTTTGACGAGGATCAGCCGATGGTTGGGCGGAGGTGCGGTCAGTGAATGGACGACATAAGATGGGATATTTTCACGTAAAAGGGTATCACTAGTTAAATATAACTAGTCAGTCCGTTCAGATATAGAACATCTTCAATATACTCTGTTTCCTTCGTCCTGTCTGCGCCTCGTTTCGGTGTTGGGTTGGTCAACATTCACCACCACCCCCTGACTTGAGTTAAGTGGACTATTGTGTTTCCGAGACGCGTCACAGCCGGAGTGCTAAACTTAACCAACACCAGCCAAAAAGCAAATGGTCGCGCCCGCCAAACAATGGTTGCAATCTCTCACAAAATTTCGTGCAGTCGCAAAGTGATGCTCGCTCACACGCGTAGCACTAACGTTAAAGACATAATATTATTTCTTGGTGCTCAACAATGCTTTTTCTCGGCAGTTATCTCCACGCTACAGCTCGGCTTTCTTTTTCACCCTCACCATCTCGACACTCCTCAGCACTGCACTGCATTTCAAACTGCCTTGCTTTTTCCCCCGGTCCTTGCTTTTTCCCTTTCCAACCTCTGTCTTTGCATCGGCGCATAGCTCTACCATTGGGCCAACAACACTTTTGTCGGTCATCCGCTGCGATTTTCGTGCCCCTACATATATATATCGAGCCCCCCTCCTGTCCTGTCTTCGTCTTCTCTCCTTTCTTACCAGCTGCACCTCCTGCAAATACATTTTTCATCCCCTTAGAAAAGATCGCTAGGCGGAATTTCCTAACAGGAATAGGAACGGTAGGCCCACTCAGAAGATATCTATTGATTTGATTTGATTCGATTTTGTGCAGTGTGTTTTGTAAACTGTGTGATACATTTGAAGAAATCTCAAACTTGTTGAACGAACCTCATCCTAATCAATCAACAACCATCAAATCAAATTTTCACTTTTCTGCGTTTTGTTGTTTTGTGCCTCATCACATTCAGCACCTCTATTTTTGATCTGACTTTTTTTTTCAAGTTCTTTGATTTGCTACTTTGCTAGCTTTCTTGTTGTTATATCCGCCATTGGTTTCTACCAAGGCGATCTGCTCGACTACATTCCAATCCCACACCTCCTATATAACTCTTTCTGCACTTGCACCACACTAGACCACTACGCCTTGGCTTGACTATCACTTTACAATCATGTCGGAATTCCTTGAACCTCCTCCTCTAAGGAGAACCGTGTCGACTCCCTCAGTTGACTTTCACCATCACCTAGCAACATACTTTGATCCTTCCACACCCCTTTCTGGGGTTCCTGAGGATAACGAACAAGACACTGTTATGCCTAACATGATCTTCCTGTCCAACAACGAGCTTGAAATGCCTTCGACTCCTTTGAACAGATCTTACTCTATGCCCTACTATGCTGCTGCCATGCAACCGCAAGAGCAGCAACAGCATCATCTCCATCATAACCCTAACAACCACAATTACTCACTTACCCCCGGTGGGCCCCATTCATCCCCTTTCCAATCTGCCTTCAAGGCAAACAAGTCTCTCTACACTCCCATGCAGGTCAATGGCTTGATGACTCCGGTTAGTTCGTCTCACGCTGTTCGAACAAACTCTTCTCCTTCCATCTGCAACTCTTCTTCATCTGGTGCAAATGCTTTTCTCACCCCCATGACTCCTTCTAACACCGTCCCTACCTTTAAGGATCATCGTGCGGGTGTTAAGCTCGAGTTTGACTCGATGTCTAGCTCTGCTACTGCCAGATCCACACCCATTCCATCCCCGGTCGGTGTCAACCCCTTTTACTCCCCTCCCTCATACATGATGAACTCTATGACAACTACGAATTTTACTCATCCTACGACCCCTCCTAATGACCGAAAATTACAGGTGGCTAGCGCCGCCGCCCAGGCTCTGGATGTCCGAAGCTTCACTCCTCCAGAGTACAACACTTCATGTCTGAATTCGGACGTTTCCAATGGATCCTCGATGATCCCCTCTCCTGCCTCTTCCAACGAGTACCAGGCATTTTTAGAGTCTGTAAGTCCTCTTGACAAGTCTGGTCCTCAATTGGTCAGGCCTCAGCCCAAGAGACTTCAGAGAGCTTCTTCATACAGCATGGCAAGCAGTGCCAGACTTGGTCTTCTGCCTGCTTCTCCCTCTCCTACTTCTGGAATCTCAAAGCCTCACCGATGCGATAGCTGCAACAAGTCTTTCCGAAGACTTGAACATCTCAAACGACACATGAAGATTCACACAGCCGAGCGACCGTTCATATGCGATGTTCACGCATGTAACCGACGTTTCTCACGGTCTGACAATCTTCGAGCTCATCGACGAACCCACATGAAGGAAGGTGGCCGCAACAAGTTTGTTGAAAATCTTCCCGAGATCTGAACTATCTGTCATTTTGTCATTGACTTGAATCACAGCCGACACTAAAAATCGTATATTCAAGGCCGCATATATCTACCCCAACTACACCCACACTCTTTTGTTGATAGCGAGCAGGCCTCTCTTACAATATGATTATTTATTTACGTACACTCATTTAGCATATTTATTGGTTCTGTTGAATTTTTGCACTGTTTCAAATTTGTTCGATTTCTAGTTGCCAAAATGATGAACTATGGTTGATAAAAAGAATCTTCTCACCTGCATTGGAATGGATCTAATGAAAAACTAGCTTGTTTGAATGAAAAATATAATATGCCGATATACCATGTTGTCATGCATTTAGAACAGCTTTGGAACTTGATCTAAGACTAAACATTCCAGTCGAACATTCTTTGCTTTGAAGAAACAAATATTATAATCCCAATAGTGAGACCTTGCAGTTGTAGAGTTTATTACCGATGAACAATACAGCAGTTAGCAGTTCACTTCGACGTCGATTAGTTCTCATTTCCGGGCAAACACCTGTTCCTTTTGCGGTATATCAATCACAAAAGAGTTCAGCCACCTTGCAGGATACTTATTTTTCAGATCAAAATCCGCGGTTTGCTTTCGCCTGGAATGTCATGGACGTATTTCATGTCTCCTGGATGCTTCATGCAAGGTTCAGCATGTCTAACTGTCGCTTGAGTCTGACTTTAGTAAGCCGACTACAAGACAGAGAGTCGAAAAAAGAATTTATTTCTGGAACCAGGGGACGAAAAAGTTCGGAGTAGGGCGACGACACAAGTGGTTGATTAGCCAGTATGTCATGTATGGCGTAGATACGTAGCATACGAATCCGGATCTGGTCATTAGTAGAAGGGAGAGGAGAATGTACAATGGACGAAAAGATGCAGGTAAGCACTTCTTCAGCAAAATCAATATGGTCAATTGCAAAAGCGGTGATCCGGGCAATTGACCCTCTTCTTGCTGAAATGTATTGCAGGAGAACCTGAAGATGCAGAAAGTTGACTTGCCCTAGAACCCGCAACCGAGTACTCTCGGCAGCAGAGCAAGAATCAGAACCAGACTGAATTGCCTGTATCATTCTCCGGTAATAGCGGTGAATTTTATGATCTGTGTTAAACAGGAACTCAAATTGAGGGTTATAAAACTCATTTCTCATCAGTGCCCATTCAAACTGAGGCCCATACTCTGTAACCTTCTGTATGGTCATGTGAACTGTTCTTAGCACTACCAGATCCGTGGGACCATTGAGGCGGTCCACGCGATTGGAGGCCTCGCGAAAGTGCTTACTGTCCGAGGTGTGAAACGACGCATGCAGCCTCCTGCCTCCGCCCATGTACAGACCATTTAGGCGGTCGATAGTTTCCTCCGCCATGCTGCGGGATTCAACGGTTATTTGGTCGGACCATGAGCTGATCACGTTGCCAGTGTCTGACATGAAATTCCATGCAGGGGGGTTGAAACAATATACATCTACAGTCCAGGTCTGGTGAGCAGGAGTTACAGGTACGGAATTGCGATGATCAGTACTGGCACCGGCATGTTTTCTTCTGACAAGTGAATCAGCAGCAAAATGTCTTGGGGGCATTTTGACAATACACCAGAGAGAGAGTTCGGATAACCACAGCTCTATGAATATCAATCAAAGAAATTGACCCAACGGCCCCCTTTTTCAGTTCAGTTCAGTTCAGTTTCTTTGTGTGTGGCCAAGCTACTTTGTTTCATGGCATGGCGCCCAGGTGAAGGATAGATAGAAGATAGGTGGGAGATGAACAAGCAGCACACTAAAAGATAAAAGCATATATTTTTGTAAGTGTGATAAATATATCGTTAGGTACGATACGATAAATATATTAGAAGTAACGTTACTCTATTATTATTATATTCCACCACAATCGTGCCGAGCATCCTCAATTCAATTCCACATTATAGAATCTGCCGAGCAATACCTGCACCTCCAAGAGTAGCACTGCCGGTGAATTCCTGGTGTTTGAGGGCCGCTATCAGGTAACAAATAGCCGCAAATGATAGCACAATGGCACATGCTAGTAGCGACGTAACCATCAGCGCACAGGAGCAGTATTGGATGACCGCCATAGCGGCATAAAACCCGGCGCGCGGCATATTCTGATTGAACACCTTGACGAAATTGATGAATTTATCTGTAATGGGGCATATTCGAAGCAGAAACGGAATCTCTACAAACACCAGTAGACCTCCTTGCACACTATTGAGTTAGTAGGTGACACGATTGCCCGCCCGCCCCCGTGTTTTAACTAGGCTTCCTGCTCGTCGCTATGGTACTTACATGCAAATGATGCTGAATATGATCACCAGATTGGCATGGAATATATTGGCCACGCCCAGCGCAATGCACAGGAATATTGACAACACTCCAATCCACTGACCGTATATACTGAAGTTTCTTGTTCGCAATTCGTCGCCGAACCCCATGTTGTGTGTTTTGGATATCGAAATGTAGGTGTAAGTTTTACAAGGTTAGTGAGGACAACAAACAGTGGCCGTTGGGTTTGTATTGTGGCGGTGGGGAGTAGTAAAAACGCCGCCTAGCTAAGTTTGGGAGTCACGTTACCAGCTCGACTCAGCCCGGTCTGGATTTACCTGCTTGCACGGCCTCGCCTGCCCGTTCGTGATTTTTATTGTTGACCGGTATCTTTATTTCAGTTTTTAGAAATGTTGTAATTTCTCTTTTACAAGAGAAAGAGTTGGGTTCTCGTTCATATTGTTGATTTGATTGCATGCACTGTTGGATCAAGAGATAGTTAACATCCAGGTGGACCAACAAATGGTTTTAGTCTATCCCTACCGAATATTGTTGAATAAAATATCAATGACCTTTATACAATGGACAGGACGTTGAGACAGCCTGGCTTTATAGTGATGTGATAAAAAAAATTTCTAACATGTTAACATCATTTTCCTCGATGCATCTTTAGCGGATCCCTTCCTGTACGTTCACGGCACGGCCGTCGAAAGCACAGCGCACTACAAACGATCAGCTTTCTCAATGTATTAAGCATGATTATACACTACGCGGGAGCGTCTTCATGAATATCTGGCCCAGATTTCATGGCATGCTGACTTTCGTTTTGAAGGAATAATTGTAAAGTTCCATAGCGGGGTGTAATTGCGCCAGGCAGGAAGCCATGACAACATGCGTCTCTATTATGGTCGAAGGTTGGATCTCCGTCTTTTAGACTAATTGCCCTTTCTTTTCGAGCTACCGGAATCCTATGCTTCCAGTCAAAATATCGACGGAATCTCTGAGGCATTCGTGAGCTCCGACCCAGCATCGGGTAGCTCCGATATAGAGTAAACCATGCAATGTGAATGTCAAGTCAAATCAGTTAAATGTATATTGGCTATTGATTTACTATATAAAAAGTCCGTGGGCAGACGATCATCATCATTCCATTGAATAAATATATGATTGTATCAGATAAATATCGGCAAGTCAAGGGGCTTATTTGTCCTTCTTAGCGGCACTTTCAACTTCAGCTTGAATTCTTGCGTTGAGCTCCTTGGCATCGACTTTGGTAGTCTCAGAAAATTCCTTGATGGATTCCGCATTGGCAGGCAATTGAATACCAGGGCCTCCAAGGGGTTTATGCTGGTCTTCCTTGGGCAAGACAGTATGGGAAAACTTTTGTTCTTCAGACATTTTTGTAATAACAGGTGGTGATGGTTGGTGGTGGCAAGAGCAACAATGTGCTGATTGCTTAAGTATCGGAGGAGTGGCACGTGATGCGGGGATCTATAGTAGAGTCTCCTAGGACGATTTAAGAAGGTGACGACACATAGACATAAGACACAAAACGAGAAAAAAAAAGAATAAACACATTTTTGCAGAATATCCCTGAAAAAATAATTTCGGTTTTAAATACGTTTTGGTAATATTTGGTTGCAATTATTAGGGAGCTAAGCTAGCATGAGGAGTTGGCTTATGTTGATTCCGCATGGTGTGATATTCACATAGTTTGATACATTTTGGTGCGGAGAACCGTAGCGATAAGGTCTGCAAGTTCTTTCAATACGGAATTCCCGTATTATTTTATCCTTGCGGATTAATAGGTTGCACAAGAGCGGCATTCGCGTATGCAAGGAATCTCCACATGGGGACCGTAATATGGTTAGGGAACAATTTGCCGAGATTCTTTTGATAGCGACATGAGAGTCTCACCCGAAACCGAGTAAACAGGGGCCCACTGCTAGCTCAACTTTGTACAATCAATCCAACCTTATAACTCAATTCTATCTATCGAATGCATCCCAAGCCAACTTTTATGCACGGACACAATAAACAGCTTGCTAGTGGTTTACGCCGCGACCGATATGGTCAGATCCCTGCTCGGCATGGTTGATCTGGGTGCTCTGAGTATGTCCGGAAGAGGCAATTCTGACGAGATATATAGAGCAGGCAAAATAGCTTGCCGGAATAAAACCAAAACTCTCTGAAAATTCAAAATACAATTTGGCCGCAATGGAGGCTTCCGTCACATCATTTTACAATGCGTATCCTAGTTATGCAGAAGGATATCAAACATTCTTGGCGACCCACTCATTCTCGGTAGATCCCAACTATACCCAAGATCTGAACAAGATCTTTGCAGGGGCCAGTTACCAGTCTCTGATGTCGCAGGACCCCAATGTCGTGACTGTTCTGTACGACCTTATGACGCAGCTGCCATGGTATTCTACCTTTTTTCAATTGGACGCAGCTACAACTGCTCTGTTGGTTAGTTCAGTGCCGCTTTCATCATCGGCGTCGTTGTCCACGGCTGTGCCCAGTTCCGTTAAGGCCTCGCCAACGATAACCTCTAGTCCGAGCCCGACCTCTTCTGCCGGACCAACCCATACGTTTACCAGTCAAACGGCGTCCAATTCGGCTACGGGCGCTTCTTCTACCAGTACTTCCGGGACCGAAAACCGCCGCATGAATTATCCCGTGCTCGGAATTGTTGGCGCGGTATTTGTAGTTTCTGCCATCATGGCTGTGTAATTTTTGTCGCCTTTTAAACTTAAGTTAAAACCCTACCTTGTTCCTGCACCATCACAAAGGTATCTTTCTACAGTAGTGGTAAATCTGTAATTCACAACGGACACAACATCTTATCTATTTTGTACAAAGAAACCACAATGCAGGGATTTCTTAGCAAAGTCACCGGACAACCGTCTTCGCATGTGAAGAAGAAGAATTATAGTTTTTCACGTGTTCTGGGTGCTGGAACGTTTGGCGTGGTAAGACAGGCCAAACAACTGTCTAGCGGGGAGCAGGTCGCCATCAAGATCATTCTTAAGAAGAAGCTTAACGGCAATGATGACATGGTTTTGGCTGAAATAAAGATGCTCCAGCAACTTCACCATCCACATATTGTAGAGTTCAAAGACTGGTTCGAGTCCAAGGAAAAGTTTTACATTGTCACCCAGCTAGCTACTGGTGGAGAACTGTTTGATCGCATCTGCGATAAGGGACGATTCACTGAGCGTGACGCTGTGCAATGCGTGAGACAGATCTTGGAAGCAATTGCATATCTACACACTAGAGGTATTGTGCATCGCGATATAAAACCGGAAAATCTTCTGTACGTCACTGAGGACGACAACTCGCAGCTGGTGCTGGCTGATTTCGGTATAGCCAAACCGCTTTCTTCTACAGAAGAGAAACTGACCACTACGGCAGGCTCTTTTGGTTATGCTGCTCCTGAAGTGCTTCAGCCCGGTGGGCAGGGACATGGGTTTCCTTGCGATATCTGGTCGCTAGGTGTAGTTGCTTATACGGTTCTCTGCGGTTACTCTCCATTTCGATCAGAGACAGTACCTGATTTCTTGTCAGAAGTCGACACTGGATTCCAACCTGTTTTCCATACAAAGTACTGGAGCAATGTGTCTGACGATGCCAAGCAGTTTATCATCAAAGCGTTGCGAGTCAATCCTGCTCACCGCCCTACAGCGGATGATCTTCTGAAAGACAAATGGATCACAGGCACAGATCACTCGGACTCAGACTTGTTGCCTGGTATCAGACGGGGTTTCAATGCCCGACAGAAGTTTCGGTTTGCCATTGAGGCTGTCAAACTGTCCAACCGAATCAAGTCGCTGGGCATGGATGATTCCGACGACGAAAGCGAAAGTTCGCTCAGTACTGTGGATAGCAGTGTTTCTGCCTCTTCTACGCATTCTGGCACGAGCAGGTTTGCAGAGGTGGTGCTGGCAGCTGCCAGACAGAAGGATTTGATCCATGAAAGCGATCGATCCAAGGACGGGGAAGATACTCCAAAATAATATCTAATGGATTTCTTTGCCTGCTATGCGTACCATACAATATGTTTTGTGTTTGTTCTTGTCCTGCGCCGTGTTGTTCTTGTTTAATGACTATTTTACATATATTGAGTTATCAGTTAACCGATTTTAATTCAGTCTTATTTAAGGCTTTTTGCTGCTGTTAATGTATTTCAGTCAATCTGATGTTGGACTTCTGCTGTAGTTGGTGTGAAATTTCATTTGGCAAATGTCACGATCTGTTAAGAAAAGTCTGTCTGTTTATTCATCAAATCCAGTCAAACCAGATGAAACATAATTAGTATCTTCTTATCTGCTTATCGAATAAGCGGCCTGTTTTGAATGAATTTGTCCAAATCTTCCTTTGTAGCTACTCCAATAATAAACTTGGCATTGGAATCAGAAATAACGGCAAACTCCTGACCGCCAGCAAAGAACTTTTCTAGGTCTTCCAGAGGAGTTTGAGGAGTAATGGGCCTGAATTTAGGTCCATTCTTTTTGAATCGAAAGTAGTGTTCTCTGACAGTGCTATTGAGTTTCTTTTCATCGGCATTTTGAATCTGTTCTGCAGTCAAATAACCAAGAAGTCTCTTGTCCATCTTGGACACAACAGGCAAAAAAGAATATGACAATTCATACGATAGCTCTAAAGCCTCTCCAAGAAGAGTAGAAGGATTCACAGTCAATGCAGGCGGGCGGTCGAGATCCTCAACTGTTGCGCCTCGGAAGTCGGTCATTTTATATTAGACGATGGTGTGTAGATGATAAGATAGTCAGGCAAGATTTTGTAGGTTTCCAACTTGAGCCTTTGCATCTCCACAATTATCATGAACAACAGTCAGAACATCAACCGACAGATCTACGAAGGCGTGAACAAAGTCAGTTTGGTTCCTACAGGATCCAGTACCTCCAAACGAGGCAAAGGTGCTGGGTTTTACTGTGAAGTGTGTGATCTCACGTTCAAGGACTCTATTGACTATAGTGACCATTTGATCTCTCGTCAACACATGAACAATGCAGGGATTGAATTGGTGACCAAACGAGCTACAGTGGAAGACGTGAAGAAAAGACTTGAGTTTCTACGAAACAAGTACCAGAAAAATGAAGAGCATTATGATATTTACAAAAAGATAGAGGAAAGAAGGGCTCACGACAGTAGCAGCAAGAAACACAAGTCCAAGAGCCAAGCATCATCTTCTTTACAAGGGGAAGAGCCCAAGGATCCTGAACAAGACAAAATGGCGAAGATGATGGGATTTTCTTCTTTCACTTGAAATATGGCCTGGTGGCATGATTTGTGCGAATCAGTTGGCAGGACTTCTAAGACAAGGATTTCTTCACCTTATCTACCGTCGCAAAATACTGAGTAACTTCAGAGCTTTCGTCATTGGAAATCAGCGCACTCACAGTGGCTACATCCTGTTCAAACTTGATAGCCTCGGTGATAGTAGAAGGAAAGTCATTTCCACCGATTACAAACTTCTTCCGATCTGGATGTTCCTCCAGACTGTGTTTAATGGCATCTTGCACTATAGCTAAGGTAGTGACAGTAGGTAGAGGCAGCTTTTCCTGTTGGAATCGTTCGACAACATGATGGTATTTATTGACGTCGATATCCTTGGAGTTGATAAGCTGGTCCACATCTAGATAGACATAGTCAGCAGGAACCTTCTCAAGACCTTGAGGAGCAAGGAATAGTTCTATTTGTCCCGGAGAAAAGGAGGTTCTTTTATATTTAAGCAAATTGTTCCTCTTGACAGCCTCGTATTCTTGGACGCTCATTTCAGTCTTGGGCGCTTTCTTGTCCAGGCTTTGAACCGACACTACAAACGCAGCGGAAGAGAGTACGGCAATAGCCACTATATAGATAAGCTTAGGAGGATCCTGACGACCGTTGGAATATCGACGGATCTGTGAAATGCATTGGTTTCTACCAAACGTAACGTTACTCAATCGAGCTCGGGCCAATGATCTGATCATGTTGATGTTGGTGGGAGAAGTCCCGAACGAATTTTCCCAAAATTTCATCGACACCTTCATTCTCACGACCATCACACAATATGTCGCTGGTCAACTTAGCCCACGTCTGCTCTCACCTGCAGAACGTTACCCGCGTTAATCGTCCTTTTGCATCGATTCCTATGACAAAACTGCATCTCCAGATAGCTCTGGGTCTTTATAAGGAAGGATTTCTGTCGTCGGTCCAGCGAGGTGATCTACAAAGTGCGGACCAAACGTTTACACCAACAACCTTTGAAAATGTGTCATCGAGACGATTATGGTTGGGTATGAAATATCATGAATTCAAGCCTGTTCTGCGGGAAATCCATCTCATTAGCAAACCTTCGCGAAGAGTGAACATGAATGCCCGCGAAATCCAGCTTCTGGTATCAGGTAAGCCTGTAGGCATCACCAAACCTGTTCAGCTGGGCGAAGTGATTTTTGTTAAGCTTTCCGACGAGTCTGTTGTGGAAATCCAGGAAGCTGCCAAGAAAAGACTGGGTGGACAGCTGTTGTGCCGAGCCTCGTAATGCTGAGCTGTGCGAACAAACACCTGTGGACCGTTGCATTACTCAGGGAGTTTTTTATTGTACATACATAGTGTAAATATAAATAGGACTGGATTAAATCTAAAGGACAAACGACATGTTTGGCCGTCTTGATGAGCACTTGATGGGATTATTTGATTTAGACATCGATCACTGGGCCAATCCCATGAGAACGCCAACCTCGCATATCCAACTGCCACCCTTTCCATTGCTCCATCTGTTTTCTGATATCAGATATTTTGGAGGCTTCACCGTATAAATCGACTTCGACAAAAGAAGTTTTTCTCGTCTTGGGGAGCGGTCGTGGCTTGTTGTCGCCCGGCGATAATGGTAGAGGAGCCAGCTCATCACCATCTTCCAGGCTCTTCAGACGGGTATTTTCTAGAGCTATCTTATTGATCTGAGCTTCAAGTGATGCAATCTTCTGTTTGAGTTGGGCGACCTCTGTCTTTGCTGCTTCAGGATAAGAAGATCGATCAGGGGATGATGTGCGCAGAGGGACATCTCGTTTGATCTCTGGGAACGGGATTTCAGGAGAGTATATGTTTGCAGTAGAAGGTTGTGATGACTGTAGAGAAGTACTTGGATTAGTAGAAATCTTGAGATCCTTTGGCAGGTTGTGTTGGGTTTCCAGAGGGGTATTCGTTTGCTGAGAGTCTAGGTGTTCTTTCTCTGATGGCTCTTCTTCCTTCAATTCAGGCTCTTCATTCTCCTTCTTGAATTCACTCTCTCTCTTGATTTCAGACTCCTTTGCAACTTCATTATCCTCCTTAGATCCCGGTTTCTTGATATCTTCTGGTTCCACCTCATCTCCCGCCTTGACTGAACCATCATTCTCCGTCTGTTCATTATCTTCAACCTTCAATTTCTTGTTCTCAGTCTCTACCTTCAATTCTGAATTTTCAGCGACATCATCACCTTTTTCTGTTTCTTTGGATACAGACTCCAGTTCAGCTTCAGCTTCAGTGCCAGTTTCTTGAGCTTCGGTATCACCCTTGGACTTCTTACTCTTCTTCTTCTGTTTCTTCTTAAGCTCTTCATACTATTACATGTTAGAATTATCCTGCCGCACAATAATTATACCTACTACTTACCTTTTTCTTGGCTGCTGCCAGTTTGTCTTCTTTCTCTTGGTCGCTCATGTTGACTGAATGGTGGGGTGCTTATGTGTGCAAAATGACGGTTCAGTGTAATGCTACGATGATGCTAACAAGAAACACAAGCTGAGAAATTGACGGGGACGGGCATTTTCCCACTGAACTTTTTCCCCTTGACTACCGGAACAATGACTAGAGGCAACCAGAGAGAAAAGGCTCGAGAAAAGAACCAGAAAAAACTCGATGCTGATAAGAAGAAGCAGTCTGGAGATCCCAAGAAGCGAATGGAGGCTCATGCTGAGATTATGAGACAGAAGCAAAAGGAGGGTGAGTAGGGCATGCATTGCATGGGAAGAGAAGCACACCCTGATATATAGATAAAACTAACTCTAAAAAGCTGCAGAAAAGGCTGCTGCTGGAAAATAGAAGGCAGAGAATTATTTGGGGGTTTTGCACTGGATATGAAGCTGGTTTTCTTCTTTACAAATTATTTTGATCAAAATGACGTTGCTTATCACAGCATTAAGATAGAGTTATAGTAGAATCAATGGTTAAAAATTATCTGTAAACCCGTTCAACTGCCGCGAGTCCTTCAAATTCTCGTCTTCAAAAAATTTTATAGAGTACTAAATTATATTATTTATTAATCCGTCACTTGCCAACCTGTTGTCCACTTTTGCCCGTACCATGGTGCTTTCTCGTCTAAAGAAGCTTCTGGGCTTCCTTTCTCATCTTCCTGAAAACCCATCAACATTTTACACTCTCACGTCCCCTTCCTCCTCCTACCTTACAACTACCAAAACAACCATACCCGCACAAACAATGCAGGCTCCTGTGATTGTGATGAATGCTGGCCAGGAAAGGCAGACTGGCAGAAAAGCACAGGTTTCAAATATAACTGCTGCAAAGGCTGTTGCTGACATTGTACGAACATGTCTGGGCCCCCGAGCCATGCTCAAGATGCTACTTGATCCCATGGGTGGCATTGTTCTTACCAACGATGGCCATGCCATTCTGCGAGAAATCGAAGTGACACATCCTGCTGCCAAAAGCATGATCGAACTTAGTCGAGCTCAGGATGAAGAAGTCGGAGATGGAACCACCAGCGTCATCATCCTTAGTGGTGAAATCCTTGCACAGACATACCCCTACGTGGAAAAAAATATTCACCCCGTGGTGATTATCAGTGCTCTTAAAGAGGCTTTGAAAGACGCCTTGGATATCATAGACGAGGTGTCGCGACCTGTTGATCCTGAGAACGAAGCTGCTATGATCAAACTAATCGCCGCCTCTATTGGAACCAAGTTTCTGTCACGATACTCTGACCAGATGTGCAAGCTTGCTTTGCGAGCTGTGAAGACGGTCATTCGCGTTGATCCTGTTTCTGAAAAAAAGGAAATCGATTTAAAGAGGTATGCCCGAATCGAGAAGATCCCTGGTGGTGAAATCGAAGACTCGTGTGTTCTTGATGGTTTGCTGCTAAACAAAGATATTGTTCACCCCAAAATGAGACGAAGAATCGAAAACCCTCGTATTCTTTTACTTGACTGCCCTCTGGAATATAAGAAGGGTGAGTCTCAGACCAATATAGAAATTACAAAGCAGGACGAATGGTCCAAGATTCTTCAGATCGAAGAAGATCAGATCAAAAGCATCTGCGAGACCATCGCTTCTTTTAAGCCTGATCTGGTCATCACTGAAAAGGGTGTCAGTGACTTAGCACAGCATTTCCTGGTCAAGGCTGGTATATCTGCCTTGCGACGAGTCAAGAAAGGTGATAATAACCGAATTGCCAGAGCCACTGGTGCTACTATCGTCAACCGAGTGGACGACATCAAGGAATCTGATATTGGAACCAAGTGTGGCTTGTTCAAAATTGAGCTTATTGGTGATGAGTACTTCACTTTCCTGACTCAATGCCCAGATCCTGGTGCATGCACTGTGTTGCTACGAGGTCCTTCTAAGGATATTCTCAATGAAATTGAAAGAAATTTACATGATGCTATGGGTGTGGCTAGAAATGTCATGTTTGAGCCCAGACTTTCCCCTGGTGGAGGTGCTACTGAAATGGCCGTCAGTGTCAAGTTGACTGAGAAGGCTAAATCCATCGAGGGTGTCAGTCAGTGGCCCTACAAGGCTGTTGCCGATGCTATGGAAGTCATACCTCGAACCTTAATCCAGAACTGCGGTGGTAACCCTATCCGAGTGCTGACACAGCTGCGAGCTAAGCATGCGCAGGGTCTTTACACGTGGGGTATTGATGGAGAAGCAGGAAAGATTGTGGATATGAATGAATACGGTGTTTGGGAGCCTGAAGCTATCAAGCTTCAGAGTATCAAGACAGCAGTGGAGAGTGCTTGCTTGTTGCTGCGAGTTGACGATATTGTGAGTGGTGTGCGAAAGTCCGGATAAACACATGGGCTCTCCAAGCTACGCACAAGCAAAATGACAACGGATGTGACGTATGAATCGCCGTTTTTATCGGTGTGTAGGCTCTGCCCCCAGAGCAGCACACAATGTTAATAAATGTTCCAGCTCTTGTTGATTGAATCGCTGTTCGCATTCTTCAACCACGTTATATAGTACAGGCATTGATGTAGGTGCCGAATTGATTAACTGAAGTATTTCTGCCTTTTCAAGTTGTAAGTTGGATTCTTTGATAGATAACATGAACTGCTCAATAGCCTGCGCTGTCTGGGGCTTTTCTGGATTTCCTGTCGGTCGGTCTCGCAAATAGGCACTGAGTTCGACGGAAATGGTACGATGGTTTTTGACATGGGTTCTTCGCTGAATATCTAGGAACTGCATCACCTCGTAGTTGGTGAGAAGAGCCTCGCGAGCTTCTATTACCTTCATCTTGAAAATGAACCGAAACTGTTTAGTTCACTCTGTTCCTTCCGAAGTAATTCTGAACCAGCCAGTGGTTTTCCAGGCTAAATCGAAAACAAATAGATAAAAGCATAAAACCTTCATGTTGTTCGCACGTGACTCTTGTTCTCCAACCCAACTGTTATCAAATCCCCCACTGCGTATTTTTCATACTGAAACTTTCTCAAACAGGAAAAAACAGTCCCCCCACTCACCGATTTCTCATTACAACACCAACTCAGTTTTTCTTCTTCACCATCCCACATCAACTACATCAAAAATGTCTCTCGTCGTCACTGAGAAGGGCAACTTCCAGCACATTTTGCGTCTCCTTTCCACTAACGTGGACGGTAAAATCAAGATCATGTACGCCCTTACCACCATCAAGGGTGTCGGTCGACGATACGCCAACTTGGTGTGCAAGAAGGCCGATGTCGACCTCAACAAGCGAGCTGGTGAGCTTACCGTCGAAGAGCTCGAGCGAATCGTCACCATTATCCAGAACCCCACTCAGTACAAGATTCCTGGATGGTTCCTTAACAGACAGCGAGACATTGTTGACGGCAAGGACGGCCACCTTTTGGTCAATCACCTCGACACCAAGTTGCGAGACGACATTGAGCGACTCAAGAGAATGAGAGCTCACCGAGGTCTCCGACACTACTGGGGTCTCCGAGTCCGAGGTCAGCACACCAAGACTTCTGGTCGACGAACTCACTAAAATTGCAAAATCGTATATTAGGTTTAGTATAACGTTAATGTCATCATTTGAATACTTGGTTCTTGCTGGTGCTGTGCTGGGTGTAGGTTGGTTTGAATGCCACACCATGGTACAGCAAGGGATATTTGCATTTCTTTGTAGATCCAGCATGTGCTTTTATGACTACTTATCGTGGTCTGTAAATTTGTATAAATAACAATCATTATTGCTAAGGATTGTTGATCCAATAACTCGTAATGCTGTGTTTCTGTTGAATGAAGGAGGCTGATAATGAAATTTCGAACTAAAATACACGGCTTAATATTGTTAGCCATGTTTGCACCGCACATGCTCATACCACCATCACCATGGACGAGGAACGCATGGACCTGTACTCGCAGCTTCAGGCCAACGAAGCAAGAAAGGAAGAAGAGTATCAAAAAGAATATGCGGATAAAAATACTTTGAAGAGACTGGAAAAGGACGACTATGAGTACTTGGAAAGTTTAGAACGGGCCAAAAAAGAGAAACGACTAGCCATTGAACGAGAAGTTAGGAAAGCATTTGATTCAGCCAAAACATCTCCTGAAGTCCCAATATCTCAGACTGGTAAATCTCATCCTCATTTTCCTTCAAAGATAATTAAACCAAAGAAACTTGTTGCGAGGTCTATCAAATCTGGCTCTTCTGTGAAAGCTTCTTCTTCTTCTGCTCAGTCTCAGATCTCATTGTCAACGGAAATCTTATCTGAGGAAAACAAGACATTGCCAGATCCAGAAAAACACATCGAGCAAAAGATCACCGACGGCAAAGACAAAATCGATAATAATAAAAGGAAGAATCTTGTTGAAGATTATTCTTCCTCGGAGTCAGATTAGATCTATATAGTGAGCTATACACATGTGGTAAGGAACCACCGACATTTATGAGTTATGACTGGATTAATAAAAAGGCTTGCATTTCATCCTTATTCGTTGAGAATTGTAATCAGTCGGGCACCTCTGGGAAGAATCACACGTTCTAAGCAGAGTAGGTCTTTCGAGGCTCAGGGAACGAGGGTCCAATTTCCTGCAGAGACTCCGAAGCCAACCACTGACCAATATCAATAGCCTTCTCAAGAGGCAGACCTTGAACGAGACCACCCAAAAATCCGCCGGCAAACGCATCACCAGCTCCATTAGAATCGACAATCTTATCCTGGGAAAGAGGTCGAACAGGGATCTTGGTGATCTTACCGTCCTGAGCAACAATTGTGTCTTCAAGACCCTGGGTGATGATGACAATTCGAGATCGCTTTTCATTGGCCTTGGGCAACTTGGTAATAGCCAAAGCAATTTCCTCAATGTTGGTAGTTCCAAGTTCGTGGGATTCTGCATAAGCAACAGCCTCAGATTCGTTACCAATCAAGTAGTCCCAGTAAGGAGCAGTAGAGTCCTGAGCATCCTTGAAGAACTGAGAAAGAAAAGGTGCAGACAGATTGATAGCAAATGGCTTGTTGGTTTCAGCAGCATGCTTTCCGAGCTCTACAATGGCCTCAGGGCAGACGGTCCAGTGGAATCCACCGACATAAAATGCCTTGGCTTCCTCAACGAATTTCCAGTTCTCAGGAGCCTTGAGATGTGTAACCTTGTAATGGTTCGCAGCTGCAAGATCAGTGGCCAGAGATCGGTTCTTGCCAGTAATAAGAGCAGCACATTTGCCAGTAGGGATGTCCTTGTGTACCATGTAGTTTGAAAACACACCGGCAGCAGTGTTGGACTCTCGCAACTTCTGAGAGAAAATGTCCTCACCAACTGAACCGAAGTAAACAACAGAGCCAGCAGGAAGAATATAGGCAGCACCTCGAGCGGCATTTTGAGCAGCACCTCCGGCCAACAGGTGGACGTTAGGAGTGTTTAGGATCTCGTCGAAAATAGGTTTATGCTTATCCTCGATCAAAATGGCATCATTTTCCTTCAAATCATACTTGTCCAGGTATTCCTTGGTGACGTCGGCTTGGAGATCCAAAAGGGGATTTCCGAGACAGAGAAGATCGTAGCCCATTGTGCAGTGTTTTTGTTGATAAATGTGGTTTGGAAGGTGTTTAAATTTTGGACTTGTTTTTTAGTGAGTGATAATATTTCACGTGGATTTTGAAGCATGTGAAGGGCGAACACCAATGCGGTGGGAACAGGGCTCAGATCAACCGGATTAATTATCAGGGTGAGTTTGTTCACATTGCCATGTATTGTATTTTTGAGATTTAAGAGGTATCATTTCAATACATTTCATTTATGCTAATCTCTCTATCATTCAAAACTAAGTAGCATGCGCCCTATTGCGTGAGCCTACCGCTGCCCGTGGGAGATCTATTATCATTAGCTCGTTCCATCTATTTTCCCTGTGTAATATTTGTATTCTCACAACATACCTCGTCAACACTTAACATAGCTCTATAAACTAACTTCTAATCGGTCTCCTGTGAATTCTGTATATCCTTCCTTTCCTTTGGAATAGAACGTGTCCCGATCATACTGATAAACCTTCTCTCCAGCTTTCAGTTTCTGCTCCAAGTCCGGATTGGAAATGAAATATCGCCCAAAACCAACAATGGTATTGTCATCCCTATTGGTAATGTCAAGTGCCAATTCTCGGTTTAAACCTCCGGCTCGGAATAGAACTCCCTTCCAGATGGTTCGGATCCACTCATTATCACCATACACAGGTACATCTTGTTGCCTGACAACCCTTGGTTCCACAACACTAATGTAGGCGAGCTGCTTGCCATTCAATGCTCGTCGTTGCAATTCAGTGATAATGTAGGAGAACACAGGAAGAGGTGAGATATCATATTCTCCTCCGAAGGTATTCAACCAGGGAGAAAGTCTGATTGCGGTCTTTTCAGCTCCAATTGCATCAATAACTGCGTCTACGGCCTCGAACAGGAAACGAGATCGATTTTCAATGGATCCGCCATACTCATCAGTACGTTTGTTCAGAATAGGACTCAGAAACTGGTGAATCAAGTAACCGTTGGCTCCATGAATTTCAACGCCATCAGCGCCTGCTGCAATGGAGTTCTTTGCTGCCTGGGCATAGTCTCGGATAAATTGATTGATCTGGTCCTTTGTAATTTCCGAAGGAATTGGTGTCGGCTCAGATTCGCTGGGAGCACGAAGTCTATCTGTAAGTTCTACAGCAGACGGGGCAACATAGGGGACACCAAGCTCATCGTTTACTTTTTTATCAGCCATTATACCCAGATTCCATAACTGGATATAAAGGTATGATCCTTCCTTGTGAACAGTATCGGCAACTTTAGTCCAGCCTGCAATTTGCTTGTCAGACCAAATGCCGGGAACATTCTTATATATTCCTGCATTCTTGGATATGAAAGTAGCCTCAGATACCAGCAACGCTCCTTTACTCTGTGCTGCTCTCTGACCGTAGTATTCTGCAACCAGATCAGTCGGGCTACCGTCATCATTGGCTCTGAATCGGGTCAATGGAGCGAGTCCAACTCTATGCTTCAATTGGATATTGCCAACTTGAATGGGACGGAACAAGTTATCAACAGTCATTGCTCTGTATACACACTTTATATGTAGTGAACAGTACAAGTGAGAGAATACGTCGCGATATAAATATCCCTTGAGGAGGTATTGCGTGATCAGCTAGTCGGCACTGTTTTCACATTGATAGCGTATTCTATAGCGAGCCGCACTATACTATTTGTCATCTTGCAGCCGTAGCATATTACAAACGAGCCAGTCGAATGAAATCGAAGCATGTATGCCCATTTCCTTGAGAATGAGATCATCACTACTCATTATGATGCTTCAGATCGTCTGGATTCAATCCTGAAAACCCCTGGTATTCGTAATCCCCCTTTTTTGGCCTGCCAAGTTTCTAGAACGATAATGTGAGGCTGAATAAGAACTGGACTAGTAGTACCGACAGCTGAGTTCTAGAAATCTCAGAGAATAGACGTTCGGTCTACAAAATATGACTAAAAAAGCCTTCTGATAGAACAATATTTCTTGATTTCTTGACTCGGTCTTTTCTTGCAACATTAGAGTTTAGGGCCCATGCGGGCAGATTCGTTATGAGGTCACCGATAGTTGACTGATAACCTTGATGGGGTTGCCGAGGCAACAGGTTTATAGCTTCCCCAAACCGAGAGCAGTGATTGGCTTCCGGGTAATCCCACGATCCCCAACTCTTATCCTAGGGGGGCTTAGTCTAAAGGTTACCAGCTTGTGATCCACAATGGCCAGTGCACAGTTTGATGACCCGTTAGCTGCATTGCAGTTTCCCTACTACACTGAGGAGATCCATGCTCTGATGGATCAGTATGGCCTGTCCAAGTTTGCAGATCACTGGCATGAGACTGTTCTCAGTTTTCTGTTCTACCAGGGAGTCTACCTAGCATCAGGCATCATTACGCCGTATTTTGTTAGACCCTACAAAGACTTGACCTTGAGAAACAGAATCAATTTCGATATTCATGTGTCTTCAATGGTTAATTGCTTTGTATTGCTCTACTTTTCGTGGCCCCTGTTTTTTGATCCTATCCTGTCGGCTGATCATGTGTATGGATACACTCCTTATGCTGGGTTTCTGTGCGCAACTGCAGCAGGTTACTTCATCTGGGACACCATGATTTGCTTTACGCATATTAGTTCATTTGGCCCCGAGTTCCTTGTCCACGGTGCGGTGGCTGCTTTCGTGTTCATCCAGTCGTTCCGACCTTATATCCTGCACTATTCCCCCATTTTCTTGGTGTTTGAGGCGTCAACCCCGTTTGTGAATCTCCATTGGTTTAGTTCTCATCTTCCTGAAGACTATGTCCCTGATATTCTAAAGATTGTTAATGGTCTAGTGCTCATTGTGGTATTTTTCTTTGCCCGAATCGTCTGGGGCTACTACCAGGCCTACAACTTCTTCATTGATGTATTTATTAATGATAAGGCCAGGATCGTTCCCATATGGGTGCCTATTTGTGTTTTCACTTGCAATATAACCTTGAACTGTCTGAATGTGGTGTGGTTTAACAAGATGATCAAAGCAGCTCGCAGCAAGCTTAATGGAGGCCCAAAAGTCAAAAAAGCTAATAAAGTGCATTAGCCCACATATGCCAAGCATGGCTATTATTCCAATCCAACAATAGAGATGCAGGTGCCTATTGATTTGTGGGCTTATGGGCTTACTATAAACAGAACTGAGAGAAACGAACTTGGAGATGTGATTCTTTGTGGAATTGCTTGGATCCATTTTGAAGGCACGTCTTTCCATAGATAGAATTGGCATGGAATAGAGATTAATTTCTTAGATCATAGTGAATCGTCAATTGGTTTAGCACGGGCATTGTGTCATATATCAATTATATTAATACATTTTTAATCGGTACAATGTAGTCGCCTGGTAAGCTAAGAAAAGGGCTATCTCTATCTAATGGGTTGTCCTTAGCTTATCTGTCTTCGACGAGTTTCTCAGTATCTCTAGAAATCACGACTGGTTCGTGAAAAATTCATGCTGCTTATATTTCTGGTAGCCGTCTCTAGACAGACTATTGATGGCCACCTGAATATCGGTATTGATATCTTGAATCAACGCCTCTTTGGTGGTGTAATCTAACTCAGCTCGGATATACCCCAAGATCATGAATTTCATCTGGGCTCCATAAAAGGAATTTTCAAACTTATGAATGATATGAATCTCTGCAGATTTCTTCTTATTGCCGTAAAATGGATTCCATCCTACCGACATGACCATAGGCAGGACTGTGAGGTCTTGAGACGCCAGCTTTGCTCCAAAGTTCTGCTCGATCTGCGTATCACAGTTGACGCGCTTCACAAACCGTTCGTCATGTTTTCCACCGCACGTTGACACAAGTGCCCATCCATAATATACACCAGTTTCCGATCCTATGCTATCAAGTTCGTCGAACTTGTCCTGAGGGATATTGGCAGTCGGGATGCCGAGATCTGCAGATCCACGCCCGAAACCAGGAATGACTATAGTGTCACAGCAGATAGGATACGGAGATTCTGGTTCGTCAGGTCCTACAATACTGGGCCGTTTGTTGTTGATCTTATCAGCAGACATGGTGGGCTACAGATGTGTGGAGTGAATTGCTAAGCGGCAAAAGAGTGACTGAGTGATTATCTTTGTATGACCTCTTCAAGTATCTCCTATCGTAGTTGTAACTTAAAGGTTGGAAGGGGGAGATTTCTAAGCGAATCCTGTTTTGAATGCGTATTTTACCTCATGAAAATGAACGGTTGGGACTGGGCTGTCGTGTAAAGGTACAGCACACCAGGTGGCTGGTAAGGCTGGCGAAGCTACTGCGCTGTTTGGTGCGTATACAAGGCTGGAAAAGAGCTATTGATACAGACAATTGGAATCAGGAACCGCAGTCAAAAAAAAATCCCATACACAGAATGAAATGCGGGGTGTTTCGGGGTCTTACTTTGTTGAACGTTCCCGCTCAAACTCCGAACAAATATTATCCGCATCACACTGGCTTGGAAGTCGCAAGTCGTAAGTCGGATGCTTTAAAGATATATTCTTAGAAATTCAAACCCCGGAATAAATAACATGGAGCAACCGTGGTAAGCGAGATTGAAAGTTCTTTTTCTTCTCAGATTGATCAGCTTCTTATACGGAGTATTATCCGTCCATATGTTGACATCACTGGTGACAATTGCTAGCTGTCAAATGATTGCTAAAAGCAGTAGTGATGGCATCGCTGTTTCACATCCAATCAATCAGTTCCGCACCCCACACCCCACACAACACAACCTGTTGAAATATAGAGGGGTCCCAATTGGATCACTGAACACAACACTATTAATGAAAGAGATAATATACTTATAGTAACTATATCTTACTCCTCAAACGGGATGATCTTCTTAAAGAGAAGATCTATGTAACTTATATATTATTCCTAGCTAACAGTCTCCTTCACAGGAGATGTATCAGAACAGTAATGAGTCACAGAAGTAAGACATTGTAGATGTACAACAAGATACAATGATACAAGATGCAAGATCTCATCTCTACATAATCTGTAACAACTCCAACATGAAACTCAATGATCAATGTAACTGTGAGTTACCATCATCATGCATAGGTTTCATATATTCCTTTAACCTCTTTCAGATCTAACCTGTAACTTGTCCAAAACCAAGTTACCCTCAACTCGATATCTCCCAGTGTAGACATCAACTAAGACTGGTCACAACCAGCCAAAGCGAACACTTCCACTTGACCATTCTTGGTTGTTTCTATCCGTCCTAAATTCATCTGGCTGAAAAGATTCTTGAATCTCTTTTCTGGCAGTGGCTTAGTCATCGCATCTGCCAACATATCTTCTGTTTGCAGATATACTACATCAATGACCTTGGTTTCATGTAAGTCCATAAGACATCCAGCTTTTGCTCGAATGTGTTTATTCAATGTATGATTCATTGGCTGTCTAGATAGCGTGATGCATCCTCGATTATCCTCATAAAGTACAGTTGGTTCTTTCTGCGGATATCCAATTTCCTCTAGCATAGACCGTAACCATTCAGTTTCATTTGATGCCTCATATAGCGACACAAGTTCAGCATGTGTGCTCGAACCTGTATGTAACTTCTGCTTAGAAGTTCTCCAAGATATTAAACACTTTGACAAGAAGAATGTGTAACCAGAGGTAGACCTTATGTCTTCTTTGTCAGCTGTCCAATCAGCATCTGCATAACCTTTGAGTATTACATCATCATCAGCGGTGTATACCAGTCCAACATTTATCGTTCCTTTCAAATACTGTAGAACTCTCTTAGCTCGTCTGAGATCAACTTCACATGGATTGCTCTGAAATCTACTCAGTATGTTCACTGCTGGTCCTAAATCTGGTCTAGTCCAGCGATATAGGTACCACAATGAACCCACAATACTCCTGTATTCCCTTGTCAAAACCTCGTCTAAAGGTCTGATCTTTCCAATTACTTCTCTTGGAGTTAGCCAATCCTTGGTACATGGTACTGCAGGCCTCTCTTTGCAATCAGCCATTCCATGATCCTCCAAAACCTTAGAAGCATAAGTAGACTGGTGTAGCACCATGCCATCCCTAAACCTCTGAATCTTGACACCAAGAAAGTAATCCAATTCTCCCAAATCTGACATGTCAAATTCTTCCTTAAACCATGATTTGATTTTATCGATCAATTCAATTGTCGCACCAGTAATAATCAAGTCATCCACATAAAGCGCTAGAATCGCTTTCTCTTTACCCTTCTCGTAGTGATAAAGACCCAAATCTAACCTTGATTTCACAAAGCCTTTCTTCTGCAGAAAACAATCTATTGTCTTGTTCCAACAGCGAGGTGCTTGCTTCAATCCATACAGACTTTTCACTAGTTTACAAACCATGTTTTCCGTTCCTTCCTTGACATATCCTTCAGGTTGTTCCATATAAATTACCTCATTATCGGGTAATCTTCCATTCAAAAATGCAGTTTTGACATCCATCTGATGTATCAACTGCTTCTCTTGTACTGCAATTGCTAATAAGGCTCTCACTGATTCCGCTCTGACTGTTGGTGAATATATTTCCTTGGCGTTATAATCATACCCATCTTTCTGTAAATAACCTTTCACCACAAATCGTCCCTTGTATTTCCTAATATTTCCATCAGAATCACTCTTGGTTCCGAGAACCCATCTGCCTCGTAAAACCTTCATATCAGATTTCCTTGGTACCAGTTCCCAAGTTTCCTTATTCATTAGCGAATCGTACTCGGCATCTGTTGCCGCCTTCCATAGTTTCCCATCTGCTCGACTCCACGCCGCTTTAATCCTCAATGGCATAACTTGTCCTGAGGGCGCTGAGAAACATCCTAACAATTTCTTGCTTATCATTGATGACATGATATCTTTCTCTAAATAATCAGGTGTTCCTGATATATCTTGTACAAAGTTTCCTTCATACCTGCGAGGAGTCCGACTGACTCTCCCACTTCTAGTTATCCTAACTTTATTCTGATCATCTTCAGGAACCTCACTTGTGTCCCATTGCCTATTGCGCTTCTTGCGCGTCTTTCTAGTATCAGATGTATCAACCTGTGAATCTCTCATAGATTCACTATCTTGCAGAACCCCTTCACTATCTTGTTGTGAAATTCTGGAGTCTTTCCCAGACTTCTCGGTTTGCAAAACCCCTTCACTCTCTAGTTGTGAAGCTTCAACCTGTGAATCTTCCTTAGACTCACCAGGTTGGTCTGTGATTTGTTCAGACTGTAAGTCATCCAGAGACTCACTAACTCTTGAAACTACTTTATTCTCTTTCCCCCCTTCACCCAAGACATCCTTGTCAGCAGGTGCAGAGGTAGTTTCCCCCACTATAGCTTGATCAGAGCTGGGAGAAATTGTATCGAGGTTAGAAGAAACCAATCTACCAGATTGTTTCTTAACCTTGGCTGGTTTCGGAACCTTTTCTGATTGCCGAACCCGAACTGATTTCCTGGCAGAAGAAACCGTTCCCTTGTGTGCTTTTTTCCGTGGCGACTTCCACTGAAGGTGACACACTCACATGGTCTGTGACAACTTCCACTGAAGGTGACACTCGTACATCCTCCGTGGCAACTTCCACTGAAGGTGACGGACTTATATCCTCCGTGGCAACTTCCACTGAAGGTGACTCGCTGGCATCAGGTGTAGGCAGTGCCTCCACATCCTGAGTACCCATATCAAAGTCATCATGAATAAAAGATCCATAATCTTCTATTCCAGTTTCGTATGAGGAAGATCCAACCGCCGGTGTGCGATGATCTTCTCCGGAAACACCAATTGCTTCCGTCGCAGGCAGCTCCACAGAATCGAAGACCCCTAATTGTCCAGAGGCTTCCATGGGCGACGTAAAGTCCATAACTGGGCTAGGATAATCCACTAAAGTGGATTCTTCCGGAGCCATTGTAACATTTGGCTCGGGTGCAACCTGCAATTCCACTGGTGGAGAATGCACACCTCGTGCTATCTCGTAACTTACCGGTTCGTCGAGAGGTAAGTCGAATAGACCCATGCCTCGTGTAGACGCAAATTGCTGTAGCCCTGTATTCACAAAAGGTGCTTTTCCCACAGAAATATCGGGAAAAGTCACATCATGTTGCCATTCCAATACAGCCACACTGGGACGATGCCAGTGAGGTCGTAAAATATACATACCTTTATGCTTCAGATGAGGATACAAGTATATTGCTTCTGTCGTAACCTTTATTCTCATTCGGGTAACCTCATCTAGGGTACCAATGGAGGGAAATTGGGCATAACTGTTAACTGCCAGCCACAGGTCCTTCTGGCGAGCACGGATTGCGATATTAGGATCGATAGGAGAATCAGTCATCGTTTCCCGTTCGAAGAAACTCTTAGAAATTAACAAAGCAGGTTAATTAAAAACGACTTAGAGGTAAAAATAGTATCAATATTCAGTAAAACGCAGTGACAGGCACCAAAGGCTCATAACCTATTGAAATATAGAGGGGTCCCAATTGGATCACTGAACACAACACTATTAATGAAAGAGATAATATACTTATAGTAACTATATCT